>CM046884.1:3794227-4163299 GCA_025688845.1 Cucumis hystrix
CTTAAAATATATATATATATATATATATTTTATTTTGATTTGTTTAAAAAATAATCGCGATGTATCCTTGCAAGTAAAAATTCTCTGGAATGGGTGGAAATTTAAAATATGAAATGATCATGGATACGTTGATTTTTGTTTGAAAATTGTGTAAGAGTATATAATTTAGAGTAATTTTAATTGAATATTGCATATGATGGAGATGGGAGGGAAGTGGAAAGGGAAGTTGAAGAAGATTATTCAACGGTCAGATGGGTTAGTTGAACCTCTTCGATCAACAAGGATTTTTTATTTGTAGGAATCCAACGGTAGTGGAGAGTTGGACTTTTTTCTATTGATGATTTTAAAGTCAGCAGATGTTGCACCAATCGTTAATTCAAAGAAACTTCTCCTTCAATCTGAAAACAAACAAATAAATCAATTCATCTTGTTTCTTTCCTAACTAATTGACCCAAATCGCACCTTCCCTTTTTTTCTTTCCTTTCTCTCAACATCCTCCTTCATCCCAACAAAGCTGAATTATTTTAACTATACATACACTACCTCATCTGATGTAATGTGAAAAACGAAAAAAATACGTCACCCTAACTTGATTTACAAAAATAAATCTTCACGGTTTTAAACAGCTAATTAAATTACTTTAAATATTTTTTCGTCTATAGACATTTTCATAAATATCTATTAGTGAATTGGTGGTAGTTATTATTGATAGGATGATATTTTAATCTAACTTTTTAAAAAAATTGTTCATTTTAATATATTTAAAATCAACTCTTATATCATTGGATTTTGATAGTTTACAAAGTTTAATTATTGGAATTATCTATTTGATAGTTTTATTTTGTATACATATATACACACAGGACGTCAAATATAATAATTTATAGACGTTTTTAGATAATAACAAAAATATTAGACCAATGTGTATATAACTTGACTATAACTAATGTCATAATTTGAATTCTTTTGAACTTCTCTACTGATTCTAGAAAACAATTACAAATGTCATATTTCATTACTTGCTGCAAGATTTTTGAAAAAGAAATGAAAAAATTATAATCTTTCTTTTCTTTTCTTTTCTTTTTTAATGAGACATGAATGGAAAATAATTACTGGATAAAATTATATTCAATAACTTAATTAGAGTTATTAGTATAGTTATACATAGAAATTCAACAACTTATTAATTAAAGCAGAATATAAACAAGCAACTTATTAAACACAGTTTTAATAATATCTGCTACACAATTGATATGATCTATTACTTAGGGTTTAGAGTCTCTTTGTTATTATAGAGATTTTGCAATGAGATTTCATACATATATTTCAAAGTCACCTTTTTATTTCACATTATTTTCCTTTTTTTAAAAGATATTATATTATGTAGAGAACTTTAAAACATGTCATAATGACATGAATTTTCTAATACGGTTGTGATTTTATACATGAAGATCATTTGGCTGTAAAAAATAAAAATATAGCATAATTAATTAATTAATTAATACCATTTAGTCACCACTATTATGTTTAATTATTATTATTAAGTATAAATATATTATTTAGTTTCAATAATTTCAACTAATACAGTTACAATTAATATTTTATATTATCTCAACTAATTAAACTAAAATTATTGTTATTATTATTAATTGAAGATCTATGTTTTATTATTAGTTATTGCTATCCTAATTAATTTATATTTATTTAAAATTTTAAGTAATTAAATTAAATGATTTATTAAAGTTTAATAACAAAAATAGATGTTTTATTTTAGTTGATGATGTAACTTCTAATAGTCTTACGTTAGGTTAAATAGTCATTGAATTTTGATGTGTACAAAAAAAAAAAAATAAACGTCTTAATTTTTAGGCATTAATTATCAAATCACATGCGTTAATTATAAACGCTATACTCGTTAAGTAAAATTAAATTTTAGCGGCACATTATTTTATTTTCCATAATTTAATACTTTTCTTAACAAAATCCTATGGCTTTTTTTTTTTAATTAAATATGTCAATGTTTATGAAATATTTAATTTTATGAACGTTTAATAAAGTTGATAATAGTTTTTGTGATAATTTTTACATATAGCATATTTTTTTATTGTTAAGAAACGCAATAGAGAAAATTGCAGGGCGTATTGGTCGGCAATAATCAATATGAAAACATAAGTTTAAAAACACTTGTACGGAGATAAGAGTTATATTTTATGTTTCATACATGTATATTATAGTTATACTACCAATTTTAACAATTAAATTTCAATTTCAACACTTTTTTTTTTAATTGTTTTGTGATGATACATGTATATATATAAACCATGAAATTAATTATGGTTAATAATGTTATTAGATTGAATAAGAACTTAACTTGTTTTATGTTAAATTTTTGTAGTTATTATTTTGTGTAATATCATATAATATATAATAAATATTTTAATGTAACGACATAATTGAGTTTATAACTTAAACATTTTATTGGGTTTTTTTTATAAATATTTTCTAATATCATAATTCATTTTAAAAATTTTCCAGCATTCGATAATACTCATTTTTCAAAACTTGTGGCAGGCGTCCCTCCCAATGAAATGTTAAATTCTTCATTTGGAGCATTATTCATAGAGAAACTAATACTATGGATCTTCTCCAAAGAAGGAACCCGAGTTCCTACCTCAATCCCCACTGGTGCGTTCTTTGCAAAAATAGATTCGAAGATGCTGACGGCCATCTATTTCTGAAATGCAGCACCTCCTCTTCACAAACCATGTGCTTCCTACCACTGCTTAAAATTCCTCTGCCTTGAGTTATGTGAGCTAGATTAGAATTGCACTAGAAATGTCATTTTCCTTCGTGCAACTATGACTATTCTCTGGAGCATCTGGTTGAAGAGAAATAATAGGATTTTCAATGACAAACAAAAAAGCTCTATTAACTTATGGGAAGATTGTTGTAATTTCATTCGTTTGTGGAGTGGTAGGCATAGATTGTTCAAAAACTATAATGCCAACACCATAGCTCTCAACTTTCATGCTTTTCTGTCATTCTGTTGTACTCTAGGCTTCTCTCCAGCTCCTCTATTATTAATATATTTATGGTGTCTGAGCTTACGCTCTCTCGCCTTGTTTCCTCCTATATAAAAAAGTAGTTCATTTTAAAATTTCAAATATAAATTTTGAATATATTGAAAATATGTATAAAACAAATGGTGATTTGAAAATTTGAGTATTTGGATCACAAAATTTGAAAATATCTTTTAAAAAATATAATCTAAACGGCTTTGGGACAAATATTTTACGAGCTCAATAAATTTGGAAAAAGTTAGACAAAAATTCAACTTGCCTACCAAATAGACCCTCCTTTTAGGGTCGTGTTTAGCCCAAAAAGTTGAATAGCTTAACTTTGTCAACTTTAATGCTACTATTGAAGTTTCCATATCTATTAGATTAAATTCTTTTGATAGAAACAATTTATTCAAAAGTTAATTTAATTGGTTGTGAAACAATTCAATTCTTTTAAAATGATTTTTCTAAAACTAAACCATCTTCATCTTCATATCATAGATTATAAATATATTAATATCTATGTTTTTATTTCAGAATAACATTTCTTCTGCTTGACAGAATACATTATATAATATTAATTCCTATTTCATTGTGAAATTTCAAAGTACACAATAACGATGCATGGTTCCACTATGGATTTATTTCGTCGTACTTCCAACAATATAGTGTAAGATTTGAAATTATTATGTGTCATTTTTAAGACATAATGGGAACTGCCAAATTGGTCGATCCTATCATTCAACTCTCATCCACAAGATTTTAGGTGGTGCAAAAATGAAGATCTATAAAATATCCAAATAATTCTTTTATCTCATCACCTCACATTCACATTCACATTCTTACACATACCTGAAAATAACAGAAATACTAAAAGTTGAAGACAGAGAGAAAAAGAAAAAAGAAAGATCAGAAATCTCCATTTTTGGCCAATAATAACACTCACTTCTTATCCACAAGTCTTCCATTTATTTTAGTACACAGAAGAACAAACATGGTATACACAACTAGCATCGGTATATAGATATCACGATATAATTTAAGCTATTTGGTAATCGTTTGTTTTTTGTTTTTTATTTTTAAAAGTCAAGCCTTTTCTTTTTCTTTCAATTTCTCCAAAGTACTAACTTTGTTTGTTAGGATCTTAAGCTAAATTTTAAAAACAAACAAAAAATCTTAAAAACCACCTTTAAATTTTTAGTTTTCAAAACATGGTTTGGTTTTTTAAAAACAATTATTATAAAAAATAGATGAGAAAACAAGAAATTAGAAATGGAAAAATGCTTATGGTCTTGATTATTTCGCAACTCTCTTAAGTATATAAGAGATTAATTTTTAAATTTTGGCATAGTGTTTTTGAAAACATTAACAAAATGTAGATAACAAAAAGCAAGAAATTTAGAAATGAAAGTAATGTTTATAGTCTTAATTTTAAAAAACAAAAGAACAAAAAGTCAAATGATTACCAAAAAGATCAAATAATTAACTACCAACTGGACCTAATTAACAACTAGAATCTTTGGTCATTTTCCATAATCACTTTGGTTTAGTAAGGGAAACAGTGACATTGAAGAATTGAGTTGTCTCTTTGGCCATACGGTCTGCAATGATTTCTCTGTATCTGATGAACAATTCATCCATAATTTCTTCTCCAAAATGACTGATAAGAATTGGTTCAGCCACTGCCCTCATGTACTTTGCTACATTGTATCCACTCCCCTTCAAACTTACATCAACTGATTTTGCTTTGTTCATTTCATTATTATCCGAAACGTTCCAATCTACTTGTGAAACTCTAATGCTATCAATCACAAAAGATCCTTCTTTTGCAACCTCAATCCTTATTTCTGTTGGTGATGGCATGTATTTGGGTATGTGGAAACTTTCCAATTTCTCCTCTTCTATGATTCCCTGGAAAAGATCGAAAGTAACTTGTGTATCTTATAAAAGTTGTAATAATTATTTGAGGGTTCTATTCTTGTGATACCATATTAAAATAAATATGAGATTAGACACGATGGTGTTTACCTGATCGACTAGGTCGTTAAGAGCTAGACCCAATAGCTCCCAAATGTAAGAGCATTCTTTGCTAGCTGGGTTTTGGCTTCTCCTTCCTAGCAATGTCAAAATCATACAACCACCATCCACCAATTCTTGTGCACGACACTTGAGAAATAGTGAAAAGTCCTTTTGGAATTGGTTGTAATAGGCCTTCATAACACTCCTGGGGCTATTATCAGTCATGTATATGTTTCTTTTATTCTCCTCCAACCCTTCAGGAACCTACACAAATTTCAATCCTTGCAAAGTTAGAGAAGGTAAGGGCGCATTAATTTGGGAGATTCAGTTGACTAAGTTTTAAATGATATATATTTACTGCATCATAGTTATATATGGAGCCCAGTGACGTTATATAACAGCTCCACTTAACCAACTTCAAGTTAAGGGTCCAAATACCCTCTAAGAAATCTATGTACATGCTTTTTTGCAGATTTCAATAGACTCTTATACACAAGAACAATAGAAAACTATGGTTTAAATCTCATTTTTGTTTCAACAATTTTTAGACTTGTTTTATTTTAGTCTTTAAATGTTTAATATATTCATTTTGTCACTAAACTGCCAATTTTTTTTTTTCATTTTTTGAATAAGATCCTAGAGGAAAAAGGATTAGTAGAGCAGCTATTTAGGCATCTCAAAAGTTTAGAGTTTCTATTTTCTATTTTCGCTACTTAATCTTTAAACCAATAAAACAGTTATTTTGGTTATTGCTTTTATTGTTTTTTTTTTCTTTTAAAAATAATGATATTTCTATGTACTTTTTTCCCTTAGAGAAATTACTCAAATTTTAATATATGGATGATGCAATTCACACAGCTAGCTTAGGGTCAAGCATTTAACAACTGAATATTAAAGGAAAAAGAATAAGAATCTAGCAAAAATGAAAAAAAAAGAAAAAAATTGTTAGAAGTTCAGAAACTAAAATAATTTTTTTTTAAAAAATACAGGGCTAAAATGAGCAAATAAAATCTAAAATTAGTCATATTCAAACAAAAGTTTGTCAATTAACCACTACTAAGGTTTCTCCTCTTAAACACAATAAAAAAATTAAGTTCGTAAAAACATATAGTATGAATTTACTATTATGTATCGAATCAATTATGGCTAGAGAAGTATGTTCACATGCATTTTGTATATAATGTATGTAATACACATAAACTTCTCTCGATCTACCCAACTGGTAATCACCTTTAATTTTTTTTTTAAAAAAGTGTTTTTCGCTCTCTATCAATCTTTGATGATGAGGAAAACAGAAGAAGAAGAAAAGTTAATAGTTACCTTAGATAGCCAATGAAGACTGTAAGAAGAATGAACAAAATGAACACTTTTCTTAGGAAAAAGCCTTCCATAAAAAGAAGCAGGCACTCCAGTAAAAAGACAAGGCCCAACATCACCTCCAATTTCCCTTCTCAAATTTTGAAGGAAATTAGGCAATGATTTGAAGATTGTATTGAAGTCATTTCCCGGTAAGTCATTTAACAATACTTGATATTCAATTGGTTTCTTCTTCATTTTTTGACGAATTATTTCCAATGCTTTAATCAGTTCAGAAACTGCCATCAAAGCGTTTGGTCCTGAAGAACATCCCAAATCAGCTATTGTCAAACTAGTCGGAAAACTTGAACAATACAGATTGTTTATCGCTTCCTCCACAATCGGCTTCGTCATCGATATCACCTTCCACTGTTTCAAGAAAACAAAATTATTATTCAACATGACAACCGTCACGTAACATAACTTAATTCTTCCTAACTCATTTGAATGCATGATAAAATAAATTTGGATTATAGGTACAAGAGAAGAGAAATGTGGACCTGAAGTAGGGAGTTGTTAGCATAGCTAAAATCTCCTTCTCCTCCATTCATATGAAGAACTTGAACTAATTCCATTATTATTATTATTATTATTTTCTTAGTCTCTCTAGCTCCTGTATATTCTCGGAGGGGTTTGTGTGCTGATATTGAGGAAATGTGTCCTCGTTTTATAGAGCCATTGGGATGCTCAAGTCAAGTCAAATTAAGTACATTATATTTTTTAATCACCATTATTAGCCACAATTAATGAATCTTTTTAAAACAATATTCTAGCTCCTTCCTATAAACAACATTGTTCAATTTTAGTTTACTCTATTTTTGTATTCCTTTATTTATAATTTATTAGTTTACATATTCCACAGACCATGGAAAAAGTTTTTTGTTTGAGGTATTGTGAGTTAACGATAATTTGTTGCATTTTAAGTTTAATAGTTCAAGTAGTTGATTTTTATTTTGGTTTTTTTTGTTTTTTTTAAAAAAAAAAGAAGAATAAGTAATCAAAATGTGAAGATATTTTTATAATAAAGGTTCATTCATCTCCTCCACCCATTTTTGTATTATGTGTTCACATGTAACCTGAAATGTACAACTTAAGATATATATATGAAGTCATCTTCTCGTTTATATTTGTTTTTAGCTTTGATAGTATTTATCAATTTAATTTACTTTTATTCTTAAAATTTTAACAAAGTTTTTGTTGTCTAAAACATTAATATTTAATCATTGATAGATAGATAATGATGCGGTTTATATTTTATTGATTAAGTTAAAAATGAAATTTGTTTTTATTAATTGGATGAAATAGAATGGATCGATAAATCCAAACAATTAATACAAACTAATTGCTTGAGATAGACTTAATACAAACTTATCCCATAATATGAAATGAGTTGTTATAGAAATAAGACCCAATAATACTAAATTTGTGTTACTTCAATATTTTCATTGAACTCCACGTCACATTCTTAAAAGAAGTAGCTAGAGATGTGAATTGCTCTACCTTAAATTTATCTTACTATAAAAAGAAAAATCCCCCTGTTTTATTCATGTTTTCTTTGTTTACGTTTTGCTTTTTTGCTTTCTATATTTTTTTATTAATTTTCTTTTGAATTTTTCATTTAAGAAATATATCCTCACATATAATATTTGAATAACGCTAAATGATGGCAATTGTAGGAATAACAATTAAGGATATAGCAATATTTTTTAAAAAAAATTACAAATATAACAAAACTATCGTTGATAGACTTTTATCATTAATAGAATTTGACAAATTTTGCTATATTTATAAATTTTTAAAAATGTTGCTATATACTTAATTATTTTGAATCTAATTGCTAAATTTGCAACTATTCCTATACATTTTATAAAAAAAGTAAAGTATAACAAATATTTTTTAATGATTTTTTCTATGGTAAATAGTTTGTTTCATTTATTATTATTTTTTATTATTTATAGCTTATCATGTTTAATTCCTCCCTAATGTTTGATATATTTTAAAATAGTTGGAGAGTTTTTAGTTTTTAAAAAATAGAATAAAATAATTTAAGATGTGATATGAAAACATCTTCGCTTCGTCTACAACTCATAAGAAGTATGGAAGGTTTATCCAATCCACGACGACCGCCCATATTTATGTTATGTGTTCACACTCCACATGCACTATCAACCTACATCACACATACTTATTATATTATCTACCAAGTCCTTTTATAATTAGTCATTCTTAAACTGATATTTAATATTTGATTAATTACTTAAAACTTCAAATTTTTAATCAAGTTTTTTTTTTTTTTTTTTTTTTTAATGATACGGATCAAATGTGGTAAAACTTATCCTAAATGAAATGAATTGTGTTATAGAAAATAATATCAAATTATACTAAATAGCCAATCTTAAAGAAGGACTCCTTTTAATCTAACCGTTGTTATTATTTATTTGGATAGCTACTAAGCAATTTGATTAAACAATTATCTTTAGAAAGTCTTCAATAGGAGAAAGAATCCTCACATTTTCATAAAATGCTCAATAATGAAATAAAAAAATTGATCATTCAGTTAATTAAGTTATTTTGGGATCACAACTCTAACCCATTTATTTAAATTTATTCTCTCTTAAAATTCTACCAAGTCTAAAAAAACAAAAATATACTCTCTTAAAATTAAAAAATTATCTCAATTACTGGAGATCTAAAATCACTCTTCTTTATTTTCTTATCACAATAATTATAAGAAGCATTCAAACCCCACCTTTAAGATGATGTTTAAGAAATTATATCATCCACAATTGTTTGTTTGGTGACCAATTTTTGGGTGGCCAATTGAATTGTGGTTTATTTCTGATGGTTTATCAAAATTAATTTAAAATAATTGCAATAGTGAGTTCCAAGTTCTCTCTCTTCTAATTCAGTCTAACAAACAAAATAATAAAGGCATCGTCACGTTGTGAAATACTGTTTTGTTCTTTCTTTTAATTAACTAAAAACAATGCTATGTTGCTATAATATTTGAATAATTTCACATTGGGGCCAACATAAAACATATCTCCCATCTTTCAAAAAAAGAAAAAAAGAAAAAATCTCACGTCCCAAAACAGAAAAGTATGTTAGATCTTTTCATTGTATGCTCTAAATTATTGTAGTCGAAGAAGAAAAAATCATAATATGAATGAACTATAACCATTCATTCCATGATATTTGACTGTTTTACTGTTTTAATGTGTTCACATACCCTATTATGTTTTATCCAAACTTTCTCAATACTATTTTTCTGTTGTGATCAGTAACAGTATCACCTAATTCCCTAATATGTTTTTAAGACTTTAGGTCCCCAACTCACATCATGATCCCCTCTTCCACATGGAATATTGAGTTATATGCCCATTTACATATTCTTTCTACAATGTGGAAGTTGTGGCTTTTATTTTTCTTGAATTTCTATATTATAAAATATTTCACGTTTATGTGTCAAAAGATGGCCACCATGGGGTTTTGAAATAAGTGGAAAACAGACTTAAATGAAGTACGTGTTTTTTTTTTCTTCTTTCTAAGAAGACACAATAAGAGCTGGATGGGGTGATCAAGATCTCAATCTGGTGAGGAAATAACGTGTGAATTTGTACCCTATGTCATTTAGCTATCCACTCAGTTTCATACATTTGAAATGAGAAGTTTATTAGATCGCTGGTGAGCTACTCTTGTCTATACAGATTCAAGGAAAATTCCGTGTCAATAGAAGTTCATAATTAGCTCAAGACTAATGTTAAATTACCTAGGTCATCAATAAATGAAATAATCGGTTTTATACAATAAACAGTGTTTATAACGTAAAAGTGATTATTTTATGGTTCGAGTCTTATATAAACTCTTTACATATGATGCTCCTCATTTTCATGTTTCTACATGAATGATTCAGTATTACATCATTTGTACTAACTACAAATCAAGTCGCATTCATAGTGTCCCTATAATAAGGTGCGCCCCAATCTTATTCTGCTTAGGCTCTAAACTCGAACTTAATTCATGTTTATGTCTCTACATAAAGTTCAAATCTACACAACATAGTCTGATGATCTTATTGAATAAAATATGATTTTAAATTACAAACTACGAGTTTGATGACATAGATTCCAACATTTCTTGTGTTAGAATATTTGTGTAATGTTAATTATTGATTTTTTCAATATTAATTGATTTCTAACTTGTTTAACATTTTTAAATTTATTGATTGACTCAAAAGTTCAAATTGATCGGTGGAGACAAACTCAATGTTAATATCATCTAATATGTAGAGATTTGAACAAAATATTTTCTTAAATCACCGATTGATCCAAATTCAATTTCCAAATCCACGAGTAATAGAAATATTACTTTAAAGTTTTATTTAACCAAAAAATATATATAATTATGTAAATGAAACAATATGTTGGTGTTGAGCTTTTAATTTAGATATGAATTACATTCCAGCTGATCAGAGTTGTGGGTGAGAATTTTACATTTTATATTTTCTTCTCCAAATATGAACGTTTTTTCAGATTGGTTGAAAATTCATTCCATGGATTTAGGGTTTGCTCACACAAATAAAATATTACGACATTAATTAAAAAACTGAGGCAAAATCTGACTTTAACCTAATATATTGTTTACATTCATTATTAATATGGTACAACACACATACAAGAGACAAACAGTAGACATTTTTATCAACTAATCTAAGCTTAACATATAGTAAATATACTATATTATACTAAGACACACAATAATGACCACATAAATTTAGTGATAAAATATTTGAGTAACGATATATTATATTTGCAATCACTACTTTATGTTAGTGAGAGAAATAGTGAGATTGACAAACTGAGGTTTCTCCTTAACCATTCGATCCAAAATAATTTGTCCATATCTGATGAACAATTCATCAATGATTGCTTCTCCAAAATGACTTATAAGAATTGGCTCAGCCACAGCTCTCATGTACTTGGCTACATTGTACCCATCATTATCATCTTTGTTACCATTATCTTTGTAAACAATATTCCAATCCACTTTTGAAACTTGAATGCGATTAACCACAAAAGAGCCTTCTTTTTCAATCTCAATCCTCATTTCTGTTGGTGATGGCATGTACTTGGGTATGTTGAAACTTTCTAATTTCTCCTCTTCTATAATTCCCTGTCCAATAAAAAAAATCCCAATCTTATTTATCTCTCAATTGGTAGTGTTTATAAGTAAAGGTTTGTAAATAATTAATCCACTTTTTAGTTTTAAAAATTTAATCTCCATTATCTAAAATCACCAAATAAATTATACTAAAAACTCCACTTTATATTATTGATTTTCTTAGAAACCATAATTTTAACAAATCTATCAATAAAAACCATATTAAATACATTTTAAATTATATGAATTATGGCGCCGAAACACTGCTTATATAATTTTAGGGAGAAAAAGAAGTACCTCTGAAACCATATCATTAAGAGCCATAGCCAAAAGCTCCCAAATGTAACAACACTCTTTACTAGTTGGATCCTGGCTTCTTCTTCCCAAAAGTGTTAAAACCATACTTCCTCCCTTCACTAACTCTTCTCTCCTACATTTCAAAAACAATTCAAAATCGTTTTGAAATTGTTTATAATAAGCCTCCACCACACTCTTTGGGCTTGTATCTACCATATAAATATTTCTCTTATTTCCCTCTAACCCTTCTGGAACTTTAGACAACCAATGAAGACTATATGAAGAATGAATAAAATTCACACTTTTTGAAGAAAATAGTCTTCCATAGAAAGAACCAGGCACCCCATTAAAGAGACAAGGCCCAATATCATGATCTCCAATTTCCATTTTCAATTTTTCAAGGAAATTAGGCAATGATTTGAAGATTGTATTGAAGTCATTTCCAGGTAAGTCATTTAACAATACTTGATATTCAATCGGTTGTTTGTTGTGTTTTTGTCGATTTTTTTCCACTACTTTAATCAGTTCAGAAACTGCCATTAAAGTGTTTGGTCCTGAAGAGCATCCCAAATCGGCTATGGTGAAATTTGTTGGGAAATTGGAGCAATATAAGTTGTTTATCGCTTCCTCCACAATCGGCTTCGTCATCAATATCACCTTCGACTGTTAGACGACAAATCACGAAATTAAACTATTGGGTTCTGACAGTGATTTAACCATACGAGAAATGAATAATGTAAAGAGATTCGAAGAAAGAATGATTTAAATAAATATTCATTACCTGAAGAAGGGAATTGTTGGCATAACTAAAATCTCCAGCTCCTGATCCATTCATGTGAAGAACTTTAACTACTTCCATTATAATTTGTCTTTATTTCTTTCTTTATTGTTGTGAAATTTGATTTTCTTTTTTGGGGGGAAGAGAGATTTAATTGTTGATGTGGTTATGTTGAGGAGGAGGTTCTTGTATTTATAGAGTTCTTGTGGTGCTTCAACCCATATTAAAGACGATAATTTAATTTTAGCATGTTTTTTATTTTATTTATTTTGTGTGAAAAGAGAAACGCACATGTTTTTCTCGAGTAATCAATATATGATTTGTATAGGTGTGTATATAAATGAAAGAATGGTCTAAAATACCTTAAAGATAAGGTGGGGCTTTAGATGAAGTAACCTTTCCTTACTATATATTAAATGAGTTGACTAACTTTGAATACCTTTGAATCTTCAACTATTAACAGCTATTTAAAAATATCAATGCCTTGTTAAATCTTTTCTTTTGTGTTCAATATATCTTCCAACTTTTATATATTTGTAAAGTTATGAGTTCTCTACTGATGTGAATTTCATCAGTTTTACGTTTTAACAGAATACACTCTCCTCTTTCATTAAATTTTAACTAATGTAAGGATTTTACTAAACATAACTAAAAAAGGAAAAGATCTTTAACCTTGGTTCTTTTTAAAATTTAAGAAATATTGTTAAAGTTTTTTTTTTTTTTTTTTGAATCCAACTTTACCCAATCGAGTGGTACCTAACTAGTCATAAAAACAATAGATTTAAAAGTTTGTAGTGTGTGATGGTCTAGCTAAATAAAATTGATTGTATTATGTCAGTTTCGTGGTATCCCACTTCCTTTATTTGTGTTCATTATTATTTTTGGATTCAAACTTGGTTGTGGGACTTGTTCGGTTGGTTTGTTTGCGGTTCCTTTCTTCTTGATATGCTTGAATTGCATCCTTTATTTTCCTGGTTAATCATATTATTGATAGTGTGTTGGTTGCGAGGTTTGGTGATATATTACTTATTTGTGGTAAGTTCTACGCTGTGGATCTTTTTGACAAAAGATATGAATTTAGAGTGGTGAAGATAGGAGATTTTAAGTGAATAAAAAATACTTGATGATGATATTGCGAGTAGATATTGGTTAAGGAAATGTTATGGCAATTATTTGTGTACAATTTAAGTTTTGATGATTAAGTCTGTCCATGAACAACAACACGTTGATGTATGTTTTATGTTTAGAGTGTTGTACCTTAAGTCATAACATTATAATAGTCAATTACTATACGAGTAATATATGATTTCTTATCATAGGTCTAGGATCTCCCAAATGTAGATGCCGAGTCATCAAACTGGGTTACCAAAGTTTGATGTGTTCTCTATAGTTTTATATGTTTTTCTACAACTATTTATGTTGTTATTAACTCGCGGCACAACACAATACAAATAATAGGAGCTTTTTGCAAAAATAGCAAAAAGTTTATGATAATAAAGTCCATGTCATAACATTTTTTAAATTTGCAAAAGTAGCAAATTTAAAAGTGATGACCTTCTGATAGTCCTATATAATTGCTGTCTGATGGTCCTTCGATAACTATCTGATATCATTAATTTTGCAATATTCACAATATACAAAAAATTGGTATCACAAGTTGTTATTTTTTTAAATGTTTTTATCATTTGATTGCAATTTTTCCAAATAATAACTTATATAACTAAGTGTGTTTTCTCATGTTAGAAGAATCTCCCTCTCTCCAAAAGTGTGACCTTAAGAACTTTTTTTCTTCTAATAATGGAAAAAAGTATACGAGATGATAATTATGTAATGACTTTATTTAATTTCAAATTCTTAACAAAGAAATAGATCTATTATTATAAACATAAAATATTTCCCAAGAGTTTGGAACAAAACACTTGAAAAAATAAATGTATGGTTGAAAATTTCCTCAAAAGGGTTCTTCCACGCAGAACAATTAATAAATGTTTATCATATATGGATGGCTAAAAAACACACTTTTTCTTTATATAATTTCTTTTATATTGAGTAATATTATCAAATCGTAAAACTGTTGAACATATTTACGTACGTACCAAATTTAATCTCTAAACTTTAATTTATATTGAAAATATGTTCGAGTATATGTCTCCAATTTTACTTATTGACCATCACTTGTTATCTTATAATTTGACCGATTGTGTGCATTAACACAATTGAAGAGGTTTGTTATTTGGTTATTCATGTTTTCTCACATCATTATTTGTGGTAACTTACATTTCTCATTTTATTATTCACGTCAGTCAACTATCCTAAGTACTCTATTTTATAATAATTATCAACTTAATTCAACTCAATTCTCGAACAATATCTCCAAATAGGTCCTTAAAAGATATTTTCTTGGAAACAAGTCTCACTGTTTAAGCGTGGGAAATTAAATATAAAGTAGGTGAAGTGTGAACATGGGATAGTTTGAATTCATACGTACCTAACAAAATAAAATAGTTGAAATTGAAAAAGGTTTGAAATAATTCTGTATTGCTTGCCTTGCTCATTTGATAAGAATTATCCTTTATACAAATTATAAATTACAAATTACAAATAAATGAATATGATAAGAAATTATAATAAAATCAATTTACACAAATTAATAGAACAAGATTATGGATCTTGAAATATCTCTTAATAGAAATGAAATGAGACGTGCATGCGTATAGAAAGTAAAATTTTCTCTTTCTTCTCAAATATCATCAAACAGAGTTTTACAAGATCCACAATTTGTTTGCTTTTTTTTTCTTTAAAATTTATTATTACATATTTTGTTTGATTTACAAAGGGGATCCACACCAACAGTTTGAAAATATGTATGTGGTTGTCTTTTGTTGACCACATTTAAATTGTTGAATGATTGATTCAGCTTTTCTTCGACATAAAACAATGTACCATGTTATATGATAAGTTTCTATCAAATTCATTGACGTGTTCTACCGTATAAACTAGTAAATTACATTTTAATAATGTTTGATGTTGAAAAAATTGAAAAAAATCTCAAAACTTATCATATTTAAATAGTGTAGGGTGACAACTTTTTGGAATAAATATCACTTTATATTGATGGACTTTGGGTCGTATTATTTGTATGATGAAGCTTTTGAATAAATACACACGATAGAGAAAAAGGTAAAAATAATGACTTATCATGTTTTATAGTCCAATCAATTTAGATTCTTCATGAATTACGATTGCTTTTGAAAATCATCCGTGCATTAAATTTTAGAAATGCATGTGAGCAGATATCTTTAAATTTGGGATAAAAATGTATAGAGGATTTTAAAGAAATTAATTTGTGTAAGCTCCAAAATGTATTCTTAAAACAATATTTCTGTGTTTTACTTTTCCACTAAAAAAACCTTTTCGAATCCTTATGAAAAAGTATGGAAAACTTCATGAGAATTATTATCTTTAATCAAATCATTTATTGTCCTTTTGTTTTCTTAAGATCTTAGACAGTTTCTTACACGAAAAGATTTTTAAAAAGTGATTGGAGATTTGATTTTAAAAATTTCCAACTAATTTTTAAGGAAAATTTCCAAACGACCCTAAATGTCTAAGCCTTGTATCATTAAAAAAATATCCTCCATTATTGTTGCCATCATTAACATATTTTCAAGTGAAATCTTATTTATAAATTGTAATTTATCGTTCTTTTTAAAGCATTTTGTCGCCACTTGTTTAAAATGACGTAGAGCGATCGAAGTCTTCAAAATTGAATCACCAATAATCCTTTTTACATTGTGATTGAATACCAAAGTAAAGTAAACAAATTTAAATAAATAATAAAAATATATGGTATACGAAAACTAGAGTTGAGTCAAGAGTCATTTGTGTATGAATAATGAAGAGGTATTAGCACTCCACAACATCGGTTTAAAAAATGGTGACTAAATTTTAAATTTTATATTCAAAGTAATCTTTTAACTTCTTTTTAAAATAATGTTTGATTTTACTCTCATTAGTCCAATATTTGAACTAGTGATTTTGTAAAATAAGTGGAGAGAATTCTATTTACTAGACTATATTGAAGAAAAAAAATCTTATCTTAAGAAAGTGATAAATTAGTACAATTTCTCAAAAATCGTCGTAGAAATAGTCTTCTAATGAAGAGATGTCTTTTAAAACATTAATTAAAATCATTTCCAAATATGTGACCCTCACCTCAAATTCTAAAGAATCCAACTTCCAAATTTCCTAAATTTCGTCGTAGAATTTTGTTTAAAAAAATGATATAAGTTACTAGAAAAGATTGATTAAGAAAACTTATGAAATCAGAAAGTTTGAAAAACCATAAAAAAATATTTAAAAAAAAAACAAAAACAAAGAGATTTTTACAACCTTAACATCCCTTTTTCATCCAAACCTCTAACCTTCGTAGTAATTACTTCTCTTAGTCTTCAATTCTACTTAAAAAAGACAAAAGACAATATTCATTTTGTTTTCTCTTCTAACAAACCTCTAAAACTTCATCTTTCTCCGAAAAACTCCTTACAATATCAAAAAATCGATCGCACAACATCCATAGATGAAGAAGAAGGGATTTTTTTTTTCTTAAAATGGCTAGTTTTTTAAAAAATATTTGCAATAATAATATGTTTGACATACATATGAGCCTCTAACAGCAAAAACTAATTTTAAAAAATTACCATATTTAGTTTTTCTTCATCTACATAGTTAGTCTATTTAAGAGCAGTTAGATAACTTTTTTTTCCTACCAAAATTGGTTAATCACAAAACTAAAAATAGCCAAATTAAAAAAAAAAAAGAAAAAAAAAAGAAGAAGTTATTTTAAAATTAGGTCGGAAATGGCTATACATTTCTTCTACAATCCTACTAGAAATCACACAACATACATAGTCTAAAAAATGACGTTTTAGATTGGAATTTTTTTTCTTCCATTTTTCTTCATTTTGTGTCCATTTAAAGGAAAATGAAATATCATGTAACAAACGAGGAGTTAAATGTAAAATTGAAGACACTTAAATAAGATATACATAATAGACGATACCGTTAAAGTCTCGAAAAGGTACCAAAGAAGTTAGAAGAAGAGATTAATTTTATAGAGTGAAAAACTAAGTTTAAAATAACAGTTATATATATTTTATTTAAAAAAAGTTAAAAAGAAAGTTTGTCAATTTGTATGGACAGTTGTGAAAAGAAAAAAAAAAGTGTACCTAATTTAGTTAGAGAACTTGGGAGATTTTCCCTTAAGATGGAACATCTTACATCATTGTTTATTAAGTCACCAGTAGTGACGTAAACCAATAATCTTTCACCCTCTGATCCTTTCTCTTTTTCATATTACATTTATTATTTCCATCTCATCTCATCATATCTATCAATCTTTTCTTTTTCTAATATTGCTCTCTATTTCAACCTTTTAACTTTGGACTCATTTTATTTTTGTTTTCATTTCAATTGTTTAATTTAAAATACGTCTCCCCTAATACATTTTCAAAATTTTAATATTTATTGAATTAAAATGTATCACATCCACACCCTTTTAATTTACTTTTACTATTTTTAAAGTAGTTATGCTTTTTAGTCACTAACAACCAACTAACTCACCCCATTCAATTGTATCACATTTCACACTTCCTTTTCTCTTTTTAAGTTAATCAATTAAAATCAACAATGGCCACAATTTTTCATTTAAAAATATTTATTATCTTTAAGGTCGTCATCTGTTGAAAATAGTTCAAAACTTCTATTCAAGTGAAGCAAAGGTAAGAAAGGTCTTCACAAAAATCTTCAACCAACTAAACCCATAGGCATATATTCATTAAACATTGATCTTATTATCATATAGTACCGGAATGGAGAGACTTTGTTTTTTTTTTTTTTCTTTTTCTTTTGTCAGTTTTTAATTCTTCCATCTGATTTTATTTTAAGTCGGTTTTTTAACTTTTAACATCAACTTCTATTTTGATGCTTCAATAATTGGTTTGTTTTGTTTTGTTAGATTGAGTTTGATTTAGTGGTATGTTGAGAATAATACACCCAAGTTCTAATACCACTTGTTGACTATACCAAACTCCCAACTAATTGATATAGTTTATGAACACAATCAGAATGCAACAGCCAGATAATCACAGAGAAAGCGATAATAAGCACACAGCGATATATAGTGGTTCGACCAATTCGGTCTACATCCACTTTGAGAACCAGTTTGGAGGGATTTTATTAAAAGCAAAATGAGATACTATTACAGAGTTCAACCCAATAATAAATCTGTAATAGACCACGACAAATGTAAACTGATTATACCATCAGCCAAAAGCCAAGAGAGATCGAGACTCACGCTGGACTAATGCCGAGACCCAAACTCACTGTTTTCTCCTCTGCGAAAATCGTTTCCGACTTGCAGTGACTCCGACGACGCCTCTATCTCTCCTCAGCGAACGACTCACTGTCGTGAAAGGACTCCAAAATCACCCTTGTCGAACGCCTCACTGTCTTCTCTTCAGCGGACGATGCAAGAGCTTCTGTCTTCTCCTCTGCGAACGACTTCACCGTCGTGCAAGGACTCGGACGGACCGAAACAGACGCCGACGAACCGTGACGGCAATGAAGAACTTCTCTTCTGTCGTCTCTCCCTCACTCTCTTTTGTCGTGTGTGTGTCGGCTGCCTCCTCTCTCTTTTCCCTTTTGTTTTGTTTAATATAAAAACCTAAGGAGGAAGATGTAAGTAATTACAAATTTGCCATGAAGGCAAATTACCACTTTACCCTTAACTTAAATCCCATTTTACAAACCCTTAAATACTTGTCATTTTTCTACAAATCTCCCTCATGACAAGCTATTTAAGACACCAAACCGATTCTCCCAACACCTTATCATCCAGATTTAACCTTCAGCTCATCTAATAGGTATTTAAACCTATGAGCTGGAAGAACTTTGGTTAACATATCTGACAAATTCTCAACTGTATGAACTTTGACCAGTTCAACATCTTCCTGAGCAATAACATTTCTGATATAATGAAATTTGACATCGATATGCTTAGATCGTTCATGATGAGATGGATTCTTCGCAAGATGAATAGCACTCTGGCTATCACAATGGATGATAGGAATAAACTCCTGCGACAATAACTCACCAACAATTCTTTTCAACCACACTGCTTCCTTCACTGCTTCACCCAAAGAAATATATTCTGACTCAGTAGTCGACAAAGCAACAACTGGTTGTAGAGTAACTTTCCAACTGACAACATTACCATACATGCGAAAAATGTGACCTGATAGTGACCTTCTTTTATCAAGATCTGCAGCATAGTCTACATCTGTGAAGCCTTCCAACAATGCTGACTTATCACAATCCCTGCTAAAACACAATGATACACTGGCACTACCTTTCAGATATCGAAACACCCATTTAACAGCATTCCAATGTTCCTTCCCAGGATTTGACATAAACCTACTTATCATACTCATAGCATAACCCAAGTCAGGCCTAGTACAAATCATCAGGTACATAATACTTCCAACAACATTACAATATGGAATATTAGACATCTCTAACCTTTCTTGTTCAGTAATAGGACATTGAGACGAAGAAAGTTTAAAATGAGATGCTAAGGGTGTAGAAACTGCCTTGCAACCAGACATATTATACTTTTCAAGCAGTTTGATCACATAACTCTCCTGCAAAACGGTTAACAAACCTTTTTCCCTATCTCTTTTCACATCCATGCCTAGGATCCTTTTTAGCTTACCTAAATCTTTCATTTCAAACTCACTACTTAACTGTTTCTTGAGTTGACAGATTTCAGCATAATCCTTAGACACTAGTATCATATCATCTACATACAACAGTAGATAGATAAACGTACCTTTCTGAGATAGTTTCCAGTAAACACAAGCATCATATGAGTTCCTGTGAAACCCCTGCTTTAGAATGAAAGTATCAAACCTGATATACCACTGTCTTGGAGATTGTTTAAGTTCATAGATGGACTTGTGAAGACGACAAACCATGTCTTCCTTACCCTTCACCTCATAGCCCTTAGGTTGAGCCATGTAAATCACCTCCTCCAATTCTCCATGAAGAAATGCTGTGGTGACGTCCATCTGTTCAATGAACATATCAAAGTGAACAGCAATAGATAAAATTAATCTAATGGACGAATGCCTCACCACCGGAGAAAAAATCTCATTAAAATCAACTCCCTCCTTCTGAGTGTAGCCTTTTGCTACCAACCTAGCCTTATATCTAGGCTTACTGTCACCTCCTGTACCTGGCTTGATTTTGTAAATCCCCTTTGATTGGATGAGTTTTGGTTAGGAGGCTTTGGAACCAATGACCATGTCTGATTCTTTTGTAAAGAGAACAACTCTGCTTCCATAGCATCCTTCCATTGTTTCTTCGAATCAGATATAATTGCCTCTTCAAAAGTAAGAGGCTCTGCTTCAATACTGTCAGCTGCGCAAGTAAGAGCAAAAGCAACTAAGTCAGCATAACCATACCTTGTAGGAGCATGTCTTTCCCTCTGAACTCTGTCACGTGTAAGCTGATAGTTCTGTAGGTCATTGTTACTTGAGCTTTCTTCACTTAAAGCTCCCTCATCAATCAAATTCCTCTCCTGTTGAGACTGTATACCATCAAATTCAGACAGCTGTGTAGCCTCTGTCTGTGAAACTGGAGAAGAATGATCACTAGATATATCTAGGCCAACTGATGGTCGTACTTCTGAATCAACTCTGACCTCTGTCTCAACATGATCAATAGTCTTCTGTTTCTGTTGCTCTTTGACACAATATGGCATTTCTGTTTCATTAAAAGTTACATCTCTGCTGATAATGCATTTATTTACCCCCTCTTCCAAGCACCAAAGTTTATAACCTTTGACACCCTGAGGATAACCAATAAACATGCATTTCAGTGCCCTCTTGTTTAACTTTCCATCTTTAACATGAGCATAAGCTGAGCATCCAAACACTCTGAGATGTTCTAAACTTGGAGCTTTACTTGTCCATATCTCCTGAGGAGTCTTTAAGTCTAAAGCTGTAGAAGGACTCCTATTAATGAGATAACATACTGTTTGGGCAGCTTCCCCCCAAAATTTCAAGGGTAATGAAGCATTAGTCAAGAGGCACCTGGTACGTTCCATAATAGTTATGTTAAACCTCTCAGCTAAACCATTTTGTTGTGGAGTGTACGTAACAGTGAAATGTCTCGTAATTCCCTCAGATTTGCAAAAACTATTGAATTTGTTATTCACAAATTCTAAACCATTATCTATCCTCAAATACTTGACCTTCCTACCTGTTTGGTTTTCAACCTGCTTCTTCCATTCAAGGAATTTCCCAAAAGCTTCATCCTTTTGTTTCAATGGATACATTCACACCTTCCTTGAAAAATCGTCAATGATAGACATGAAGTATCTCGAGCCTCCCAAAGAAGGCACCTTCGTAGGACCCCACAAATCTGAATGGACATAATCCAAAATACCTTTGGTCGTGTGCTTCCCTTTCCCAAACTTTACTCTCGTAGACTTTCCCATTATACAATGCTCACAAAATGGTAGTTCAACATCCTTAACTCCTTTTAGCAAACCTTGTTGAGAAAGTGCTTGTAAACCTCTTTCACTCACATGAGCTAACCTTTTGTGCCACAACATAGATATATCAGTAACTTTGCCTGATGCAATAGCAGCAATGCCTGAAATTGCAGTACTTTCCAACACATACAAACCATTCCTCAAGGTTCCCCTCAGTTTAACCAAAGAACCCTTGGTAATTTTCATAACTCCATTCTTAGATTTACAAGTATAACCTGATCTATCTAAGTCACCAAGAAATATTACATTACGTTTGAGTTCCGGAACATATCTAACATTAGTGAGAACTTTGATCATCCCGTCATGTGTTGCAATTTGGACTGAACCAATTCCTCTTACATCATAGGTACCATTATCACCCAGTAAGACTTTTCCCCCCATCATTTTCCTGAAAGTTAATTAGAAAATCTCGATTAGGAGTCATGTGATATGTGCACCCTGAATCCATGATCCAAGCATCCTGAATATCCCTATGAGACACCATCAAGACCTGAGCTGAGTTATACCCATCAATAACATTTGCTGAACTAGTCTCACCTGCATAATGGTTACTTGATGATTCCTTGCTCTTATTCAAAGGGCAATTTTTCTTAAAGTGTCCTTCTTTATGACATAAGAAACACTTTCTACCTTTTCCCTTTGATTTCGACCTGGAACCCTTCTCTTTGCCTTTCCAGCTCTTTTTCTCACTTCTTCCTCTGGCCATGAGTAACTCTCCATCCTTGCGTTCTTTCTTAATTTCGAGACTTCTAGTCTTTAAGGCATCCAACACTACACTCATGGTCAATGAATCCCGACCATATTTAATAGCTGCTTTAACCTCTCGATATGTTTCAGGTAATGAATTTAAAAGAATCACTGCTTGATTCTCATCCGACATCTTCTCACCGATGTTATTGAACTAAAATAGCTTTTATTGAACTACAGTCTTCTAAAATTCATTCAAGTTCTCTTCTAAGCTTTTACTTTGGTCCATCTTATATCCAAAGAATTTCTCCTTTAGATATAATTTATTTGGCAATGACTTTGTCAAGTAAAGACTTTCTAGCTTCTTCCACAACTCCCCTGTAGTAGTAGCCTCATCTACAAGCATAAGCACATCATCTGACAGATACAGAAGAATCGTTGAATAGGCCATTTCATCCATATCCTTTTTCTCACTTTCTGTAATAGTTTCAGGAAGGTTCTCTTCATCTAACATTTTAGCTACTTTTTGTTGAACTAAAATAGCTCTAATCTTTTTTCTCCAAAGAGTAAAATCACGTCAAACTTAGCCACCTCAAAGCGTGTTGAAGTCATCTTTACAGAACTGATTAAACCAAGAATATGTAAACAACAAACTACCACACAAAACCCAATTATTATTTGGATCGAATGAAGCTCTGATACCACTTGTTGAGAATAATACACCCAAGTTCTAATACCACTTGTTGACTATACCAAACTCCCAACTAATTGATATAGTTTATGAACACAATCAGAATGCAACAACCAGATAATCACAGAGAAAGCGATAATAAGCACACAGCGATATATAGTGGTTCGACCAATTCGGTCTTCATCCACTTTGAGAACCAATTTGGAGGGATTTTATTAAGAGCAAAATGAGATACTATTACAGAGTTCAACCCAATAATAAATCTGTAATAGACCACGACAAATGTAAACTGATTATACCATCAGCCAAAAGCCAAGAGAGATCGAGACCCACGCTGGACTAATGCCGAGACCCAAACTCACTGTTTTCTCCTCTGCGAAAATCGTTTCCGACTTGCAGTGACTCCGACGACGCCTCTGTCTCTCCTCAGCGAACGACTCACTGTCATGAAAGGACTCCAAAATCACCCTTGTCGAACGCCTCACTGTCTTCTCTTCAGCGGACGATGCAAGAGCTTCTGTCTTCTCCTCTGCGAACGACTTCACTGTCGTGCAAGGACTCGGACGGACCGGAACAGATGCCGACGAACCGTGACGGCAATGAAGAACTTCTCTTCTGTCGTCTCTCCCTCACTCTCTTCTGTCGTGTGTGTGTCGGCTGCCTCCTCTCCCTTTTCCCTTTTGTTTTGTTTAATATAAAAACCTAAGGAGGAAGATGTAAGTAATTACAAATTTGCCATGAAGGCAAATTACCACTTTACCCTTAACTTAAATCCCATTTTACAAACCCTTAAATACTTGTCATTTTTCTACATGGTATATTGACATGATCTCTAAACATTGATCGGAGGTTTAATAATCCTCGATCTCATTGGTTATGTAAGGTTATGTACTAATAGTAATAAGAATGGGTTAGTTTTGCTTGGTAACTAATGTCTAATGAGCCTCACATTCCATTGCTGGACCCAAACTCAAAAGGTCTAAATCAAATTGTTTGAGTTTAGGGAGTTTAGGTTGGGCCAACCTCAAACATTATTTTCAATCCAATTGGGCCCTCCACAACTAGCTCAGCTAGAGCACGTGTAGTTCGATTGGAGAAAGGCATAGTTCAACTAGGTTGATTGCAATTTTTCTAACACTAAACTCAACAATATCCCATCCAAAGGCATAGTTAAGAGTCGTTATAATTGTCCATTATAATTCGCTCCAAAAAAAAAAAACAAACAAATTTTTATTTAGAGATAGTCACAACTCCAAACAAAATACTAATTAATCTACATTAATACAAGTAGTCACACTCCTCTCTTAATCAATCGATTTTGAGAAGAAACTTTACACTATCAAATAAATTTTAATATTAAAGGTAAACGGTTGGATTGAAAGTTTTGTTATTTCGAAAAGTTGGAAATCCAAGTAAATAATACTTCTAATATTCCACTAACATTTGACCATATATTTTATATTCAGAAAAAAATATTTGACCGTTAATATATTCAAAAGATAACATGAAATATATGAGATTTTAACACTGCCTCTCTTGTCTTTTTGGTCAATAAATTAATGTCAACCACTGCCACTATTTTCAAATGAAAAATATTGATTGGGTACTTTTATTTATATTTTTAAAGTCCTCTATTAAAAAATAGGTCGAAACAAAAAAAAAAAAAATCAACCAACTGAAGATTTGAAAAAATGGAATGATTTTTAAAAAAAATTGAACGCATTACAAGTTATATTTTTTTTTCTCTTTCTTCTGCCGCAGAAAACAAGGAAAATAATGGCGATAGTGTCCCATTCAATTTATATTATTATTATTATTTTACTATAATATTAAAATAACAAAATAACAAAATCCATGTAAAAATTATTTTTTATTATTATTATTACCACATTCGAAATTTTAAATAATAAAATCTATGTAAAAATTATTTTTTTTAAATTAAAAAAATATTTTACTTTTTATTCTTCAATCACATATATATACTACACACAGTTGGTTTATTATTGATTTATATCCTATCTCAATTTATCCTCCCATCTCCTAAACTTTTTCCTTTTAATAACAAATAATTTCTAATTTCTATGAATTAAAAATTACTAAATATTTTTGTAACATAATGAAACTTTTAAAAATTGAATCTATACAATATCAAAAGTTACAAAGTTTAAAAAAAAAAATCATCAAAATATCAAAAAAAGAGTTAAGTGTATTAAAAATAAAATTAAACAATAAAGTTATCATTTACCTCTCTACTTAAATATTTCATTCCGCTAATTTTTTTCATAATTAAATAATAATAATAAGAAGAAGAAAAATAATATTAATATTAATATCTTTTGGCATTTTGGGACCCACTTCACAAAATGCCAAAAAAATACACTCATTTTACTTAAATAGTTTTGGAAACACTCATTGTTTCCATTTTTTTTAAAAACACCTCCTTTTTCCAATTGTCCCGAACCATAGGCATATAGCATGTTATATATATACATATATATCATATGATTTATACATGTATGAAATTATTTTTTAAATAATAATTAAGGTTTCCTTTGATAATATTCTATTCTTCGTTTTTTGTTTTTAAAAATTAAATTTATTTTCTCTTAAATTCTTACAATAAATGAGATGCACATTTCTCAAGTACAATGGTTAAATTCTTAACTAAATTCTAAAAACAAAAAAATAAAATTAAAATTAAAAACTACTCCTTTTTTTTTTTTTTAAGTTTGAACCAATAAATCATTGATAAAAAGTTGATTAGAAAAGAAGAATTTGAAGTTGTATAAAAATCACTTCCAACTCCAAACATAGTTGAATAAATGTATTCCCTGTACCTCTACGTATCAGGAGATTGTAATAAAAAAAAAAATTAAAAAAAAAAAAGAATTTCTTGGTATCATTGGGGTGTGCATACGTATTCCTACCACATTCAATACCTATAACGATTGATTGAAGATATTTATTTACTATTTTTGTAAAGGTCAAAAAGCCCAACATATCAAATCAACATTTCCATTTGTATGCCAAAGACAAATTCTACTTGTCTTCCCTACCTTCCTTTCCTTTCCACTTTTCTTTTCAACGAGTGTCGTTTCACAACTAATTAAGTTCACAGATTGAGTGGAAGAAGATTTAGTTATATATATATATATATATATAATTATAACGTAGAATATAGAGGTAAGTTATAATTAGTTCAAATATTATCCCACTTCAATTTTGTTGTGGAAACATTATGAGTTATTCTGTGGTGGAGAAATGGGAGCGATCATTAATGTTCTATATTATTGCCCATTAAATGATTAATACATGCAGCCCAACCAAGTGCGAATTACGAGGAAGAGGGACCAACGTGTTCGTCTAATTATAATGTTATTTCTTTGTATGGATTGTAATCAATGGCTTTTGTTCAGGACAGGGAAAATTCATGCATGACCTGAACACATGGTTATTACCATAATAATATATATTAAAAATGTTATTTATAATATTGAGATCTTAATTCCACGAAAATAGCACTAGAAATAGTGATAAAATATATTTTAATATTGATAAATATTTCTGTAAAAGTTATAAAAAAAAATTAATAAGTAAACATATAGGTAACTCCTCACTTTTAAGAATGGTTGAAATGAGATATTATAGAATGTCATTCAAAATAATCGCTTCCTTTTTAAAACATACTTAAAAGTTAGTCTAAGTGGTTTCTAAACACTTCAATTTCTTTTAAAATGAGTTGTTTTTTTAAATTAAATACTTCCCAAACTGATATACAAATTATGTTTTACATATATTATTCAACTTTGTACCATAAAAATGTGAAGAAAATCAATTAGTGGTTATAATATATAACCAAACCTACTCTTCTTTTAAATATACTTTATCGATTATGTATGTGAGAAACCGTACTTAAATACTTACTCAATAGTCTAATACTTAGATGTATTTATTCATGTGTGTTCTCTTTTGCTATATACATTGAAAAGTATTAAAATATTTTGAAAGAACGAAAAATTATCACAATGATAGATTATTATTAAATGATTTGATGAGATACACTAATACGTATGATATTTAATAACTAAGTCTTTTTCAAATTAAATTAATAAATTAAAAGTTTTGATTGGGTGGATTAGAATAAAGGTAAGTGTGTAGTTAAAGTTCAAATTCTAATTTCTATTTTATTTTATAAGTTCTAAAGATAAATTTTAGTTAAATAAAACGAATTTTTTATTACAACTTGAACTCAAAATCTTCGTTCTAAACATTGAAATACATTACAATTCTTTCTAATCTTATTAACAATATGTAATTTCTCCCAACTAAATATTGGGATCTAAGAAGTAAGAATACGTACACAAGTGGGTGGAACTTCAATTTGACATTTGGAGAAAGAAAGCCAAACATGTTAGATTGAGAAAATTTTATAATTCCAAGACCAAAAACGTGTTTCAAGATTGAATGTTAGCAGAATTAATTGTTGGAGAAGAAAGAAAAGATGAGGAAGTGTTAACAAAAGAGGAAGGCTTACACCGTACATGAAAGCACTTTGTATGGTCCAAAGTGTCATTAATTTATTTTAAGATAAGGCACTTTGTATGGTCTCTACTCACTCTCTTTTCCTGTGGCCCATAATACTTGAAAATGACTTCCTACTTGATTCATTATTCACATACCTTATCTTCTTCAAATCTCTTTCAATTATTAATTCATTAAAATACTATATTTTATTCTCTATGAATTTAATCACTATATACCATTGATGTTTTCAATATATATGGAGTTTGAAAATAGGTCCACATATATTATATTTTTTTTACAAGAAAATTATCATGATACGATTGAGTTGAGAGATTAAAATGTAAGATCTATTAAAATTAATAAAACCAGTATTTTGAAATAAATAAAATTAAAATTAAGCCGACTTAAAATAATATTTTAACATTATTTAATGTTTATGTAACAGAGTAGTTCGAGTTAGGAGGAAGAGATGATGGTGAGCAATGAATGCAATCAATGAGTTATCTCGAGGTATACTTTTAATTTTTTTTTTATGGTCTACTTTCATTGCTCCTATCAAAGTTGGTGTTAGTTCAACCCATCTCTTAATTTAATTTTCATTTTCAATTTGTGTAAAATTGATATTTTGAACCATCACACATTCTAATATACAAAGCTTTCTAAAAAAAATTGTAAAAAAAAGACAGAATAGACAAAATATATTTACTTTATTCTAAAATCAAGTGTAATTTGTATGATGTTTTGTTATGAAATGTAAATAATTTAGAAAGATAGAGTCCTTTCAAATTATTAGATAGGCATAAAATGTGATAAAAAAAATATAAGGAGGACATTAGATTATAATTTAGAAGAGAATGTCTAAAAATGGAAGAAATATTAGGTTAGAAATTGATTGGACAGAATCATATCGATTGATATTGCTAAAAAGATAAATTAGTAAAAAAAGAGAAGTCAAAAGACTCAATTTTTTCTCATTAGATATTTGGATACGTCAACTAATCCTCAACTTCTAGTATATGTTAGGTAATTACACCTGATACTTTTAAATCATTCTAAATTTAATATTAATAGCGTATTTTGAATGAAATTAAAGATCAAATTTTTTGTATAGAAAGCAACCTATGATCATTGTTTTGTAAAGAATATTTTTTTAAAAAAAATTATAATTTTTACCCATCAAAATATCAAAAAAAAAATTAAATGAAATGAAATCAAAATTCTAAAAGCTTGAACTAATACATATGTGTGATATTTTGAGTTCGAATTCCCATCCAATCAAGCCAAACTTTAATTACTTATGAAGGTCAAGACAAAATTCACACATAAATTTTGGCCCCACGTTTATTATTTACCTTCCCTTCAGATCTTCAATATTTTTCCTAACCAAAATTCAAGGTGTAATATTATTATTATTATTATTATTATTTTGTCGATGCATGGAATCCCACGTTTGAAATAATTACAAAATCAATACACACTACTTATACTTATAAAATAGATGAACCACTTATATTTCGTTTTCAATTGATTTCAAACGAGTAAAAATCGTGTTGAATGAATTGGTGATTTTTATGAGGGTGAAGAGATAGAAAGAAGAGTTATATATATAAATAAAAGGGTTGTGGATCCCAAACTCAATAAATAATACAGAAAAAAAAAAAAAAAAAAAGAGGGAGCCATTGTTAGAGATGGAGGTTAGTAAAATACTTCATATGAATTCAGGAGTTGGAGACGAAAGCTATGCCAAAAACTCCTTACTTCAGGTCTTCTTTTTATTTACCTTTTCACTCTTCTTTTATGAAAAAACACACACACATATATTTCTGTTCTTCATTTTCTATCTATCACATCCTTTTTATCTCAAACAAATTGTTTACCTAAAGTTTGACATGCTCGTTTTTTTGTCTTATTATTTTTAGTCCTTTAATTTTTTTTTAGATTACAAATTTAGCCTTTGAATTTTGGAATTTTTGTGTATGTAGAATTTCTAAATTACAAATTTTAATCTCTATATCTTTTTATTTTAACTTTTATGGTTTTTAAATTTTGAAAATTAAATCTATTACCTTCAATTTTTTTTTTTTTACAACAGTGTGCATATTTTGATTAAAAGATTCGAGTTGTAACAAAAAAAATTGAAATAAAATGAGCATTTTATAGACTTAATTTTAAAAACTAAATAAAAAAACAAATCATTACTGTGTGGTCTTTATCTCTCTCTTTTTTCTTTTTTTTTTTTGTTTCTTAAAAATGAATGTGAATACTACAAAGTATTGCTAATTATTAACTTCTTTTTTGGGGGGACAATCTTATAGAAGAAGGCAACATCCATAGCATGGCCAGTTATAAAGAAAGCCATTGAAGACTTGTGCAGTGAAAATAATAATCCAATTACCAGTTTAAGCATTGCAGATTTGGGATGTTCTTCAGGACCAAACACTCTTGCAATCATCTCCAATTTAATCAAACACATTGAGCTTCACAATAACAAACCATTCCAATATCAAATCTTCTTCAACGATCTACCTTCAAACGATTTCAATTCCATTTTTATATCCTTACAAAATTTCCTTGAAGATTTGAAAAATCAAATTGGAGCTGATTTTGGAACTTGTTTCTTCAATGGAGTCCCTGGTTCTTTTTATGGTAGACTTTTTCCCGACAAAAGTTTACATTTTGTTCATTCTTGTTATAGCCTTCAATGGTTGTCTCAGGTGATTCTGAAAATTTTATTCGTGACTAGAAAAAAAATTCTCATAAGTTACCATTATTATTTACGCATATGAAATTGAATTGAGGTGTGTGTATATATATATAGGTTCCAAAAGAAATGGAGATGATAAACAAAGGGAACATATTCATAGACAGTACAAGTCCAAAGAATGTGATAGAGGGGTATTATAAGCAATTTCAAAAGGATTTCTCATTGTTTTTGAAGTGTCGTGGAGAAGAAGTAGTACGTGGTGGACGAATGGTTGTTACCTTGGTAGGAAGAACAGATGAATATCCATCATATCAAGATTATTGTTACGCTTTTACACTTCTGAATTTAGCTCTCAATAACATGGTTGCTGAGGTGAGAATTGAAAACTCTTCTATACAAATGTGTATTTTTTTCCTCTCATTATTTTATCTTTGTTGTACTTACAATTTACAGGGGATTGTGGAAGAGGAGAAAGTGGATAGATTCAATATCCCAAATTTCATGCCAAGTCCAAAGGAAATAAAAGAAGAGGTTTTAAAAGAAGGAAATTTCATCATCAATGAACTTAAAGTTTCAAAAATTGATTGGAATTTCTACAATACTGAATTGGAAGGAACAAAGCATGTGTTTGTGGATAGCAGTTACAGTGTTGCAAAATGCATTAGATCTGTGATTGAATCACTTATGATTCCTCACTTTGGAGAAGCCATTGTTGAAGAATTATTTTATAGGTATAGTAAAATAGTGAAGGATGAGATGTCAAACAAAAGGAGTGTGTTCACAAACCTCACTATTTCCCTTACTAGAATCTAAAATAAGGTGGAAAAAAGAACAAAAAGATGATATAGCGTAGCTAATTTACCTGGATTTGTTAAATAGTTGATGCAAACTTTTAGAAGAAGTAAGATCAATATATATATGTCAGTGTTGCTGCTGTTGTTTTTTTCTTTAATAAAATACAGTTGTCTATGGTTTACATGTTGTTGCCATATTTATGTTATTTTATCTAGTATTTTATTTTATTAATTCTCTTTTGTTCTTTTTATTCAATGATAATTATTTTTTTTATGATTGTTATTTATAATAACTCTTTTCATATATAACAAAATATACTAAAATATTTACAAATTTAATAAAATTTTATTATATATTTGTATACCGATATATATAAATAATATAAGTCTATTGTTTATTGTCGATAGACGGACATTTTATTATATACATAAATATTTTAGAAGTTAGTTAAACAATTTCCCTATTTATAATTAATTAGCAATTTATTGTATTATAAAAACATCAAATTATTTGAGTGAAAGACAACCAATTTTATGTTTAATTTTAAATAAGGAAGAGAACACAGATAAATAAAAAAGATGATTTAATAATAATTATTATTAAAAAAAACTACGTAAGACAATGAGAAAATGTGTTTTAAAAAATATTGTTGTGATTAAATAAAAGTTGTATTTGAAACGACCACTTCGAAATTTTTTTTAATTAATTTTTATTAATTTTTCAAGGATACCAATGGTCACTAAAGTTGGTGGTTCGAAGTTCGCTGGCAGAGTTGTAAGAAATAACACTCAGTGATCAACCGACAATGGTTACCAGGGGCAGTATCTAAAGTTGGCCAACGAATATTTTCTAGAATGAATTAGAAAAAAATATAGATAATCCATGGGCTTGAATAGTGTTTACTATTCAAACACATGGGAAAGAGTGTAGGAAGTCTTGGTGAAGAAGGTCGTCGATCAATGGTGAAGACGGTCAACAATTGTCAATGATTAAGACGATTGGTTGGTCATCAACCATCATGAAAATTATTAGTCGCCAAGGATCATGGCTCTATTGGTAATTGACCATCACTACGACAGTTAATAGGCACGATGACCGATCATTAACAATAACTATTGTTCGCCAACGATCAAGATGTTCACTCTATGACAGTGATATCCAAAGTTTTAGGTCACCAAAGATCATGATGATTGGTCATCAACACTCAAGACAATCTAGAGGTGACGATCAAAATGATTTAAGATAATCAATGGTCAAGACAATTGGTTGTCATGACCGTCAAGATAATCCAAAGATCAATATGATAGAAGATAATCAAGACAATCAAGATGATCCAGAAGACGATTATCATGAAAATCCAAAGCCAATGGTCAAGACAATTGGTTGTCATGACCGTCGATCGATCACGATCAATCATCAATGGTTAATCGTAAAGTCGGCCAACATTTGTTACCAATGGTCAACAATTATCACTAACATTTGACATTCAATAAAATAAAATAAAGAGAAAACATGTTCCAAACTCAGAAGTTTAGTTTTTTAATAGAGCTAGTAATTTTATTCAAAGTGTCCAAACATGAACCAAAACTCTCTCAAATGTTACTCTTTTTTTACATGGAAACAATAAACATAACTCTTGAATTTGAATTTTTAAGTGATTAGTATAATGATACGTACTCATTCAAGTATCTTCAGAGATAGTGAAATCAAAGTGACACATCGTATTTGATTGATTGACATCCACGTATTCCAAAACTTGTTAATAATATTTGTTTGTAATTAGTGTAACTTTGTAAGGAAGGGGGACACCCACACGTCCATCAATGGCCACTTTGTATGGTCTGTAATTCATGATTATTTATTATTTGAGATATTTGACTTCCTTTTTGAAATTATGAATGTAACTCTATATGCATGCGACTCATGAACAGTTGTTTCACACTTGTAAGGGTATACGACGATGGTTACTCACAATTTAGACCTAAATTGGAACCTTGTTCAATGATCATTATCTTGAACGCAAATTACAATACAACTTTGGTGCTCAATCATTTCTTTCTCAATTGCTCTTCTCAATTGTCCAAAACAAATTATTGAAATTAATTGAAAGTTTTGCTAAAACTAGAGGAGGAAAACCCACAGAAAAAGTCGGCCAAAACATCTCATCCTTAACAACTTAAGCAACCATTTTGCAAGTTGTCCCAATGAAAATTCTTTTCTAATCTAAAATAAAATTCAAAAGAAGGTTTCACGGTCTGAATTGAATAAAATAAAAAGGCTTCACATCTAACTTAATATAAAAATGTTTTTATATCTAAATTATTTAAATCAATTAAACAAATAAATATTGTTTTAGGTACATTTGTGAGTGAAAAATACATATTTAGTTCAGTATCTTAAGATGGTTTTATTAAAAAAACTCTACGAACCAGATCGAGTAGAGGACACCCAATCTAAAAAATTATAGCTCCAACAAGCCTCATAAGCTTTGAAACTAAAAATAGGTTGGATAAAAACTTCACTCACGTTAAAGATTGAGTAACAAAAGTTACAAGCACAATTACACTTATAGAAGAAATAACACCCATCCGACTTTCGAGATCCAAAACAACCTCAACCTCATTCTTTGTTTCAAAACTGTCAGTCTCGACTAGTTGTTGTTGAATATGATTAAAAAAATATCATTCATGACCTTTAAAACTCCATTGAGATTTGAGTTGATACAGTAGGTACACTTGAGAGTCGGACAATGAACGGTTGATTAATAATGGTCACTTCACTAGTCACACTGTTAACTTGGAAAAGAGAATCTAAAGTAAATGTATAGATCGGTAGAGGGCGGAGGGATAGACTGATAAATAAACCTCATCTCCCTCCATACCGAAATCCAAAGAGATATGGAGGTTTGTAAAATACTTCATATGAATGCAGGAGTTGGAGACAAAAGCTATGCCAAAAACTCCTTACTTCAGGTCTTCTTATCTTTTCCACTTTTAATCGTAAACTCATTTCAATTACCTTTTTCACTCCTTTTAAAAAAGAAAAGCAAAAAAATAAAAAATATATATATATGTTATGTGTTCTTCAATTTCATCTTCATCATCATTATAAATCTCAAACAACTTGGTTATATAAAGTTTGGCATGATTCTGTTGGGTGTTTTCTTTTTCTTTTCCTTGATGCTAGTGCATAATGCTTCAATTCTCTTTCATTTATTTTATTTTATTTACATATATATCAAGACATTATCAGTGAAGTTTTATTTTGTTTCTGATTTTTGTGACAAAATGATGATTATAGCGAAAAGCAATGTCGATAGCATGGCCAATCATAAAGGAAGCCATTGAAGAATATTTGCGCACTGAAAATATTTCAATTACCAGTTTAAGCATTGCAGATTTGGGATGTTCTTCCGGACCAAACACTCTTACTATTCTCTCCAATTTAATCAAACAGTTTCATGAAATCATTCAACTTCACGGTAACAAACCAATCCAATACCAAATCTTCTTCAACGATCTTCCTTCAAACGATTTCAATTCCGTTTTTGGATCATTGTCAAATTTCTTGGAAGATTTGAACAACCAAATTGGAACTGATTTTGGAACATGTTTCTTCAATGGAGTCCCTGGTTCTTTTTATGGCAGACTCTTTCTTAACAATAGTTTGCATTTTGTCCATTCTTCTTACACTCTTCACTGGCTCTCTCAGGTGATTCTAATTTTTCAAAATCTTATTCTCTATAAAAGAAACTCATACGATCATTTGTGTTATATTTACTAATAAGTTTTCGTATTATATGCATATATGTATACAGGTACCTGAAGGAATGGAGATGATAAACAAAGGGAACATATTCATAAATAGCACAAGTCCAAAGAATGTGATTGAAGGGTATTATAAGCAATTTCAAAAGGATTTCTCACTGTTTTTGAAATGTCGTGGAGAAGAAATAGTAAACCGTGGACGAATGGTTTGTACTATATTGGCAAGAACAGATGAAGATCCATCAAATCAAGATTATTTTTATGCTTTTACACTTCTGAATTTAGCTATCAATAACATGGTTGCTGAGGTGAGAATTCAAAACCCTTCTATTGTGGGACAAAAAGATGTATTTTTTTCCCCAAAATTTTATCTTTGTTGTGTTACAATTTACAGGGGATTATGGAAAAGGAGAAAGTTGATAGATTCAATATCCCAAACTTCATGCCAAGTCCAAAGGAAATAAAAGAAGAGGTTTTAATAGAAGGAAGTTTCATCATCAATGAACTTAAAGTTTCAAAAATTGATTGGAATTTCTACAATACCGAATTGGAAGGAACAAAGCATATGTTTGTGGATAGCAGTTACAATATTGCAAAATGCATTAGAGCTGTGACTGAATCACTTATGGTTCCCCACTTTGGAGAAGCTATTGTTGAAGAATTGTTTTATAGGTACAGTAAAATAGTGAAGGATGAGATGTCCAAGAAAAGGATTGAGTTCACAAACGTGAATATTTCCCTTACTAGAATCTAAAATAATGGGAGAAAAAAAAGGAATCAAAAGATGATATAGTAGCTTTGTGTTTATTTGGTTCTATGAAGAAGGAATTGTTATATAAATATATATATATATATATATTAGTGTTTCTGTTGTTTTTTTTCTCAATAAAGTAAACTGTTCACATGTCCACATGTTGTTGGCATATTTGTATTATTTCATCCAGTATTTTATTTTATTCTCTTTTCTTCTTTTTATTCCATGATAATGATTTTTGGCGTAATTGATATTATTCATGGAGGTTGATTTCATATATGATAAAATGTATCAAAATATTTACGAATATAACAAAATTTTATTGTTTATTTAATCACTAATGAACATAAATATAGTAGGTGAATTGTCAAAAATAGCAAATTTGACAAAATATTTACAGGTTGTAGCAAAATTTCAGATTCTATCAATAACAAATATTTGATAGCTGATGATATTGTTCCATCAGTGACATTGATAATTAGTGATAGAAGGATCATATCACTGGCTATTATTGCTAGAATAAAAAAAATTGCTATAATTTATAAACATTTTAATTTATTTTATTATTTTTAAAAATGATCCTAATCTTTATTGTTGTTTATGGTCGATAGATGATGATATTTTATTATATCTATAATTATTTTAAGAGTTAGTCAGAAACAATTTCCTTACCTATAATTAGTTAGCAATTTATTATATTCAAAAATCATAAATATTTTATTTTACCTATAATTAGTTAGCATTGAAGTTTTATTTTTGTTTATGATTTTTGTGACATGACTATTATAGCGAAAAGCAATGTCGATAGCGTGGCCAATCATAAAGGAAGCCATTGAAGATTATTTGTGCACTGAAAATATTCCAATTACCAGTTTAAGCATTGCAGATTTGGGATGTTCTTCCGGACCAAACACTCTTACCATTCTCTCCAATTTAATCAAACAGTTCCATGAAATCATTCAACTTCACGATCACAAACCAATCCAATACCAAATCTTCTTCAACGATCTTGCTTCAAACGATTTCAATTCCAATTTTAGATCGTTGTCAAATTTCATGGAAGATTTGAAGAATCAAATTGGAACTGATTTTGGAACATGTTTCTTTAATGGAGTTCCTGGTTCTTTTTATGATAGACTTTTTCCTAACAAAAGTTTGCATCTTGTTCATTCTTCTTACGCTCTGATAAACAAAGGGAATATATTCATAAATAGTACAAGTCCAAAGAATGTGATTGAAGGGTATTATAAGCAATTTCAAAAGGATTTCTCATTGTTTTTGAAATGTCGTGGAGAAGAAATAGTAACCGGACGAATGGTTGTTACTTTATTAGCAAGAACAGATGAATCTCCACCAAACAAAGATTTTTGTCACACTTTGACCCTTTTGAATTTAGCTATCATTAACATGGTTAAGGAGGTGAAATTATTGTTGTGTGTATATTTCTTTTCTTTTTTTGGTTAATTAGTGTCCAAATGCAATTCAATATAATTTTCTCTATGTTTATGGTGGTGAATCATAAACAGGGGATGATGAGAGAAGAGAAAGTTGATAGATTCAATGTCCCAAACTTCATGCCAAGTCTGAAAACAGAGGTTTTAAAAGAAGGAATCTTCATCGTCAACCGTGTCATAGTCACACGAATTGATTGGAACTCTTATAATGATGAATTTGATGAATCAAATGTGTATGTTGATAGCAGTTATTGTTTCGCAAAAAGTATAAAATCTTTGTTTGAACCCCTTATGATTCCTCATTTTGGAGAAGCCATTGTGGAAGAATTATTTCACAGGTTTAGAAAAATAGTTAAGGATAAAATGTCCAAAAAAAAGTGTGAGTATACAAACTTAACTATTTCCCTTACTAAAAAATAAAATGAAGATTGGAAATTAGGTAGAGATGATATTATTGTGTGATTGTTCTTATGTAAGACAATTAGCTTGTAAGAACTTTGATCTATGCTATGTTAATGCAATTGAAATATGAGTATTTGTTATTATCCGGTTGTATTCATATATATTATACGTAAATAGAGAGATGTGTAGAAATGTTTTCAAGGATGAGGTGGACTAATCAATCCAATTGCTTTTTCCTCTCTTCTTTGACATTTTTCAAAAGGAAATGGATGAGTTGGTCTTTGACTTCAACTTGAGGCTGGCTAATATGTCATCTATTAACTATAAAGGAAAGTAATTTTGGGATAATAATCAAGTGAATATATATATAATTAATATTTAAGAAAAATTGTAAATATCAATTACTTCACTCTTAATCATATTTTGAAAAATGAGAATAATAACAAAAAGATTATAATATCACTAAGTTCCTACGAGGATATAGAGAATAATAATGTCAAAGAGATCATATTCATCCATAAACTAGCATAAGTTTAAAGAGTGTGGTTTGATGCTTATTATAACTCATTTGAAAAGGATTTTTCAATGTTTCTTTTCTAAACTATGAAAACTGAACATAAGATTTTAACGTTAGTTGAAAGAATAAGAGAGGTTCGTCCATCCAAATTTGGAGAAGGTTATTATAGTTGGAAGTTTTTGGCCTTATCATAGTAGCTTGAGGTAATATACATGCAATTAATTTATTTTCGTATATTTTGTGTTTATTTTGTTTTAAACTTTTAATAATCAACCTATTTAATTGATTAGGGGAAAATAAAAAAACAATTACATATAAACACTTTTGATCAAATCTTTTGCTAATCTCTAATAGTATGTTACTAATTAAATACATTTATTTATAAAGGGAAAGAGGCTGCAGATTTATTTAATGGTTCATGACCAATCTCATGTTACATGCCACCGCCAAAGGAAGTGGTAGCAGTCGGGTGCTAAAGGAAGAAAAGGCTTCATCCTTAATCCATCGGTTCAAAGATTCCGATCATCGAGTATTAATTTAAATAATTATGTTAACAAAACTGAATCAAATGATCGAAAATGAACCAGATAAATGAAATGGAATGAAAGTTGAAGAGTAAAAGTTATGGAATGGGTACTTCTGCAAAGAGTAAACATGGGTTAGGTGTCACCTCAAATTTCCCCAATGAGAAGGGGCAGTTGAATGAACAAATGATTCCATAATTCAGTTTCAATGTATTTTTTAAAAATTTGAAAATGTCAGACTGTTGTTAATACAAAATATTAATAATTTTTGTCCAAAACTAACTTAAGAATGTTTTTTTAACATTTTTTTAAAAAGTTTAAAATTCAATTATTAAAGTAATTATAGAAAAATTATTCTGAATAGCAAGACCATCAAATATTTTCAAATATATATAGAAAAATGGAAAATTAAATTACAAAAATTAATGTTTTTTTTTTTTGTCATTTTACTGTATTTTTAAATGGGGCAATTAAAAATATAACAATTAAATTCATAATATTAAAAGTATTATGTTTTTCATAGTATATTTTAGAGAGAGAAAAAAAAAAAGCAATGCAAAAGATTGTTTATAAATCAAATTTTGAAAAAGAAGTCCACTTATTAACGCCTAAATGCTAAAACTTGATTTTTTTTTTTTAAAAAAAAAAGGAAAAGTCCCAGTGATTAAATCAAGAATAAATAGAGTCATTATTTAGTGAAGGGGAGGAATATTCATCCATTTACATTAAATTCATATGTTTACTTCAAGAATTAAAAGACCTAACTCAGCTGATGATCAACATACGTTTAATATTTTGAGTGGTGAACCATTTAAAACAATAATTAATAACATTCATGACAAAATCAACGTTAAAACCTTACCCAAAAATTATTTACTTTTTTTTTAATTCAAATAAAGTGAACTTTGATGTTAATTATTTGAAAAGTCAAATCTACGAGGACTTGTATTTGTCTATGGAAATTCCAAACTAAAATGACATTGAAATTCATCACTACTATACATTTGGATTTTCTTGACGCACACAAATTTTAATTTTTTGCTGGTCATGGCAAAAAACCATTAAAAAAAACTATCTTCTATGAATGCATGAAATTTGGACCCTCGTTAGGACTTAGAAAACGCAATATTCATCAATAATATTCTTAAAATTTTACTAGTTTTTTTCAATTATTACTGTTTATACATCAATAATACAATATTACTTTTTTAAAAGTTAACTGTTGTAATTATAATTAGATTGGAATAAGTGACTTTAGCAAAATTAAATTAGTTTTTTATTACATATTTTGGACATCAAGAAAACGGTTTTCTTGTTGGATTTTTCAGTTTTCTTGATGGACAAAAAACACCAAAGTCTCATTTCTTGATGATCAATACCATCAAGAAAGAGTTTTTTATGACATGTTTCGACCATCAAGAAACTAGTTTTCTTGATGGTCAGGCTTTCTTGATGTTTGCCTACTTGATGGACAAAGACCATCAAAGTAGACATTTTTTGACGTGCTTTGCATATCAAAAAGACAAAATTTGTAGTAGTGTATACATTTGAAATTCAAGTTCTAGAGTCAATTGTTTTTCTTATTAAATATATGGGACGGAGAAATCTAACTTTTGACTTTGTAAAGTTGATAAGATAAGTACTATGTCAATTGAAATCTATTCTTATAGCAAGATAATTGGTAATCACGGACGAAAATCCATATTAAAAACAGTTGAAATTTTTTTTAATATAACTAAATTAAATATCCAAAATATTTAAAGCTAAGTTAGACTTTATTTAGGCCTATATGTACTGCTCTAAATCTCTCTCTTTACAAGGATAAGATGATGGAAACTTTTAACTTAATTATTAATAATAAAGTGAGAAAGAATTAGAAGAAAAGAAGAAGGAATACACAAATAGTTGGTGATTTGCTCAAAATATTTGCAAATATATCAAAAGTAAAAAATGGACAAATATATAAAATTTAAATATAAAATTCTAGTAATATTATTCTTAGAATTGTAGTAATGTAGAGTCTATCATTAATTAAAATCTACAAGTGATAGTGAATCCATGTGTATGATAGAAGAGAAGACTGTATTATATCAATACTATCTCAAATGGTAAATATATATATATATGTATATGTTCTCCAATCTAATAAAATATTTCCTGAAATAATTCAACTTCACAATAACAAACCAATCCAAATACCAAATCTTCTTCAATGATCTTCCTCCCAAAAATTTCAGTTCCATTTTTAGATGATTGTCAAATTTCTTGGGATATTTGAAGAACCAATTTGGAATTGATTTTGGAACCTGTTTCTTCAATGGAGTCCCTAGTTCTTTTTATGGCAGACTCTTTTCCAACAAAAGTTTGCATTTTGTTCATTTTCCTTACGCTCTTTACTGGCTCTCTCAGATGATTTTAATTCAAAATCTTATTCTCTATGAAAGGAACTCACATGATCATTTGAGTTATATTTACTTAAAAGTTTATGTAATATTTATATAGGTACCTGAAGGGATGGAGATGATAAACAAAAGGGAACATATTCTTTAATATACAACTCCAAAGAATGTGATTGAAAGGTATTATAATTTTCAAAACGATTTCTCACTGTTTTTGAACATACATGTGTGTGTCAGTGTTTCTGTTGTTCTTTTTCAATAAAATTCACTGTTCATGTCTATGTCCACATGTTGTTGCTATATTTGTATTATTTCATATATAACATATTTGTATAAAGCCAATGCAAAAATACTAGTAGAAGCCACTAGATAAAGAAACAACGTCAAGAAAAGCTGGAATAATAGTCTGCATTTTAAATTTAGAGTATATTGTAATACTACAAAAACACTTACAAAATAACATTTGAATAATGTTATATTAAGAAAGAAAAGAACAATGATCACATGGCAAGTTTTAATAAGGCCAGAGAAGGCTGCTGCATCTTTTCAGATTTCAAGAGAGCTACAAAAATATGAGTTACATTTTCTGAAACATGGCAGTGTCTCGTTGGATTCTGAGTAGCTGTAATCTACTCTGCATCGACCTTTTCTCTACATTTTAACACTCATTGCTCTCAATTTAAATTTTCTAAAGAAATCAATAGTTTCTTACTATTTATTTTGGATCATTTCGATAATTAAGACTATTTTAAAAAGAATATATTTTTTAAAAAGTAATTTACATCTTCAAACATAGGTAAAAAATAATGTAGATGCAACTATTGACAAAAATAGGTATTCTAAGGCGAATTCGTGAACGGGTACACGACTTTCATAAACTAGATTCCACACCATTCATTTTTCTCTTATTTTTATATATATATTGTCATGTGCGTAATTGAATAAAAAAGTTTAATGTTTATGGCAAAATAAAAAAAAAACAATAATCGTGAAATAATTTAAAGTTGATGATGGAAATTGTGATTCGATTGCAAATTAAATTAAAAAAACTTAACTAATAATTTTCTATTGTAAATTATTGTTGTTATTATTAATTTTAGGGTAAGCTTCAACTTCTCTCGATTATTAAATTAAAAAAGGGGACATTTTTAAAAATAGCAAAATAAATTAAAATACTTCCAAGCTATAGCAAAATTTTGGATTCTATCACTGATAGTATTCTATCACTATAGCATATCAATGACTATCAGGGATAGAATTTGTTATAGGTTATACATACTTTATAAAATCTATTATTTTTAAAAATTTCCCTTAAAAAAACTTAACTAATAATTTTCTATTGCAAATTATTATTTTTAGGGTAAGCTTCAACTTCTCTCGATTATTATTATTATTTTTTTATTTTCTAATATACTTTTTAATAACATATTTTGTTAATATATGTTTTTAATTATGAATTGGAAAAAAAATAAGTATAATTTTGATTAAAATAATTAAATTAAATTAGAAAAGATGAATTTAATAAGAAAAATTAAAGATTGAGATATTTAATAGGAGAATTTTCAAAAATAGCAAATTTTACAAAATATCTACAACATATAGCAAAATTTATCTCTGATAGTCATTGATATGCTATAGTGATAGAATAAAATTTTTTGTTATAGCTTATAAATATTTTTATTTATTTTGCTATTTTTAAAAATACTCTTATTTAATATATATATATAAAGAAAAAAAATAAGTTAATTTAATAAAGAAATATATTTTTAGAAATTGAATATATATATATATTAATGAGAAAAAGAAGAATATGTGGGACCATTCATATTGTATATAAATAATGAAGAAAAAAAGGTGTGGAATCCAACATAATACATATATAAAAATAAGAGAAAAGTGGAAGAGGTGAAGCACAGTTTACGGAAGTCGTGTATCACGTTCACGACTTTATCTAAAAACATATATTTTTGTCAATAGTTTTCCATCTATCCTATACGTTTCAAAATTTTCATTATTTTTAAAAAAAGTTCTAAAAATAAATTGGAGAAAAGAGGTGAAAATCAAACATATTAAGTAAATAGATTGATTCTTTAGGTATTATATGAATGGGTCTCTTTTCATTTTTTTTAAATTTTGTTATCGTCTCTCTCCTGCATTCAATGCAAACGAAGAGAAATGCAATTGTTGCATAAAGTGGGTCATTCCACATAAATGACTATTTTTTAGTTTTATTATTATTATTGTTATTTTTCTTTTTGTTTGTAATCCAAGGATCATATATTTGATTTTCGATGTATAAGGAAGTTGCAATAATAAGATGAAAAAAAGAGAAAAATAATAGAAATTGATTTTCTCTGTTGACTACATACCAAAAAAAAGCCGTTGAAGGAATAAAGGAATAATATATTTAACCCAATTTTTTTAATTAACTAATTGTGAAAAAAGGTTTTAGAGGAATAATATATTTAAATAAGGAGATAAATTGTAATTTTATTGTTTAATTTATTCCATTTTTAATACATTTAATCATCTTTTTGATATTTTGATCATTTTCTTTAATTTTATAAGTTTTGATATGGTATGAATTCAATTTTTCAATGTTACATTTTGTTATAAAAATATTTATAAATTTTTAATTTATGAAAATTTTAAAATTTTTTGTTATTAAAAAGAAAGGTAATAGGAGATGGGAGGATAAATGGAAGGATATGATATAAACCAATTGTATGTGTATATAGGATTGAAGAATAAAAAGTATTTTTTTTTTAATTTTATGAAATTAATTTTTTTAAAAACAATTTATTTTTATGTAAATTTTATTATTTTAAAATTTTAATATTATAGACTTAGAACAAAGGTTGCAATCTTTTACACTCTTACAGATTCAAAATTTTGTTAAAAAAATATAAAAATCGAATTAAAAACATATATATATATATATATATATATTATTATAGTCATCTTCTATTTATTCCTTTGCATTGAATGCAGGAGAGAGAGGGTTACAAAATTTATAATTAAAAAAAAAAAAAAAAAAAAAAAAAGAAGGAGAAGAAGAAGTGGAATGCATCTTTTGAAGGACCATTTCTATAATGCCAAAAAAAAAACAACCCTTTCTACCTAATATGTTTGATTTTCACTCACTTTTTCTATTTTTTTATTTAAAATGATCTTAATTATCCAAATCACCCATTTTAGAGTTTTTGCAAAAGGATTGATTTTGCTAGCCAGCTAGGGATTCCATTAATGACACAATGTTCACCTAGAAAAGCATATAAATTAAATTAAATGTGTATGGGGGAAAGGATCATAAGAGATAGAGTTATAGATAAAAGGGTCCCTGTCCCTCCATACACAAATTCCTAATTAGAGAGAAGCAAAGGGATATGGAGGTTTGCAAAGTACTTCATATGAATTCAGGAGATGGAGACAAAGGCTATGCCAAAAACTCCTTACTTCAGGTCTTTTCTTTTTTCCCTTTTTTAGAAACATATATTTGGGTACTTCCATTTCATGTTATCATCGTTATTATATCATACTAACGAGGGGTTTTATGTCAAGTTGGTGGGTGATCTATTTTATTTGTGATTTAATTATGATCATGTGGTTTAGCAAAAGGTAATATCCATGGCGTGGCCAATCATAAAGGAAACAGTTGAAGACTTTTGTAATACTCAAAACATTCCAATTACCACTTTAAGCATGGCAGATTTGGGATGTTCTTCCGGGTCAAACACTCTTATGATCATCTCCAATTTAATCAAACAAGTTGAACTTCACACTAACAAACCAACCCAATATCAAATCTTCTTCAACGACCTCCCTTCGAATGATTTCAATGCCATTTTTAGATCCTTGCCAAATTTCATGCAAGAATTGAAGAACCAAATTGGAGATGATTTCGAAAACAACTGTTTCTTCAACGGAGTGTCTGGTTCTTTTTATGGTAGACTCTTTCCCAACAAAAGCTTGCATTTTGTTCATTCTTCTTATAGTGTCCACTGGCTCTCTCAGGTGATTCTCAAAATCTTGTTCTCTCCACAGAAAAACCCTCAATTTCATATTATATTCTAATACAATGTTAATTATTTCTAACAGAATCTTCATTATTATTCTAATCATTTCAACAATGTACAAATTAAATAAAGAATTGTTTGAACCATGTGGTTGAACATTTGGATTATATATATGGACAATTTGATAAAAATAATTAATTTGTATTTGTGTACATGTTGATCAGTTAATTTCTACAAATTTATTATTACACAAGTGCTTTAACTATGAAATTCAATGTTTAGGTACCTCAAGGAATGGAAATGATAAACAAAGGGAATATATTCATAGACAGTACAAGTCCAAAGAATGTGATCGAAGGGTATTATAAGCAATTTCAAAAGGATTTTTCAATGTTTTTGAAGTGTCGTGGAGAAGAAATAGTAACTGGTGGACGAATGGTTTTTACCATATTAGGAAGAACAGATGAATATCCACCAAACACAGATTATTATTGTTATGATATTAAATTTATGAATTTGGTTCTCAATCGCATGGTTTCAGAGGTGAATTAAAATACATATAATAATTATATTAAAATATATATTCTTCCTTCATTTTCTTTTCATTAATAAAATTGTCTAATTTTACAGGGGTTGATTAAAGAGGAGAAAGCTGATAGATTCAATATTCCAAAATACAGGCCAAGTCCAAAGGAAGTAAAAGCAGAGATTTTAAAAGAAGGAAGCTTCATGATAAATCGTGTTCAAGTGTCAAGAATTGATTGGAATTTCTACAATAACGGTGAATTTGATGAATTATTATCAAATAATAATGTCCATGACGTTGTTGATAGTAGTTATTATTTTGCAAAATGCATTAGATCTGTGTATGAACCACTTTTTATTTCCCACTTTGGAGAAGCCATTGTTGATGAATTATTTCAAAGGTATAGCAAAATTGTTAAGGATAAGATGTCCAACAAAAAATACGAGTTTGTAAACCTCACTATGTCCCTTACTAAGATATGGTAAAGTTATTGGAAATTATGTAAGACAATCTTAGTTTCTTTTTTAATAAAATAAATGTATGATACATGCTTGTAAGAACTTTTGATTCTTAGGCTTTATCTAAATAAATAATTCCAACTTTTCTATTTTTAATTAGATCATTATTTTGCACAAAAAAGTACATAGGGAGGCCAAAACAAGCATGTGTAAGGATAGTTTCTTGCTATTATGAAAACTTACCCTAAACTTAAATAAAAAGCTTACAATATGGTTGCAAAAAGATAACATTTGAAGTTTGGAAATTACATTTGCACCATTTAACCTTAAAAGATAATAGTAAAAAAAGGTTACATTTACTTTTTACAATATTTCTATATAAAAAGGTATCCATATAATTTATTTTAAATTATTTTTTTCGAATTTAATAAAACTTCAAATAAATTCTACTTTGCCAACATGAATATAGGAGCATTTTAAAATCTTTGTAGAGTACTAAGTTTAAAAATATTTTTAAAATAAGTATCAATATTTTTTTATTGAGAAACGAAAGGAAAAAGATAGGTATCTCAACTATATCTAAGTTTAATGCATCTTTAATTAGCAATCTCATATCACATCCCACCATCTTAATAGATGATATTGAACAATAGAGGTAGAGAATGGTTCAAGGTTTTCCAATTTAAGCAACATACAAACGTCCCATAAATGAGTAATATTTCAAGCCAAAAGAGCAGCCACCATGAGATTAATCCAATGAAATAATTTGTAAAGAGTAAACATGGGAGTTTTCAAAATACTTCGTATAAACAAAGTAATCAAATTCATTAAAACTTCATTAATTAACCTAAACATATTTTGACAATACAAGATAAGATAAAAACACACACACACACAATAACATACCATAAATGAATTTTAATAGAATGATCATAATTGATAATATTTTGCTCAAATTATAGTATAATTGAAATAAAACATGGTAATACAGAAGGAACTAAAAACATGAGATTTAATAGGAGCAATCAAAGTCCAAAATTACAGAAATTAATAAATAATCAACCCTCTCTAATTTAACACGCCAAACCCGACGTATACCGTCGACCAAACATCAAGAAGCTGAGAACTGAGAGACCTATCGGCAAATGCCTCGGGAACCGAAACCCAAAATCACCGGAAACTAACTCCTCTGTCCGGAGATTCACGTCTCGAACAACCCACTGCAAACCCAAGAAAAACCCATGGCAGAATAACACCCAACGGCTAGACTCACACTCACCGTGAAACACGCCGGAAAAACGCAGCCGAACACACAGAGCTGAAACTCACCGGAAGAATGCCGCTCGAAATTCTCACTCTACCGGAGTTCTCCCCCAACGTCAAACCTCTCCAAATCAACCGGATACCAAAGTCGGAACTCATAGATAAACGCCAACGTCTTCCTCTCCGGCGGTTACCTCTCTCTTCTCTTTGAATGTGTTTTTCCGGCTGCTCTCTCTCTCTTCTGTTTTGGGACTGTCGGCTACCCCTCACCCTCTTGAGATGCACTTAACTACAAAAATGTCATTGAAGTAAAATTACAACTCTACACTCCATAAAAAGCCAATTTAAAACCTCTTACATAATTTATCATTTTCTACCTTAAGTCCAAAGAGTATCTAAAGTAAATGTGGATAGGCTTTGGTGAAGGGATGGACTGAAATAAACCTCGTTTTCCTCCATACAGAAATCCAAAGAGATATGGAGGTTTGTAAAATACTTAATATGAATTCAGGAGTTGGAGACCAAAGCTATGCCAAAAACTCCTTACTTCAGGTCTTCTCATCTTTTTCCACTCTTAATCATAAATTCATTTCAATTCCCTTTTTCACTCTTTTTTTTAAAAAGTAAAAACGAAATAAAAAAAATTATGTTTTGTGTTCTTCAATTTCATATTCATCATCATTATTATCACCAACAAGTAGTTTATTAGAGTTTGGCATGACTGTGTTGGGTGTTTTTTCTCTTTTACTTGATGCTAGTGCATATTGCTTCAATTCTCTTTCATTTTTTATTTTTATTTACATATATATATCAATACATTGGCATTGAAGTTTTATTTTTGTTTATGATTTTTGTGACATGACGATTATAGCGAAAAGCAATGTCGATAGCGTGGCCAATCATAAAGGAAGCCATTGAAGATTATTTGTGCACTGAAAATATTCCAATTACCAGATTTGGGATGTTCTTCCGGACCAAACACTCTTACTATTCTCTCCAATTTAATCAAACAATTTCATGAAATCATTCAACTTCACGATCACAAACCAATCCAATACCAAATCTTCTTCAACGATCTTCCTTCAAACGATTTCAATTCCATTTTTAGATCATTGCCAAATTTCATGGAAGATTTGAAGAATCAAATTGGAACTGATTTTGGGAGTTCCTGGTTCTTTTTATGGCATACTTTTTCCTAACAAAAGTTTGCATTTTGTTCATTCTTCTTACGCTCTTCACTGGCTTTCTCAGGTAATTTTAATTATTCAAAATCTTATTCTCTATAAAAGGAACTCATATGATCATTAATTGTGTTATATTTACTAATAAATTTTCGTATTATATACATATATGTATACAGGTACCTGAAGGGATGGAGATGATAAACAAAGGGAACATATTCATACATAGTACAAGTCCAAAGAATTTAATTGAAGGGTATTATAAGCAATTTCAAAAGGATTTCACACTGTTTTTAAAATGTCGTGGAGAAGAAACAGTAACTGGTGGACGACTGCTTGTTATTTTCTTGGCAAGAACAGATGAATCTCCACCAAACAAAGTTTTTGTCCCACTTTGTCCCTTTTGAATTTAGCTATCAATAACATGGTTAAGGAGGTGAAATTATTATTTTGTGTGTATTTTTTTTTCTTTTTTGTTAATTATTAGTTCCAAATGCAATTGATCAATATAATTTTCCATAAACAGGGGATGATCAGAGAAGACAAAGTTGATAGATTCAATATCCCAAACTTCATGCCAAGTTTAGAGGAAGTAAAAACAGAGGTTTTAAAAGAAGGAAGCTTCATCGTCAACCTAGTCGAAGTCACACGAATTGATTGGAACTTTTATAATGATGAATTTGATGAATTTGATGAATCAAATGTGTATGTTGATAGCAGTTACTGTCTAGCAAAATGTATTAGATCTCTGTTTGAGCCCCTTATGATTCCTCACTTTGGAGAATCCATTGTGGAAGAATTATTTCACAGGTTTAGAAAAATGGTTAAGGATGAAATGTCAAAAAAAAAGTGTGAGAATACGTACTTAAATATTTCCCTTACTAAGAAATAAAATGAAGATTGGAAATTAGGTAGAGATGATATTATTGTGTGATTGTTCTTATGTAAGACAAGCTTGTAAGGAACTTTAATCTATGTTATGTTTTTTTGAAAAAGATACATATGGGTCTGTAGGTGCACCAGGACATCTCCACTAGGTGAACACCTCCTTAGCACCCTCATCATTTCCGCTTCATTTATAAATAAGAGTCGAGTAGCATGAAGCGTGGGGGTACAAGAAGGACTAGAGAGAAGCCCAAGAGACCCAAACAATAGATTAGAAAACATTAAGATTTAAAGCAATAGAACTAGTCGGGTAATTTTTGAACAAAGGAGAGCGCCTGGCCCAAAAACCTGTTAAAGCTTGTATATTTTCCCACACCATATAGAGTGATTTTTCTTCGCCCCTAAAGATCCTCGAGTTTCTTTCTTTCCAAATATTCCAAAAAGTGGCAGTCACAAAAATTGAGAGAATAATTTGCTTCTTTGACTTAGTCTTTATGTTGTATATGGTTTTGCAAAATAAAGTAGTATTGTTGTAGAAGAAAGGTTTATTAAAGAGTGCTTCAGCTTTTTGCCATATCTCCGATGCAAAGGGGCAAGAGGTGAACAAGTGATTTCTATCTTCTTCGGCAGCTTTACAGAGAACACACCACGATGGTTTTAGGCTCCAAGAAGGCAGTCTCCTTTGTTAACATTTCCATAGTATTAACACACTTCTGTAAGAGGGTCCATATGAAGAATTTGCACCTTTTAGGTATGGTCGACTTCCATAAATTATGATAAATCTCACCATCAACACTGTTTATCTTTAGGTTGTTGTTACATACAGCATGTTTAACGGAAGCAACCGAGAAGCGGCCATTGGTATTCAAATTCCAAAGAGGAATGTCTCTCCCAGAACCAGGCAGAGAGTGAAAAGAAATCTTCAAAACGTTCCAAAGTGTCTCTTCCACATTCCTCAGCAGTCTTCTAGGGTAAAGATCCCAGTCCAATTTATCACCATTCCACATATCTGAAATAGAATTTTCTTTTTTGGAGGTGAGAGCATACAATCTTGGGTTGTATTGTGAGAGAGGGTTGTGTTCATCCCAGAAACTGTGCCAAAAAGAAAGAGAATCCCTGCTTTCAATTTTCCATTTGATATGTGGAAGGACCCATTCAGCTCCTTTAATGATAGATGTCCAAGGAGCTTTTGAGCTATTGAATTTACCTTTAGTAGGGATTTCTCCCAAATATGAATTATCATTCTTTGCAATGATAACACGTTTCCAGAGTGAATTTTTTTCTTCACAAAATCTCCATAGCCACTTACACAAGAGAGCAAAGTTTGTACTAGCAGCACCGTTAATTCCAAGGTCTCCTTTATTAATGGGAGTCGTAACAATCAGCTTTTTGATGAGGTGTATGTTTTTCTTCTTATAGGTGTTTCTCCACAGGAAGTTCCTCCATATTTTTTCAACATCTTTGTAAACCGAAATGGGGGCTTTGAATACAAAAAAATGATAGTTTGGAATACTGGATAGCGTGGCATTTATGAGGTTTATTTTGCCACCTCTTGACAGATTTGCATACTTCCAGCTGCTGATTTTCTTTTGTAATTTTTCTGTAGTCTCCGTCCAGAAACTTCTAGGGAGAGGTTTTCCCCCAAGAGCACTCCCAAATATTGGATTGGAAGGAATTTCGTGGCTATGCCCCATTTTTCCACAACACAGTTTGTTCTTTGGACATCATAGTTGATGGGAGATATGGTGGATTTATTGAGGTTTACATTGAGCCCAGAGGCCAGTTCAAAGAGACATATGGCATTTCTCATGTTATCAATTATATCATCATCTTCCACAAATAGTAAAATATCATCAGCAAAAAGGAGGTGAGTAAGATTTTGATTCCCATTAAATCTTACACCCTTGATCTTGTTTTGTTTCTCCAGATAGTTGAGAAGAATGCTGAGATAATCCATGGCAAGTACAAAAATAAAAGGTGAAATGGGATCCCTTTGTCGAATACCTCTGTTAAGTTGAATTTTACCTCTAGGTTTGCCATTGACAAGGATGGAATACTGAACACTTGAGACACATGCTTTAATCCATTTTCGCCATTTTAGGGGAAAGTCTTTCTTCAGGAGCATAAAATCAATGAAATTCCAGTTTATTTTATCAAACACTTTCTCAATGTCTAGCTTGATAACATACCCTTTGACTTTATTTATTTTCCAGTAATCCACTGTTTCGTTTGCAATCAAAATAACATCAGTAATTTGTCTTCCATGAACAAAAGCTAATTGATTTTCTGATATTATTTTTGGAAGGACTGTTTTGAGCCTTTCTGCAATGAATTTTGCAATAAGTTTATATAGAGCAGTAGTAAGACTAATGGGTCTGTAATCAGAAGGACAAAGCATTTCTCCTTTTTTGCAATGACAGCAATATGTGTGGAGTTCACGTTTCTGTTGATGATGTCATTTGAATGGAAATCCTTAAAAATTTCCAATATACTCTCTTTGGTATATTTCCAAGTAGCTTTGAAAAATTCCTTAGTAAAGTCATCAGGGCTAGGGGATTTATTACTTGAGAAGGAATTGAGAGCATTATATATCTCCTCTTCCAAAAACATGTTACAGAGGTTCGATTGTGCAGTCGCTCTCATGGGGATCCAGGGAAGATTGTCAATGAGCCAGAGATCTCTTCCCTTGTCAATGTATCATGAGTATGTTATGTTAATGCAATTGAAATATGAGTATTTGTTATTATCGGGTTGTATTCATATATATTTTACGTAAATAGAGATCTGTAGAAATGCTTTCAAGGATGAGGTGGAGTAATCAACCCAATTGCCTTAATTTCCTCTCTTCTTTGACATTTGTCTAAACAAAATGAGTGAGTTCGTCTTTGACTTCAACACAAGGCTGATTAATTGAGTCAAATGACATGCCTAATTGCTTTAAGATAATTATAATATGAAGTAATTTTAAAGATAATAATTAAGTATATAACAATATTTTTTAAAAAAATTGCAAATATATTTTGTTCATTTAGTCATCAAAAACACCCTTTCAGAATCCCCTATCTTCTTTAGGTCAATTACTTCATTCTTAATCTTGTTTGGAAAAATGAGAATAATAATTTGAGATTATAATATAATTGCAGGTTCCTATGGGGATACATTGGAGAATAATAACAAAGTGATCATATTCATTCATAAGTAGAATTAGTCTAAAGAAAGTCTAATGAAATGGGTATTTGTGCTTAACATTTATGTAATCCGACCCAATCCAGGCCTTGCATAAATTCTAGTGTTGTATAGAACATATGTATCTATCTTTATTTGAGTTAATCCATAAGTCACTGTTTAATTGAACTAGCTGTATTTGGATAAGTTCATCAAGCTTATCCTAAATCTCACTACAATATATAAGATTATTATATATTTTATATATAATAATTAAATTGATAAATAGTAATCATTTTTTAAATTAAACAAAAACAAATCAATTCAACAACCAAAATAATGTAGGTCTGAAATTAGGAATAATAGAGATGAAGAGTGGATAATAAATGTGAAATATAAATAGGATGGGTGAAAGTTGCGAAAACGAAACGGAAATATCGTAATGTATAATATTTTAATTAAAAAAGTTCATATGGTTAATGATCCATTAAATTTTCTTATACAAAAACAAAAAATATAAACGATTGGATTAGCTGAAATATTGTACTAACGATGAGTTAAACATTTCTTACCTAAAAAAACGTTTTTCCAGAAAATATAATTATGTTATATCATATATGTGACTTCTTTCATCTTTTTAAAGTCATTGAAACGTCATTGAAACGTCAAACGAGTGTTAAACAGACAAAACTAGTAATTATATCAATTTAGACTTTTGACTCTTTTTTAATTGTATCAAGTTAAACTTAGAATTTAACATGATTGTATTAATTCAAATTCATCATTGTATTTTATTTGAATACATTTATAAAATTTGATGGTTTAAATTGATACTACTATTGGTTTAAGAATATCTAAATTGACTAGTTTAAGAATATCTAAATTGATATAGTCTCATAGTTTATGGGTTTAAATTGATGTGCTTTCAAAAGAAATTGTAAGAAAACAAATAAAAAATATAATGAGGGTTATCAAATAAGAACTAAATGATAGTTTGATAAATAAGTTTGTACTCAAAGAGAAAAAAAAGAGGAGGATGAAACAGAAAATTTTGATGCCCTAAAGTGCCTATGAAATTGTTGTTTTGTTGTTATTATTATATGAATATATTTTTAAAATTCAAGTTTTGTGATTATTTAATGTTCAAAATACTAAATATATATGTTTCAATAGCAAATCTATCTAAAGCTAGATTTCATATATGGATAATTTGATGGGTAATTGTTTACTTCTAAATTGATCTACTAAAAAATTTGAATAATTTTTTTAAAATTTCAAATTGTCCATATGAGATTAATTTTGTAGAAAATTTAGTAAGAAAATTAATTTTTTAATTAAGAAAATTTCAAAGTATTGATTTAAGTTTATTATTTTTAAGAAGAATAAATAAATAAAATTATGGAAAACTAATCTCCACAAATTCTACGGAAGGAATCCCTAACTTGATCCCTTGCAAAAATTTGGAGGATAAAAAATGTAATGGAGACAAAGAAGAAGTCATCACCAATTCTACACTGTCCCTTGTACATCTTTAATTGAAGGTTTGAAAACTATGAATTTTTATTTAAATGAAAGAAATCTAAACCACCTGCAATTGTAATAGAAGAAATTACTCATCTTCACATTAATTTTTATTATTAATCAATGATAGGACTAAAGATTGTGACTTTATTGCATGTGGTCTATTCAAAATCTATTCAAATAATTTTGAATGTGATGGTGGTTTGTTTGATATTTATTTTTATACAGCTCTATATATCACCTTTCCATCTTTATTATATTTAGGAAACTAATGAAGTGGTTATTTTGAAATACTGTGAAAGATTAGAGCTTAAAACAAAAGTTGATATATTTTTTGAATGGCAAGTACTGTAAATCTACTCTAAAATTTAAGAGCATAATAATTGAAACCAATTCGTATATTTTGTTCTTATTTTAATAAAATTGTTTATATGTTCTCTAATGGATGTTTTATCTAGTGCGTTGCATGGTTTGGATTGAAATTTAATTATATTTATCAAGGGATTGAGATTTAATTGTATGTATGAATTAACTAAATACCATTTTTGATATATTTAATTATAATTACTCGTTAAAAGTTGTTATTATTAAATCCTTTTGTATAATTATTAGTTCTACATAAACTCTTTTAATTTAAACAGAAAAGTTATTAAAAGAAAATAATTAAAATAGAGGGTTGGTACAATAGTTTTATTATTGTTGTACAGATGATTTATGCATGCAGGGATTTGGGTTTCAATTATGCTAATATTATTTTTGTACGTTAAATTAAAAATGTTGTCTGTTTGAATCGTCATTTCACAGTGTACATATCAAGTTTAACTGTCATATAAACGAAGCAGGTTGGATTTGAATTAACAACATCAGTTCGCAACTGTGTCATCTATTATGCATTCAGTTTTTGGTTAACAATTAACTGTTATGATAAAAAAAAAAGACCAAGTTTTTATTTTTGTCAGCACACCATCGTAGGTAACCGCCATTGTATACATATTTGATGATGAAATTTTTTTAAGGAAGTTTATAGCCACCATCATAGCTGATATGTCATCCTACCCAACAACAGTATTACTCGCAACAATGGCAGTTTGAAATTTATCATCATAGGTAAATGATATATGAGTTTAAACTCAATTATTAAACATAAAAATATTTGACGCATAGAATTCTCCATTAATTATGCCTGTAATATAAAAAAGGTTAAATCCGTAGAAACACACGCATTTGTATTCTAATTATTCATTCGACCTCAAAAAGAAAAATTCTTCAAAAAAAAAAAAAAGAATTGAAATTATTTACATAATACAGTAAAAAAAACTTGTAGAGATTAATGAATTTGGCTATATTTCGTTAAAGTTTCAATATTTTGCTGTTTCCCTAAACCCTTTTTTTTTCTCTCCTCTGGTGCGACTGTAATTTTCTTCTAAATTGAATTTAACACCCACATATATCTAAATTCTAGAGAGTTACCCAAAGTAAACATCATGATAAAATTATTGAATTTGAAAACTTAAAAACTGACCTAAACTGTAATTTTATCGATCGTTTTGATTGTTACAACCTAAATATTTGGTGTCTTCTATATATAATAAATGGGAGTGTGCCCCTTCCTTTGCAATAGCAAGCATAGAATTTCAAGAGTAAAGAGAAATTTGAGTGGAAAAATGTTGCATGTAAATGGAGGTATGGGAAACACCAGTTATGCCAACAACTCAAGACTTCAGGTTAATGTTTTTAATGATTCTGAGTATATATCCTTATGGTTAGATATATATATATATTATAACATTATATTAGCCCAAAATTTCATCAAAGAATTGTTTGATTTATCATTTTCTAATTAATTATATTAACACCAAAGTTTTTTTTTTTTTTTTTTTGAGTTTTTTTAACAACGAGAGATAATATCCATGACATGCTCAATTGCCAAGGAAGCTTTTACCAATTTCTACAATCAACACATTCCAACATCCATAACAATGGCAGATTTGGGTTGTTCCTCAGGACAAAACACTCTAATGATTGTTTCTTATTTGATCAATCGAGTCGAAGAGATTCGCCAAAAGCTTCACCAAAGGCCGCCTTTGGAATATCAAATCTTCTTGAATGATCTTCATGGAAATGACTTCAATGCTGTCTTTACATCATTACCAAAGTTTTTGGAAGATTTGGATATTGGAGAAGTTGAGAGTCTCACATTGAAAAAACTAAGTGGACTCATACTCCATATAAGATAGATGAATTACTACTCACATTGTCAATTGATTTTAAGATGGAATCTTATACTATCAAATTTAACATTGGGGACCCAAATTGGAGGTGATTTTGGTCCATGTTTCTTCAATGGAGTTGGTTCTTTCTATGCCAGACTCTTTCCCACCAAAAGTGTCCATTTTTTCCATTCATCTAGTAGCCTCCATTGGCTTTCTCGGGTGAGTTTAAACAAATTTGCACTCTACTTTACTCTTTTGGTTTCTTACTTTTCTTATTTTCTTATTTTTTATTCTTGAACATATTAAGTTTATATATGTTAGGTTGTTGTTTGTGTGACAATAATGTATTTATTATTACTACTTTCTATTTTTTGTCTCTTCTCTCTCCCCCCACCTTTATCAAATATATGTGTCAGATACAGTAATTATTATATGAATGTAACGTTGTTTTGAAAATAATTCGAAAAAATGTGCAAACAACTCTGCATAACAAGAAAAAAAAAAGACCCAAAAGTGTCAAATGAGATTATAATTCCAAACAAACAGGAAAAAAAAGTCTTTCAATCATTGTTCTCAAATCTTTCTGATTTTATAGAATAATGCTTGTTTTCTTTTCTTTATCTGCCTTTTGTTACAATGCACCTACTAACTCCATAAATCACCAGTATCTTTCTCAAAAATGTCATTTCAAACTAAAATATAAACTCTTGAAACTTGATGAGACGATAGAAAACTTTTTATTCTTTCTCTTACTTCAATACCTAAAACCGGGTTCACTTCAAACATGTTTGTATTTTGTATTTTGTTGATGTGCATTAATTTAGTTGTATATGTTATATGGTTAAATTATATGCATTGAATATTGCTGCAGGTTCCTGTGGGGATAGAGAATAACAAAGGGAACATTTACATGGGTAGTACAAGTCCAAAGAGTGTGGGTGAAGCTTATTATAAGCAATTTCAAAAGGATTTTTCAATGTTTTTGAAGTGTCGAGCTGAGGAATTGGTAATGGGTGGACGTATGGTTTTAACATTGGTTGGAAGAACAAGTGAAGATCCATCAAAATCTGGAGGTTACTATATTTGGGAGCTTTTGGGTTTAAGCTCTCAATACCATGGTAGCTGAGGTAAAATATTCCCACTTTCTAATCCCTAGTTTTGTTTAGCCCTAAACTTTTAATATTTTCGTATTTACTGACCCACTGGAAAGCATTTAGATTGAAGATTGAGGCACAGTTCATTGTTCATTATCCATAATATTTTAATTAATATCTAACTACGCTAGATTTGTTAATCTTTATAATTTTTTAATCTGTTTAGAACTTAGATAAAAGTTCAAGAACTTGTTAATCACAATGGAAAATTTAAAGATCTATTAGATATTTTTTAAATTTTAAGAACAAAATAAACACAAACAATTTGAAAATTTAAAAAACTTGTTATTGGATTAAGATTATAAATTTGGTATCTCTAAACTTTAAGTTTGTGTTAATTTAGTTAATGCTATTTATTAATTCATATAGAGATATTATTAAACATTTAAAAATAATTATAATGGGTTACTTATAAACAGTTTTTTTAAAAAATGTCTAATAATATCTCCCAATGAATTAATTTCAAAATTAGATGTCTAATATTAATAGATCTACAAATTTTTAACCTATTCAAAATATTTTCAAACTCACAGTTTATATTTTTATTAAACATGATGTTAAATCTAATATCATTTACACACTAAGTATTTTTGAAAAATAATTATGAGACAATTTTTGTAAAAGGGAATTGTGGAAGAGATAAAGGCGGATTCATTCAATATTCCATACTATATTCCATCGCCAAAGGAAGTGGAAGCCGAAGTTGTGAAGGAAGGAAGCTTCATCCTTAATCAATTGAAAGGTTCAAGTATTAACTTAAATCATACTGTTCATAAAACTGAAGAAGAATCAAGTACTCCACTAATTAATAACTCCCTGGCCGATGCTGCTGACTATGATTTTGCCAAATGTATTCAATCTGTGTCTGAACCACTTTTGATTCGTCATTTTGGTGAAGCGATTATGGATGAATTATTTATCAGACACAGAAAAATTGTTGCTGGTTGCATGGCAAAACACAGGATTATGGAATGCATTAATCTCACCATCTCATTGACTAAGAAAATCTAATGATATCAAAGTTAAAGTTATTCCTACAGCAACCCTACGCCTTGTAATTAATGATATGGAGAGTTTAATTATTACAAGGCAAAAGATTGGAATATTGTAGTAATTAAAATAATCTCCATCTTTGTATTTCTTTTTAATTATATGTTATTAAACGGTTCTATTTTCGGATCTTATAATTACATATATGAATATCATATCATATTATCTTAAGTTTGTATTTAACTAATTTTTAATTTTATTTTTGTATGGCGGAAAGATGAGAAATTGATCTCTTAATATATGAAGAGTCATCAAAGGTATCTAAAAATATGAAAATAAATCATCAAAGAAAATGTTAATTTCTACATCAAACACAAGCACTTCATGATTTGAGGAGTTTAACTCGGAGATCACTAACTTATTTTGTCCATTCCTTATCATTTTAGATGTGGTTTATATAACTTTTATTAATAACAATAACCATCAAAATTTCACTTCCTGTGGTAAATATTGAGAGCCAAAACAAACCTAATCCAATGGTATTAAATGCATCACGATGTTGTTTTCAATGCTTTCTGAAACATTTGTAGAAATTAGATAACGAAATGTAAAGTAGTTATAGGCTGAATTAATTTTAAAAAATGCGACCATCCATCCAAGAGAAATTTTGTTCAAAGGGTAAGAACATCAATTTATTTATTTACAATCTATTCGTTACATTCAAACTGTAATTTAATTTCGGAGGACGACGGCACCGGACTCTTCCCAACGAAACCTCAACTCTCTTGCAATGAACGCATCAATCCTTCGCTCAAATTCCTTATTACTCAGCTCCTCCCCGTTCCCTACACCTTCCCGCGAAACCCCACCTCCCCAAATCGCTTCCTCCTCTGCTTTTAGCCGTCGCAACTCTCCTCCACCGTATTCCGTCCATAACAGATTCAATTTCTCAGATTCCAAACCGAAATCCTCCATTTTTTTGGTAAATACCGCCGCTCGAGTCGAGATCACCTCTGAGATCACCTCTTTGTCTTCATAGGCGATCTCCTCTTGCTCTGTATCAGAGCAGAGCCGTCCATTTGGCTCACTCCCAGCCAAAGACAGAGACGTAACGGCCCCGTCTTCTACAAGTTCATTAAAGAGCTCAGTTTCGACATTTTTGTCACCGTTTATTTTCCCGCAGGAGAAATTGTGGGGTTTGGCAATTAGAGAGACGATGATGATGTTGCAGAGTATGAAGCCGAAAACAGGGCTTGTAAAATAGTTGGAGATTTGAGAAATGAAATCGCTCGAAACTCTGAGGACTAAAGGGAGGCGGCTAAATGTCCAGATGAGAAAACCCATTGCCACTAAAACCTCTGTGAATCGGAAAATTCTCACCACGATTTGAAGAAGATCGTAGACTCCCATTGCTTTCACTTCCACTGTTTTCATTGTGAAGAGAAAAGTTTCAATTTGAGCTCTTCTTGAGAGAAATCGTGGTTTAAAGAGCATGAGAAAAACACTGAGATTCCTTTCTTCCTTTCTTCTTCTTTTTTTTCTTTTTTCTTTTCGGGTTTGAACTTTCTTTCAATAGTTTATGAGAATAATTTTTCAAATGGGTATTTTTTTTCTCTTCTTTTTCCCTTTAGGAAAAGCTCTATGTTGGTGGTTGTGATTATCTTTGTAAGGCCATGGGGGAAGTTCAGAGACTTCAAAGGAAGCTTTGTTGGTTCTAGGAATAAAATAAGTTCTTTTACGCATGATTCCACATGGAAGAGAATGATAGACCTTATAATCTTATAAGATATACAATAACTCGATTACTTCTATATAGTATATTACAAAAGAGAAAGAAAACTCGTTACTAGGGGGAGAAAAATAAGGGAGAAAAAAAATCAAAATCTTGAGAACCTTTGGACTAAAAAAGAAATTGGTTAAAAATTATTACTCTCAAATTTAAGAATCAAACCCCTCTGCCATCTTTCTTTTATAGTGATTGAAGTTCATGAATTTCTTGAAATTCTTTTAAATGAAATACTTCTAATATTTTGTTGAAACTCAAATGAAAATTAGAAATTTTTATTACTTTTAGATGTGATGGAATGTTATTCCAAAAATTTTTTTAGAGTGATATCTGAGTGTGAAGTAAAGAAGTCATTCTCTTTTTGCTAAATGTGATAGAAAGAAACTTTCTTTTCTCATTTCCGGTGAGGGAAAGTTGAGGGGAATATATGGGAAGCGGTTGCCGGAGAAACTTTTTGTAGTTCACTCTTTTTTTTTTCTTCTTCTTCTTTTTCTTTTCCTTTTGTTTGCTTTCTTAAAAGAGAAGAGCATCTCATTTTATTACATTACTTTCTTGTTGAGGAAGAGATGACATTTTATAAAGTTCAATTTTACTTGTCGGAGATATTTAGTCAAGTACTTCTGACGTAAATCAAAAAATCTAACATGGAGAATTATTATAAACCAAAAATGAACAAAAGTATTTACCAAATATAAAAAAATTTCATATTCCATTCATGATAGACACTAATAATAAACTTTTATTTGTGTTTATCGGATTGATAAATATATAAATTTGTAATATTTTATAAATATTAAAATTCATTTTGTTATATTTAAAAAATTTATATTTATTGAATATAAAGCTATTTTATTTTCAAAAATTTGTAATAATCTATAATTTGTTTTAAGAAAATAATTGATAGGTATTAATATTCTATTATACACTAACATTCAAGAACTTATTAGATACACTATTTGTGAAAAATTGAATATTTGATTGTAATTATAATTTTTATCCACTGTGAAATGCTTTGATATACATCAAATCATTAGGCAAATTTTAAAACACGTCGAAAATAAATTTTAAAAACGAAGAAAGTAAGCCTAAAAATAAATTAAAGTGTTGTTGTAGGTGTGAATCAGTCAAAAAGTATAAAAGTTAAAAAGAAATTGTATACATTTTCAAATCTAAAAAGACCTATGAGACACAAATTTAAAAGTTGAATGACCAATCTATTTTTTTAATCTACTCCAACTGTTTGTTCACATCACAAACTTTTTTAATTAACTTATTTATTAATTGCAATGTGATGAAAGTGGACTACACTTAAATATTTATTTATTTTAATAACCAAGCTTCAAAAATTATTATAAGCTGTTTTTTAATTATTTTAGAGAAAGGTGAAGGCCAGAAATAAAGTTATAAATCTATAAAATCAATTTTTTTTGAAGTCATGGAAGAACATTTTAGATCCAACAAGGAGTAGAATTTCACAAATTCAATAGGCCGAACAAACTTTAGTTTTAAAAAAATTGTACATGAAATGCGTGCAAACTGAGCAGAGTACAGTAGTTTTTACAAAATTGTGTCCATGTGCGTGAATATCATATATATTTTTGCTACACAAATTGTATTTGAATTAAAGCTATCGTTCATATCGCATCATCGCTTGATACAAGAAACTAGTAGGGCCCGTCGCTGTCCTTGAGCTTCAGCCAAGTACGTCAATTCTTTGGAAAAAAAATTGATGACATTGTGAATCCCACGAATTTGGTAAAGGGCACATAAGCCGCCGAGTGGTTCTTAACAATTTGTTCCTTTGAAGTGTTTGTTAAGAAAGCCAACCACAGTCCACACGATGAGACATCGTCCAAGACGCTGTGGCGGCACAAGATGCTTCTTCTCATCCTCTTTAACAAAAAAAAAAAACTCACCATTTATGGAACCCATAATCTTGATTTCAACCCTTTTCTTCTTCTTCTTCCTTTATAATGCCTTTAACAGCCTCTCGGATTATTACCCAAATGCCGCTTTCAGTCGCCGCCACTTTTCACCCTTCTTTCAAAACTACCTCCAATAAAAATTTTAAGCTTCAATCCCTTAAACCCACATCGTCTCTTCATTTTCCTTCCTCGAATCTTGTTTTCCTGCGTGGGTTTATCTCAAAGGAAGCTCTATTTCGGAACAGCGGTCGGGGCATGGCTGAATTGACCAGAACCTCTTCTTCTGTTGGGTGTGGAAATGGAGAGGAGGGGTTTAGAAGCTTAGAGACAGAGTCGTTCTTTGATGGGTCTTCTGAATTTCGTCCTGTGAATGCGGCTGGTGGGCTGGAGGCTATACTCAATAAGCTGGTTTGTATATTTTATTAGTTTCTCGTTCCTTCTTGATTTGGGTATGTGTTGGTTTGAGCTCAGTTGCAGCATCATAGGCCTTTTTATCACTGTCTAGAGATTAATCTGTTCCATTGAATCATTTTTTCAAATTGATGCTTGAACAAAACCTTGGGTGACTTTGTTGATTAGTTGTACACTGTATGTGCAATACACTCCCTTTGTTTATTATGTTTGGGTGCTTAATCCTATTGATTTGGCTTTTTATCTTTACCAAATGGATGATTTACATGTATGATGTATCAACATGTTTCCTACTTTTAATCGATTTAGTACTTTATTGGCATTGAAACGTATAGTATCTCAACTTTAAAGGTGCCAGTTGTTCTCACTTCCATTTTAACTTTGCTCGTAGTTTTAGTGCATAGGAGTAACACAAAATTCAACAAACTCTGAGCAAATGTCATGCTTGAACATATATTTCCACTTTCCTGCAGTGTTTGGAACTTTGTCGACTTCAAATTGGGTCATTTAGGATCAAACTTTGTCAGTTTGGGAGTAGCTGTATTGTTTGGTAACATTGTTGATTCTTTCCAGAGCAAGTGGCTTGTAGCTGCCCTTTTTGCTGCTATAATTCTTTTGAGGCATGATGCCGAAGCCTTGTGGACCGCCATGGGATCTGTTATTAATGCTGTACTTTCTATGGTCCTGAAAAGGATACTAAACCAAGAGCGGCCTATTGCCACATTGAGATCTGATCCTGGAATGCCTTCTTCTCATGCACAATCTATATTCTTCACTGTCGTATTTGTTGCCTTATCAGGTAATTTCTTAACATCATTAAGCCACAAGTGATTTTGAAAGGCGCTGTTTTAAGTTGATAGAATGCTTGCCTTGCTCCTATTATAATTTCTGCTGTTTAATTGTGGGGGACGACTTTCTATGCTACATTCATGCTTTGGTTCTTTCTGCTTGGTATCAAGTTGTACAGAAAATTTTTGAAAGACTTCAACTTCCAAAGCACTAGTGAAATAATCTAATTGAATGTTTCAGTTAGATATGGTTCAAGTATTTCTAATTCTAGGGCATTTTCCTAACCATTTTTTTTAATAAATGGAGTATCAAAACCTCACTATTTGCATTATGCTCATGGAACACCATTAGTCTCCATTAAAACTTTACTCACTGTAGGCCAACCATGAGAGACAGCCTAGTTTAAGTTGTAAAGTTCTCAACCTAAGAACTTGAACCCAAAACTTAGAAGTGTGATTTCAACCGTATAGGTATAGCATCCTCCACCTATTTCTTTTCTTTCCTGAGGTTCAGAATAACAAGAAGACCCCTACACCATATTCCTCTTTTTCTCCTTTTACTTATTATTATCCAATCTTTATTCTTTTAAGATTGTGGGATCAAATGGAAGAGTTGTCACTCTGTAGAATTTTTTTTCTTCTTGACATTCCAGCCTCATCCATGCACCAAGCATATTGTCTTCTTAGCATCCCATTTTTGTGCTTATGGGCCTCTAAAACTAGTAATCCAAAATTTAATTTACGAAGACTTTAATTGATCAAAGTTTATTTTTAACATCTGATATTGCTGCAGCGGTGGAATGGCTAGGTGTTAATCCAGTATCATTGTCTATCTGTGGATTTTCCTTCATATTTGGTTCATACTTTGTAAGTTTATTCTTATATCTTCTCTTTTTAATTGAAGCTGGCTGAAGATAATGGCTGTCTTGTACTTTATAGCTGTAGTCCTTGCTAGGTTATGGCAATTTGGTTTGGATAAATGTTTAATTTGAGGCTTGGCATAAAGAATCTCAAGTTACATCAAATTGTTAAGCTATAAATGCAGTCGCTATGATTGTGTTTAATTAGTCCTATCACCTATGTTCGACAACTTTTACTTGTGTACAAGCACTTCCCAAAAATTTACTAATTAAAAGTAGAAACCAAACTTATTGGTTGATTATAAAAACAAAATATGATTAAAAGATTAGATTCTTATTTTCTTTTCTTCTTTCCTGTATTTGACAGTCATGGCTACGAGTCTCGCAGAAGCTTCACACTATCAGCCAAGTTTTGGTAGGTTCTGTATTGGGTGGTTTCTTCGGCATTTTATGGTATTTGTTGTGGAAGGCTGTGGTTAGTGAAGCTTTTTCTGCAAATTTGTGGGTTCAAGTTGTTGTGGTCATGGGAGCTTCTGGATTCTGTATAGGCTTTGTTATATATGTCTTTAACAATTGGTTCAAGGATGAAAAGTAGTTGTAGTTACATGTACATTATTATCCTACATGCTTCAATATGATGTGATTCTTAGTCTCATTTCTCGAGGTGAACAGGTGCTCGAATAATTTAATACAATCGTTGATTTCATTTTTCTTTTATGCGGTGATATGAGAATTGTCCATGCAAATATAGTTAGGTGATTTACTTATCCAAGAGAGAGCCAACCGATCGAAGAAGGGAAGTGACGAGTGGCAGACGGAAGGGGATCGAGCAGAGTGGCAACTGAACGAGCGAAGAGGGAGACTAACCGTTGGGTCAGGCAAACCCAACGAACGAACCAATTCGATTTGAAATATGAGTAGAAATCAATACGAATTGCTTGGTTCCTTGAGCTCCTAAGAATTATTAGACTTTGATAGGAAAAAGGATTTATTGAAACGTCAATTTCTTCACATCATATCTTAAGAGATAGCATAATTTATAACAATGCATTAAAGTATTCATGGTAAAAACATATCTTAGATTTCAAGTTACAATACTAAAAACACAATCACAAACCAGCAAACGACATTGTGTGTCTGAAATTTGGAGTCAAGTAGCCATTCATACCCAACTCCATCAAACTCATTTCCTTTGATCCTACTTTCAGTTTCTTTCTTTTATATGATTTTTATACTTATATCTATAAGAACTTGCGAACCCCACATCAAAAACCACACACACAAAAAAAAAAAAGTCTCAGCTTTCTTCCTGGACGAAAGAACGATTCATCTCAAAGACAGAAACCCTTCCCCAGTATCCTCTTTATCCGCCATTAAAACACAACCCCAGATTGTCCATTTTGCAACTAAGTTCTTTTCTCTTCTCAATTTCCTATTCGTTTCCCCCTTGCCGCCCTTGCCCTCTTCCACCTCTCGATATTTCGCATTCTAGCAAAAATCCTTCTGATTTGATACAGTCTTCGAGATTGTTGAGTAATCACGTTCGCCGTTGAAGGGTTTTGGCTCAGAATTATTTCGTATCCATCGCGAAAAGAATCCATTCCTTCCGTCAGTAGCTGCCAGAATAGGCCTCCGGCGGCGGCGCCTCCCCTTCTCGCCGATGCATATATTTTGGAGTATACTGTGTTGAATAGAAGGTCTCTTTCGTTTGTGCTGTAACCGGGAACTTTCCATGATTTTCCAAATTCTGTGAGCAGGATTGGTTTGCGTAGAATGGACTCTGCATCTTGTATGTGTGTTGAAATCCAATTGTTTAAGAATGAAAGCTGGTATTGATCATTTGAGCTTGATAACCTATGAGTTTGAATCCAGAAATTTTATTAGAATCCACTGTTTTAACATTCAAGATTTTGTAGCTATGTAGTAGACAAGGGTGATTTACTCACCATTGATCAGGGTAGGAATGAAGAGTTGCAAAATCAATGCCAGGGATTCTGTTGTTTGCTATGAAGTCTGTACCAATGTTGAAACCTGGGTTGAGTCTCATTCTCTGTGGTGATGAGTGTCCATAGAATCCTTCTAAACCAGCTTCCAGCAAGTGGTTTCTATCAATGGACTTCACGAAGGAAGCCATTTCCATAATCCAAGCCTATATTTAAAACAGTGTAAGTTTTAAAGATTTCATCAGATGAACTATTAAAACATAAGACACTTGTCCTTCTGATGGAATAGAGCATATTAATTCCTGGATAATGACAGCAATTGAGCTTCAAAGAACCTTTTTCTGATACAATAAATGCATTAGCTACATCTCAGATCCGTTAAGGGGGAAAGCTACAACTCACCTGGATTGTCCTTCCGGATGGGTCTGATGTGCATCTAGGCTCATTCATAAGCTCCCAAGCCATTATTGTTGGATCATCCTTGTAATGAATTGTGGTGAACCTGTTGTATCTATTAAGAACGGTCTGAAGAAACATGAAATGAGACTTAGAATCGACACATTGCCAGACATAAATTTCAGGGTCCCTGTCTCCTTTACTTCTTTCATTCTAGAAAGAACCGAAAGAAAAAGAAAAAAAAATGGCAATTTATCTTACTCTGATATGATTCTTGTAGAATCCCTTCACAACTGGGTTTCTGAAGAAATCATCATCAGAATTTAGGTACTGTCCCTTACTTCTTGCCCAATTTACATACTGCTTTTTTCCTCCAAAGTTTTCGTAGTTGTTAACTAAGCTCAATATCAGCTTGATTCCAAATCTTCTGGCCTCAGCTACAACAAAGTCCATCCCCTGTGAAAGAGAGGTAAATAAAGCAAACATAATAGATAACTGACAGAAAACAGTTTGCCTGAATCCTGAAAGATACCTGAAACATTTGTTCATTGTAATTTCCAGGGGAATATTGAAGAGGTCTATATCCACCATCACTAAAAGCCCAAGTTCTTGCAACCGTAAGGCCATGGCTCGAGGCTTCACGAAACACAGCGGAGACCTTCGACCTCTGAGATGGATCGGAAGCAACATACATCAACCAGTAGGCATTGAAGCCATTTGCATAGTAAGGACTTCCATTCAACAGAAAACGAGTTCTTCCAGTTCTGACAAAACCATCTCCTCCTGCAACCCCATGGATGAAAATGGCCAGCAACAGAGCCAAAACCCAAAGCTTCATATCTGTTCTTCCTGTGCTGCCAATGGGAATGGAAGAGCTTTGGTTACTTTCTGAGCATAAATGAAGAAAGATATTTGAGCAGTTAGCTTTATTAGAAGCTGAGAATTTGTCTTCTTATCAACCGCTAGAAAAGCAATATAAAGACAACTAAAAAACTACAGTCACCGGTGGAGTGAAAATGGTATCATTCCTCACCCTCTCTATTCTCTAAACTAAATAGCAGATTACTTTTTGATGAGCCCCACAAAAAGAGAAAAGGAAAAGGAAAAGAAACCAAAGATGAGAAATTGCAGGCGTTGAGAAATCTTAGTGGAGGACGCTCTATTGTCTTATTTTCATTGAAATTTGACTGTTACTTTTTTCAATCTATAATTATGCATTGATTGCAGGCATTAGCATATTTGGACTTCCAATTTGGACAATTTAGGCCAATTTATACCTGAATCGGGTTCTAATCAAACTCTAACCCTCCTACCGACAAAAAATTTGGTAGAGAAGATAGTACAAGAATGGAAACAATGTTAAATCACATTAAAGGCAGATCTTGTTTGGTGGACACGGCAGATGACGCAAACACTTTGGAGATTTCTGAAAAATGGGCTGACCCACATTTTCCCAGCAGTGAAACAGAGTCCTCAACAGGTGCCATCATCATTTCACTGCCCTCCATGAAGATTTCTTCATCCTTGGTTACTCTTTCACATTTTTCGTTATTATAGCTCATTATTTCAATTGGGGTTGGGAAGATTGAAAGCTTCCCATTTCATGAAATTTTGGTATGAATATTGAAACTTTATCACTGAAAAAGTGTTATAGAAGGTTGGAAATGGAGAAAGATTAGTCTTTAAATGGGAAAATCTTAGGCGCAATCTACGGAAGGAGACATGTGTGATGGTTTTAATTGTTCACAGTACAGCCTCCCACTCTAATTCTTCCCCACTACAACAACCATATCTTATCTTTTTCATACCTACTTTCTTCTTTTGGGCTTGTCTCTCTAACTAACCACTTTTCATGGGCTTAGGCCGCCTAATTCAGGCCTGATATAAATGACAGCAAAAATCACTTTCATCCAATCTTAAATTACTCCAGATCTTCAAGCTTTCATATTCTATAATAAGCTTGATAAAATTGTGTTTAAAAGCTTATGACCAAGACAATACATCAAATTCAAATATTAGATGGAGTAGTTTTAAAGTAACGAACATGATTTTCATCACTTTAAAATCACTAAAATGTGAATTATTTAACTTCTTTAAGTATGGAAAATGTATTAATTTGAAACCGATTAACCACCACTTCACTGAGGAAGCATCTCGAGGGCGAATCCTATTCCGTGAATTGGTATAGGGGGAATATGTGATAAAAAGGTGAGAGGCACGTACTTAGTATTTAGTAGAACAAGCATTTTTAAAGATTTACAAAATGCCAATGCCAATGCAATGTTTGAATTGTTTTTAAATTAGCTTTTATTTTTATCAATTTAACAGTACATGTTCAATTGAATCGAACTTTTGCCTTGTCAAGTTTGAAATTTTTTAATAAATTGAAAGGTCAATTCAAGAAAGATGGACCTAAAAGGACCCACTTACATGCTAACAAGGCATGAAGTCAGTCCCCAACTTAAGGAAACACCAGTCTTAACCTTCAATTAACTGAACAAAACACCACTTTAATGCACCAATCTGCAAACATTAAAAGCTTAGTTGATACATCCACACCATGCCATCAAACTCAGATATTATCCTAAGAAGAAATTTGATAAGAGCATTACTCAGAAAGACTTCATTAGAAAGTTCCAAGCCCTCTCTTCAAATATTTGATGCTCAAAGAAATATTTCAACTACAGTTAGCAGTAAACAGACTGTATATCATTCATTGCATGACATTGCCAAAATTTCAGGTGTTATAACCCTGTTAGATCTTGAAAAAAGAAGAAAAGAATATCAAGAATCAACCCCTTCCACCTTTAAATTATAGGGGCCGACGATTTATAAGAACTATACCTTGGGGATGAGAATACTTCTGACAAAAGCAACATTTGATATCAACATTACACCACATGTATGATTGGCTGTATAGCTCCTCTTATTTTTCCTTTCTATAACACGGTACATAAGCTAAGTCTTGTGTCAGCATTTATCAATCTGTTACATCATCATGCTCGGACTTCGAATTGTCGCTGGATGGCAAATCTTTCCCCGATGGAAGGTACGACCACGTTAAGACTGCAGTGCCAAGTGTGATTGCAGTGGCAACCGAACCCCAGATCCATCTCTGCCTCCTTTTCCTTCTCAACCTTTCGCGCCGTGCTAAATCTGACAACCAAATAAACACAGACAAAGCTTAGCCAGCAGTACAGACATTCTACGCATAACTAGAACAGAGAACTGAAGCTTAAAGAGGTAGATCACATGGTCCAGGAATAATTTATGGAAAGAAGATCTTATTCCCCACCGTTTGAATACTTTTTTTAATGCTTCACTTAACAATTTATGACAGAAAAAAAAAACGTCAAGACCAAATGGAAGGACAATGGGGATGTAAAGGAACCAACGGATCTAAAGGAATCCTGTTCTACATCTAGACCAACACCCAGTGGAACTCCTGGCAATGAGCTTATATAGCTTGACGCACTTGCACATTTTTGACAACCCACAACTAATTGGAACAAGGACCCCTCTAGTATCAATGGAAAAAAAGTAGAACTGGTTGAAGATTTACATACAAGTACTTTGTTGTTACGTTCCTTTGAGATCCATTATTTCAGTTGAACTTGCAAGCCGATAAGAGGGAACAAACTGTGAAACATACATCACTACCAGTGGATCACTCCTTAAACTAATACTGGAGCATTCAGAATGGTCATAAGAAATTTGTCAACAGTAGACAACAGTACTCTTTGATCTGTTCACTGCATTTGCATCGTTTCTGGAAGTACATCAGGTCAACCACGGACTACAACTTTCTTTTGATAATATAAGCTTCACTAATCATGGACACTTTGAAATAGTTGCATCTTCTGAGTGGAACGTGTGATCATGTCAACTAAATGGAATCCAATGACTAGCCGAGGCCCTCATCCCTTACTTTGCATGTAAGAATAATCCTATGATAAAACACGCTTCTTCCTAACTAATAATCATTTCCATCGTTCCAGGCCTTCATCCCTAACTTTGCTTGTAAGAATGACTAAGAAAGAAGAACCACACCTCCTAGTTAATAATTGTTACTCTCATGCGCCTCTTAATTGGAAGCCTTTAATTATATGCATAAAAATTCTAATCCAGTCATTACAGTAACCTAATCGCTTACTATTTCTCTCTATATATTAGAAAGAAGTTCGAAGTTTGATACAGTAGCAACTTGGCAAGTGGTTAAGAAGTCCAAGAAACAGAGTAAAAGTCATTAAACATAAAGAAATTAAACACACAATATAATGAACCCCTCAATAGCAACCACCCTTAAAATAATAGAGAGAGGGAGGTCAAGGTACCAACATTGAGTGATTGAAATTACAAATATCAATCGAGGTATTTTACTCCTTCCAAAGGAAAAGATCGTGTCTTTTATTTGGTTCACATGGGTGTGGGCTTTATTGTGGATCTTCAGGGAGACAGGAACAATAGTGTTCCGGGTGCAGAGAGAAACCCTAGCAAGGTTTAATCGTTGGTGACGTATCATGTTTCAGTTTGGGTTTTAGTTTCGAAGACTTTCTATAGTTACTTTCTTGGCAATATCTTACCTAGTTGGAAACTATTTCTTTAGGGGTTTTTTATGTGGGCTTGGTTTTTGAATGCCCATGTATTCTTTAACTTTTTCTCAATGAATGTAGTTGTTTCTATCAATAAATAAATAAATAAATCAAGATTTACAGATTTCTTACCTACAGCTTCTTGATTCCTCTGGGACATTTCATGATTCACTGCCTCATAGTAATGGAGCCGGTCCAGCAATCGAGCGATCTCAAAATTCTTGACTTCAAGCTGCGCCTCCATCTCAGTCTCCACCTCTGCCCTCGCTATACCCTTCCCAATAGATTCTGACACGAACCTGGCAAGATTAACTTGTTGGCACAATTCTTCAGCAGGGTCAGAATCTAACTGCTTCTCTTCTGTGGCTACTGTGGGATCTGAAGGAAGGGTCAATCCTACAAGCAATAACCGTGCTCTAAGCCTCTGCCACTGGCACTGCAATTTATTCAGTGCTTCCTCAGCCTGCTTTCGTTTCTCTATTTCCATCAATAGTCTCATTTCACGTAGATCGGGTTCAATATCAGAAATATATGGTTGTTGCACCCCTTCAGAGGAAAGCTCTGCAGAAAAAAACTAGGACATTAGTGTTGAAGTTGAATTCACGCTAGCAATCATAATTTATGCAAGTAGTTCAAAGGCAACACATATATAAAAAAAAATCCAACATTTCATCCCATACCCAATCTTTCATCTAGCATGATCTCTGTATTTCATCATAGCATATCCATTAGTCCAACTTAACCACAATGACTTCCATACAATGACTGACCCAGTTACATTAGATTCTAGAACATTAAAAAATGAATAATGAAAAAAGAAAGTCTATTGCACTACAAAAGTCCAAAACAATTTTTGAACAATGACAAATGAAGTACCAACAACCAACAAGTGAATGGCCTAATTAGAGGCCCGAGCAATCTGTAGAATAAACTATTGGGATCAAGAAATATATGCCAGAATAATATTTTCGATTCAAAGACCCATACTTACCTTCCCAAGCATCATAAAATTCACCCATAGGAGTACCAAACTTAGCTGAACGGTCAAAACCATTATCCTCTCCATCCGTGTTACTTGCAACACTCAAAGAATCATGTGGATCAAAGAAGTCTTCATTATCTCCAGTACTTTCTGAATTTGACACAACCTTCAATGAATCCTTTGCCTGAGCAATACCATTACTTGTCATTGTACTGCTTTCATGATTATTGTGACTGCTTACTAGTTGAACGGCTGTAGCACCATGATCACCACCAACACACCCATTTTCACCGACACTACTACTACTAGCACAATCTAGACCATTTCTGTCTCCATCTTTGTCTGGAATAGGTGTGTTAAGAGTGACAGAAACACCCTCAGTCAATTTTACATCATTGCCATCAGAACCCTTCACGCTCCCATTTCCTACATCCTTATCATTCTTCTTTTTACGAGAGACATCATCCTCAGAGAAACTCTTCAAGAGACGAGGCCCACGTCGCTTGTGATTTACAATATAAGGGGAAGGAGGGAAGGAAGATGGTGAATCCGGAAGAGGAGTTGCCTCGGGGGTGGTATAGAGTGCTGGCTTTATTTGAGGCCGCTGAACTTTTCTATCAGCAACTGATGTGCTATTCCTCCTCTCCAACTTCGAGCTTGGAGCACGGTTAAAGGTCAAAGCAGGCTTAGGTTTAGGAAGGGACTTATCAATAGATTTCGTAGTTCCAGGTTCTAACAACCTGTCCAATGCAATTGTAGTGAATGTCGGCATGATTCTGCATTCGAAGATGCACCAAAACCAGTTAGTATGCATAATGCCAAGACCTGAATCGAATTGCACTAATTTAAAACACAACATTACTACAGTAAACACATCCCATAATAGTCCCATTCAGCCAAATTTTAAAAAACAAAGTACAAACCATTGCTTAAGTAATGTCAAGACCTCAATCGAATTGCACTAATTTATAACAAAAATATTGCTAAAGTAATCACACCTCAAATTTTAAAAAACATTGATAAAGTGATGCCAAAACATCAATCAAATTACACTATTTTAAAAACAATATAAAAAAAAGGCTAAAGTAAACACATCCCACAATAGTCGTATTCAGCCAAATCTTTTTTAAAAAATTAAAACAAAAAAACAAAACAAAACCCTGAAATTAAAAGAATTCAAATAGAAAATCATAGCTAATCAGCCATAAAGAACATCTTAATAACTAGTTAATGCACAAAGTAATCACACCAAAAACAAATCTAAACGGAAAAAGAAAAAGAAATCAAACCCAATAAATCCGGAAAAAAATCACAAAGCTCAACCTCCAACCAAACATGAGAAGGTTTCAATTCAAAACAAAGAAACCCCCCCAAAAGAAATTGTACGAAAAATTCAAATTAAAAGAGGAAAAAAGAAATCCCAATAAAACCCATCAAGGATTTTCAGATGGCGCGCACACAACCCCTCAAACCCCAAAAAGAAAAAAGAAAAAAAAAATATTATAAAAAATCCCAAATCAAGATTCTCCATAAATCGAACAAAATCCCTGAGATTGAAACAAAAACAAAAACCCAGAACAGAACAGAACATACCTCAACAAAGAAGGAGGTGGGGGTGAAAAACCCTAGGCGCAAGAGGGAAGAAGGAAAGCAGAGGATCGGGGCGGAGTCGACGATAAGCTGATAAAGAGAAGAGAAAGTCCCATTTCAGAGTACGGATTCCATTTGTGTAGACTCTTCCCCGTCCTTGATAAAAAGAGGATGAAGATAATGGGAAGGAGTTGAAGAGAGAGAAAGAGAGAAATTGAAATTCCCCTCTCCAAGTTTTTTCTTCTTTTTTTTTTTTTTTTTGAGGGTCGAAACGACCGCCTCTTCCTCTTCGCCTTGTCTCACACGCAGTCACCTTCTCCGCAAATATTTGAATCCCTTTTATTTGTTTATTTAATTTCTATCTCTTTTTTGCCCTTTTTGCTCGTGCCACTCATCCGTGTTGAAATGTCGGAGTTACCCTTCCCCGCTCTTTGGAAACATCGCTCCACGCCACAATGTTTTGGAGTTTTCGCATTACCTTTTCCCTTTTTTGCCTTTTTCCCAACGTGTCGTCTAAACAATCCCCTACTTCTTCTACTTCTTCTACTCCTTCTACACTGCGTAGATATTTTTTCCAATTTTACTTTTAGAATGCAAAAAGAGGAACCATGCAATACGGTGCCGTTTCTTGATTGTAGATTGCCTCTTCTTCTTTTTTGAAAAGTGTGCCTGCCCTAATTTTGTTTCTCTTGGGTCAGTAGCACTCTGTTTGTGGATTTTCATATATCTTCCCTCCTTTCCCTTTCCATAATTCTTTTTTATTTCTTTTCTTTTCTTTTCTAATAGAATTACTTCATTTTTATTTCCGAATTGCTGCTATTTTCTAATTTATCCAATTATACTCTACATTTTAAAAAATTAGACTATTATTTGAGTTCACAAATATAACTCTGCAAAATTATTAGAAACTCCGTTTAATAGATTAGAAAGCTCTTTTTTAAAATGTAGAAAAATTGTAGCTATTTACTAACTATAACTATAGCAAAATTGTTGAATTTTTTTTTTTTTTTTTGTTAAGAATAAATTTATTTTTTCTTCCACTCCATTATTTTAGTGTTAATTACTAACCATATTTCTATTGTAGCTCCATCCAATATATTCATAAATATATAAACACACTGAGATGAAAAGGAAATTAAATTGATACAAGTGTTAGAGTTTGAGTGTAAGTTGATATCTTTTTTAAAAGTTAAATTCCCTCGCTTTTTTTCGAATTTAAAATATGTTATTAAAAATAAGAATAAAAGAAAGTAGAGATGAGGGTAGGTGAGGTCAAAGTTGGCATTTGATAATTGATTTTGGAAAGAGAGCGAAATCGGTGCGCCGTTAAAATTCAAAATTAAACGGCGTTCTTTTCTCTCTTTACAATTTCGATGTGCTAAAAGAAAAGAACAATGGCTTGGAAATTCCCATTTCTTGGCTTTGGCTGCCACCACCAACTTACATGGGAACTTTCAATCACTAATATTTGATTTGTACTGAATGATTATTCCGATTAACTATATGCTTGAATTAACTCACAATTAACAGTTTTACGTTTCTAACCGTACATATACGTGACCGTAAATATTATAAGCCAAGGTGAATAAACAAATCATTTTTATTTATAAGGGTAAGATCAGAGGCAGCTCAATCTTTAACCTCAAAGCTTTGTAATATATTCAAAAAAAAAAGGGGGGTAAGAATTCGGATAGAAGATTGTTGATAATTTCAATCTTCCTTTTACAAGTTAAAACCAAATATCTTTCCATTGGCATGTATATAGTGGAAGAAGAACAAACAAATATGAATTAAATCATTTAAAGTAGATTACAGGAGCATTTGCTTTCAAATCCCATAGTCCTCCTTCCTTCAAATACTCTAGATACCTTGCAAATTCAGGCCTGGCTGTCGACTTTCTCTTGCGGCGAAAATCAAAGAAACTGAAAATAGGGTGTCCTCCTTTGTTAGCTTTCTTTGACTGCTTCTGTTTTGCTTGAGCAAACTCGGGAAATGTAATGTCAAAGGCCGGTTTCCTCGATCCAGAACCAAGTACTATGGTTGGCAAACTGGTTGCCCTCTTCAGCCTTCCTTCCAACAAGCTAACGGTAGGATCCTCCGCGAAGAACTCATACCTGTGAGGACATCTCCTGGTACTCAAAGCTCTCAACATTGTTAACAAGTAGAGTTAAGAGCACAAGCAAGTTTTAGCAAGAGAAAAGGAAGGGAATGGCTCTTGCTCAATAATGGAGAAGGGAAAGTGAAGAGGGTTGGTTGTGAGAGATTTTTGGAGAATCGGTTGTAAATTTATGGGTTTCAAATGGTCAAGATTGGCTTGCCAAATGTTATGCAAGCTCGACATGCTAGTTCCAATAGATTGACTTTATCCTGCTTTTCCCAACTACCCTCAAGAAATAAAGATTTAAATTAATTATTATAAGATTTTTGGAATCTTTCTTATACACACAACAAATTATGTGCATGCTTTAGGAAGGTGGGCTCACCTACCACTTTCTTTGACTTTTCTTTAAGTTATTTTATAATCAACAAGATACAGCCGGGCACGTGCTTCAATTCCACATTTTTAAATGTGCATTTGAGGAAAGATACTGGCCAATTTCACTTAAAAAATGAACCAATTATTGGTCAGTTTCTTTTTCTGCCTCGAAGCTTCCTTCAGTTCAACATTTTCAGACATTACACAGCAAAGAAGGTTCCAGTATACAAACAAGATGACTATATTTCATTCACTTTCAATTAATTCAATGTGATTCCATTTCGATTTTAAGAGTGGAATTCAAAAACTATACATGCTTGATGAGCATGAGGTCTACACTTACCGGCACTACTAAAGTTACACGAGGTGTAGCCAAAAAGTGGCAGATTTATAAATCTCTTTACACTTGACCTCAGGCTACCGCTCTTCTGAGTTGAATTTGTTCCAAGCTTCCTGAGAATCATAAAGTGACGACCCAGATTATTAGAAGTAGTGTTTCTTTTTCAGAAAAAATATATATATATGTTCACACACGCACGTACATTAGAGGCAGTTTACACCGCCACAATGCTAGTCCACATGTGAATAAATAATAATGGAGGGTGCAACTGAAGCATAAGTTCCTTCTAGGATTGTTGATACCAGTATGAGAAGGAAGAACAAATGATAACATTACAAGAAAATAATAGAAAAGCAGAGAGGTGGCAACTGCCATTCAATTTGTTTCTTCTAATAAATGTTGCATATACTTGTTAATAACACACCTTTAGTAGATCAAAAACCTTCTCGCATATATACTTTTGCTGAATACTTGCACCCCGTTGTTGCAATTTGTCTGGATGAACACACAGAGTGGCTTTCCTGTAAGCTTTCTTTACAGCAACGGCAGTTATAACTTCCGTTAAGGGGATTGGCTGCCAACCGCTATCAGGTCCAAGGATCTGCAAGAAACTTATAAATTAGTCTATATACCCTTAGGAGCGCTTATGCCCAAAAGTTCAGAGATTCAAGCTTGGTTGCTTCACCCTATTCATTCTAAAAAAGAGATCGGTCTGAAACCTCTACAACTATGTGCATCAAACCTAAATTCTTGCAAATTTTCGTGGAACTATAATGCACCATACTTCAAAAGCTAGAGGATGCCAAGTGAAGTTTGCAATGATTCAACAGAAAGTTATACAAAGGAAAAGAAGAACTGTAAAAGACACTACATTATACCTTGAAAATCCACCACAAGATTCAATCCTAGCAAGACAGAGTTAATACAGGACACAACCTTATTGATAAAATTCAAACATAAACGTACATATTGCAATGTAGAAAGCAACGCACGCAAGTTCCCTTCCTTCCCACTTGACCATCTCCTAACATCAGCATCCAATGTCTCAGCTAATCTCTGAAAATAGCATAGATTCATGATGTCACAAATCTTTTAGAAAAATAATTGAGAACTTAGAAAGATATAATCTTGCATGTTGTAAAGAATAATACATTTCTCTCAGCTTGCTCTCTTTGTGCCAGAAGATCACGCATATTTTTTTCTGCCAGAGCTTTTGCCTGGAAAAGACAGTAAGTTGTTAACCATTTCATAATGTCTACACAAAGTCAATCATAAACCAAAATGATGGATCAGAAAATCATACTGCACGTTCTGCTGTTCTTTGATGCCTCTCTAATCTGGCTTTACACCTTTGAGGTGATTCACCATCAACGCCCTCATTCCGCTCTGCATTACAAAATTTCATGCAGAGAACAGATAGCTCAGGAACCAGAAAGAAGTATGATCAAAGGCAAAAAGAAATGGGTAAGGGGAACAATATACGTATGCAGATATTGATTGCTGATCCCATACCATCATAAGCCGAGTAGTAGGCATATCTTGAAGCAGTGGCAGAGCCAAAGCTCTGAGATTGTAGGCTAGGCTGACCCTGACATCCACCATCCATCTTAAAATTCACATTATGTTACACACTAAATATCAAGTATTAAAAAAACTAGCATTATATACTTACGGAGGATGAAGACTTCTGTCTCATTTCATTATTTCTGGAAGAAGCAGAGAATTTGTCAGAAACAGATCTTTCCATTCTCTCTCTTGCCCCAAAAGAAGTCTTGTCAGACTTGGCTTTCTCCGCAGCTCGCTCCCTGGCCTCTGCAGTTGCTCTTTCTACAGCTGCACGCTCTGCCTTTACCCTTGCCTCCATAGTTGCTGCCTTTCCAGCCAATGAATTTTCTCTTGCCTCTGCACATGCCTTTTCCAATCTTTCACGTGCATCAGCCAATGCTCTTTGTCGGGCTTCGGCAGTCATCCTCTCCAGAGCAGCCCTTTCTACCCTTTCACGAGCTTCGGCACCTGCTCTATCTCGTGGTTCAAGAGAAATCCTGTCAATAGGCATTCTATCCTTCTCTCTCTCTCTCTCCCTTTCCCTCTCTTCTTCCAATTTTCGAAGATTCTCAGATTCTGCTTCACTCCTTGCTCTCTCACTCTCTTTTCCTTTAGATGTATGGTTCTGGATTACAATCTTTTCCTTTCTTTCAGGAGCATGATTTGCATTGACCTCACAGGAGAATTCCCCACTCTTCCGTGTCCTTTCTGAAATATTTTGCCACGTTGACCTCAATCCACTTCCTTTCTCAGCCCTTACATTGACCCCCTGAACTGGCGCTTTCTGTCCCTTATCTTCAACCTGGTCAGAGGACTTCCCTTTATCTTCCATACAACAGGACAAGTTACTTTCTGGATGTTCAGGAACAAAGCCCATTCCGGTAACAACCTTCTTTCTCCCTACGGACCCTTCAATGCAACCACCTGCCTGGCCTGCCTTCTCATCACTTCTATCCAGAGGAAGAGATGATTTCATATCTTCCAGCTTGTCTATGTTCTCTCCCTCGTCCATGCTTGTTGAGTTTTCAGATGAAAGTCCGTCTTCCGAGTTAGTTGGCTCTAATTGTGTATGCTCAATTTCGGATTGAAATTGTGTTTCTTTGGCTGCTCTTTTAATCAATTCATCGAAGGAAAGTTGTATATCTGCATCTTCCATTTCAACTGGAACATTATGATGTTCTACCTCTGGCTGGCACACACCCGGCACACAAGAATTTTTGTTAAATTCCAGATTTTCATTAACTATAACTGTAGTCTTTCGCTCTCCACTTTCATCTACAATAGAGAATTCTTCGGACATTCCTCTTGGACATGCTAATTCACTGGGTAAGTGGTCTTTGTCATCTTTTATTTGAAGTGCAGCAGCAGATATACCCAAATCATGCACTTGAGATTCTATTGTTGAATTTACTTTGTGTTTGTCGTCCAATCTCTTTAATCCATCATGCTCCGAACTTGTACCATTGAGATCTGTACTATCTTGTGAATCTTTAACCAGCATCGAAGTCACTTTACACTGACCCACATCTCTTGGTATCTCTCCAATGTTCAAATGCTGAAATGAATCATCGACTCCTTTTTCACATACTTCTCTGTACTGAAAATCCTGTGCCCATTTATTGTCATCTTCTATCTCATGAGCTAACTCAGGTCTCTCACTTACTCCAACTTTGGCAGCCTCTTTTTCCTTTTCCCCATGATCTTCCATGTCACAAACTCCTTCCAGTTGTCTTTCACGAGCCATCTGTCCCATAAAGTTGTCATCCTCAAGAACCAAATTCAGTCTTTTCTTATCTTCTGGTCGCTCGAGGAACATCCTCATTTTTTGCTCAACTTTTTCCCTTTCAGAAGCCTCTGGGAACATCGCTCTTTTCTCATTATCAATGGCTTCCATTTTATTTGCATTGTTTTCTGTTATATGAGAATCCTTCAGACTATATCCATTTTTCTTTCTTTCAACAACCGTTTTCTTTTCTTGTTCAATATCCCTTGGTGAAACAAGTGGGTGCTCAACCTTTAGCTCACTGTCCAATTGTCTAAATTCCATAGGCTTTTCACGTTTCTCTGGATCACTAGCACAACCCATTTGCTTTTTTATTTCCATAAACCCTTGAGCAACTCCAAACTTCATATCATTTGCTTCAAGATCACAAAAATTTTGGTGAATTTTTAATTTCACCTGCTCTTTTTGCCTAGTTTCTTTTTTATTTGGCTTCAGTTTTATCTTATCTTCCTTCTTTCCATGAACCATATTCTCCAAATTCTTCACTGCCTCATTAAGAATGTGAGTTGTATGGAATGCGTTTACTTTCTTGTCTTGATTTTTATCATTCTCCCATGCATTGTTGATCTCTACACCCATTTGTGCAGTCACAAAGTTAGAAATTGCATCATTGTTCACTGACTCAAATTCCTTACCGGATATATCTGCTCTTGCCAATTCAAAAAACTCTGTGGCGTCTTTCCATTTGTTGCAGCAATCATGGTTCTCCGACACAAAAAATCTACTCCCACTTCTAATTGGTAGGGTCTTTTCAGCCTCTGTTAAGAGTTCCTCTCCTCCATAGTGTGTTGAACAAACTTCAGTTGCCTTCCCATCCTTTTGCCTCTCCTCTCTGGCAGACAAATTCATCTCATGGCCATGAATTTCCCCAGCACCCAGCTCGCTTTCGTTGGCCAAAGTCCTAAATCGGTTTGGAATCTTCGACAATTTCCCATCCTTTTCTCTGATATCATTTTTCAAGTCCAGTCTCAATCTTCCATGGACCCCTTCCTTCTTTCTCTTCCACAAATCTTTTGCATTTTGTAACTGTGCTTGAGCTTTTTCCATTGCTTCTTTCATAGCTGCAGCAGAGGCCGCTGCAGATGAGCTGGCATCTACCTCTACATCAAATGAAGGAAGAGTATGATCGTCCGAAATTAATTCAGAAGCAGCTTCCCCACAACTCAAAGTCCTTCTAGCGTAGTCCCTCTTTTTGGTAGCAAACTTGGGAGGAGGTCGAGCGGGTGGTGGCACTTGTGACGGTTCAGTTCTAAGGCTTATTTCAGATACAGTTATGAAATCCTCGTGAGAACGACAAACACCTCTACCATATCCATTTTGAGAAATAGGGTTATCCTCAAATAATGGTCCGGGGTCATTACTGTCCACTAGGGGTGGCATAGTGTTCCTTGGATGTTTGCCCTTCACCTTTCCTGTATCAAAATCTATATTGAGATAGTTATCATCGTTGGTCTGCAGTGACGGATCATCATCTGTTGCCTTTGGCGAGGGATTTGCTTCGTCAACCAGATATGAGAATCCAGGAAGCATCTCCAACTGAGTAACGTGTATCTTCCCATTTGATATATTTCCATTGCTTTCTCGGTCAACCTTGTTATATGATATGCAAAACTCAGTACTTTCTTCAAACGACTGTTTAGAGTCTCCATTTGACATACAATGAGAATTTCCAGAATGATCCGAACAGTCTGACAGAGATTCAGTTCCTGCTGGAGTCCTGTGAATGACAAAAACAATACAACCGCATTGTACCATTAAGTTCGAACATGATTAGGTCAATTATCAAGATACAAGACTCTCTTACTATTCCAACTAGCAAACCCATACCACTACCTATTTGCTACTTGTCACTGTTTCTATTATTGGCCATGACTCGACATACCATCACCTTCACCCTTCGACTGCCCACATTCCGAACCCAAAAATAGGAAACATTCCAAAATGTTAACCATAAGCAACGCCCAAAATCAGACGAAACAAAATGCAATTAAGATGGGCTCAATTTCAAGTTACAACACATTCCACAGAGATGAAAGGACAAAAACAACAAAATTCAACAAGTATTTGGCAGAATATAAACACGGTCATACCAAGCTTCATCGGAAGAGCCATCATCAACGCCTTTAGAAAGCCCAACCAATTCATCATAGGAAATCGCAAAATCCAGACCATCAAACCCGCCAAAAACCTCCGCATAGTCGAATGCAGAGCTCCGAGCGTCAAAGAAAACCTCAGATTCATTAACAGCAGGAAGATCAAGAATGGGAATCGAGGAAGCACGTAGCGCGTGAAAGCTGCCGAAAATCTCACCGTAGTCTTCAAAACGAGGAGACAAAGCAGAAACTCCAAACTTAGGAGGACCGCCATAAACGTCGTCGTAGATAGTTTGAGCAACAAAAGGACCACCACCATTACTACCATTACAGATTTTCTTAGAAAGCGAGGTAGAACCCCTGTTAGGGAGACGAGAATGTGAGAGATTATCCATGTGAAAAATGAAAGAAGAATCTAGGGCAGGCTCAGTTGTTCAGAACAAAGCTTGGTTGCATAACAGCGTCGTTGAAGCTCTCTGTTTCCCCTTTCTCTTTTTGTTTAGTCTGGTGAGAAAACCATAGCCACACTGCAGCAACAAACAGGGTCAGATGTAAGACAAGACGAGACGAAGACGAAGTGAAGGGAAAACGTAAAAAAGGCAAACGAAATTCTTTTTCTTTTCTTTTTTTCTCTCTCTTTTTCTTTTTGTTTTTCCCAAAAAGAAAATAGTTTTAGTGAAATGACGATAAAGGGCTTGTGATATTATTATTAAGAAACGGAACTGAAAAGAAAGAAAGAATGAATGAATGCGATGGCTTGGCGCAACCGGAGACCGGATAATCGGGGAAGCTTAGGACTGGGAGTGGTAGGAGGGTAGGGAAAGGAAGAAACAGGGAGAGCGGGTAAACCGGTAAGTGTCAAAGGGAATCTTTTTGTGGAGCTTAACTACTCCAACAGTGATGACAAAGACAAATTTTGATATCTTCTTTTTTTTTTTTTTTCTTTTGTCCATTATATAATATAATACAAATATTGAATTGATATCACTTTTAGACTAAACATTTATACATTTATTTTTAAAAAATATTATTTGAACTTTGTGAGAAATGATATAGTTTTGGAGGGGGAGGGGGGGAGAGATTTTGGAATATGGTATGGGAAAACAAGGTTGTTCTCCACATGCAGATGAAAGGGACATTTGGAAGACATAATTGATATGAAACCTAATTGAACCAAAATGGATACAAAAATAAGAATGGGGTGAGGTTTGTGATGAGATGGCCAATCATTTTCGTTGATTGATAAATGTTTTTTACTTTGTTTATTTTGGTGACAGAAATGAAGTTGACCTTTCACTATCCTAACACTAACAACGAATTTTACAACTATGTCTTTCTTTCTTTCTTTTTTGGACATAATTGTTTGGTGCAACCTTCCAAGTTACATCTCAACCAGATAAAAAGTTGTCGTTTTTTTCTTCTAAATTCTAAGTAATTTTATCTCAAATGCATAGTAGAAGTTTAAGTAAATCTGCCATTGGCCTTTATGCTGGAGTGCGGCACATTACCGTTAAGCCTGGTTTACTACTACGTGGAATTGAGTATCAGTTGAAAGACCTCAACCATAGAGATTTTTGAATGTGTGTCTACACTAACTTCACAAGTTTGGAACAAAGAAATCAAAAGTAGTAACTCTTTGAGGAGTCAAATCAACGACATTTGATATCTTCGAACATGAAGAGCGAGCTTGTGAACCTGATGCAAATCGCGTAAAGAATCCAAGAAAGTTGAATATCATTTAAATGACGACAATAGTTTGCCATAAGAGCCCACATAATAAGGAAAACCAGTATGATCAACCACTAACGCTCCACAAAACCAATGAATCGACGGATGCTTCAACTTTTCCTTATAAAAAAAGATAGTACAAAAACATGCCTCCATGCAAATAAAAAACAAAAACCCAAATACAAATGTTAAGATTTCAATGTTCATCATTATGAGAAGAAGAGAATTTTGTAATTTGAGGTGAGAAAATTAAGCCAAAAACTTTAGTTTAGAAGAAAGTGGGAAATTTGACTTTTGAATGAATCTTGTATATGTCTCATTTGTAATTTGCATAAGGAATAATCCTTAAATTCTCCTTAATAAGATTTTATTTTTTTTGTAATTACTTACCAAACACACATTATATTATACAACTGACACTATATCTTCTTTTCATTACTTTTAATTTCAATACTAAAGTATTATTCTTTACACTTTTATATTTGCCTTTTGCTTCATTTTTTAAAGTTATTATCGTTCAAGATAAACCCTAGAAATCCATTAAAAAAATTAGCCAAATTCCCAATGTTTCCATCTTTTTAGGATGGGAGAATTATTCTATCAATATAATAATGATACTATATATTGAAAACAAACGTATACCTTTTATTTATTTAATATTTCATATACTTTTTACATGTATGTATAATATTTAAAGACATGTCCTTGAGGTAAAACAAAATAAAGAGTATAAAGAGGATTTTTGAAATAGTTTGTATGTATATGTGAGATCATTCTCCTTTTTTTAATATTAATTTCATATAGCATATTCAAATAATTAAATGTTAAAGTGTTGATTAATTTTATAAGTGGTTTAATAGTTTTAAAATCACTCTAGAAATGCATTTAAACTCTAATTACCAAGGTGTTAGTAGTTCATTTCATATATACTTGAATTGAAAAGAAAAAGAAAAAAAAAAAAAAGACACTTCCTTGAATTTTAAGTTGTGTTGTTTGAAGCTTCACCTTGAAGCACTTTCCCATCCAAAAAGTAGAAGAATGAAGTATATACACTATAGTTCTTAGTACATAAATAAAAAGAGAAGACATATATGCTTATTTAGATTTTGAAAATCTTGTGAACTTTTGTTTTATTGAAGTTTCATAATATAATAACAAATAAACTAGTGATAAAGAAGGGTATGTGTATGTTAATAGCTACATCTACATGGGAGAATGGTGGACCCTTTGTGTTGGCCACTTTATCACAATCACATCTATCCCTAAAGCTGAATGTGTCATCATTCATTTCAATTTCATTACCCCTTCAATTTAAATCAAATTTCATATCTCATTTACCTTTAGGATGCACAAGGGAAAATAAATGAGATAAAGAGAGGTGTTTATTTGGACAATACAGTTTCAATTTAGTAATTGAAACCACTTTCTATTTATTCTATAGTTGTGAATTTAATTTTTATTTAATATCAACAATTTCAAATTGTAATCGAAGTCTTACTTAAAAAGGTAATTTTTAGAAGTTAGAAACTGGATTCAAATTAAATTATAATATGAGGGAAAAAGTACATTGCTTCAGATTTCAAAATTTGAACATAAATAGATGAGTGGGATAGCAGAATGAGAATTGGGAGATAGCATTTTGAAATTTCAAAGACAATGGTCAAACTTATGCGACAGCTTTTCACTGACTTTGCCATTTACCAATATTTAAAAAGATGCAACCTCTTGTTTAGGGTTTAATTAATTCAATTTATAAGTCATTTTCAATCTTGTCAACTTCCCCAATAAGTGAAATGGGAATTTGGGTGTTTTTAGCTGTCCTATTCTATTATCATAATCAATCCCCTAAATATATTCCTTACAACATAATAATTCATCACTAAAAATAAAAATTTAATGCTAATAACCTAATTTTAGACAAGTCACTAGTAATTTTTTTTTTTTCAATTTCCCATTTTTTTTTATTTCAAACATTTAACTACTTGGCCTCTTAGTGGAGTTTTTAAAATTTATATTGATTTTTTTATAAAAAAAATCACGAATCAATTATATTATGCAAAAATACATGACAGGTTCTTAGAGAAATAGAAGAAATGTTTGAAGAGCATTAGGATATTCAAATCAAACTAATAATTTTATATTATAAATAAGTATAATTATAGAATAATATATATTGGATTGGGGAAGAAGATGGTTGCTTAAAGATAAAGAGGATAACATTATTAAGTTATTAAAAAAAAATGGAATGATTAATTCAAATAATAGCAAACTAAAAAAGAAAAGCAGGCTATGTTGGGATTAAAGGTGAAATAATGATTGGAAGAAGCTTGAAGCAGACTTGGTCCGTTTGGGCCGCTCTATCAAGGCTCATTTATCAAACATTTCAAAGAGAAGTTTGATTTGGAAAATTATGAATTGATTTGAAATTAGTATGATAAATTGATAAGATCCAATAAGGGGAGTGGGAGGAAATATTGTTGAATGAATAAAATATTTGTGACAGAATTTTTTGTTTTGGACTGATGACGACTGCATAACATTTACTTTCGTTATTGTTATTTACTCATCAAACAAGACGATATTTTCAACTTCAATAGTAACCCCCACATCTGTTTTGGTTTTAGTTTTTCCTTTCCTTTTCAAAATTTGTATTTTCTTTGATATATACTTATAAAAATTGTTACCGAAAACGGTGTAGACGAATCTTGAAAAGCCAATATTATGAATTATGATACATCTAAACAAACAGAACAGGCTCCAATTTGAATCAAATGTATTGTACGTGGAAAGGCAGCATACATAAGTCTTCCACTTATACATTGTTCATACTAAAAAATTGAGCAGTTACAGTTGATGGGTTAAAAGATGAGGCAGCATGTGTACCTCATTAAATTTGCTGCTAAATGTTTCTTTAACAGCCAATCTCTTATTGCGTTCAAAAAGAAAAACTTACTGCCTCAAGCTTTCAACAATGTAGGCAGCATACAAGTCCCTACAAATTGGAAATCATGAGTGAGTTAAATAAAAAAAACAAGATATAAGTCCTAAAACTCTGCACAAGCGTCAATCAGAAAAGAAACACGGAAGCTTACATGGAGTACTTAATGGCATCAACGGCAGCTTCTGCTGGCAGGAAGTCTTCCACGTCGACTTTCTTGTTTTCGTTCTTCTTGTCTTTTTAGTTCAAGAGATGTCAAGGGAAAAGCAGAATGTGTGGTATAAGAATGAAGAAAAACAAACAAAATGTTTTCATAAACCGTGTTTGGAATCGAATGTTAAGCATTTAGGAGGATACAGTCCTCGAAGAATCGGCGAATTTCAGCCAGACGGTGTGGGGGAATCTCCTTGATGTCTGTATAATGGCGGAATTCAGGGTCATCAGCACATACTGCTATGATTTTGTCATCCCTTTCTCCCTACAGCATAAATGCGATGGTTAGCATCTGCTTTCAAAGATTAAATTATCTATAAGATAAAAATATTTGATTTGTTAAACCTGGATAATTATAAACAGATTAAAGAAATAAAAGGGTCGTTTACTTGGTCAATCATAGGCATCAATCCAATAGCACGAGCTCGGAGGAAAGATCCAGGTAGCACAGGCTCCTGTGCCACAGAGAAACAGAAGAACAGTAGTCAATAACGATATTAAGTCTTATAGAGATTAGAGAGACAAATCACTCAACTTATTGGATTTTACCTGCATCAGTACCAAAACATCCATAGGATCACTATCTTCACAAATTGTACGTGGGATGAAACCGTAATTGTGTGGATAAACAACTGATGAGTAAAGTACACGGTCGACCTATTTCCACAAATTTATACATCAGTCATCTTGTTCACAAACAAATCAATAACGTAAATATAAGACACATAACATGAGTACAGTAAACATTTTAAGTTAAGTTGTATGCAAGAATGTCGATATACTATCCATAGTGCATAATTGTGACAAAACAATCGCAAGACTGAATAAATAACTTTGTTCGGTATTAATCATACAAATACGCAGCCTCAAGGATGTGGTCTATGGTGTTCTGAACTGGAGAATTGTATAAGCAAGATTATGAGATTTTGAAATATTCAAACAAAAGACATCTATCCTCCCTCAGACTTTCTAAATGAGAAGCCATCAAACTCGGGAACTTAAAACAATGGGACGAGACAAGTTTTGTTGTAATAATTCTCGGAATGTAGCCATTTCTACATAGATTTAGTATAAAAATAAACAGTAAGAGAGTTGGTGAACACACTTTTATAAGGCCGCTGGCCTTGTCAAGCTCATATTTAACCTTGCTGCCTTTGCCAATTTCTACAACCTGCCACATACATAGTAGTACTCAGTTTGGAGTTCGGTAGAAAGTAACAGAACATAGTTTCGTATAACAAGCAACCTATTTTAATAAATCTCAAGTAAATTGCTATTGCTAATTTCCCATCTAGTTGGGCAGTCCCTTAATGATTCTCTGGACAATAGCTCAAAGGACCAATCTCCTTGACATCTTCCAGCAACTCTTTTTTCAAATATTATCATCAATTAGCACTGTAATCGTAAGTACGCCAAAAAACCTTACACAATTGAAAACCGACGGTGCACCGGGTCCTGAAATTAAAGAATCCATTATTAGTGCTCAAGATGTAATGCAGATAGACACAATATGGAAAAACTTCAAAAACCAAATAATCTGGAGCATGTTGGATACAAAGCTAAAGTTCATACACATTCAGTACAAGAAGAAACTCATAAAAAAGAACAGAAAGTACAGATACCAATCTCCAAATCGTGCCAAGGGTGAGCAGCGACAGATCTTCGAGACAAGGAAGAAAGAATTCTTTCATTGAGCCTAATCCTAGGGAACCCCATATTTGCAGAACTTCCTCCTCCAGCACTGTTTTCCATATTCACCTAGCACAACAGCTTTGAATATGTAAACACGGTTTTCATTTTATCATTAGGAATTCAACGTTCGAGCCAAAAGGGATAGATCGAAAGGTAAGAAGGAACAGAGTAAAGATTATTTGATGCACATAAAAAAAAAGGATATGAACCCCACGATCTAAGATTATGAAAATATTCTCAACTAATCGACAATAAGAAATTACGATGAAATTTAATCCAACGGAATCACACCAGTATCATCAAACACGTACACGGATGTGGAGTTGTGTACAGTAAAAGAAAAGAGCAGACAACTCTGAAAGAAATGGGAATGAAAAGTAGAAGAACTCAAGAACGAATAAAATACTGTTTAAGCTAAAAAACACATAAAACTACCGTTCTTCTCCGTCCTCCACCTTCACGAGAGACACGAACTCTGTTTTTCTTCCCCATGGGATCAATCATTTAAGCTCAAAACTCAAAATACAACAGCAAACCACAGAGAATCAAAGCAAAGTAATCAAATCAAACCAAACCCACAAAGAAAACATAATGAAAGAATATTATCACTTAATCGCAACAGCTTAAAGAACAATAAAAAAAGAAAAAAAAAGTTATGAAACAAATTAAAGAAACAGAGCGAAGGGGAAAACATCCAAAAACCTTGAAAGATTGATCAGTCTCTGAGTAGCTGCGTCGAGATTAAGCTTGAATTTGGAGACACAACAGAGAATTGAGCAAACTTATGGCAATATATTCTATTCCTAGCAGAGTAGATGAATAAACGGACGAAGGCCATAGAATTTTGGCAAGTTGAAGACGTCGAGTCAATCTTGGTCGTTAAAATTGACTGGAGTCAATCGTACGGTTACGGAAGGATGCACGTGTCATAATTGTATTTTGGTTTTCGAATTTGGAACTCTTTGAAAGTACCGGGAGGACAGTGAAGTGCCCAGTCGGATATTGCCACGTATAGGAAGTAAGTTAGTTTTATGTCTATGAACAAATGAGATGTTGCCACGTTAGAAGAGCTCATGTCGCATCAATGTATGTGATGCTGATGCGTTTGGTGGGATATTGGTTTATCCATATGAAGCACTTTTGCCTTCACCCTTTTTATTCATTTCAAATAAAAGTAAATTGGTTACAATTTCAACTTTTTCTTCTTAATTTAGAAAAATAAAAATAGACTTTCACTTTTGAAATTGTGTGTTCTTACACAACCATATATTTTTAAATTAAGTTTATAAACTCTTTTTTCTTTTCCATAAAATGATAATAATTATTAATTCTTAACCTCTTTTTTTTTCATAAGAATATTACGCTTTTAAACATTTTGTTAATTAGTTTCTATTTCTTTTGTTCTAAATTAATTTTAAATTTGTGTTTGGAGTTTAAAATGAGTGTCAAAAAATTTATTGTAAAAACATTGATAACCGTATCAATAGCAAAGAGATTTATGAACAATATTAAATAAAAAGTTCTTAAAAATATATTTAAACAAGCAAACATTTTCATTATTTATATTAACGAAATTTTGTTCCACAAATATTTTTTATTATTATTATTTTTCTATGATATATAGCTATAAGTACAATTCATTCACGCTATGCCAAATTCATTTAATATCGATAGAAATATTCATATATTGAAATAAAATTTAACAACTCAATTTTTCTTTTTGCAAGTTTTGATGTTTTAATAGTTTAATTTTCAATTTAGTATCCAATAAATGACGGATTTTCAAATTTTAGACACACATGAGACAAACTATATAATTATTTTTTGAGTAATCATTAGACTCTATACATGTATCTATATAAGGGAAATAGAGAATTTGAGTACTTTTTTTCTTTTTAAATTCAAAGCTCTAACATTTTCCACTAGAAAAGAATGTCTTCATCCAAAATTGCACATTAACCCTAAAATTTGCCAATTAAGTCGATCTTAAGATCTAAAAAATATAATGAAAATCTTAAATCTTAAAACGTCTTTAAATTGACATAAACAAAGAACAACAATTCAAAAATATCATTGATCTCTAGTAATATTGAACAAAAATAGTTGACGTTTACTTATAAATTTCTCCTTTTATATCTAAAAGCACTTATTCTTTTTCATGTTGGAATTGAGAATAAAGCATAATTGACAAGTCCAGCAACAGAAAGAAAGAAAAGACAACAATTCCTGATACTTTAAAATTTTTATTCTATTTATTATAACTTTTTTCATAAGAAAATTATTACAAGAACAATAATTATTATAAACTGATTAGAGGAAAATTATTAAAAGCGACCATCACACGATCACCATTCCCTCTAGACTTTGGATGCATAGTCAAACTATGATTCTTAGTTTCTCTTATGTGTATATCCAACTGTATAATATGGATATTAGCAGTTTTTCTATTATAAAATAAAATAAAAAACAAAAACAAAAACAAAACAAATAACTTTTCACCATTATCAACATTTTTATCAATCATAGACGAAGTTGTTGGAGCTTTTCCTGTACATGCTCATGAACTTTGCCACAAATTCTGCAAGAAGAAATTAGTCAAAACTTGAATGATTTTTGCTACTTATGATTTTTAAATCTTAAGACCACTTTAATTAACTTTCTAAGTGTTTATAAACACTTATTTAAACATTTAGAAAGTGAATCCAAGTTGGTTAACAACTTAACATTTATAATTTACCTTCCAATTTGGGTAAAGCACCTACTCCAGTTTCAATTGGGAGTCTCTTGTTCTGCAAATAACACATGCTACTAAGTATCAAACTTGCCTAACAAGGCCTGAATAAGAAAAGAAGAAAAAAGGGAAAAGAGAACTAACATAGTAAGCATGCCAATAATAAAGTTCCCTTCTTGATCTCATCTCAATTCTTTTCAGAAATTGTTCTACAAGCTTCTGCACATTGAGGAAACAACTTTTATGAGTCTCATCAAAAGTTAGGTAGTTTGGATGTTCTAAGGGAAAAAAACCAACAGGTGATGTTCTTAATGCAGTACCTGGAGAATTAGTTTAGGATGAACTGAATCAACTAGAAGCTTCTGAATTTTTTCTTTTACTTGATGTAATCTGAAAGATAAGAGAATTGATGATTTCTCAAATAAGAAGTTCGATCGAGAAGAATGTCAAAGTTTTGCTTGAACTAGTTCCCTCAGAGCTCGGCATTCATTTTATTTACTTTGGTTACATATATGAGAAATGGAGGTACCTTGGATTCGATGGGTCTTCGAGGATATGGGACCCAAGTTCAACCAACGCATCTTCCCATCCAATAGGGATTGGCTGGTCATCAGAAAATGGATAACTGCAATAGGGGGAAAAATTTAGTTCTCAAGGATTATATAAAAGTATTTTCCAAGTTTTAAATCGCTGCTGTGTCAAACTCTTTACTTGTGTGCCTTGCATGCTTCTAGCGCCATGATTGCTTTTCTCAGGTTCTGCTTTGCTTTAGTAGCAATCTTAGAAGCAAAGTTCATTGGTAAGTCAAATTCCTCCTTCTCTGCTATTTTGATGAGTACATCCATGATCTGGAAAGTCGGAGATGGTCCAAAACACAAAAAGTTCAGCATAGACATGACAATATTCAAATAGCAGTCTCAGTTTCTCTCATCTTGAAAATCAATGAGAATTAATGAAAAGCAGATACAAAATAGGGCTTACTTCATGAGTTACAGGAGGGTTAATTTTGATGACTTTGCAGCGGCTTATCACCGATTCAAGGATGCCCGAGTCGTCTTCACAACAGAGTACCACTTTGCAAGCATCCTTATAGCCATCCATAATCCACCTAAGCAAGTGCTGAATATCCTCTGTGGCTTTGTCTACATCTAAAAGGACTACCACTGGAATTAAGAACATCATGTCAGATGAGAATTTGGTTTCTGAGTTTGTAACGTTTTAACATAATCATTAGAAGTTGGACCTTTGAAAATTGCCTTTGGATTGACATTTCTTGCTTCCACATTAATAGAATATTCACTGCCTATTTCTTTAGCCAATCCCAGCAAAGCATACTTAGCATTTGATTCCGAGCTTAAATTTAGCTCCACATGGTGAGCACTTGATGTCAATGGAACGAAGACTTGGGTCAGTTTTCTTTCCTGTTACCATATCACAATGAGCTCTGACATTTGTTTTGTGTTTAAAGTTTATGCTAATTACAACCAGAAAAAACATATCCATATTTTACCATATCTATTCAATTACCTGAATCTGGAATCGTCGCAAATCATGAGAAACCTGAAAAGATTCAAAACAAGGCAACAAATTCAAGTAATATTAATGTCAAAGAAAGTTTAGCTTTTTATATCATTACATCGGCTGTTCAAAGACATACATTCCAACATGAATCACCATATATCTCACGCAGAAGAGCCATCATCAGTACTCTTTTACCAGATCCTCGTGGACCTTTGAACAGAATGTGGGGGAAACTGTCCTGTGAAACCTAACAATTAAATGAAATGGATGTGAAAAAGACCATGCAATAAACTGCACAAGTATGGGATACGGTTGCAGTCTACAGGAGTAATTCAAAAAATCAATCCTGCCTGAAAACACTTACTAATTGCTTGAGAAGTTGGGCCTCATGCTTATGGAAAGTGAACCCATTTAAGGAAACCGGTCGATGCTGATCCGCCCAGAAGGGTTTCAAGTATTCAACAACATTTGCCTTTTCAATATATGTAGCTTCATCGAATGGTCGCTTTTCAGGCGATTTTGTTGTCCTGCAAGTCCCATTCCTCATACAAGAAAACCATATATCATTCTTCTTCTTTCGTCTGTTGGCTATAAACCTTCTAGTACTTTCACTTGTTCTTCCACTCACATCACTGATCTTACTATTTTCCAAGCTAATTCTACTACTATTTTCTCTACTTACAGCAGCACTACTGTTTGTGGTCGTTGACAAACCTCCTCCAGTAGAAGAAACCCCTCTACCATTAGCATTTACTTCCACTTGATTATAAGTATCATCGTTCTTTTTAGTCACAAATGTAGGCTTTGGACTTATATAGTTCTTGAATGCATTTCTCTTTGCTGTGACATTGTTATTCATCCCAACAGGCAAACCATCACGGGAAAAGAATATATCCCCCGGCGAGATGGACCCCGTGCTTTCAACCACAGGGTCATTTAAAGCCAAACCTCTATTAATCCTTCCATCTGCAATCAACTCATTCATTTCACCAATAGATGGAGACTTCACGTGGGAAACCTCCTTTGGTTGCTGCAGGATGGAGCTGACCTTCAAGGTTGGAGCTGCTCTCTCTCTCCTTTGAGATAAATCATTAGCAGCAATCATATGTTCATCTTTCATCCTCAACCTCGGAGCAGTCACCGATCTTCTACTGTAACTTGGTTTTTGACTTGTTTTGTTACTCCCATGAGAATAAGTGAACTTCTCCTCTTTTCTTGACCTCATGCTAGAGCTTCCAATTTCCTCCCCCGAAGCTTTAAAAGGAGACTCGTGTCTTCTTCTTTCTGCTCTTGACAATGGGCTGATGTTTCTCTGAAGCATAACAAGAACACTGTCGTCTTTGGCTGGACGGCGAGGCGTTTTGCCACCGTTTCTCCGCAAACCAGGAGGAGAAACATTCGCCGCCATACTGAACTTCTTGGGTACCGCCGAATCAGTTCTTCGATTATTGTAATCTAGTACAAGTTTCTTCTCCTTAGGATCATTCCATGGGCTTTCTTGCCATTCTGTCTCAGTATCAGACGGCTCATAACCATCCTTCCTCTGCTTCATTAAGTTCAAAGCCGGACACATTTGGCTCTTTCGGGTTACGATGACCGATCCCGGAACCCTAATTCAGAGCGACGGTCTTCATCGCAACAACCAATGGAGGAGAAGAGTTTCAGAACTGTTGGGAAATATAAGAAACCCTGCCGCTGAATTAAGCGATACAATAAACAAAAAGATATAAAAAAAGAAAGATGGGAGGAACAAGGGAAGTGGTATTTGAAGTGAAATACGAATCCTGAAAAAACAAATTGTCTGGATGCTGAAGTCCAAAGAAGCGATAAACACGAGAATGATTCATCGATGGCGACGATGACAATAATTCTCGAAAACGAATAAAAACAAGATAGGGAAAATGGCAAACGATTACATATAGATACCGAATCTGGTGTTGTTTTACTGAAATTTCTATGCTGGTTTTTGGGAAAGGTAGCAATTAGGCTTTGTCTTTGCCGATCTCTCCAGATATTGTTGTCTTTATCCTCCATGGCCACGGCGGCTGCAGGTGCAGAATGTGAAATATGGGAAAGAGCTGAAGCTCGATGAAAGCATTGTGCAGTGAAATTAATGATGGGCATTGCTGATGAACGGAGGATAGTTCTGAAACCTTCTTCTACCTCAGATCATTGGACTGTTCTTTGCTATTGCTATTGCTACTGCTCACTCCGGTGACTGATTTTTGTTCCTATTATTATTATTATTATTATTATTATTATTATTATTATTTCTCCACTTTTTTTTTCCTCACACATTTGCCAAAATTATCAAAATAATTATTTTATATTTTCATAACTAAATTCACAAATGAAAATGTTCGTATAATTTTAGTAAGTAATGACTTATTCAACCTTAAGAAATCATACAAAAATTGATTGTTTTGAGCCTATTTTGAAATCACATTATATTCAATTTAATAAAAAACATTATAAATTCAATAAGATTTAAAATAATCAAAAGTTATGAACAAATAGATAAATTACCGATCTAACTATAATTCAATTAGTTAAGATATATGTACTTTCCTTTCAGAAAACTTAAATCTCACTATTTTTAGGTTAAATACTAATAATAACATTCAAAACTTGTTTTTGACATCTAGAAAAGTTGCACATTGTTAAAAATATTTATATTTTATATATACGAGAACACGTCAATTTGTTAACTTATAAATTATTAATGTAAATTCGCCAACTTATTACATTTCAAAAGCCAATCATCTAGTAAAGAAAAGCAATCACTTGAAGTTGCACACAAGCATTACATTTAATAATATGTCAATTTGCTTAACCCTAAAAATGAATGAGTTTTCCAAGATATAAATCTCAATCTTGAAAATATCTTCAAAGAAAGAGAGAAAATGTTTCATATTCTAACTTTTCTCTATAAGAATAAGTAAACAAGTTAGCAAATATGTTATATAACGTTTCAACCATGATAGAATGTATATTTGGACAAAACGTGTAAAACTACGTAACATAAACTCCATTGACAATATATACTTGGGAAAAATGCAACTTAACTTTTTGGGATGATAACAATAAAATTTATAATTTGGCAACCAATTCAATTTGCAAACTTAGAAAAAGTATTATAATTTCCAACTATAAGATTGAGAACTACTCCTGTTAGCACGAGATTTCTAATGAAATTTATTTGATTTGTGGGATCTCATATACTAATTTCATCGGTCCACAAAATTAATTAATAAAAAAGAGTTAAACTGTTAAAATTTATTTTAACAAAAAGATAAGTCCATCATCTACACCACATTTTGTCCACCCGATGATGTCACATTTGATTATCTCCTCGTCATCTTTAAAACCTGGATTCCCCTTTTAGTTCATTTTTGCGGCTGAAGTCATATATGGCTTTGGAATTTTAACGTTGCAAAACAAAGAGAAAAATAATAAAGGAAATATAGACTTAAAAGTCAAAAATCAAAAGGTCGAAGATCGGAATGGTGACACGTGGCCAACATGAACTACCATATGTATGTTATTGGTTCAATTCCTCACCAACCAAGCTGGCAAGTTGAACTTAATAAAACATTTTCATTGTAACACGTTTTCTGCTGTTCTCATCCCATAATAAATAATTATTCCTTTTCATTTCTTCCATTTAGTAATTATTTTTTAAAAAAATTATGGTTATGTTAAACTTTAGTTTAACTTTGAGCTTAACAATTTTTTAAGAAATGTTTTCAACTATAGTAAAATGAATTAAAATATTTAATCGTGATCATTGATTGATACTAATAGAAATTTATTAATGTACTATTGATATAATATAAAATTTTGTTATATTGCGATTTACATAACATTTTTCTAAAATAATGTGATTTAAGAAAATATTGTCAAAAATAGGTTTGAGGCAAAACAATTGACAAAAATAGGTGAGTTTGGGCAAAGTTGTAGACCCCGTTCACGACTTCAGTGATGTGGTCGTGTGGGCCTCACGTCTTCCTTTTTCATTCATTATTTATATAATATATATTATGTGTGGCCCCAAATATATTTTGTTTTTCAATTTCTTTTTAAAAAACACATATTATTTTACATATATACTAATTCTCGATCCCCTCAATTTTAAAAATATTTTACTTATTAAAATTAATATCAACTTTTCAATTTTAATTTTTTTTCTTTTTATTTATTTTTTATATATTAAATATCCCAATATTCAAATTTTCTTATTAAATTCACATTTCTTAATTTAATTAGATTATTTCTTAATTGAAATTATACATATATTTTTTTCCATTAAAAAAAAAACACATATATTAACAAAAATATGTTATTAAAAGATATAATAAAAAATTAAAATAGTAATAATAATAATTGAGATAAGTTAAAAGCTTACTCCAAAAATAATAATAACAATAATAATTATAACAATTGACATCAATTTTTTTTTAGAATTGAGAGTATTTGGAGAATTAGTATATATATTTTCAATTGTTATTATTTTTAGGGTAAGCTTATAATTTCTCTCATTTATTATTATTACTATTTTATTTTTTTTAATATATTTTTAATAACATATTTTTGTTAATATATGTGTTTTTAAAAAGAAATTGAAAAAAATATATATGTATAATTTTGATTAAGAAATAATCCAATTAAATTATGAAAGGTGAATTTAAAAAGAAAAATTGAATATTGAGATATTTAATATACAAATAAAATAAAAAAAATAAAAGATAAAAAAACAATAAATTGAAATTGAAAAGTTAATATTAATTTTAATAAGTAAAGATATTTTTATAATTGAGGGTATATGAATTAGTATATATATAAAATAATGAAAAAGAACAAGGCATGAGACTCACATATAATATATATTATATATAAATAATGAAAGAAAAAGATGGCGTTGGACCCACATGATCACCTCACTGACTTTGCCCAAACTCACATAATTTTGTCAATAGTTTTGGCCCAAACCTATTTTTGACAATAATTTCTAAAATCACATTATTTAAAAAAAAAGTTCTGATTTACCATTGAAAAGTCTTAAATTTTTCAAACATGAATTTCACTTTGGCTCAGATTGTAGCAACTATAATTTTCTAGTTTGTATTAAATACTCACATTTTATATATGTAAATACAAAAATTAAAAATACATTGATGTTTAGTTTTTTTAATAACTATCAATACTTATTTTAAAAACCACATTAAATTTCCAAAACTTTGAGGACAAGTTAAAAAATGTCACTCATTATTAGCATACAGAATAAAATGTTTAGTACATTGTTTCAAAATATATCATCACTTTAAAATGTATTTATTATTTCATACCCTCAATCTTTACAACTTTCCCAATTTGTTGTTTTTCATCTCTCTTCTTAAGCAACTTTAAATAAATATGACAGTTCTCTCATTTCTTAATATGTCACAACATAAATATAAAAAGTTCAATTTTAAAAAGAAAAGTCAAAGGGTTATAATGAGTTGTGAAAGGACCCATTTGAAAAGAAAAAAAAAAAAAAAAAAACTCATATTTATATGCTTTCATTTTCTTTCCATTTCTCTGACTTATCATAGATAGCCTTCCTACCCAACCGATAAATAAACTAATTTAAACGGTAAAAATGATAAATCTTCACAAACTTGATTGACATAAATTATTAATGTTCCAAACAACTAACACTCAATAAATCGCTAACTCACAATCTTGTTAGAACACATAATTATGGGGTTATTGGGTGAGTTCATTATTTTAATTTCTACTTAACTTATATTTCACACACATATAGTGAGATAAAGAAAAAGTGCTAGTAAATAATGTTTGATTTGATTTGGACTTTTGAGTACTCATTCTTTCTTTGGAGACAGTGTACCAATTTCCAATCACCTTCGTGTTACGTGCGACGTGATCCAAATAATAGATTGGTTTTTAATCTTTAATTGGAATTGAGAAAAGAAAATTCAAAACAATATATTTGACAAATAAACTAATATACGTAATAAAAAAGACATTTAAAAATATATCTACTCAATTTAAAATATTAGCATAACATTTTTAAAAATTATTGTAAATATTGATACTGTTAATATACTTTGTAACTGTTAGCTCATTTGAAGTCTTTTGAATTGAAAAATTTTCACACCTCACAGTTGTGTTCTTTTAATTTCAAAGACTCATATATTGCTACAAAACTATATATATTATTATATATCAAATTCAACTATACTTTACTAACTTGATTGACATAAAATATATCGTAGTCCTTTTAAAGATGTGAAAATACACTTACTCATCAAACTTGTATATGTGCCTTCACAAGAAAGTCACTTCATAAGTTACCGAATATTAAACTTTAATTTTAAAAAAATAAGAACAATAAAGTTCAAGATTACCTTCTTTAGAGTGGAATCTTCAGAACCCAAATTTAGAAAGAAAAAATAAACTTCCTTTTCAAAGAAGAAGCATCAAAAATTCTAAAATGAAAGTAAATACAATTGGATGGTTCAAAGTAGAAGACATAAATTGCAATTTCTCCGGCATATTACCGTAATTATGCCACAATTATGTGTGTGTATATTTTTGTGATTGATACTTTCCTTATGTTGCATTTGTATTACACTTTCCTCATGTTGCACTTGTATTGTCTATAATTATACTTGTAATTCTAAAGATGAATAACAAGAAAATATCAACATTCTATGAAAAGTTACATGGTATCAGAGCCTCTAATCTAGGGTTACTGTATAGCCGTTGCCGCCGTCGATCTCTGTCGTGAAGCTGTATAGCCGTCGCCGCTGCTGATCTCTGTCGTAAAGCTGTATAGCCGCCGCCGCCGCCGATCTGTCTGCAAGTCTCTTGTTCAGATCTGAAGAATAGATCTCACAGCCGAGAAGTTCGTCTCCATTCAACGAAGTTCGTCTCCGTTCAACGTCTCCGTTCAAATCAAATCCGACGAACCCAAATCGCGCGTCCGTTCGCAGCTCCGATTCACGTCTGTCCTCATCCGCGTCCACTCGCAGCTTCGATTCACGTCCGTCTTCGTCAATCAAATCCGACGAACTCAGATCTGTCGAACCCAGATCGCGCGTCCGTTCGCAGCTCCGATTCACGTCTGTCCTCATCCGCATCCATTCGCAGCTCCGATTCACGTTCGTCTTCGTCCTCGTCCGTCAAGAACTTCACGTTTCTGTAACGCACATATTCACGTTTCCCAATCGGTTGCTGAACCAGATCCATAACCTCACTCACCTTGCTGAAGATCCACAGTTTCTTCTTATATCTTTGTGGTGTGTGCTCTGTGATTTCTGTGTAGATGGAGAAACATGATATTGCTCGTCCTATTAGCACAATACTTGATGGCTCCAACTATATTACTTGGGCTCACCAAATGAGAAGCTTTCTGATTGGTCGAAAGCTATGGCGTATCGTTACCGGCGATATCACCAAACCCACTCCTCCCAAGAAAACAATTTGTACAGACACCAATGATGAAAATAAAACAGACCCTTCTGATGTTATTCTTGAAAACACTTCGGCAGAGGACGACAAGTACATTGAAAAACTTGAGGACTGGGATAGTAAAAATCATCAAATCATCACTTGGTTGGGTAACACTTCTATCCCGGCAATTCATACTCAATTTGATGCATTTGATACTGCCAAAAATCTTTGGGATTTTCTGTCCACACGTTTTCAGTCTATTGGACTTGCTCATTATTATCAATTACACTCTCGCCTTGTTAGTCTAAATCAGGAGGGAGGACAATCTGTGAATGAGTATCTTGCCACCCTTCAGCCAATTTGGACTCAGCTAGACCAGGCAAAAATCAGTCCACATCATCTTTGCCTCATTAAAGTCCTCATGGGCCTGCGCCCAGAGTATGAATCAGTTCGAGCTGCTATTTTACATCGCAACCCTCTGCCATCCCTCGACGCCGCCATTCAAGAAATTTTATTTGAAGAAAAACGTCTTGGCATTGTCTCTCCTCTACCCTCTGATGTCGCTCTTGCAACCACCCATCCACGCCTTACTACTGAGACCATTTTTTGCAAAAATTGTAAACTTCATGGACATAAATTTGCTAATTGTCCTGCTATTGAGTGCAGGTATTGTCACAAGCGAGGTCACATCCTGGAAAATTGTCCCACTCGCCCACCCCGCCCTTCTGGTCACTCCTACAAATCCAAGTCTTCTTCTAAAACTGGTTCTCACCCTGTGGTTGCTGCTGCTACCCCATCTGATATCACTACACCTCAGTTAAATAATCTGCATGACTTACTGAAACAGGTGATCTCTTCCAACTCTACTGCTCTTGCAGTCACTCCAGGTACCTCTTGGCTTCTTGATTCGGCTTGTTGTAATCACATGACTTCTGACATTTCATTATTGACTTCCCCTATTCCTGTTCAATCCCTTCCCCCCATTCATTCAGCTGATGGTAATCATATGTCTATTTCTCACATTGGATCTGTTAATACAACCACCATAAATCTGCCAAACACATATCATGTTCCAAACCTCACATTTAACCTAGCCTCTGTTGGCCAACTATGTGATCTCGGACTAACCATTATCTTTTCTTCTCATGGGTGTCAGGTTCAGGATTCTCAGACGGGACAAGTGATTGGTACGGGACGGAAGGTGGGACGATTATTTGAGCTCACATCTCTTCAGCATTCTCCTCTGTTCCCACCCATCTCAGCACCAGTCACTGATAACACTATATATCAGTGGCATCTCCGTCTAGGTCATGCTTCCTCTGACAAAATTCGTACTTTAGTTTCTACTGGCAATTTGAATAATATTTCAAAGTTTAGTCCTTTTGACTGTTTAAATTGCAAACTTGCGAAACAACCTGCTTTATCATTTTCTAATTCCGCTTCATTATGTGATACTCCTTTTGGTCTTGTTCATTCTGACATTTGGGGTCCTGCTCCTTGTACTACTGTTAATGGTTATCGATATTTTGTCTTATTTATTGATGACTCTCGTTTCACTTGGATTTACTTTCTTAAACACCGTTCCTCGTTATATCAAACTTATGTTGATTTTGCAAATATGATTCACACACAATTTTCTAGAAAAATTAAATCCTTCGCACTGACAATGCGATGGAATATAAAGACTCCCGCCTTCTTTCATTTTGTGCCCATCAAGGCACTTTGATTCAACGCTCATGTCCTCGTACCTCCCAGCAAAATGGAAGAGCTGAACGCAAACACCGTCACATTCTAGACTCTGTTCGCGCTCAACTTCTCTCTGCTTCATGTCCTGAAAAATTTTGGGGAGAGGCTGCTCTCACCTCAGTCTATGTCATCAATCGCATTCCTTCTCATGTCATTCAGAATGTTTCCCCGTTTGAGCGACTATACAGTACTTCCCCCTCGTACTCTAATCTCAAGGTCTTTGGTTGTGCATGTTTTGTGTTATTACATCCTCATGAACATACCAAACTTGAACCAAGGGCTCGTCTTTGTTGTTTCTTGGGTTACGGTACTGAACACAAAGGATTTCGCTGTTGGGATCCCATCTCTCAAAGATTACGAATATCTCGTCATGTCACCTTTTGGGAACATTGTATGTTTTCTAGTCTTTCTTCATTTCATGCATCTCTATCTGGTCAACACTTATTTTTCACTGATCCGTCTATTGACCTATTCCCCATTTCTGACTCATCATCCAACACTACACCTTGTCCTCTACCCATATCTGACCTCACTGAATCTGATCCTATCTATGAGCTCCCGGATCTCTCATCTGCCCCTTGTGAGGAACTTGAATCTGCACCGATCCGACGGTCTACCCGGGTAAGGGAATCTCCTTCTCATCTTACAGATTATCATTGTTTTTCCACTATCATGTCTTTGGTTGAACTGTCCTCGTATAAGGAGGCCATTACTAACCCATTGTGGCAGCAAGCAGTGAATGAAGAAGTCCAAGCCTTAGAAAAGGCTCATACTTGGGACTATGTTGACTTACCTCCTGGCAAGAAACCTATCGGTTGCAAGTGGATTTTTAAAATAAAAACACACTCTTATGGCTCTATTGAACGATACAAAGCACGACTTGTGGCCAAAGGTTATTCTTAGGAATATGGCATTGATTATGAAGAAACGTTTGCTCCTGTAGCTCGAATGACGTCTGTTCGCAGTCTTCTGGCCATTGCAGCTGCAAAACAATGGCCCCTCCTTCAGATGGATGTCAAAAATGCGTTCCTCAATGGAACACTATCTGAAGAAGTCTATATGAAACCACCACCTGGTACTACTCCGCCACCTCAGAAAGTGTGTCTGCTCCGCCGTGCTCTCTACGGCCTCAAACAGGCTCCTCGAGCTTGGTTTGCAACATTCAGTTCCACTATTACCCAACTTGGGTTCACCTCCAGCTCTCATGATTCGGCCTTATTTACTTGTCAGACACCTCGTGGTCTAGTTCTTCTCCTCTTATATGTTGATGACATGATTATTACAGGTGATGACCCTCAAGCCATAACTGAATTACAATATTATCTCGGTAAGCACTTTGAGATGAAGGACTTAGGAACTCTCAACTATTTTTTGGGTCTTGAGATCTCATCCTCAACTAATGGCTACTACTTATCTCAAGCCAAATATGCATCTGATCTCCTCAGTCGATCTGGTATTACTGATTCTACCACATCATCAACGCCTCTAGATCCAAATGTACGACTCACTCCTTTGGATGGTGTTCCTCTTACCGATCCCACTTTGTACCGACAACTTGTTGGCAGTCTAATTTACTTAACTGTGACCCGTCCAGATATTGCATATGCAGTTCACATTGTTAGTCAATTCATGGCTGCTCCTCGCACTATTCACTTCACTGCTGTTCTTCGCATTCTTCGCTATATTAAAGGAACTTTGGTTCACGGTTTACAATTTGCCTCCAAGTCCTCTTTGGTTCTCTCTGGATTCTCTGATGCTGATTGGGCAGGTGATCCTACTGATAGACGATCTACAACTGGTTATTGCTTCTATTTAGGTGATGCCCTTATCTCCTTGCGAAGCAAGAAACAATCTGTTGTCTCCCGTTCCAGCACAGAATCTGAATATCGTGCTCTAGCTGATGCTACTTCTGAACTATTATGGCTTCGTTGGCTTCTTACTGATATGGGAGTCCCACAGACATCACCCACTATTCTTCATTGTGATAACCGCAGTGCTATTCAGATTGCACACAATGATGTCTTTCATGAACGAACAAAGCATATTGAGAACGATTGTCACTTTGTTCGCCATCATCTTCAGAGCAACACTCTCCATCTCCAATCCATCTCCACTACTGATCAACCTGCAGATATTTTCACCAAAGCTCTCCATTCTCCTCGTTTCACTCAGCTACTTGACAAACTCAAGGTGGTGTCGACTCTACCATCTTGAGTTTGAGGGAGGATATTACCGTAATTATGCCACAATTATGTGTGTGTATATTTTTGTGATTGATACTTTCCTTATGTTGCATTTGTATTACACTTTCCTTATGTTGCACTTGTATTGTCTATAATTATACTTGTAATTCTAAAGATGAATAACAAGAAAATATCAACCTTCTATGAAAAGTTACACGGCAAAAGAAAAAAAAAATGGAAAGGGCAACGAGGTTCGTTTGCGTGCGGAGGTCAGTCAACGAGGCAATGAAGCTGCGCCTAAATTTCATTTTCTATGACTTTCTCGGGAAATTCTTTTTCTTTTTCCCGGGAAAATCCATTTCATTTTGGGCGTTTTTCAGTTTCCAACCCGAAACACAATGGAATTCGATCCAGTTCAATCAGACACCCAAATTCCGAATAAACTAATCGATCGCCATACATATATTTTACTTAATCAGTGGATTGAACTTCAACATCACAATCAAACAAACAAAATAAGCAGCCAATTTCAATATAATAAAACAAAAAGAAGAAAAAATCGAAGAGAAAATGGAATTGGGGATTAGGGATTAAGAGTAAGAGAATCGCAGAAGGCAGAGCCTAATCTCATCTCCGATCGCGCGCGCTTCAACCATGTAACGAAAATTTCGAAACTGAAACCATCTGTTCTAAAGAGTAATATAGTGTGTTAAATATTTCGAGGAAAAACGCGAGAGGAGATCGGCGGAGAAGAACTCCGATCGACGGAACAAATACAGAAGAAGAACAGCTTTTTAAGAACACTGCGGAGGACTTGGCCCCGTTTCGGAATCCAGCGAGGAGCTCTGGCAACGGCGGCGGTGACCATTTGGACGACGGTGGATTAGTTAATTGAGAGGAAATCGGGGGAGAGGGTTTTGGAAATTGGAATGGTAGAAAAGAAAGAGAATTACGGTAGCTCTTCCCTCACGTTTATATTTATAGGTTCCAAAAATGTCAAAAAAAAAAAAAAACAAATTATAATAATTAATTATATAACACATATACAAAAGCATGAATTTGATTAATTTTACGTTTGCAAAATCACAAACCTACTAATTTGTCATTCAATACAATTTTCCTTTATAGAGGTGTATATTGTAATTAGTATCTAATTTATCATAATTGCACTTATAAACTTAACCATTTAAACTATACGAATTTTTTGTGTGTAATAGATTAATGGATTTTTCAATTTTACTTATAATAGGTCATATCATATTCGATATTTTTACAAAGATCAATGATTTTGTTACACGTAATAATGCATAACAATTTAAGATCGTATTAGAAGCTTTTGAACTTAATAAACATATTAACTTAAATTTGAGTGAGGTATGTATTATATCAAATAAGTCATTAAGTTTTTAATTGTATTTAAAAGATTGTTTACATACTTATCTTGTTAACATAAGTTTAATTTGTTTTTAATTGGACATTAAAATTTTAGTTTTATGTGTTGAGAGGCTTGTAAATAAAAACAAAAAGAAAAGGAAGTAATTAGCACAAGGAGTTAAGGACACAAAATGGAGAGAGTAAGACTCCAAACCGCGTGGGAGACGCGTTTGGAGGAGCGCAGCCAAGTAACTGAACTGCGGCACCCCACTAAATAATTCATTGCTGATACCATAACGCCTATTTTGTTTGTTTCTGTTTTTTTTTGTTTTTTTAAATCAGTTTATCAAAGCGCAATAGAAATTAAAAACAAAGTTTTTCAATTATTTATTTATTAGACACCCGCAATTGTTCAACTGAAAAAATAAAGGGTTGGAATACCCTTTAGATTATAAATTTTGAGGAAAACAATAAAAAAGCATTTAAACTACAGATCTTATTCCTATGATTTGGAATATCGAGTGAATAGAAGGCAGGAAATAAAGCACCGAAAAAAACAGTAGCAGAAGACAAAATATGTAGATTGAGTGAGCACAAGAAATAAACAGTACGAAGATTGACAATGTCGCAAAATTAAATTAAAATTATTTTGTAATAATAATCCGTCTAATACTCCCAAAGATGTATATATGAGTATAAAGCTCTCAAAGATGCACATATCAGTCTAATAATTTAATTCTCCTTAATCTAATCTTACGTTTTTAAACAATCAAACAAATTTACAATTCAAGCTACCATCGTATCATTCTTTCATTTCAACACATTTATACGAGAACCAGTACATAAAACATCAGCATAACGGTTCTTCAAACCGTTGTAACACCTCAGTTTAGTCAATTCAATATATTCAATACAGTTCAACATTATCAATTCAATCACAACTTTCATATAGGGATAAGCAGTAGAAAATCTTTTACTTTAATTTTACTTTAACTATAATTAAGCTCCTTTATTCCTCTAAAGTTTAACAAAATTAAGCTCCTTTATTCCTTTAAAGTTCAACAGAATTAAGCTCCTTTATTCCTCTAAAGTTCAACAAAGCAACCTAAACATAATGAATCAGAAAGCCAATTAATTTTTTAAACAACTTCGTCTATCTAATTCACCTCAAACGTGAATTTGAAAACTTGGAGGATCTAACTCCACCCCAAACCTTTTGCAAAATCAAGGATCGGATAATCTAACTCCACCCAAAACCTTATGAAAAATCAAGGATTCGCTTGAATTTGCCCTTCAAAAATTAAGTATTTCTCCAACAATTAAATACATCAGCATTCAACGATAGCCAATAAACCAACAAAACCCACTATTTGTTCTTACCCAAGCATGAACCCAATGGTTCACAGCAAGGCGGCCAGCAGCGTTCGAGAGTAACATAAAGGAGAGTGTGCAACAGATCAGATCTTAGCGTGGGTCGGCTTGCAACTCGCGGCTGGAAGAGGGAAATCGCGCGCGGCTGCTTCACGGTCGGCGAACGAAAGAGAAATGCGGCGTCACTTCAAGATTCACGGCGGTCGGACGCGAAGGAAGGCAAAACTGGGTCGGTCGGCGGTCGGCTAAGGGAGACGTGACGGCGGCTAACCGAAAGCGAAGAAGGAGGCGGCGGCTGGGCTTCGCGAACGGAGACAGGCGCGGACGAAACTGAACGTTTCGGCTGTGCGAACGGAGACAGGACGCAGTAAAAACAGAAAGCTGAGATGGGAGCGACGCCGGCGGCTCGAACCAACGACGACGACGCTTCGGCTTCAATGGAAGACAGAGACGATCGGCGGTGGATTCGAACGGAAAAAGAGAAGGGAAAGGGGAAGGGGTAAATAGGGGACGCGGCGGCTGAGGGTTGAAGAAGAATGGGGGCACGCCATTTCTCTCCCTCTTTCTTTTCTTTTTTTCTTTTTTTTTTTAATTTTAAAATAAAATAAATATAATAATAACAATAGTAATAATATATTATATCTATCATTATATCATAATTATTCATACATTTCTGGAACAAAATAACACCTTAAAAACAGTATAAGATTGATGATTGATAAAAAGCAAATATCATAATTTTAAACAAAATCACATAAGATCAAGAGAACAAAGAAGATGGAAAAAGAAAAATTGCAAAAAAGAAGATCGAACAAATAAGATGGAAGGAAAGAAGGTAAGAAGGAAATTCAAACAAATATTTTAAAAAATGGCCGGCTTCATGTTAGCCATAAATATTCTACGATTTTGTTATCTTTATAAAAACTAACAAATATTTTATTTAGTCAAATTATTTTAAATGATAAAACTTTTTAAAATATTGACAAATATAGCCAAATACGATAGATACTAAAATACATTATCACATGTATATATTATAATATAAACATGCACAAATATCAATCTAGGACCTATCTTAGTAAATTGTGAATAGACAGTAATATTTGTAAATAATTTAGATGAGTTGAAGCCATATTCACTTGTTGAATTGAACAAAACATTTATTTATGCAAATGGAATAAATATTTCTTTTATTAGAAAAGCAATATTTTGTATTCAATATTAAAAAAATATGATATATATTTTGTAATAATATAAAATCTTATAACAATCAGTTTTTTTTTTTAAAAAAAAAATTGAAAATAAAACCTATCATTTTAGTGGGGAAATGCAAATCAATTTATATTATACAATATATCATTTTATTTATTTATATTATTTTAGAAAAATTATTTTACACAAAATCACACGTCTAATTTGATTTTATTCCTATTGAATTTTCATAATAGACACAACAATAAATTCCTCGTGCAGGTTCTTAATTTAGTTAAATTAGGTTTTCTAAATTTAATTTGGAATCGAACCATAATTTTCATCGATCAACTTTAAATTATTCAACGATTCTTGTTTTTTTCCTTTTGCCATAAACATTAATTTTTTTTATTCAATTACCCACATGAGCAATGTGCATTGGTGGCTTCAATTGTTTTATTATTATTATTATTATTATTATTATGAGTAAGCTTCAACTTTTCTCAATTATTATTATTATCGTTTTAATTTGTTTAATATATTTATTAATAACATATTTTGTTAATATATGTGTTTTTAAAAAATATTAAAAATTTTAAAAAAATATATATAATTTTGATCTAGAAATAATCAAATTAAATTAGGAAATGTGAATTTAATAAGAAAAATTGAAAATTGAATATTGAGATATTCAACTTCTCTCAAATATTATTATTACCATTAACTTCTCTCAATTATTAATATTATAATTTAATTTGATTAATATATTTTTTAATAACATATTTTGTTAATGTATGTATTTTTTTAAAAAAAATTAAAAATTAGAAAAAGATAGATATAATTTTGATCATGAAATAATCCAATTAAATTAATTAAATTCAGAAATGTAAATTTGATAAAAAAAATTGAATATCGAATATTGAAATATTTAATGTATATATACAAATAAATAAATTAAAATTAAAAAGATATTAATTTTATTAAATAAATATATTTTTATAATTGAAATATTTAATATATATAATAAAAAAGAAAAGGTGTAGGGTCCACTAATATATAAATAATGAAAAAAGAAACTATGGGACCCATATATAATATATATATATATAAATAATTTAAAAAAAATGGGTTCAAAACTACCATATTTTTTGTCAATAGTTTTGACCAAACCCCAATTTTATCAAGAGTTTGTCAAATCACAATATTTTAGAACAAAGTTTGAACATCGAGAACTTATTATATAATATTTTTCAAATATTTGGGACTCTATTGCTTATAAGTACGAAGTGTAGGATCAAAGGTGTAATTATCTTTCAAAAAAGGACCAAAGGTGTAATTTTAGTATAAATAAATAAACCCTTCAGCCTCCAACGTAGCTTTCCGGGAAATAAAAATCCTTCTCCGACTCCGGCCATAATTCAGAAACTGGCTTTGGTTGTGGCCGTAAATTTTGGAGAAGCACTACCTAATCTTCTCAAAGTCGTCGCCGGAACTGCCACCATGGAGGCTTCAGTTAGAGCATTTCGCCCCTGCGTTCTTAATCGCGGCATCTTCTCAAAAACAATTCCTCAATCTCGCCTCGTTTCATCTCCTGAATCCTATCGGAGCGCGATTTGCCGGCAATCTTCAACCTATTTCCACTTTTCTCCTTCTCGCAAGTACCTCGGTTCCAAAATTTCACTCTCACTTAATCTTTCTCACTGCTCCTCCTCTTCCTTTGGATCTTCCGCATCTTCTCTTGGCTCCATCCCTTCTAATTTTCTTTATTATTTACCCTCATTACAGTCTTTCGGCTCTCAATTTGCGTCTGATTACTTCAGTTCATTTCTATTCGACTCAAACGGCAGTGACTGGACTTGGAATCGAGCTTCAGAGAGTGCAATTGGAAACAACGTAGGAGTTTTGCGGGGCGAAAAGGGGGCGGCGACCGTTGTTTTGTTAGGTTGGCTTGGGGCAAAGACTAAGCATCTGAGGAGGTATGTGGAGTGGTACAATGCGAGGGGTATCAACGCCTTGACGTTTATTGTAGATCCGAGAGAGTTTCTTTGGTTCTCTTTGAGTTGGAAAGTTGAGCAGCGGATCTCGGATTTGGCGGTTGAACTAATTTCTTGGTTATCGGAAGGGGAAGAGAGTGATAAAGATCGATCCCTGATTTTTCATACTTTTAGCAACACGGGCTGGTTTGTGTATGTTGAATTTTGTTATCGGTATCTTATTTCAGTTGTTCTTTGTGATTTTAACACAGAATTAGCTTTGTTCCATTTTCCTGTTTCCTGCAGATATGGAGCCATTCTTGAAATCTTGCAAGGGCGGAAAGATTTGTTGGAGAAGATTAAAGGGTGCATCGTTGATTCTGGAGGAGGTGATCCGTTGAATCCGCAGGTTTGTGAAATTATAGTTGTAGAAGAATCTTGGAACCCTGCTTCAACAATGATATGAAAATCAGTTCTAAACTATTATCTGCTTTCTTTTAACTGTTGGAAAAACATCTGCATGTTAACGAACTCCTATTCATCTTTGAAGTTTGCATCATAACGTAGGATTTAGAGGTGGAAGTCTAGTAGGAACTGTTTATTGCCCTTCAAATATCATTTGATCTCAACCTCAATCTTCCTTTTGGTGTATCTCCTTATCTCTCTGTTCCTTCTTTCCTAGTTCTAAAGACTTGTTGGTAATGATTGAATGTGGAAGTGTTCTTTATTACACGATCATTTACCCAAGATTTCATGAAAATTTCCAACTCCCATTTTTACTTGGGTTTCTAAATAGTTTCAAAATCAGAAATTTTGGTTTAACTTCTTTTTTTTTTTTTGTCATGAACTATTGAACCATATGCAAACAATTAGAACTAGTTAGGTTGTTTAAGCATTGAGTCAATAATATAATAATAGCTACCAGACACTTATCCATTCTGAATTAGATGGTGTGTTTCATCCAATATATTTTACTTTCCATTTTATTCTCATTCATAATAGAAGAGATATGATTCCATCTCTACTACAAACACTGGCAGGTTTGGGCAGCTGGATTTTCTGCAGCCATTCTCAAGAAAAATAGTTCTTCTGCATCTCCAATGGTAAATGGAGAGGAAATAGACAAGAAACCTCTTTTGTTGGAAACAATTTTCCTATCATCATTGGAGAAATTATTCTCTGTTGCTTTGAAGTTGCCAGATGTTGATAAGTAAGCTTTCTAATTCTGATTATATCCAGACATGGATACATATTCGCTTGAGGATTGAATGATTGAATGGGCATGCACATGTCTTATGGTTGCATTTTTTTTATATCCTTAAGTGCTTCGGTCAGCTTATACACACCTCGACTAATGTCACTTTCTTCTATCTTGTAATAGTTGCATATTGATCATTGAGAAATGAACATTTCCTTGCAGAAGATTGAACAACATTGTTTCAGTTCTTACAGAGAACCAACCACCATATCCTGAGCTTTATCTGTACAGTTCAGGAGATAAAGTTGTACCTTACAAGTCAATCGAGCTACTTATCAAGAAGAGGATGATGACAGGAAGGAAGGTTTTTTCGTACAACTTCGGCATGTCACCGCATGTTGACCATTACAGGACGTACCCTGATATATACTCATCACAGCTTCACAAGTTCTTGATAGAATCTTTTTCTTCATAGGCTGTTGAAGATATGGATTTAGAAGGAAGTGAGATAATTCCATTAGAGCAATAACTGGATTGGCTAAAAAGTTTCATATGCAGAGATAGAGATATAGATTTCAGACACAGTTGTGAGACAATTGAAATAGGGTGAAGAGAAACCAAAACTCCAAATGTATCTTTTCAATACCAATGACAATAAAAACAGTCATTATTACTCCCATGGTATACACTTTCCATACTTGTTCATGGTTTAGTATTTTTTTTTCCTCATTTCAAAACGGTATGCCTTGCATTAGATAAAGTGCTCTCACATTTTTTTAATCCTGAGTAATCATTAGCAATCTTAGGAATAGTAATCAATTGTGTGACAATATTTTTAAATTTTACAAATATAGCCAATAACAGGCTTAGTTGAAGTGTGTGAAAACCACTCAAAACAACCACTCAAAACACTCACAGTTATATAAATTTAATTTTTTAAAGTTTAATGATATAATTACAACTTACAAAAAAATATCTAACCATTAGGTCCATTAGAATTGGGTTACAAAATAATAATAATAATAAATAAAATAAAGTGTAGGTAGTAAAAAAAAACTTGTAAATTCATAAATTCAACCCATATTTTTCCAGATAAAAATTCATTAAGTAATTTTTTTAATAAAAAATCCATAATCACACAATCAAATTCCATTATTTATTAAATAAATTTAGCTATCAAATTCCATTACTTAACTAAATAAATTTAACTGCGGCCATGTTCGTCGACGTTTTATCGACGTCCAACGTAACTGCCCGACCGATCATGGAGGAGTAACTGTCTTGCATGAACCAACGGCTATTTCTTCAACTTAACCAAATTTCAAATCCCTATTCCCATTTTTAAACCCAAAAACGTCTAACCAAATTTCTCCCTCTGCTCAAAACTCTCCCAAAATTCAAATTTCTTCTGAATTTCTGAAACCACCCACCCATTCAAGGTACCTTTCTCTTCCTTTTTCTTTTTCATTTCTTTCTGGGTCCTTTTAAATTTATTCTTGAATCTTGCAGAACATACTCAAATCGGCGAAGATGAACGACTTGATGACGAAATCGTTCTTAAGTTATGTAGAATTGAAGAAACAGGCGCAGAGGGAAGCTGTAGGCGGTGGCGGCCACGGCTTCGACATTGAATCCGGTGGCCAAAAACTGAATCCGACGGAAGAACAGAACCTGTCTCTGTTTTTCGAAAAAGTCGATGAAATCAAGACCCAAATGGAAGAGACAACCAATCTCTTAGTTGACATTCAGAAACTAAATCAAGAAGCCAAATCAACCCACAACGCCAAAATCCTCCGTGGATTAAGAGACAGAATCGACTCGGATATGGTTTCAACCCTCCGCAGAGCAAGAATCCTCAAAGAAAAATTGGCCTCTCTCGACCAATCCAACACCGCCAACCGCCTGATCTCCGTCGCATACGGCGAAGGAACCATCGTGGACAGGACAAGAACTTCAATCACGAACGGATTGAGAGTGAAATTGAGAGAAATGATGAACGAATTTCAGGGGTTGAGAGAAAAAGTTGTGGCGGATCATAAGGAAGATCTAAGAAGAAGGTATTTTAGTGCAACTGGGGAACAACCCAGTGAAGAACAAGTGGAGAAGATTATGTCTGGGAGTTTGAAATTGGAAACGTTAGGAGGGAAATTGAGTGAGACCGAGTCAGAGGACCGAGTGAGGCACGAGTCAGTGATGGATATACAGAAGAGTTTGAATAAGCTTCATCAGGTGTTTTTGGATATGGCGATTTTGGTTGAGAGTGAAGGGGAGAAAATCGAGGATATTGAAGAGAATGTGGCGAAAGCTGGGCAGTTCATCAACGGCGGAACTCGAAGCCTTTATTATGCGAAGCAGATGAAGAGGAAGAACAAGAAATGGGTGTATTGGGTTTGGGCTATCATTTTTGTTATATTGCTTGTTTGCATTGTTTCAATGTTGGTTTGTTGAATTTTTTTTCTTTTAACTTTTCCTAAACTCATAAATTGAGAATTTTGTAATGGAAACTTTTTCCTTTTCTTTTCCCCTTTCTCTCCCTCTCCATAAACAATATGTATAGATTCATATTTTGTAATGGAAGATTTAAACCTTAATCATTCAAATTATGTTAAAACTTAGACTTCATCCAAATTTAGTTAAGTTTTCATTCTAAAAATGCATTCCAATGATCAGTTTGTTTGGTTTTAAAAAGTTTTCAAATTTCATAGTGACCAAATAGTAAAAACTTTTTCCCAAATTTTAGTATAAGTAACATTTTTTTCATGTGAATTTATATTCTTATCCTTATCTATTGATTCAATTGTTTTTATTTCTCTCCAAGCAACTTTTTCAATGCACCAAAATTTTACATATTATCATAAGCGCGTGATCACCTAGTATTTATTAAACGATTGCTTAGTGGTAAGTGCTCAATAGTTTAGACTCAAGTACGCGATCACACAGTAAATAATTCACCGATCGTTTAGTTCCTTCGTTTATTAAAACACGTTGAACGACTAAATAAGATGTGAAATATCCTTTTTTACTCTTGTAATATAAAATAAGGTTGAATTTTAATCCTCTTTTACCTTATTTGCTTAACTTTACTTCCCATTCACTTTCTCTCTCTGTTGACACTTCTCTCAACACTCATCTCACTTTTTTGCACTTTTCTTATTCCCTTACTTTTATTGACCCAATTTTTGTGTACTTTAACTGTTCATTTGAAAAAAATGTCCTCGTGTTAAATGATTTGAATGAAATGTTCTTTATATGTGTTGGAGAGGCTGGAACATTAAGCTTGTAACATCACTTGATAGTATATCAAACATATCCAAATCAATGTTCAGTTTTTTTTATGCAAATAACTCACAAATTTGGAATAGGTAATATCATGCCTAACCTTCAATCCTTTCGTTTGACCCCTCACATATTTTTGAATGGCTGATTCTATTCTCTCCCAAATTGTACAAATATTCAAATCATGGCAATTGATGTTACACAATATTTGAACCTTACACCAAACGATTGAAAGTAATTCAGACTAAAGTAAAAAACTAAACTATTGTTTAGTTCTTCATACACGATCGTTTAACATTAAATAAGCAATCATTTGGATTTTGTTACATGATCGTGTATGAAGAACTAAATGATCGTTTAAGCTTCGTTACGCGATATTGTATAAATAACTAATCAATCATTTGAGCTTTAATACACAATCACGTATGATGGTATAAACAATCATGTAGAAAAAAATGGAGAAAAAAACTGCTCACACTAATAGTCCGATCGTTTATTTCTGATGATGGATATGAGTAGATATCATGAGAGCGATTGAGAAATCGAAGGACCAAAATTCAAATATTCCGAGAGAGTTTCCTTGGAGAAGAATTTTTCAATGAAGAGTATAAAATGAGAATTAACGTTTGAGAGGAACTTTTCTCGTCCCATTGTTGATACAAGATTACTCAATGTTGATTGAGAATAAACGTTCGGATGGAATGTTGGTGAAAGATACATTAAAGAAGTTAGTTGGAGAGAAAAAAACGTAAAAATTAAGTTGCGTAGAGTTGAATAGATAAGAGTAAGAATATAAATTTATGTGGTCAAAAGAATAATTGTAATAAAGTTTTCAGAAATGGTAAATGATAAAATAAAAATTACCGTTTGGAATACTTTAGGAAATTTTCCAAAAACGAATAATAAAAATAATAGTAACAATAATAAGGATATAAAAATGATTATAATCATCTCCTTATCTCACTCAAGCGTATCAGTCACTCCTACACGAAATGAAATTTGGTTGAACAAGTGTTGGCCACACACAAACAAGACAGAGTGGATGATCATGATCCAATTAAGAATCTCCAAGATGAACATATCCCAAATATTTGGATAGTTCATAAGAAACCATCCTGATGTTCACTCTAAACGCAGAGTCTCCATTACAATCAACATGGGCTCTGCTCGAGAACTGCTCAAACATGAAGCAATTGAAACAAATTCAAGCTCAAATGATCAAAACGGCGATCATCACAGAACCCAAATTAGCTACAAAGTTTCTAACTCTCTGCACTTCACCCTATGTCGGCGATTTGCTTTACGCTCAAAGGGTATTCAATGGAATCACCAGCCCCAACACTTTCATGTGGAATGCCATTATAAGAGCCTATTCTAACAGTGACGAACCAGAATTAGCATTTCTCTTGTATCTGCAAATGCTTTCTTCTTCGGTACCGCATAATTCCTACACCTTCCCTTTCTTGCTTAAAGCTTGTCGTAATTTGTCGGCCATGGGTGAGGCACTTCAAGTTCATGGACTGGTTATCAAACTAGGATTTGGGTCGGATGTTTTTGCATTGAATGCTCTGCTTCATGTTTATGCCTTGTGTGGTGAGATTCATTATGCACGCCAACTGTTTGATAACATTCCTGAAAGAGATGCTGTTTCTTGGAACATAATGATTGATGGGTATATCAAATCTGGGGATGTAAAAACGGCTTATGGGGTTTTCTTGGACATGCCATTGAAGAATGTGGTTTCGTGGACGTCTTTGATTTCGGGGCTTGTTGAGGCAGGACAGAGCGTAGAAGCTTTGAGTCTTTGTTATGAGATGCAGAATGCAGGATTTGAACTTGATGGTGTTGCTATTGCGAGTTTGCTCACTGCTTGTGCGAATCTTGGAGCGTTGGATCAAGGAAGATGGCTACATTTCTATGTGCTCAACAATGGAGTCGATGTTGATCGAGTAATTGGCTGTGCTCTTGTCAATATGTACGTAAAATGTGGGGATATGGAAGAAGCCTTGAGTGTGTTTGGGAAACTGAAGGTTAATCAGAAAGATGTGTATATTTGGACGGCTATGATTGATGGCTTTGCCATTCATGGGCGTGGAGTGGAAGCTCTGGAATGGTTTAACCGAATGCGAAGAGAAGGAATAAGGCCAAATTCCATCACTTTCACTGCAGTTCTAAGGGCTTGTAGCTATGGAGGACTAGTTGAAGAAGGAAAAGAGTTATTCAAGAGCATGAAATGTTTCTATAACTTGAATCCATCTATTGAGCATTATGGGTGTATGGTTGATCTTTTGGGTCGATCTGGGCGGCTGGATGAAGCGAAAGAGTTGATCAAGAAGATGCCCATGAAACCTAATGCTGTAATTTGGGGAGCTTTGCTAAAGGTAGGGGGAAATTCTATATGCCTACTTTTTTAAATCATGGGAAAATTAGTGAGTTGCTAGGAATTTGCACATAGGAGAGAAAGAATCTTCATCTAGAAGAAAAAGGTTGAATTTCTGTCAACTTCATAAAAGACTATTCTTAAGAAATTTAGAAGAGAGACTAATTTTTTTTTCATCCATCCAGTGACCTTATTCTCTTAAATTTTAGTGAACACTCACTGAGTAATGAGTATCATTCTAGATAATAGGCTTACGGTAACCCAAATTTAACAGCCATAAACCGAAAGAGTATAGTTAAACTTAAGATATTAAAACGTAAGTAAATAAAGTGCGACTTCTTAAATAGAATGCACTAAATCATGTTTTTAATGAAAGAGAAAAGTTGATAATCTACATAGGTTACCATTCCTTCCTCCTCGATCAGGCCTGTTGGATTCATAGAGATTTTCTGCTGGGTAGCCAAGTCGGAGCTCACCTGGTGGAAGTCGATTCAGATCACAGCGGGCGGTACATTCAGTTGGCTACAATTTTAGCTGCAGAAGGTAAATGGAAAGAAGCAGCTGAAGTGAGGTTGAAGATGAAGAGTCTGGGAGTCCCAATTTCCCCAGGAAAGAGTTCAATAACTTTGAATGGCATTATTCATGAATTTCTTGCTGGACATCAAGATCATCCACAGATGGAGCAGATTCAATTGAAACTGAAACAGATTGCAGAGAGACTACGACAAGACGAAGGGTACTTCTAAATCACCGTTAAATCCAAAAACTTAAGCAGATAAGTTACCGTGTATATGTATATCTTATGTTTTGTTAATTCTCATCTTTTAACAGTTATGAACCTGAAACTAAAGATTTGTTGCTTGATCTTGAGAATGAGGAGAAAGAGACTGCAATGGCGCAACATAGTGAGAAGTTAGCTATTGCTTTTGGATTGATCAATACCAAACCAGGTACGACAATTTTGGTTATTAAGAATCTTAGAATCTGTAGAGATTGTCACACTGTAGCAAAGCTCATATCTCAAATCTATTCTAGAGATATCATAATGCGTGATAGGATTCGATTCCATCATTTTAGAGATGGGAGTTGTTCTTGCAAAGATTATTGGTAGAGGGGGCAAGACTTGATGTTCTTTTGTTGTTTATGCATTCTCCAATTCTCACTGCAAATGTGTAATATAACATGATTTTATGTGTAACTATGTTAAATTAAATAGATATCTTATAGTGTGTTTCAATCTAATGTCTCTTCAATTTATTAAGATATATATTTCTACTAAAAGAAAAAAGAAAGAGAGAGCCATTGCTTACTGATTTGTCTACACTAATTTTATGAGGAGGAGTGCCAATGGAATATACCAATCCATTCACTTCTCTTCTCAGCATGCATATAATAATTGACCCTTGAAAAGACCAACCAACTTGTTCCCATCAACCATTACCAATAATCACATAAATATAATTAATAAACAAGATATACTTATTAGTAAATATAATAATTAGTTTGAATTTGAGTCATTAATTAGCTTTCTTAAAAAGTTGATCAAGACTATTTAATGAAAAATAAAAAGATTTATATATGCTTTTTTGGGTGTTGTGTTAACTTGGAAGGTGCTGGGGGCTGGCCTTCAACTGTTTTTGATTTCATTCATTGGAGGTTTTATATGGTTGGATTATTATTATTATTATTAATATTAATATCAGTATTATTATTTTGGTCTCCTTCTCCATACCCACTGCATAAGCTGTTTCTCCTTGCATCTATTTTCTTTGGCCATTTCTTCCCACTAACTTTAGCCCACAAAGGTTCTATATTTGGGGACAAATTAATCCAACAAGATTTTTCCTTTTTTCTTTTTTGAAACTGATCAATTTGGTTGATTGGTTTGGAATAATATGTATATCTCAGAAAAAGAAAAAGAAAACAAAGAGAAAAAGGATAGAGATTCCAAACACATATAATGTTTCAAGTTACCGAGCTTATTGAATATGTCTTGTTGAGTAGACAAATATACCAATTTAATAATATTTAGTTGATAACTTAACTATAAGAGACAGTGTCTTGTTTCATCTCTCTTCAAAATTACTTTCTTTATTGGTGTTATATATATTCACTCACTCTATTTAGCTTCATTGCATATGTTGACGAGAGAGATCTCCAAAAGAGTCGTATGTACTAAAGTCATTCCATATCTCGTTCTATATAGGAATGAACAATCCATGTTTGAAATGGTTGTTCTAAATCAACTTTAAGTGACTTAGAATGTCCCAAACCTTTGTAATCCTATGTGAATGAACAATTATCCCCTCTTTGATAACATACTTTACTAATAACAATATCTGAAACACAAGAAGAAAATGTTCATTTTAAATAATATTAAATTGATATATTTTTATTTGTCAACCAAATATATTCATTAACTCCCCCACCCCATCTTTCTATTAGTTGACTAAACTAAACTAATAATGTATAATTATAAAAGTTTATATGGACCAAAAGTATATTTTGTCATAGATATAAGGTTTTGATCCAATTTTGTATGAGATCTTACAAAATTTTGCATTTTGAGATATTATGTAGTAGGATAAAATGGTTTAAGTTCTATTTTATTTTTACTATAGTCGTAGGCACGGTTGAGAGAAAGGTATATTTCTACCTCATATCTTCTAAATAATTATATCTACCTATTTAAAATTTATTAACACATGATGACATAATAATCTAAAAAAGTTTTATTCACATGTAAGAATTCAAATTCAACCTTTTTGTCGAATAATATAATTGTTTAGATAACTAATATGTGATGCTTCGTTCAAGGTTATTGGCTACATAATTTTAATTCTATAAATCGTATTATTTCACATCAATTGAAAATGAACTAATCTATAACTATTTCTCTTTTTCAAATCGAATTTTTACTTTTCAACCAACATTCTCTTCCATTTAAGAAAATGACTCTAAATTCGATTACTTCACATATGTAGAGTTTGTTCGGTTACTAGACATAATTATTCTTGAAATTCAAGCATTAGATTTTTTTTTCTCCTAAATTCGTTGGACTTGATGTATTTTCTTGGTTTAATGTTCTGATGAAGTTAATGTTTATAAAAAGAAAAAACAACAAATAAACACGTATGACGTGGTGACATTTACAATCCTTGCTGTCTCCAAATCGGATTGGTTTTCTCATTAGCTCTACCACTGTTCACTCCTTAGGCCAAATGTAATCCACGTCACTCTCACAAAAGAAAACAATCAGTGGTATGAATCAATTATAAATTACTTCTATTTTAAACAATCAATAATTATCTCAACTTCTACAAATTGATTTCTGGAAGTGTTCTATTTTACAAATATATATTCCTAAAATATATAATATATTTACATAATGAAATAATTTAACAAAAAAAAAAAAGGATTTTAGCAAAGCTTTTATTTTTTTTAAAAGTTTAAAAAAAAAAAAAATTAAAAAAAAAAAAAAAAAAAAACAAGGATGGCCTACATTCTTAAATTGGAGAAACGTATTTCTATGATAAAAACAATAATAATTATAGCAAACACATAATTATTGAGCATTTTTGAATAAAATTTTGAAACAATTTTAGTTTGAAGACAAGATGTGTATTAATGTATAGGGTTCAAAATAATCAAAGAAAATAAAGTATATGTTGATCCTCCATTTGAAAACAAAATGACATTATCGATGCTATACCATCACATGATGTGCTTATTCCTTTCAATTTTCATTATAGCATTCAATTGATAATGGACCATTTTTTTTCTTCTTCTTGAGAGTGACATTATGATTATAATTAAAATAAATAGATAGATATTTAATAATTAAATGTTTTGAAACCTTAGTCTTCCACACTACATATCGTTAAAGCTATCAAAGCTTATAAAGTTAAACGTTAGAATTAAAAAATTAATCCAATAATTTGGTTAAAGTAATAATATATATTAACCTAATGATTAATGAAGGCAGGAAATCTAAATTCTCACTTCCACACACATGGCATGGATCTTAAGGTTTATTTCTCTTTAAATGAACTATGTTTTGATTGACTTAAAAGTTTCAATTTGATTTGTGTTCCAATGAACGTTAGTTCGAAAAATCAAGATAATATGAGATGATATAAAATAAAAATATAAATTAATTCGTTCAATACTAGAAAAAGTCACATCTTAATCATAAATCTAAAAACTTTTGACTTATTCTCTATTATCTATTATAATAATTCTCACTTGGACTTTAGGCATTTTCTTACTTTTTTTAAAATATAAATTTATTTATCATATAAGAGTTAAAACATGTTTTTTCTTAACCAAAATTTCACACAAACAATTTGGATTATTTATTCAAAGAGAGAATTTTAATTTGATGGTTAGAGTTCATGGTTTTTATAAAAAAATAAAAAGTTAAAAATAAAAATGAATGCTTAAAAAACAGTTTTTTTTTCTGTTAACCTCAAATTTAGGTTTAAATTCCGAAAATGATAAAAAAGTCACGTGATGAACACGTGAAGAAGTGAACTAAAATATCTCGAATGTCTTCGTAGACACTGTGTTAGTGAGTGATAAGATTTAAAAAAATAAAAAAATAAAAAAGCCACGTGAGATCCTTGGAGAAGAGAAACGGGTTGTTGTTTCCAGGCTAAGAAAAAAGAATTTCCCTACTTTGTTGTTTCGACTGTTTTGGCGTTTTTTTAATTATATAAAAAAAAGAAAGGATAAAACGGTAATGAGAACAATATGAAAATCCCAAGCGTGAGTAACACGTGTCCTAAAAGCCGTATCCTTTGAGAGTCATAAATAAATATGATGATGGATCACGCCCTAGATTCCCTCTCAATATCATTTTTTACGTCAATCTTCTTCTTCTTCTTCTTCTCCTTCTTCCTCAATGTTTGAATGTTGATTAAGAAGCCTCAACTGGATCCATCAATTTCTGAAGCCGCCCAACTAACAAAGAAGCTCCAGTTTCTGGTGTTTTTCGCCGCTGGAATCCCCTTCTTCTACTTCACTCATTGTCTCAAATCTCCACTCTAGCAGCAGGGTTGAGTTCCCGCTCGCTTTTCTTAGTTTGATTCCTGATTTTGGTTTTTACAAATGGTTTTCTTCACTCTGCTTGGATTTCAGATTCTTCTTCCTCCTTTGTGCCCTTGATCTGTACAATTTTTTTTATTAAAAAAACAAATTAAAAGGTTGATTCCTCTTATCCCTCTAACTGCATTTTGTTTGTGTTTTCTGTTTCGATTTCTTTGGATTTTCCCTTCCAACATTCCTGATGCTTTTGTTCCCCCATCCCTGTCTACTACTCAGATACGTATCAAATTTTATTAGTTTTGGTGAATGTTCTTTTCAAGAATCTTTACTGGGAATTTTTTGTTTCTATATTGTAAGATTATTCTTGAACTAGGGAATCTTCGTACTGTTTGAAGACGGATTAGAAAGTCTAATTAAATGGCGGATTTTTTTATTTTTTATTTTAGTTTTGTGGACACTGGTGACATATTTGTTGCCTTTGTTGATTATATTTTAACATGGAGAATTGGGTGATGCTCAGTTTATTGGTTTCTTACTCAGCAGGGAAGGATACGAAGTATCTGCTACTATATAAATATATAATATCATATTCTTAAAATTGTTCTTTACCTATACTGCCAATTTAATGTTATATGATGTCTTAAACCATTTAATCTGCTCTTGATCTGTTTGGTTAGTTTTTGAATTAGTTTCCATGTGCTTACTGGTTTACTAGTTTTTTAATTTGAGTGCGGTGTGATTTAATTTCAACAGAAAGGATTGATATGCCAAACAAATATGTCATTCAAAAGCTTTTTTCGCGAGCTAAGGGAAATGAAAAATGGGATTAGAATCAGACCGAAGCGAGGGGGAGAAGGGAGGAATTGGCGAAGTCGTACAAGGTCACATATTGCACCTGATGAAGTGCCTCCTCAACCTGAAGTTATACAACAAGGGCAGTGGGCAAATTTGCCTCCTGAGTTGCTTTTGGACATAATTCGAAGAGTTGAAGAGAGTGAAACCTCGTGGCCTGCTAGGACTGTCGTTCTTTTTTGTGCTTCAGTTTGCAAGTCATGGAGAAAAATTACATTGGAAATTGTTAAAACTCCTGAGCAGTGTGGGAGGCTCACGTTTCCCATTTCGCTTAAACAGGTAGAGGGCTTACTTTCATTATTCTCTTAACTCTTGCTAGAAGTTTGTGCTTCAACTCACTATTTTATTGCCTCAATGCCATTGACGATGCTCTTGAAAAGCCGGGACCTCGAGACTCTCCAATTCAATGCTATGTTAGAAGGCACAGAGCAACTTCAACCTATCTTCTATACTCCGGATTGGTGCCTTGTAGGTGACGTTCCCTGTTTCCTACTTGTATTCCTATTTCCTAGTATACCTTAATGATGCATGAGATTGTTCATATACGATGTATCGTGTCAAATCTGATCAATTTTTTCAACTTTGATCCTTTTGTTGACACTTGAATATGATTATGATCATATAAATGCATCCGTCTGAGTTCTGAGTTATAAATGATGAAATACAAGCTAGGTTGGGGAAATCCTTGGATAAGCTTGCTTAATAGTTTGGAGTTAGGACTTCATTTGTTACTGATTTCTGATATTGACCAGTTTAGTTTAAGGGCAGGTTTTTGAGTAATTTTAACATTTTGAAGTTGTTAAAATCACTTTTATAAATCACTCAAAAGCACGTTTTTAATTATTAATATTAATTTAATATTTAATTTTACACCTTGTAGTGTTATTATCATGATATAAATTTTTTTAATGATTAAAAGCATATGTTTAGGAGTGCTTTTAAAAGGGTCAAAAATGATTTTAACTATTTCAAAATCACTCTTAAACTAACCTCGGAAAATTTATTTTATTTGTCTAATCCATTAGTGAAGTATGATGATTTTATGTTTGGTTTTAACTCAATTACAATCTCATCAAATTGACAGCGGAGAATGAAGGTGATAAACTTTTATTAGCAGCCAAGAGAATAAGAAGGGCTACGGGTACAGATTTTGTTGTATCTTTGGTAGCTGATGATTTTTCTAGGGCCTGCAGTACCTATGTGGGTAAATTAAGGCAAGCGTGTTTACTTGTAGATCTACTACAATTGTTTATCCAATTACCTCTTGTTGATGTTTTAAAGTTATCATTTGACAATATCTTGCAGGTCCAACTTTTTTGGCTCAAGATTCATCGTGTATGATAGTCAACCACCAGTTCTCACTGCAGGACAACAGAGCAATCAATCAAATCGTAGGTTTCATGCCAAGCAAATCTCTCCAACAATGTCAGCTTGCAACTACTCTATAGGGTCAATCTCTTATGAGCTTAATATTCTACGAACTAGAGGACCACGAAGAATGCGTTGTGTAATGCAGTCAATCCCTGCATCTTGCATTCAACAGGGAGGAAATGCACCGACACCAACCTCATTCTCGTCCTGCCTTAATGAACATCACCACCACCTACCTTTACCGACTTCTAAAGGAAAGGAGTCAGACATAGATTTCAGTTCCACAAGTATCACTGAGCCACCAGTTCAAGATTTGGGAGAATCTTTGGTTCTCAAGAACAAGGCTCCTAGATGGCATGAACAGCTTCAATGCTGGTGCTTGAACTTCAGAGGGCGTGTGACAGTGGCTTCTGTAAAAAATTTCCAACTCGTGGCTGATGTCGATCCAGCCCTCGATGTGTCAGTTGAAGAACAAGAGAAGATAATATTGCAGTTTGGAAAAATCGGAAAGGACATCTTCACGATGGATTATCGCTATCCGCTCTCCGCTTTCCAAGCCTTTGCAATCTGCTTAAGCAGCTTTGACACCAAACCAGCCTGTGAATAGTAATACATCCAATTCTCAGTGATTCAGAAAGTTAAAAGAGTTCAGGCCATGAACTTGATTTGTTTCTTGCAAAACTCCGTCTCTTTACTTTTGAAGCCTTTTCAACTGGAAGGTAAAGCATTGCACAGCCATTCCACAGTCCAGGGTTATGGATCTGAACTTGATGTATGTGTTTCTCACATCTGTTGATCTGAGATTGTTTTATATTTTCACCATTTCCTTGTTAATGGAAACTTCACTTCTTCATCTATATCAATCCATTTTGTTCTATAGTCATTCACTACTTGAAAGTTCTCTAATTTAGCATAACATTTGTGTCACTGCCTCTAACTTGATTTTTTTTTTTAGACAACCATACATCTGGTAGTGATTCATCGTCCACTTACTTTTTATCAATCTACTGACTATATTTTAATTGTGACTTGTGAAATTCTAATTATAGAAGTATGGAACAAAAGTATATTATAAAATCCGAATGTTTATCCCTTGGTATTTGCTCATGGTTCTCTCCTCTTTAAACTTATCTGTGTCAAGATTCAAATAGAATATCAATAAATACTGCATACGGTAGATAGTCATATGACTTTATAAAGAAAGAGATTGAAGCATAGCTGGCTTTTGATATGTACGAAATTAATGGAAAAAATTACCTTTTTCATCATTTTAACATCAAAAGGAAGATTCAAAACTTCCACATGTCTATCTAATTGTTTTCCATGTTACCATTTACGTTGTCAGTTTAAATATTTGACTTATAAAAATGGATTAAGTTGAAATATTAAGTAAAATAAACACTTCCTAGTCAATAATTTCAATGGATTAAAATAAACTAACCGTTAGTGTGATAAAGTGAACTCTAGCATCAGAGTATAATAAAAGTATAATAAAAACATTGTGTGAGTTGAATTATGTTTAACGTTCTTTTACATAGTTTCAATTTTTTTAACTTATGGAATGGTATATTGAAATTTTCTTTTAATGAGATTTAGAGATCCAAACCTCATATCTCAATTATTAAAATGTTAGACTTGTGTATAATAAATTTTTAACTTTTAAATATGTATAATAATATCTATTGATTCTTATTATAAAATTATTTTATGATTTCATTATCATATGTCTAATAGATTTATTAATTTATAAAAGTTTCAAAAACAATAATTGAGACATTTTTTTAAGGAACAATTTCAAACATAACGAATCAAAATATTTATAAAAATATAATAAATTTTAAGATTCTATTCCATAATATTTTACTCTAATTTTGTAAATATTTGCAGTTGTGATTTTTAATAATTTATTTATTTTAAACATAGCATAATAAATTAAAATATTTATAAAATTGATGGTTTTTATTATTGATAGGACAGTTTTATTTGATTATAAGTTCCACACATCGTTCAAAAGTCATTTTGGGCCTTCTTTTGTGTGGCCCTTTCTTCTCTCTTAAACCCTATGATTCTACAACTGCAAGAACACGGAGGTTTATACATCGGCACCAGACATCGAAACCTTCCGATTTCCATGTTCTTACTTGATCAAGAAGACATCTCTACTCTTATCCCGCCATTGAAGCGGTTTCGTTATCAGTAGTTTATGTAACCCAAATTTTCAGAGCTTCTAATTTCCTCAAGTTATGGCTGTTTCTAGATTATCCGCCTGCGTAGCTATGGCTGCGGCTGCTGCGTCTTTGCCCACCATCGCCAATCACGCCTACGCCGACTCTCCATTTCGTTTTTCACCTTTCTCTTCTTCTCAAGCTCCTCAGGAGGATAAGTCTTCTGATGATAAGTCAGACGCTAAACCCGCTGTTGAGGAGCCGAGTAAGTCCGGATTTGATGCTGAAGCATTGGAAAGAGGTGCTAAAGCTCTCCGAGAAATCAATAGTTCCCCCAATGCTAAACAGGTGTTGTTTCGTTTGTTTGTTTAATAGTTTGTTTCATTTTCTGGTTGCTTTTTGGGAGAGTAATTGAAGAACGGAATGGACATTTGAGGTGCTCAGACTAATATATGATGTTTGTTTTGTTGTTCTGAACGGGGGTGTTGAATGTAATTTTGTTTTCTGCTGTTGAATGATTCAAGTTCATTGCCTTTAACCGTGTTCTTTCTGGGTAGGTTTTTGAGCTGATGAAAAAGCAGGAACAAGCGCGTCTTGCTGAATTGGCCGCTGAAAAGGCTCATTACGAAGTCATTCAATCTCAAGCTGATATAGTAGGTTTTTATCTATGTTGTTACCACCTAATGTTTCTGGAATTTTTTTAGCATTTCATCTTGGCATAAGGAAATGTAGGTTGCTCTTTCGATTGGATTTTCCAGTCTCTGAACCTATTATTGGTTTACTAATAATAAGCTACTTGAACAAGTAATCCCCTGGTGTCTATATATATTCATGTATGGGGGCTTATCTCTAGTTGTCATTCTTCGCAGGAGAGACAACGGAAATTGGCTGAAGAACAAAGAAATCTCATCCAACAACAAGCACAGGCGAAGGCGCAGATGCTGCGTTATGAAGATGAGTTGGCCAGAAAAAGAATGCAGGTGGCTTGGTTATAATTTGTTCTCCAGATTAAGGATGTGTTGAAAAATGCATGCTAGTTAATAATGAAAGAGTTTGGTTATGCATGTTGCATTTTTCTTTCTTATTGATATCTTATTTTTCTTTGCAGACTGATCATGAAGCACAAAGGCGACATAATGTTGAATTAGTTGGAATGCAAGAACAATCATCTTTAAGGAAAGAACAAGCAAGACAAGTAACTGAGGAGCAGATACAGGCACAGCAACGCCAGACTGAGAAAGAGAGAGCTGAAATTGAGCGGGAAACTATAAGAGTGAAGGCTATGGCAGAAGCTGAGGGTCGTGCACATGAAGCAAAGTTGACTGAAGACCATAACCGTAGAATGCTGATGGAACGAATTAGTGGCGAGAAAGAAAAATGGCTTGCTGCAATTAACACGACATTTAGTCATATTGAAGGTAGGATTTGTTTTAATCAACAAGCATGTGATGTGTTCATGTCATGGTATGGGAGTGCTAGTTTCATTATGCTGATTAGGCTACTGTCCTAATTTAGAAGATGATGTGAGAGGCTCCATTTGTTAGGGTTCTGAATGTTTATTTCCCATTTCTACATTCTAGGTAGTCAGGATTTATCTTCCATGTTTCCAAATATCTCAAAGTTATGTATTTGAACATCAAGGAGCTCTGGGAGGCACGGTAGCAACTAGCAAGCAATAGATTAGCATCCATTCCTGCATTAGTTTGGTCTCATATTTGGCTCTGGTTGACACACAAGATATTTACTTCTGATTTAATTGTACAGGGGGTGTAAGGATTTTACTGACTGATCGCAATAAGTTGGTTTTGGCTGTTGGTGGAGCTACTGCATTAGCTGCGGGAGTTTACACTACCAGGTGATAGTTTCATGAAGTCATTACATTTTTTATAGATAAGACATGAACTCATTACATGTTAGATCTTGTAGTTAGGTAAATCTAAGAATACATTGCTTTTTAATTTAATCTTTAGTTTCTTCACCTTGAAAAACCTTCCCTTAGTATTGATCTGCTAATGACTTGGCAAACTTTCTTCATCACTTCATTCACTAAAGGTAGGTGTGAAGGTGAAAAAGTCAGCCCAGTCCTGTAAGATAGGAACCATTTGCGTATCATATCACCATCCACATACAAATCTGTGATTTTTAGTCTTTAGTTTTCCTCAATTTTAAGCTTAAGCTGCTGCCCAATCATTCTCCCTTTTTCCCGCCTGATTTTACAGGGAAGGTGCTCGAGTTATCTGGGGTTATGTTAATAGGTTATTAGGGCAGCCGTCACTCATTAGAGAATCCTCTGTTGCAAGATTTCCAGGTTCCAAGATAATACCCTGGGTAAAGAACAAAGCTGCTGCATTTTCGACAGGAGCTGGGGATGCTGGCCTTGTTGAAAATAAAAATCATCTTGGGAATATTGTCCTCCACCCTTCACTTAAAAAGAGAATCGAACAACTTGCTAGAGCTACTGCAAACACCAAAGCTCATGAGGCACCCTTCCGTAATATGCTATTTTATGGACCTCCTGGTACTGGTAAAACCATGGTTGCGAAAGAGATAGCTCGAAAATCAGTAAGTTGTAGGCAATTTATTTCTTTCGTGTTCTATGAATGGATACTTTGAATAGTTTTGTCGACTTCTTAACGATGGATGTCTGGATAGATAGTATCTGAATATATTTCTCCTATATAGTTTTTAAGTCATCATATGATATCATTCAGCACAGCAGCTTTAGTTCAAACACTCTTGCCGCCATGAAATTTGTAGGAATTTGTTGGTTCCGCATTACTATCGTGTTGGTCTCTGATTCCTTTTGTTTCATCAGGGTTTGGATTATGCCATGATGACAGGAGGAGATGTTGCACCTTTGGGCCCACAAGCTGTGACCAAAATACACCAAATATTTGACTGGGCTAAAAATTCAAGGAAAGGCTTACTGCTTTTCATTGACGAGGCAGACGCATTTCTCTGCGAGTAAGTCGTCCCCCACCTCTATCCTCACCGCTCTAACAAACAGGAAAAACCGGCATTTAAAAGTTACCCTATATCCTATTATTCAGTTAACCTAGGATTAGCGTGATAGTAGTACAATATTTAGGTGAGAAATGTCAGGGTGTGCCTTTCATGGCATATTTATAAATGAATCATTTTCAAGTGACCATTTTACTAATGCAGACGAAATAGTACACGGATGAGTGAAGCTCAGAGAAGTGCTCTAAACGCATTGCTGTTCCGAACTGGTGATCAGTCAAGAGATATAGTTCTGGTACTTGCAACAAACAGACCAGGCGATCTCGACAGTGCCGTGACCGACCGAATGGATGAAGTAATCGAGTTCCCGCTTCCTGGTGAGGAAGAACGCTTCAAACTGCTAAAGCTTTATCTAAACAAGTACCTAAGCAATCAAAACGAGGCCACATCCAAGCACGTGTTCTCATTGAAGAAAAGCCCCCAACAAATAATCATAAAAGACATAACCGATGACATGCTCCAAGAAGCAGCTCGAAAAACCGAAGGATTCTCTGGTCGTGAGATCGCAAAGCTCATGGCCAGTGTCCAGGCAGCTGTTTATGGCCGGCCAGACTGTGTTTTGGACTCCACATTATTAAGAGAAATTGTTGATTACAAGGTAACTGAGCATCACCAAAGATTAAAGCTAGCTGCTGAAGGTGGTCACCCAGCTTAGATGAGGAATTTGTTTATTGTAACTTCTTTTTCATGGAAGATGATGCAGTTTTGTTTATTGAAACTTTTCACCCTATTTTTAAACTCACTATTTTCACAGCATACAAACCTTACAAAATTTTGTAACTGAAATATTCATTCACTATACCCTCTGTTGATGGGTTAAAAACACTAAATTAGGAATTTGGCCCAATGGGCTTCCGGCCCAAGGCCCATTGAAGTTGAGCTTCGTTTTATAATTTTTCTTCGACAATAAAGATTCTTAATCTATCCATAGAATCATCGAAGCTATTAAATAAATAGCATCATCGACTCCTACTCACCATCATCTTCACTTTCACTTTTTCACCAGCATTTTTCAACCCAAACATTTAACACGAATTTGATTACAACCTTTTTACCTCTCATATGGAAGAAAACAATATTTTCACCCAAAATACTGAACAAGGATAATAATATTTTACGTTCGGTCGGAACAAATTGTCGACGGTACGCCGTTCCGATGAATTCACGGTTAGACTAAAATCAACGGCGGAGCCATTTCACCTTTATAGATATAGATATGTTTTGGGTAATGGACCGCCGTTGCAATCGTGTAGCAACCAGCTGTGACGGTGGAAGGTGGGACGGTTGATGACGTGTACATGCAATACGTGTCAACCACTTGGTCCAGTCCCCGCCTTCCACAGTTTCAAATATTTGCCACGTTTTTTTTTCCTCTCAGTGTGAAACTGCCTTTCACTTCCTTTTTCTTTCTCTCTCTCCCTCGAACGGGAAATGCAAACGCTGAAACGCGGATGACGCCATATTTTTTATGCTTTCAAATTCTCCCTCGTTCCAAAATCCCGCACTTACTTCGTGAGATTTTTTCTACTAGAATTACATGTTCCTAATTGTTATGCCCGCCGTCGTCATGAGCGGTGGCGGAACGGCGAGAGAAATCTGTAGCTGTTGCAGACGTTAAACGAACAGAAAAACTGCCGTCGCGCAGTCGGGAACATGCAGACGACGGCCATGCACGATGGATATCAAAGAGAAACGTGAGAACTTTTCTCTAATCAAGCTTCTTGCGAAGTTTTTTGAGGTAAGTCTTCATCTATTCTTAGGAATTTCCTTCGGTATTTTCTGTATAAAGGTAAACGCATTATGATTCGTGCATAGGTCGGAAGCTTTTTTTGTGTATTTTATGGTGCTTGAATTCTCTAGTGTTTTTTGGCTTCAAAAAGAAAAAGGCGCTCGTCGATTTGTGCACGTGGCTTAAAGAAGATCATTATCAATTAATGCAATACATTTTAGCGCGAAACCATAGCTGATGTGTGGAAATTTGTTGTGTTGTTCAAGGCTTCTATCCATGCATATTAGGAACTATTTTATTTCATTTCACCAAACAAAATAGGCAGCATCACTTGCTAATTACGAAGTGATGTTATAATTTATGGATTAATGAATTAAATGTCGTTGGAAATTAATAATGATTTTGATTTGGAGATAATTAGGGTTTAAGATATCAAAATTGGGAGGGGAGGGGGTTCTTGATTTGGGCATTATTCACTTTATCACTCCAATATTGTTCTTGTTTACGTTTCCTTTATTTATTCATTATATAGAGAGAGATTAAAAAGTGGTTATTACTTCCTTCATCAATAAAAAATTTTAGATTAGTTGTGGAAGTAATGATTAACGATTTGATTGATTTTTGCTGCGGAAAAAGTTTATGCTCCTTAACTATTACAAGAAAATGGAGATCGTTTCTTTTTAGTTAGAGTAGTTTCTTTATAAATTTAATTATTGATTCTGTGCTGCCAATTGGGATAATTATCTTTTTACTTTTGTCGCTTTCGGATGGATTCGAAAGCAGATTAAAGGGGGCGCGTTAAACGGTATGGTGGATAAAGCTGAAATTTCTGCCACCGGGCTAGAAAAAGGTTGAATCGCTGCCGCTGCCGCAGCACGGTGTTAACTTCTTTTGAAAAGACGTTAAAATTCAAAGAAGTATACTCTCAAAAAGGTCAGAATGACTTCTAATAAAGCTGAAGATGCATTATGGTTGTCTGTCAGAATGTGGTGCCGCATGGTAAAGTCGAAGCATCTTTCATTTTTCTTGAAGCCAAACCCCAAATTTCTCAAACTCTCCCCAGCTGGTTTTCATGCTTATCATGATGATAATAGTATTGAAAAAGAATCATCCCAGCCAAAAAAAAAAAATTAAAGTGGCTTGTGATCTAGATTATGAGCGGGAGTTTGAATGGAAAATATATTGGGAGAGACGCTGTGGAGGCCTTGGGTTTTTGGCGATTTTTGGGTTCTAGATTTATACGCTGACTTCATGTTTCAAGTAAGCTTTCTTTCCCATTATTATTTGTATATGTTGAGTCTGTAACATTGAATCTGATTAAATGAATAAGTCTGATCGAGGGAGATGAGCTAATGCAACAACTATTTCCCAGTTTAAAATTTCCACATCTTTCATTTTGATGGAAGATCAACGATTTAAATAGAATGAGAAAACAATAGTGAGGATTTAGAAGTTTAAGTTATGTAATGTTGGTTTATTTGGGATTGTAAAACTCTTCTTTGTTCCCATAACATAGCATGGAGATCATTGCTTTTTGTTTCTGCAGCCAGTACTAAAATGGGAGAAACGCCATGAGTGGAGGACATTCAAAAGCTATTCGTTTCAAGATCATCTTAGAGTAAAATTCATTGATGTAGATAGAAAAGGTACTTAATTCTTCCGTTTAATTCCCGATGAATTTGTTATCTAATTAAATTTTTTATGTATGCTATTATAATTATTATTTGATTTTTTTTTCCGAGTTCAACCATATATGATATGTGTGTTGGGGGTTGGGGGATATTAACATCTTGGTCAAGAACATATGCCTCTGGGTTAGATTATCACTGTTTTTATAATAAAATAATTAATACTATTCGTTTGAATGATACTTTACGTAAAAGACACTGGTTCAGAACATACCGCGTATAGGACATGTGAGGAGCTGTAGACTTTTATTGCATTGAACATTAAGGACAGAAGAACATATCTTTTTCCACAATTTTCCACCAAAATATATTCTTGTATTCAGAACTGGACAAAAATTTAAGAGCTTCTTTCTTATCAATTTTAACTGTCTACGCTCCTACTTTGCCCGCCTGTCTGGGCTCACCTACTAACTCCAGCCAGAAATTTCACACATGACCTCTCTCTCTCTCTCTCTCTCTCTCTCTCACGGACAGAGCCAAGTTACCATTTCAGATAATACAATTCCCAAAGGTCCGAAGTCAATTTTAAGACTTTGCTATGAAATGTATTTCTACGATGCTGAAGTTTTAGACGTGGTGTTGGTACTTTGCGTACCTTATCCATAATGATATTTGCCCTGGAGTGTGAACTTTGTTACTCTCCATTTTAATTAATAAATTTGAGTGTATAAGCTTAAGTCATAAGGTTGAAAAGTTGAAGTTCATGTAATTACTAATTTGTGCTGAGTTACAGAAATTTTGAGTGTAATTTGATTTATAGGGTTGTAAATTGTTGAAGTTACCAAATATAGGTTTGTTTTCTATATAGCTCAACTATCGTCAACTTCTATTCTCCCACCCACATATTATTATGAAAAGAAAACTATAGATTAACAAATTTGTAGGTTTAAAGGAATAAATTTAAAGTCCTGGAAAAAAACCAAATTTATAAATTAAACATATTTGATTTCTGAAATTTCATTATACGAATCCATAATTTAAAGCATAGACGTACCACCACCTAAATTACTGAATATTTAAATTATAACTCCAGGGTTGAAATGTCACATTCGTCCTTTTTTTTTCAGGTTCAGTAGACAATTGTCAGATAAAATTTGAAATTATGTGAATCACATTTTACATGGTAATTATACGAATTAGACACTTTGTTAGTGCTTCTTGAATTGTAGGTTCTAGAGGGTTTTTCACTTCTCGCCGCCATTTCTTTGAGTGTAAAGCAAAGAAGATAACTTCTGCAATCTATGTATTCAAGCCACATAAAAAAAAGAATTGTACGGTATAATTGTTATATTGTGATAGCCGTGCATTCAACAATTTCTACCCCACTAAGTTCTCCTGCAACAGTTTACTTGGCTTTGATTTGGGGAGGGGAGTCAAACTTACTTCAAGGTTGCTTTTCATATCCTTGTTTTAATACTTAAATCATTCGGGTTAGAAGTGCGAGTAACATGACAAATTGGTATGGGAGATATATTCATTCAAGAACCAAATATTATCTCTCTCTCTTCCAATGCCTAATTAAGGACATTACTCTAATTACTGGGTAAATCTATGTTCTTAGAACTTAGTCAATCATGGATACATATATTATTAACGAAATGGGTTTGAAGTAAAACTTGTAGTACATTCTTACATTTGTTTCTTCTTCATGGCTTGTTTGTTGTTGTGCATCCAAACCTTGAAAACTTGTCTCCTTACCCCCACCTCAGCGCAAAACTGCTGCACTTCCAGTTCATCATGTTTCTGAATTTTCCACCCCAATTTTTCAGCAAATTCTTCCATCTTGTCCTTCTGTCCTTGAGTGAACTTTGTCCTAAAACGTTTCTTTATTAGTTGTGTCTGCTGACCGAACAGGTCCCGGGCTCCATTATTAGACGGGTGATACATGTTCAGATCCTCACTGGAAGACTCATCTGGAGCTCCATTGCTTCCTCCAAATGCCATCATCATTGAAGAAATTGGCACCGCCGGTAATTGATGGTGACGGGACACTGGAACAACTGGTGTCCTATCAGTGCGATGGCCATTGTTTCTGATGGAGTTGGAGATGAAGAAACCACTGGGTAAAGCTTGCTGCAAGGATGGATCATCTTTCATTTCTTTCCTGTGAAAGTTCCGATGGCATTCACAAGCTGCACACTTCATTGCCTCAGACGTTCCATTTTCCCCATTTGGCATAAACTCCCCGCAGCCATCAAGAACATGGCCACCAGTACTTGCTGCGTGGTTCTTCAAACATTCTCGGTATCGAATTACCGATGAAGGAATATTGTTGTCTGTTGCACCTGCAAATGATGGCGTTCTTGAGATCAATCTGCTGCTTGTGCCGGCAATTGGCAGCAGAGTCGGAGTAGCAGCAGATGACGGCGGAGAGGCAGAAATGGAGGGCTGGATTGGAGGATCTGGGGTTGCTTCAGGATGGTCTCTTGTGTGTTGTTTGTGTATATGATGGAGAATCAATTTCTGATGAGTAGAGAAGTGAAGTTGGGGTACTGTGTGATCTCTTTTTCTATCAGCAGCGGTGAGAAATGGATGATCAGAATTAGGCAGTTTGGTTGAAGATTCCCTATTTGATGATGAATTATTATAGCACAGAGGGGAATTAGGAGTTCCTATTTCCTCATCTTCACTTCTCGTCTCCATTATATCTGATCTCCCCCAAAAGGTAATCGATCTTAGTTGTATTACTTTTCTGTTTACCAATAACTAAACCTCCACCACACCATTATCTTCGACGTTCATTTGGATCTTCCTCAACTTAACAAACCTAACCTCTCTTTTGATCATGATCTTAATTAGCTAGTAGTAGAATAGCTAATTAAACTCCCATATTCGTTTGGTAATTCGTGGTGTTTTCTTCCGTCCTCCATCACTCCCCAAAGTGCTACAAACTGTTGGGAAACAGGAAATAAATGGATTAATGGGGACGGAAAGACAAAAGAAGATAAATTTTCAACATCTATGACACCATAAATCTTTGAAATTCAGAAAGAGAGAGAAGGGGAGAAAGAGATAGATGGGAGAGGGACCTACCAGCTTCTGCAATCAAAATCTTACCTTGATTAATTTTGGGGACTGAAAAATGAAGAAATATGTAGTAAGAGATATAGCCAGCAGCAGCAGGAAAAGTAGCAAAGAAGGAAAAGAAAGAAAGGGTTTTATGAGAAAGATGGAAAGAAAGAAAAAAAAGAAAGGGTTTGTTGTGTTTCCTAACACCCACCCAAAACCCAAAGATCGGAAGGCGCAGGTGTGAATTTTGGAGAATAAAAGTGATGGCTTATTAGTCCAGTAGAACAACAACCGACAAGGTCATGTTAGTCATCTCCCACAGCCTGCAGCTTTGGTCCTGTTTCTAATAATTGCCTTTCTGGGTACTTTCTGAAAACCCTAAACCACTCCCCTAATAAATGTTGTTCAAATATGCAAGACAGCAAGAAAGTGAAACGATTAAAGACAAAAACCAACTACAAAAACAACTTGGTTTTTTGAGTCTACACATACACACACACACTCTCAACTTGGCTTCCAAATCTCCCTGCACTTGATCTTTCAAATCTCTCCCTAACAATCAAAATACCTCTAAATTAAAGGATTAGCCAAAAACAAAAAAACAAAAAATAACCCAGGCAGAGAAAGGGAGAGAGAGAGAGAGAGTTTTTTCTAAGAGGTTAAAGTGAAGGGGATGGCTGGCCCACATATGTCTAAATTGTCAGATTCTCTCTCTTTCTACATCAAGGCTGGCTGTTGCTGTGGCTGTGGCTGTCTTTATGTTTCTGCAACTCCACTCATCCCCCTAAACAGAAGACTTTGCTACGTCTCCACTCTTTACCATTTATATCAAACGCTAACTTTTGGGTCATTTGGTGGATATCTAAGACTGCACGCCAATTTGTACAACACAAATACACATTACATTACACACACTGTGGGTTTTGACCCTTCTCTCTCTCTCTCTCTCTCTTCATTATAGTAGCTTTATTTGGTCCACCCCACTTTCCCTCTATGCCTAAACTCTAGGCCTATCTTGTTTATTTTACTCTTTACCTGTTTACCATTACTACTCTGAATTTGACCATTTCTTAACGTTTTCAATCTCACTGATTTCTTTGTACTACTAACTACTTAAAACTTTGCTTTTGGTTCTGTTCTAGCGTCAACTCTAAACAGTATGTTGTGCTCCGCCTTTATTGGGAAAAATTTCAAAGTAACTGGTAAATAATGAGGGAATGGAGTTTATTGGGTCGGATACACTGTTTCTTTTAAAAAAAGAGGGGGAGAAACAGTTTCCTATTTGGTCGAATAGCTTATTCAAGAATATGTTTTCATGATTTAGAAATATATCGATTTAGTGACCGTATATTGCATTATTACTGTTTGCAGGTTTGTGTCTTACATTTCAAGTAAGACTTTTCTCTATTATTCTGATAAATTCAATTCAACCTAAGAAAAGAACAAGAAAATTATTTTATAGCAATTATGTAGACTTCTTTTCGTTGGATCTTAGTTTTGAAGTAGAAAGAAGAGTTTGTTTCCATGTTCAATTTCTAAATAGGTGGCATCCCTATAGGATATATAGTTCTAGGATGTTCGAGTTTTGTGCGTGTATTTGGAATATTTGAGCTGCAAATATTTTTGGTCTTTCAACATAGTTGTATGATGCTCGAGATATGGTTCTAGCTGTATTGAAATAATTTTAGCTTTTATGCTTTGATTTTGTTAAACTAAACTAAAATTAAATTTTTATCTAACTTGAATAAACATAAAAGTCACTGCTTTACCATGTTTCCATTTTTTTTAAGAGCTATTTTAAAAAATAGTAAAATAAATTAAAATATTTGTAACCTATGATAAAATTTTGGATTCAAATAAAATCTGAAAACTTATATATATGGTTTTGTTTTTTTTTTCTTTTATCAAATTTGCTATTTTTGGCATTTTTTTTTTCATTTAGGTATGCATGTGATTGGTGTATTTCTTCTCGTTTCTGCATAGGAAAACCATTCCGAGAATCTTATTATCTTTTTAAATTTTGGAGTTTTTAATGAAAGAAACGTAGAAATGTGAATGTTGGGTTGAATTTTGGGAAGTTATTGGAAATGATAAACCAATATATTTACAAAATTTTAGATTATATTTGATATGTTGATGAGTATCATCATTGAAATGTTGCTATTCTTTGTTAGTTTGAAATTGTCCCTTGATTTTTCGCTATAACCAAGAGTAATATTTGCTTTATTTTTTAGAGTCTGCTCAGGTTTGAGTTTTTGGTTTGTGTAGTTTATTGTTTAGCTTGGTACATATTTTTTACCCTATTATTATGTTTAATTTGTTTGGAAATTAAACTTTTTTTATTACTTGAATTGAGTTCAACTTTTTTTCCCTTGTCCGGGTGGTTCTTTAATTTTGTTATGATCATATATTCAACTACGGATTCCGTTGAGTTACTTCCAAAGAAAACGAAATCAATGCCATTAAATAAGCTTAAATTGATTCTATGTATTGAAACGAAATTGGATCAGTTATCTCTATTAATATTATTTACTTTATTTTTGTGGGAGAGCTAGAAATTTATCTGAAAACATATTAATTTGTGGGGGGAAAAAAGGTATGTATGTATATAGAATATGATTCTCTAACGAAGTGCTTTAATAAACCAATTTATTGTTGAGTTATCAAACATTTTATGATAATTGAGTTTGGTCAGATTTCTTCTTATATTCAACAGAAGAACAGTGTCGGCTCTAAGATTAGAGATAATATATTTTTTGGTGGTTTCTCTTTTGTTTGCTAATTTTTCTCAATTAGGTCATAAACTATTGAATAAGTGCGTACGCGCACAAACTAAATTCTAAAATATTCCCATCGAATAAAAATAGTAAAATATTAGTTGGTGCAAATTAATTACAACTTATATGCATATTGATTGGTCGTTGGTCTGTTACTATTTAATAATAATTTTCTGGTTTGGATTTGTTTAAGATTAAATTATGTTAAATCACTCTAGTAGCTTGTATATTTAATATAAATTTAAGTATTTTTGTTGGATTAATTTTAACCTAATTTGAATTTGAAAAAAGAAAACTTGCTGAATGTAATTCTTTTTGTAGAAAGAAAGTTTCTCTCGTCCATATTCAGGATTAAACTTATCACCAGTAAACTAACTGTCACCGACCAATTTCATAACTGCCAAGTTTAGCAATTAGTGGTAATTAAATGGTATAAAAATATGATGTTTGTGATTAATTAATGCCCTTTTACTCTCTTTTGTTTTCTTTCTTTTTTTCTTTTTAAGTTGAAGGTTATTTAATGTCCTTTAAGTGATTAACCTTTAGGTTTTTCTTTTTTTAGTTAGGAGTGGAGAATTGTTGATCTCACTTAGTTGCAAGGTCGTTATAATAAGAATCATCCCTGTTATCCCCAAAACTCAGTGTTTCTAATGAGTCCGTTTACTAATTACTACTAAGTTATGGTAATATATTCTTAATATTTTCCTTTAGGTAGTACATTTAATATTTCTCTTTCTTCGTTTATTAAGTGGGTTTGGATGTCCCTTCCATTTTCCATTTTTTGTTCTATCTTAAATTTAAAACATTACCTTCTAAGTAATTATATATAGAAATATGTAAGTACGATCTTTCAAGGAAAGGCATCTCAGAAAGTTTTGTATTCTTTGGTTTCTTATATATGTATTCCATTCAAGAACACTCATTTTTATCTCCATATTATTTATGTTTTAGCCAGCAATTGAGTGAAAGTAGAAGAGAAAACTAACTAAACTTACAAGCTCATTAGTACACAATGAAAACTTTCATGTCAATTGCGTAGGTATCATGTTGGCAATTTACATAGGTAAAAACTGTTGGTTTTCTTTTTCGTTTTGAATAATTTTTTTGGTAGGTAGGTTGATTTTCATTATTGTGTTTGACCATTACGGTGACTTAATGTTTGGGAGTTTTCTTGTTTCAAAGTTGTAACTTTGACAAAATTTGATTTTTAGAACATACAGCCTACTTCCAAAATATATCTCACATGATTTGACAAATGATAGAGATTTTTTAACAGAAAGCTTATTGTTTCCTATTTTTCGGATCTGTAACAATACATATCTCATCAATCTTTATAAAAAAAAAACATTAATTTTGCATCATGAGGACATGAAATCATTTTTTTTAAATGGAAATCTTCTCATATGCTTTGGAAAATAACAATGTCATATAAAAACCTCATTCCTAATCTATATGTATAGTTAGTGTGAAAGTCCCATCATGCCCTCCTGACCATTTAGAGAAACCAGTTCAGTTGAAGGGTATTATAAGCCTTTCACGCACACCTATAGATGTCCTCAAGAACATTGATTCTTGGTTTAGGATATTAAAATAATAATAATAACATTAACAACAATAATAAGTGGAAAATAGGGTTTTCATTCTTAAGATCTGAACCTATATTTTTCTTGGTGGTTTAATTCTAAAAGATTATATTCTATTTTTAAATTTTGTGTTTAGTTTTTATATGGTGACATTTTTTGTTTGAAGTTTTAATGGATCTATCTCGGCCAATTATATAAATAGCTGGTTTTTGGTTTTTAAAATTTAAGTATATTTCTTTTTAATGATTTTTATATTTATAAGGTTTGAATTTTTAGCTAAATTTTAAAAAATAAATTAAAATTTAAGGTCTCGTTTATTATCTAAGAACTGGAATTTAATTTTTTTTTAAAAGAATTAAAAACTTGTTTTTGTGTTTTAGAATTTGGTTAAGAGTGTGGTGAATATTTAAAAACTAAAAACAAAAAAGTTTAACTAAATTATTACCAAATGGTATATATTAGAAATTAAAAAGGGTTAGTTGATTAAAATCTGTGTGTTGTGGTAAATAAATAATAAATATAAGATATAATAGATGTGGGAAGTTGAAACTTAGGAGTTTTGTGAAGGCTAAAGGCAATGTTACGATTAATTAAATAATGAAATGAAGGAGCACCTACTCTTAACTCTACTACCCCCCAACATACACACATCCACTGCTCCACTCCTCCACTTTATTTTGAAACTTCAATTAGTTATGAATTGATGTGTTCTTTTCCCACTGCTCTTTAATTTGATGCCTTTTGATTCAATTCACTTCATCTTCTCTTTGCCTTTCCTTTCTTTTGGTGACTAATGTTTGTTTTGTTCTCCTAATTTTTTAGGTTCCAAATTTTGGTCGGTTTTCTAAGTTAGAGCCCCCTATATCTTTCAACTCGTACGTACCAATTGAATCTTTGTAAAATTTTCAAATATATCACAATTGCTTAATGTTTACTTACCATTTTAACAATTATGAGTTGGATAATCATTGTCGGTTTTGTGTTTTTTTTTTTTATTTTTAAGAAAATGGTGTATATGCATGTATAACTATTGGCTTTGTTGGCCCTATGTGTAAACCCATTTCTGATGTTATACATTCAATTCTATGAATCATAAAACCCTATAATTCACTTTCTTAGCCACCCAATAACCAAGTACTTTGACCAATTACTCAAGAACCATAATTGTTATAATAGGCCTAGCTCCTACAATTAAATATAAACTAAGGTGATATTAATAACTTACTCTTGTTTTTTCTTTTCTTTTCTTGAAGTTTATTAAATATCATTTTAACTCTTTTATATTTGCATGCATTTTTTAAGTCTCTACTCTCTTTTTTCTTATTATTATTAGAAATCGCCCCAATTGGGCTTAGTTCTAGAAAAAGTCTAGAAATTAAGTTGGACTTCGATTATAAGGATAGTTCTAGAGTCTCATGAAAGAGATAGGTTGAGTTGAGCTAATAGTCATAGTGAATTATGAATATTGAATATTACATTAGATGCTACGATTTATTTAACATAGAGATTCCAAATATTTTATTTGCAAATTTAGGCGTCAAAGTGGCAGATTAATCCATGTAGAGGGCAGTTAAGTTGCCAAAAGAGTTAATCATTTAAGTTGGAATGTTAGAAAGATGGTAAAAAAAGAGAGCGCAGTCAAATTGATGAAACGGAGGCTGCGTTTTTGTCGTATGCACAAAACTTAAACAATCTATTTTCTCATTGTCTTTGGTTATAAGTCAAAAGAAAGAAAGAGTGGCCAATAAGTGATCATAAACCACTTTCTTAATTCTTAATCTAATCTTTTTTTCATACTTAAAATATTTTATGTTATCTATAAGCAACACGCGTCCCATTGCCTCATGAGGAACAATTCCCAATATATTTTCTCTTTTTTAAAAAAAAAATAAAAAAAATATTCGACTCATTACGTGGCAAATGCCCACTCCATTTCCCAACACCACTTCACATCATCTACCCATCTAATCTAAATCTAACAATCCCCATCCCCATCTCTAATTCCTATTTTGCTGCATACCTAACTAGGGATTGTATAAGGTGTTTGGAGTAAGGGAGTAGGGAGTTATGAACTCTTTAATAGTAAAAAGTAAGGAGTTGATAAGATATTCTTAACTTTTTTGAGTCAAACACATTCATATAGTATAGGATGTACCTAATTATTGTTATTTGAAAAGGAGTTTAGTTATTAATTAATTTGAAATTTTGATGAGAATGGAAAAGGGGAAGAATGAGAGAAAGGGAAGTGGAGGACAGATAATAGGGCCCAATTGGTACGGTCTTTTTATGGGCTTTTGGTTCAAAAGTTGAGACACAATTCCATTATTGGGCTCCTCTAAACCGGACGGATGGACCATCCCATCACTTTCTTAATCATTCTACACTCATTTATGTTTTATCAAATAAATTATTAAATTACTATGTTTAATTCCTAGGGAAAATTAATACAAAATGCGTAAATTTAAATTTTAAAAAAATATTTAGTAAAAAAAAAAAAAGAGAGTAGAGAATCCAAAGTTAGAAGTAGAGAACTAATGAGAAAGGATATGAAATAAGAAGTTTAAGTTAGTGAGTTGTAGTGATGTATTTTTAAATAAATTGACTTAAGATTATTCTCTATCTTAACCATGAATAATATAGAGTACTATTTGATCCCTATCCAAATATTTATATTGTTAGTGTTTGGGTGACTTTTTATGTAAGTTCAAGTTTTTGAAAAATAAATTAAAGATTAATAATGTGATGAAAAATATAGGTTGGGTTAGGTATGATATCGGGTTGTATAATTTTTTCTTATTTTCCAATATTTGTCAAATTTAAGAAATGTTACGACATCATATCCATAAATTCACATATTCAAAAAGCATTCATAAAGTAGAACATTAACATAATAATACTTAACAAAAAATTTTAAAACATCTAATACATGATTGATGTTGAAATTATTATATTTTGTCGTTAGGCTAAGAAATAGAGTGAAAGCATAATTGAAATGATGATTGGGATGAAAATGGAAAAGGGATTTGTTAAATGTGGTATGAAGAGAGTGGAACCTCCACAAACACACTCATCCCTTAGTCAACCAACCAATCAAAATCATTCACCATCTCTACATACATTTGTTTTCAAATACATAACCGAAATATTTGTAAATATATGTTGCATTCCTATTGTAATTTTTTTAAAACATCAATTAACTAAATCAATAGAAGTAACCAATAGTAAAGCACCTCCAGTAATTAAAAATGGTGAAAATCAAGTGTAACAAATTATTTTTTTTGGTTTTGAGATATTAAGTTTGTCGTATTTGGTGTTGGGGTGACGTTATTATTATATTTACCACAAAATATTTGCATTTTCATGGTGGGTTTCGTACTTAGATGTCAGTTGTGAGGCCACCCTTCTTTTCTCTATCTCTCTTTCCACTTTCTCTCCCTCCCCAACACGCCCACTACTAATTACACACGTGTTCCTATCATCTACTATGGAATCCCAGCCGACACTTCAATGCCAATGGCCTCATTTCTCCCACATTTCTCATTTGGGCCACCTCCATTTTACCCACCACCATCTTGGGCCGCACTCCTTTATATTTTACATTGGCCTCTTATGTTCAACACTCTTCCTTTGCCTCATGCCTCTCAACCAATAATATGTTAAAAAATATATACTTTTGGGTAAAAAATACGGTTCTAAGTTTAAAAGGGACATTTTAAAAATAGTAAAATAAATTAAAATATTTATAAGTTATAGCAAAATTTTTAGATTTTATCAATGATAGTCGGTGAAATCCTTTTATCATAAGAAATCATTGACTATTAAATGATCAAATGTTTGTTATTAAGAGAATATGTGCTATAGCTTGTAAATATTTTGTCAAATTTTCTATTTTTCACAATTTTTCTTTAAAAAACAATGTCAATTAAAAATTGTTAGTGGTTTGTTTAAAAGGTACCCTTAAAGTTAAAAAAAAAAAAAAAAAAAATACTCTTACTCTTGATATAGGAACGTAAATGGATGATACTCGTTTCAAATATTTTTGAAGTTTTAAAATTTCAGAGCATATCTAGAGTGTTATTTTGAGTGATTTTAATACATTTAAAATATGTTTTGCATTTTGTTTTAAGTCTATCAATATGGTAAAAGAAAAACTCTTGTTTGGAATCTGTCAATATAGAATATATATATATTTATTAAAGTGTACAAATTATGTAGTTCAATTTGGGTAAGAAATATTTTCTTATTAAAAAAAGTCAAAATTAAAGTTCGAATACCACATTTATTGTGCTAACAAACACAATGATAAACACCAAACAAAAAGAGGAAGAGAGGTAGAGAAAGAGATTACTTGTAATATTTTAAAACTTAACAACTAAGTTAACTCAAAATTTAAGGATAAATTTGTTAACAGTTTGAAACATACCATCCAAATGAAAACTAGACCCAAGACATCGGAGCAAAAAAAAAAAGTATCTTTCTCACTTTTTAATACTTGATTAAATTATAATTTTCATGTATGAACTTTAGATTTGTACCTAGTCTATATGGTATCAAAATTTTCAAAAAGTGTCTACCTAATAGGTCATAAACTTTAACTAATTGAAAATGAAAATAACTCAATCTAACTCCAATTGAAATGTAAGACAAGACAAAACCAACCAGAAGAGAAAAAGGACACAAATTTGTAGAAAAAACTATTTGTTAATGTAATCAAATCAATGTTTTAAGGGTTCCTTGAGAAAACTAAATAAAGAGGAGAAAAGATGTGAGGATCTTAGCAATAAGGTACTCTTTAGATTCAAGTCGTAGTCAAAAAAGCCCATAGATCTTAGCATTTTTCTTTTACCCTTCAAAATCTTGGAGAACACATTACTTGAAAATTAAGCAACTCAAAACCATTAATATGATTGCTCCCTATCCTATAAAATCACCCCATCCCTAAAAGACTATAAATCAGGCCTTAATCAAATCATCACATCACACACACACAAAAAAGGCATATTTCTACTACAATTGTAACATTTTTCTTTCTAGTTTTATACTTGTACTTCAGTCAATGTTATCACTGAGTACATATACACACATAAATTGTAGTACCTAATTGCTTCGTTTATAATTTACATGCCACATAAGTGAAAATATTGTCATAGTACAAGTTTATGTTTACATCATCCTTCCACAAACTCTTATAGAATTAATTCTTATGCTAAACATAAAATTTGAGTGCTCAACTTAGTCTACTATACATTCAAATTGTATGTGTTTAATGATTAACAAAGAATAAGTGCTAAAAATTAGTTAAACAAAATATTCCATTATTATGTTCTGAAATCATAAATCAAACTATAATAATGATAATTATTTATTATTATAATACTTTTTTTTTGGTTAATGTCAAACTTAAACTAGATACCAAAATGTTTAAATTCAACCAAGCACAATGTTCAACATAACAATAATAAAGCCCAAAAAAAGCAATCTCGTCTATTAAGCACAGATAGAAACCACATATCATTGTAAAGAAAGAGGAAACAAAAATATTAAGAAGAGAAAAAAAAAACCTTTTGTTCTTCTAAATATTGAGTTGTATATTCAAACATCATTAAAAAATTGAGGAGTATGATTTAGAAAATTAATTGATTTAAAAAATAATGTATTCAATATAAGAAGTTAACTCTGAGAATTGACGTATTTTGGTTGTCATGTCTACATCGAATTAAGACCAAACAAATAGTATATAGTTAACAACTCCCACTTCTCCAACTTCAAATATATATGTATATAATCAAGCTGTAATAGCTAAAAAAGTTAAATTCAATTTTTAGGGACCAAGATTATCTGTGATGAGGTATAGAAAATTTGAAAACATTTGTTTATAATTAAATATAATAACAATGGAAATAGATGGGAGTTAAAGAGATATGAAAGCGTATAAGAAGTTTATCCAAATCTAAAACTACCTAAAGAAGCAATATGCGAGAAGAGGTTGTATTTCTAATTTGCAAGAGAGAGAGAGTGAGAGAGAGAGTGAGAGAGGCCCCTTGGAAGAAGGGAATGGAAAATGAGAGTGACGACAAAAATTGGATATAACTTTGGCAGGCGGCTTGTTCGGGGTTATACCTACAAACACCCTTTTCAAACTCATTCTCTTCTCTTTCCCTATTATTATTATTCATTATTATTTTCTTTTTTTATTATTATTATTATTGTTATTGTTTTTGCTTTTTCTTTTTGGACTAGAAAACTTAATAAAAATATATATTATATATATCAAACTCTATATATATTCACAGCACTACATTGTACTTTTTAATAAATGTTGAATTTAATTTTTATTTAAATTGATTTAGGTGATGGTAATAATAATTAAGAAGAAAGAATTTGAATGTAATAAAAAAAAATAAAAAATAGAAAATAGTATTTTGAATAATAAAAATGATATAGGAAGAAAATAATAATAATAATAATGGATGAGTGTGGGTTTGGTTGTTATTACTTTAAGATAAGTGGGGAAAAAGAAGATCCAGTCAACGTACGGCAGAATCGCCCCGAATGCACCAGGAGGCCCAACTAACAAAGCTTCCTACAGACATTCCCAGTTGTATTTTTTGTTGCTTTTGAGGAACATAGAATATCGTCTTCCTTCCCCCTTTTTTAATATTACTCATTTTTTGTCCACTTCTCTACCATTCATTTTCATCCTTTCTTTTTTCTTTTTTCTTTTTCTTACCATTTTACGTCCACTTATAATCAATAACTTCACATACTCTTTTTCTTCTTCATTATTATCATCAAATCAACATCATTTATTCAAATTCATCAACATTATATCGTCTTTAATATTCTAAATAACATATTCTTTCTTTCTTTCTTTTTTTCTAAATATTCTTTTATATATATAGATATTTTTATACTTATCTATTGATACCAAAATTTTAAACATTTTTCTTTCAACTCCCTCTCCTCCTTATATTTACTCGTAATTTCTTTTTTTTTTTAAACTTATACTGTTTTTTTTTTTAATGTTCACTTGAGTTTAGAGTTTAGTAGTTGTAAATTAAAATTTTCAATTAGTGTAAGTAAATTCAATTTAGATTCATTTTTAGTTATTCATGTCAATTTTTTTCATTCAAATTAATAAAATTATCGTATAATTTAGAAAAAAAGAAGAAGTAGAAGATGAAAACTATGTATTTATTAACACATTAACTTGTTACTTATTTAACAATCTCAACATTTTTATACTATATGAGTTGTTTTTAATACAAAAATTGTGAAAATAGATGGTCCAACTTTCTACTTCTAAAGAAATTTTAGCTAGATTATTTTGTGTGTTTAAAGAAATTTGTTGTATGTTTTATGGATAAAATTTATCCATAACAATTAAAAATAGTTATTCATGTAATTATCTGGTTTAGAAACTTGAAATTAACAAATATAACTTTAAATTTAAAAGGAATTAATAAAACGATATTGTGGAATTATAATTTAGTAGAGATATTGGATGTGTGTTTTTGTATTCCCCATTTGGATTTTCATCATCATTGATTCCTCTACTACATGGATCTTGTGATTCATTTTAGTGTCGTTTTTTGCATGCATGCAATACACTCCACGTGCCCCATTTCATTTGATTATATATTTAATAAAATCTATGTGTGTGTGTATTGTCCCCCTTTACTGCGTTGGAAATATTAATCTTCAACTTCAAGAACTCTTTTTTAATTCTTTTCTTGGCATGCAATAATAATAATTTGGTTCTTTGAGTTGGTATTTCAATAAATTTTGTATAGTTTTTATGATTTGGTATAATATAATAAAATATTACCACCACATAAATGTTGTTAGTGGGAACCATCAACATCAATCTCTCTTGTCCCCTCCAAAATATTTAAAAACTAAAACAAAAAAAGTAGCTCTTATAATCAATTGGCCCATAAATTCTTCATTATCCATTTCTTTTTTGTTTCTCTCTCGATTTTTGGGTGAAATATTCGTACACCATCCGAACGGGACATCATTGTAAAAATAATATTATTTGAGATGCAAAAATATTGTACTGAGAAAAAAAACACATAACACTGCTTATTATGGTTAAGAAATTAAACCTTCCATGTATAGCCAACACACGTAAGCATGGAGGAGTATAATACGATTCGAAAGAGTTAAAACTTAAATTTATCTTTTTGAACTTGTTAGGTATAAAGATTATATGGTTAATTTTGTTATATTTGAATATTCAAAATATATACTTCAAAATACAATGGACTAAGAGTGGTTTGTCAACCATTACTAACTCTTTTAGTTTAGATTAAATTATAAATTAGTGTATAGAAATCGAGGTTGTTAACTTGGTGCACATATGAACTTTTAAAATTATTAATTTAGTTTTTTTTTTTTAAATAATGATTTATTAAATTTGATAAATTGTAAAACTAAAAGTCGAGAGTTCTATTTAACAATTAAAGCTTATATCTAATAGATCATTACTCTTATTAAAAGAAATTTATCGATAACTTTTAGACATAAATTTTACAGTTTAAGGACGATACTTATAATTTAATCTTCAATTTATTATTAAAGTACAAGAACATTAAATAGATAGAAAAAATATCAAATTATGTCTTTAAATGGTAAGACTTGTATCAAAATTCACACTATCCATTGCATTTCAAAGTTAACTAAATGATCTTTGCAAGTGAATTAATTTTTATTTTTCTCTTGTTAAGGGTAGTCATTGAATTTTTTTTTAAAAAGTTGCTATATATTTATTTATTTTTAATTTAATTACTATATTTGTAACTATTTTATCTAAAATTACAAAAAGTTGTAAAAAATGATATAATTAAATGAATTTGTTTATGACCATTTTAAATGCTCGTTCAAAACAATCAAACATCCGTTTGAATTCACTTTAAAAAAATGCATTTTTTAAATAATGAAAATTCATTTTTATTTAAACACATTTGATAAAATAAATTATTTAAAATAAAATTTAAAAACTATTTTGAGTGGTTTTTTTCTAAAAGAGACAATTTTGTAATCAAACCTTAAAAAACGTATTCCAAATAGGATATATAAATCAATATTCATAAAAAAAAGAATCATATAAACTGGTATTTTCTTGTTGTGAAAAAAAAAAAAATACATAACTCATTTTGCATATACAAAAGTGGGAGTTGTGAGGAGAGGAAGTGTTGATACATCCACATTTGTGTGGTACCGACAAAGCAATAATATAAATTAGAATAAGAGTACAAAAAAGTATTTCATATATATGGAAGAAGTCGGCCACGTAAGCTTCAGATAATGTGCCACTTTTTATGGTATGTGGCGTTTAATCATAATACTCTGTTCTCTCCTACTCTTATTATTAAACCCCCTCCCCAAAAAAAAAGCAAACAGAATAGAATATATATATATATATATATATATATATATGTAGAGAGAGAGAGAGAGAGAGAGAATCTCTTTTTTGGTACAGAAGAGAATAGAGCACATCATCAATCTCAAGACGATCTGATTATATATATCTTTCCATTTCGTTTCTCTATTTTTCTTTTAAATGTGTTTGTGGGGTCCGTGTTTTCAGAAGAGGAGTTTGGTCGGGGTTGGCTATCATGATTCATCATTTTATGTATTGGATTGGCTCGTTTTTTTTTTCTTTCCTTTTTTCCCCCCTTCCTTCACAGTTTTTTAAGCTACCCTCTGTTTTATATATATATAATTATAATAAAAATTTTCCCATTTTACTTTCAGTTGTAATTATATATGTTTTCAACACTTTTTCTTTTTTCGAGTTTGTATCTTTGACTCAGAATCTGTTTTTTGCACACACCCACAAAAACCTAAATATTACGACACACTAAAAACACAGTCCTTTGCTTTGAGTTGATCATTGCCTCAGTATCTCCCTAAGTATCGCATCTCTCCTTCCTCTTTTTCTCTTGTTCTATTCCAAACGTTAAGAATCCCCTCTATCAAGAAAAAGCACGTGATAAAAGCCTTCTCCTTCTATTTCATTTTCTCCTTTCTTTTCCAACGTTTCTTCTTCTTCAAGGGGATATGTTCATCAAAACTTTGCATTACAAGACCTATTGAGACCAACTACTCCTTGGTTTTAGATCAAATTTTATAGCATCAAATATGGTTTTAGAATCTATAATGTTCAAATGGATACTTGGTCCAATAAAACAAAATCGAGATCCAATCAAAATTATGAACATAAGAAAAAATGTTGGAAAATTTGAAAAGAACCTCAGATTTTTAATAAATCAAGAAAAACATTAATATTTTAGTTTGACTCTTTCATTATATTTTCAGCCTCGTGATCGGAGAACGAACAAGATCTATTGAAGACTGTTCCTCTCCCCACATCCCTTTCACTTTTGACCTACCAATTGCTTAATTCCCACCATTTTTTTAATATTACTTAATTAACACAACAACATCAATCACATTTCCCAATATAAAATCTCATTCAAATGAATGTCACACAAGATTATGTCCATTGATTTAGACATTACTAATCTAGTTTTTGAATTTGGACCTACTTATGTAAATATAAACAGAATAGTGATTATAAGAAGAGAAGAGAAGAGAAGAGAAGAGAAGAAAAACATTAAAAACAGAGTAGAGTTTGGTTTTTGGGCAATAATAAAAAGAATCAGTCACACACAAAAGGCTTTATTCCAACCCTACAATCACATTGACTGAATCAAACTGACAAGACCAGACAATTCAGACATCGTTTTCATTATCATTTCTTTTTCTCTCTCCCGAACATGAATGTCGACCCCACCTTGTCTTTGAATTAAAACAAAGTACTCCGTATATTCTTCATTCCGACAACGTGGACTCTTCTCTTTTTTTTTTTCTTCCTTGCTGACCTGTTTTTCCTCTTCCTTTCCTTATAAATTCCATCCCACTCTCTCCCATTTCTTCATTATTTTCTACTCCCACTCCTCTGTTTTTTCTACCCAAATCCAAAACACACACACACAAAAAAACAAAAGAAAACAAACCCCTTTGTTCTGTGTTTCACCACAAAAAATGATGCAACGTTGTGGTAGCTACCAATGTTACTCTGCAGGAGAGTGTTCTTGTAATGGATTTTACGGGCAACAGGGCACTTACTTCTCTATGCCCACCTATAATAATTACTACGAAACAGAACATTACTCTTTCGAATCTTCTTCTCCAGTTGATTGTACACTCTCTCTCGGAACGCCCTCTACTCGTATGACCGAGTACGACGAGAAACGCCGTGAAGAACAACACTCTGCTTCTAATTTTACTTGGGATTTACCTCGTACCAAACATCCTCATTCCTCCAAAACCACCCGCCGCAGCAGCGCTAACAGTGGCAGTGATAAATCTAATGCCAATAATGGTGACCAAATGTTCGCTCGTCACTGTGCTAATTGTGACACTACCACTACCCCTCTCTGGCGTAACGGACCTAGCGGCCCTAAGGTAATTTAAATTTTTATCATTTTTTTTTTTCAAATTTTGTTCTGTTGATGAATTAAATCTGATGGGTTATGATAAATTTAAATTGCAGTCGTTGTGCAATGCGTGTGGGATTAGATACAAGAAGGAAGAAAGAAAAGCAGCGAGTTCAGGGCAACAAGCGAGTTCATGGCTACAACATCATTCTCATAGCCAAAAAGCACCGAGATTCTCACATGGTATTGCCAATGAACTCAATCCAAGCGTCGCTTTTCTAACATGGAGTCTCAATGATACAGAGCAACCTCAGCTTTATTATGATTTCACAAGTTGAAAATTATCATCCCACGAGAAAAAAGGAAAGAAAAAAAAAGTTTTTTTTTTTTCTTTGGCAAATGGGAAGAGATGTGGGAGAGTTTTTTTTTTTTTTTTTCCATTTGTTATTAATATTTACTTTTCTTTTTATACTGGGGAGAAAAAAAAAAGAAGAAGAAGAAGAGAAAAAGAGAAAGAAAGGAAGCATTATAATGTTGTTGAAGGATTTTTAAAAGACGGTGAGACGGTTTTATGGAAATACTGTCTCCTCTAAAGAATCCACCTTCATCAATTTTTCTTTCTTTCTTCTTTTTTTTTTATTTTTTTATTTTTTTTATTTTCTCTCTCTTTTTTTTCTTTTACCCTTTCAGAATTTTTTGGCTGCTACTTATTTTTCCATTATACGTTAATGTTTGTGAAAATCGAAATATTAAAATTATATATATATATTTGTCATCTCTTTTTCTTTCTCTCTCTTACTTTGTCTTTCTTCATTCCCAATGGAATAGTACGGTTCAATTTGCTTCTCTTCTTCCTTGCATGTTTTCTTCTTCGTTAAGAGTGTCTGTCCATCTCCATTAGTTTAATTGTATATTTTCAATATTCATATTTTTTCCAAGTCATCTAATAACAACTTGATTTAACAAGTCTATCTTTTCTGTGTTGGGCTTGCCTAGTGGACCTATGCTAGATTTGAAATATGGATCATCTTCTACATCTAAACATTGTCTACATCACATATGCACCTAAATGTTAAAGATATTTGATTTCTTGAACAGTTGAGAAATGTTCAAGATTAAAAATAAAACAATGAATATATATGTTTCTTTTTGTACTTTGAATAATCAATGGAAATAATTGCCTAACCCTACAACATAGGATAGGGAGAAAAAGTTGTGGGGTTTTATGGTATAGGTGGCTCCAACTCTCTCCATTCATTCCAAAATTCTTGTCTTCAAGTATGATGATGTCAAATGTTCCTTGATAGGTAGTTGAATGAGGAAGATATATGAAACCACTTTTTTCACATTGAATATGTTGTCTATTCACTATATGAGATGATGATCGTGAGAATCTTGTAAGTTTCATAGGCATTATTATAGGATGGATATATAAGGATAGTGGCACAACCAATCATCATTCTAAAAGTGAATCAATTGACCATTGTCCAACCAAAGATTTAAAATAACTGGGAAAAAAGAAAAAGAAAAAGAAAATAAGTCTGATTTTGGTGGGAATTTGTGTACACAGAGTGCATACTCCCACACCAACTGGAAAGGGAATAAAAACTTCCATTTAAGGAAAAGAATATTGACCATATTTTAATTTCTTACTTCATTGATGATAGTTTCTTTAATAAATTTACAAGGCATCAATTAACAAAATTAAAAATTAGATGCTTAAAATAGGTTTCAAAGTCTAGTTAAAACGTTTAGATGTTGGGTTTAAGCAATGAATTTGTCATTATAGTCATTATAATTGTATATAAACTCCAATAATATGAGTTTAAAATGTATCCTATTATAATTAGCTTTATAATAGTTTATGTTTAACGTATATACTATTTAAGTTATAATATTTGTAGTGTAAGTTATTTTATGTTTAAGTATTTTTCAATTTATTTATTATATAAATAAATTGTTATCTTGTCAACCATATAAACTAATTAACTTGGTTTTCTATTTCATGCATGACTCAGTACGTTTAATAGTCAAAATTTAATATTAAATAATTTTGAGGGTGAGATTTTTCAATTAGATGTTTGAAAGTCTTTTCTTTTAATGCTTGTACTATCAAGCTCGAAGTTAGATGTTCCATATTTTTAGTGGTAGCGGACTTTATTTTTTGAAAAATTAATAAAGTCTTAATTGTTCTCATTTATAATGATTATTTCTTATTGTTGATATCGAATTTTGAGTAAGTTTGGAGGTTTTTTTTATCTCTACAAAACTTGCAAAGCAAAGAGAAAGTGAATATGGGTGTAGTGGAGGGCACATCCACTTTGATGGATTGGAAGAAGGAAAGAATGATGAATACTAGTTTATGACTTACCTATATCACATATCCCTTTCTTATTTATTTATAGGTTTTACCTCACTCCCATTCCTCTTCTTCTTCTAATAAAAAATTGTGATCTCGATGGCTGACTATGTGCGAAATTCCCTCAGATCAAGGCCGTTCAACCCAATATTCTTATTAAATATTTATAAGGATTGAAATTCCTATAAATACTGTTCTAGTTCTTGACATAGAGAGAGGTCCCACTCTTTTCACTGTTCTAGTTCCTTAATCTGCACCACCTATTGTGCAGAACACTTTTGTTTTTTTTTTTACTAGTATTACTAACTACTGACCATCTAAATAATGAATCTTCTATACATATTAGAAAGGACAAATCTAAATAAAATATAATGATAGAAAGAAAGATTGTAATTCACCTAAGTCATTAAAAAGCATATCTTATATTTGCAGTCAAAGTTGATAAAAGATGGTGTTTGACTGAATTAAATCATAACTATTAACTTGAAAATCCAATCGTGCATAGCAAGCTTTGAGTTGCTGACGGAGTAGACGATCTCATCTTTATCAATCATCACCCGACGTCTGTACTTCGTTCTTCCAAAATCAAAGATTCAAAACCTACCTTTTACCCACAAATCATTCACCGTCGCCCATGGCCAAAAGAATCCGCCGGAAATGCCTTTTTCAGTTGGAGTCTCCATCCGACGCCGTTCCTCTCTCTCCCTCGGCTTCCTCCAAGATTCCCTTCCCATCCACAAAAGTTCGGAAGATTTCCTCCGATCAAGAACCGACCAAACCACAAATATCAGCTCCCGGCGGTTATAACCCGACCCGAATTTTCCCGAACCTGGTCGATCCCGTCAAATCCTTGTCGTCTTCGGATGAAATTTCTACGGCGATCAATCATTTACGCCGTTCGGATCCTCTTCTAATAAGTTTGTTAGATTCTTGCGAAACCCCCAATTTCAAGTCCAATCCACCGTTCTTAGCACTAACGAAGAGCATCCTCTACCAACAACTCGCCACAAAGGCCGCCGAAGCGATCTACAATCGCTTCGCCTCGCTATGCGGCGGAGAGGCGGCGGTACTGCCGGACACCGTGCTCGGACTCTCGCCGCAACAGCTGCGAGTAATCGGAGTTTCGGGGAGGAAAGCAAGTTACCTCCATGATCTAGCGACGAAATTCATAGAGGGGAGTTTATCAAATTCATTTATCCTGGAGATGGACGACGAGACTCTATTTGGGGCGTTGACGGCGGTGAAGGGAATCGGCGTTTGGTCGGTCCATATGTTCATGATATTTACCCTGCATCGGCCGGATGTGCTGCCGGTGGGGGATTTGGGAGTGAGAAAAGGGGTGCAGAGATTGTACGGACTGAAGGAATTGCCGAAGCCGGCGGAGATGGAGAAACTTTGTGAGAAATGGAAGCCTTACAGATCGATCGGAGCTTGGTATATGTGGAGGCTAATCGAAACTAAGGAAATCGTGAAGGATGGTGGCGTTTGACCGGATAACGTGGAAAGCAGAGGTAGCTTTGCAATGTGACTTTTGAATTCGTGATTTTCAAATTTGGCTAGTTTTTGTGTTTTGTGTAATTTTAAGAACTCAACGTTAATATGTGTTTGAGTTCTTTGATGATTGTCTGATCTCATGTTGAATTAATTGAAACTTATGAAGAATCCTTTGATCTTGCTTAATTTCTTCCATATTTATATTTTTATTTGGTGTAGAATTTGAATTATGTTTGTGTCAACCGAGTTATTTGTTGAAACTATGTTCACTTTGATGGGATGAAAATATTGATACTGCAATAAACATCCATAACTCAATTTTATATTATAGATACATGATGGAAATTTTAAAGAATTATTGTTATTTTTTCGTAAGATAATTCAACAAATTTATTTAGAACATAAACTTTGAAGTATATAAATAAACAATTATAAGTATGATTTGTAATGGAATGATATATAATAGTCAAAGTTAAACTAAATATTCCACAGATAGAATTTATATCATACAAAAGAAGGTCAAATATAAAGTTTAACACTAAGATGATAGCTAAGCAGGTTTTAGTTTGTATTTATTTGGTACTGTGGTTCATAAGTAGCATGTTTGAAATTTCATACAATATTGGAATTATGTGTCCTGAACATCGAATCCAAATGATATCTCATATCATTGGAATGAGAACTCTCTGATCCATGCTGAATTCACCGTTGACTACAACCATAAGAAACACAATCACTTGAATGACCATAGTTACTATTGTTAGAGATATGTTGTCTATTATTTTTACCATCAAAACTCGTTTCCTTCCCTTGTATAATGTATTGAACTTGCATTAACACAAACATTGAATTAATTTAATTATTAGTTTGTTTAGTTACTTTACACAATTCAAATATATTTAATAAATGTTCAATATAAATATATTAATTAACTCTAATTTATGCAAAAACTATTTTGCAACAATATATTAAGAAGGAATTGCTATGGATATGAAAAAAATGAAACTATTTTGGAGAATTTTGGGAGTAGTTTCAACAATATTTTGCTATTTAAAAAAATGCCCCATATTTACTGAATTTAATCTATTACATTATTGTTCTATTGTATATTAATTTGTACATATATATATAATAGCTAAATCAAACACAAATGTGTAATTTACTATCTTTGTCTATTTAAATTTTAGATCTAAGGAAATCAAACCATTAATGGGCCTCAAGATCCATTCCTTGCGGCCCAGAATTTAGTAGCGTTAAAAGTCATTCCCTTCCGCCTTCACCATCATAGGAATTTGGAGGTCAGTTTCTGATTTATCGGTTGCTTCGTTTCCTTTATTTAGGGTTTAACTAAACATTTTGTAGCGCTCGATTGTCAATGAATCGATAAAGCCATGGGATGAACCTAATAACATCACATGTCTTGGGATAACGATCCACTTTAAAAGCATATTCCTTAAACTTAGATGAACATTTAATATATAGTCGATCAGTCTCTACACTCTAGCTAATTGATGGAGTTGATGCCGTAACCCTGGTTCACATGTTTGCTCAATGAAGAACTCATAACTTTCAATTCTCATCCTCAAGCAGTCACTTCCGATTAGGTGTATCAATACCTAAATTCATCTTTAAAGGTTATTTGAGTTGGATTTATAATTTAATAACTACTTTACAATTATTTTTTTAAAATTTAAGAGTATGAAATTACCATGGTTAATACCCATAGGCTTGATACTTTTTGTATATAAATAATTATCAGATACAACAACGTGAGGAGAGCACGTAATCCTGCAGCGGCTACATAAATCAGCCGGTGAGCACTATAAGTGAAAACGTTTTCGTCTTTTTATCTTTTAAGCCTTCACATAACAAAGAAACTTTGTACTTCCTCAAATTTGCAAAAAAGTTGCCCAAAAAAAAAAAAAAAAAAAAATACAAATTTTTACAAATAGGTAAAATTCCCAACGAGAAGCTTCGGCCCAATTTCTCACTGGACTGGCGCCCAAATCTCTCTCTGTAGTCGTCATTTGGTTGGCTTCTCTCTCGATCGATCCTCCTTACTCCTCAACTTCACCTCACTCTCCTGCGTCAAGGTTTGTTCGTCTCTCATTGTTTCTATAACGTTGTTTCTTCCACATATCTATTTACTGGGTTTAGGTTTTAGGAATCCGGTTGAGAATCTGAGTTATCTCTAAAAGCAAAGAAAATAACACCCAAAAAAAGTTCCTAAACCATTTCAATCCCTGTGTTGTTTATTAGGGAGACGAGGAAATTGCTACTGAATTCGGTGAACTGCTTAGAAGATTTGAAGTGCGGAGTTGGCGTAGATAATGGGGTTGCTCAGTATCATTCGAAAAATCAAAAGGAAAGAGAAGGAAATGCGTATACTTATGGTGTATGTCAATCTCTCTCCCTCTATCTCTATCTGTTTCCTCCCCAGTTTACTTCTCTGCTTCTTATCCAGTTGGATCCATTGTTGATTGACATTCAGAGGCCTTGACAACTCTGGGAAAACTACCATCGTTTTAAAAATCAATGGGGAAGATACCAGCGTTATCAGCCCTACGCTTGGATTTAATATCAAGACTATCACCTATCACAAGTGAGCTTCCTTGCTTGTTCTTGTTACCATGCTTGCAATTCATTATTTTTTCTGGATTGAAATTTTCTTGTTCAAGTTTTGGGATTTGGTATGCACCCTGTTGACTCTTTAGTTGCTAATTTCCCCCCACAAATAAATGGCAATGAACCGTGAATAATATGGGCCATTTTGCATTTTTTTTATGAGTTTTTTATTATGACACAGAAGAAATCTCCTCTCCATCAATGCATAAGCTCTTTTCAACCGATTTTTAGTTCTAAAAACTTGATCGGCTACTCCTGATTCTATACTTTTGTTGTGCTTGTGGGAAATATTTATAGTGCGAATATTTGAACTTTGATGCACATTTGACATGCAGTTAACAATTTTCTTTGGCAGGTACACACTTAACATATGGGATGTTGGGGGCCAAAAGACTATAAGATCATATTGGAGGAACTATTTTGAGCAGACGGATGGACTAGTATGGGTGGTTGACAGTTCTGATCTTAGAAGATTGGATGATTGCAAGTCGGAACTTGATAATCTTTTGAAAGAAGAGGTTAGAAATAGAAGTCCCTGTTCCTTAATTGACAGGTTTACTATGTAATAACAATGTGATTTTCTCTGTGTATTTATTTCTGTATGTTAATTTTGTTCTACTATGAGTATGTTTTCTTTAACTGAAGTATGATGTAGGGTCAATCTTTCTGTTTGCATTTTTCTGTATTTGCGTGATATTACTGTCTATTATTGGTCAAAATTCATCATAGAACCGCCAATTAGGTGGTTTGACATTCCCATAAAGTCTATAGTTATTCTGAAGTTCAAAGTTGTTAGTAATGAATTTATTGGCAACTCAGCCAAGTATATGAAATGCAAGCTTGATAAGTTGATTTATGGTCGTAACTAGTTCAGAAATGTGTTTTGTTGCTTTTAATCAGTATTTTTCTGTGGTCTTTCTACCGTTCCTTTTATCTATCGCAATGAGATTAGTCTCTCACTTAAAGAAAGAAGTATGTAAGTAATAACTGAAATGTAAGCACAGATGATATCAAAGGTTCTATAAAATTTTACATGGTAAAGAAAGAGATTACTAATTTTTTTGCTCATATTACAGAGACTTTCTGGAGCATCATTGCTTATTCTCGCCAATAAGCAGGATATAAAAGGAGCCCTTTCTCCAGAGGAAATTGCTAAGGTAAGAAGTTCCTCTTCTAAGCTTCAAGTTCAATTTGGCTCTAATGGGATCTTTGCTGAAGATCTAACTTGAAAACGTTACTTGTTAGTCCCTCCCGATCAAGTTCTTTCCATCCTTCGTATAATGGCAGTTGGCTAACCACCTCACGAGATATTATTTTAGAAAAGTCATATGCATAAATCCAAGGTTGCACAGCATCTGTAGAGTTAAACTAGTATATTACGGAAATTTTAAAGTAATTACTTGATCTTAAACACAAATTTTCCCACTTTCTGCTAAATGTTCATCACATTTAGAGAGTAATTATACATCGCACTTAGAGAAAATAACTATACATCACATTTAGAGCAAATTCTGTAAGGAAAATTTGATGGCCCTTATCACAAAATATAGTTAAAAGGCGAAGGGTTTCATTCAAGTTCTTGTCACTTTTAGAATCAAACTTCATGTTAAGTCATCCTGTTGTATGCTATTACTATTAACTTGAGGTTGGGACGTGGGGTTCTTAAATAAATGCTTTCTAATGCATAAAGTGAACAAATGCTTAACTACCTACTTATTTGTTCATCTCTTACTCTTCAGGTATTGAATTTGGAAGCCATGGACAAAACACGTCATTGGAAAATTGTTGGTTGTAGTGCATACACCGGCGAGGGGCTGTTGGAAGGTTTCGATTGGTTGGTCCAAGACATTGCTTCCCGAATTTACGTGTTAGATTAATATCTTTTCAATTTTGTATCTCATTCCTCATGAAAACTGATCCAAGATTTTGTCGAATATATGTGGGTTTGTTCATTTATGTTGAATGCTCATTTTTTTGAAGGGTGCTTTTAATCGTTAAAAATATATACACACTCATTTCACATTGTTCCAACCATATCTGGCAATCTTCTTAGTACATGGAAGTTGACTACAAATTTGGAGTTCCATTTCATTAGGTCAATCGATAAATTTTAAACAGAAAGAAAACATGTGAATTAATGATGATCAGCTTCTAAACAGAAAGAAAACATGTCATATAATGAAGCCAGGATTCGGAAAAGGCTGTTTTGTTTGAAACTTTTAATGGAGGTTCGTGACAAAATTGGCATAAACATTTTGCAAAGAAAAGAGGGCGTTACGAATAATAGTTCAAGAGTTGAACCTCAGTATCAACATGGTCAGAGACTCAATCTCACATTGGAAAAAAAGGGTTAATGGTCAAAAACCCTCAACTCAAATAGCCTTTTCTTGCATGGCTTGCATTCTTCAACATTCAACATTAATGATCGATGAGACGAAATTTCAAGAATAGGCATTGAAGCAATTACAGTCTCAGTCGCATGGCTTAATTCATGGAATGCTCTAAAAACATGCGTACAACAAGAACAATTATTCATAACTGAGGCACTTTGTGTCTGAATATAGATCAATGAGGGATTTTGTGCTTCTGTTATCTTATTTAGACTTCTTTCCTTGTTTCCTCTTTATGACCTCGTCGACATACATGATGCCCTTGCCTTTGTATACTTCTGGTGGCTTACAGCTACGAACTGCAGCAGCAAATTGGTGTACCCTTTGTTTGTCAATCCCTGTGCAACATACCACATTGTTTTTGAAGCAAAAGACGCGAACAGCTGGTGGAACAGTTAGTTCAACTTCATGACTGTATCCCAGTTTAAGATACAAGAGGCGTCCTGCTGCTTCAGCTCTGGCTTTGTAACCAACTCCCACAATCTTAAGGAACCGAAAAAATTTAGCCTCCATTCTAGTTCCTGCTTACCTATTAAGATGAAATTCACAAACTACTTAGTCTACTGATATTTAATAGATCATGTTTCATATTTGTTGGAAAAAGATGATATAGGAATGGTTAAACATTAAACAAGTAGCAAAGTTCATTGTCAATGGGCTTGTGTATACATTCAAACTGTAATTGGATTGGAGATGAACTTCGAAAATAAATCACCAATGATAATTTGGTGAGCCAAGAAGAACGGGCAGCAAGTAGTTTCAATTACTTAGAAATCTCACAAGATCATTGGTTCAAAACCTGATATGATAATGTACTTAAAAAAACCCTGATATTATAGTTACTAATTAGCATCGAGTGGATTGAATTTATAAACTAAACCTATAAAATTATATCGATCTAATTCGAGAGATTCCAAAACCTGGAACCACCCAGCCCGAATCTTTCATCACACAGGTATATGGTATGTATACAACCCAACCTGTTTCCTGTCAACGCAAATTGTTCGTGTGATTAAAGTTTTCTGATCCAAAAGAACATAAAATTACCACCATACTTCAAAGTCAAATTATTAGGTTGAGATAAGTTTAGCATGGTGAATCTAAGGTATAAAAAGATAAAATTAACAATCAAGATAATCCATCATCTCGTCAATCATTCCTCATCCCCATGTTACCCCATTATCCTGATCCCCATATGGACGAAAATGAGATAACCAGATGAGAAAGAGGACAATGTTGACCCATCTGATCCACCAATCACCCTCTGAAGGTCCTCTAGGTGCTGCTATAAAGCTCATCAACACCTCCGCAGGTATCCTTACCAACTTTGGATGCGTGCCTTGACTAATCTTACATGGCAACCCCTTTACTCCACACCATATGGATGCCAAATCACCCCTTGAAACCCCCCCACGGCACAAGTAAACAAATACATTTTTCTATTTGTTTGTGCCCTCACCAACTTGCTTGTGCACCTTGACCAATCTTACAAAATAACCTCTTTACCTCTACCTACAACATATGGACACAAAAGAAACTCGTAGATTATTAAATTCTAGATAGGTGACCACTATGAGATAAACTCATTTCCTCCAAGTTTTGTATTATACCTGCCCTTATTGACCTTTGCTAAGAGAGCCCATAGTAGATGCTATGTTTATAAAATAAGGTGCACACATTTCGCGAAGCCCCAAGGCTCAAAGCCTTGGGTCTTGGAACTTTTTAATTGTTTTTGAAAACTAGTAAAATAACTAGGCTTTTCCTTTATTAAATAAAAGAATCAAATTTACTACGCTTGAAATCAAAATTCCTTATGTTTAGGGGCTTTCTTTCATGTCCACTTCAACTATGATTTCTTTTCTTAATGTTGTATTACATAGTCAGCCTCACAAACAACAATCCTGCTTCAAGATTAAGATTGAACCTCACTCAAAAATGGGGAAAATAATGGTGGGAAAAAACACAGAACAAGGTAAAGTTTAAACTTTGATTAATATAAAATTTAAAACTCAATTGCGAAGGGAGATGTGGTAGCTGAAGCTTCAATATTAAGATTGAAATACAAAACTCAGAAAACAGTATCTTTACTGATATACGTATAGTATAGCTAAAATATAGGGAGAACAATGGCGAAGGATTATATAAAAATATGAATGTAATAAGCTTACCAACTCGGGCAACATCAATAAAAAAACTTTACCGGGATGAAAAGAAAAAGACATCAAAATGCAAAGATGAATACCATGGTTATGGAAATCACATCAGATTCAGGCAAAGTAAAGAAGCTGCTTCAACAATAGAGCCATTCAAACAAAAGATCGTAACAAGTTACAATTCATGTCTCAAGAATTTGAGTATTTTGAAACTAAAGTATACAGCTAATAATCTTCCACATAGAGAAAATTTGCAAAGAGATACTCATAATGTCAAGAATAAAAGAGCCGTGATCTTCATTTGACAAAACCACAATAATCATGCAAGAAAAAAAGTAAACAAACACCAGATTATCTGAGGTGTATACATCAGTAATAAACAAAACTGCGAGCGTAACCATACAATCACGGTTACAGTGCTGGAAAAAAATAGTCAGTACCTTACTCATGCTAATGCCTCGTTGATATTAGACATTCGAACAACATTTTGAGATATAAATACACAATCGAGATAGTAGGAATCGTAACTGAGGAAGACCTAGAATGGACAAACCTGGAAGTAGGGCGAGTGAGTGACTGAGGGGAGGAGGAATTATTAGGGCTTGCGATTGAAGATTGTGCTACGACAGAGAGGCAATGAGCGTGGTCGGAACGGAAACAGCGCGCGAGGTGGGGCGAACGGCGGCGTGCTACGGGGCGGCTGCAGTGGCAGAAGGTAATATGGTTTATAAAAAAACGATTTTTTTTTTTTTTTCAGATAAGTATTGGAAAATTTGTAGGAATAACCCTTTGAAGACCCGACTGAAATGTAGCTCAAGTTAAAAACAAATGAAAAATGACCTTTTTGTTGATGTAGTCACATACGGAAGTATCCATTCATAAGTGTGAGGGTTTGACGGTTCCACGAGGCTCCTCTCGCTCCTCATCCATTTCTCTTTCTTTGTTTTAATTCTTTCTATTGTTTTTCTTTTCTTGTCTAGAGAGCTAAAAAACAAAAAAAAATGCATCACCGAGAAGGTAAAAAGGTTATTTGTTCTTGCTCATTAGCCATGAAGGCTTGTTGCAAAACAAAAGAAAAGCTAAAAGAAATAAATATCGGTTATTTTAGTAATTTCTCCATTCGATGATTTAGGTTTAAAAACATGGTTCAAAAAGTTATATTATATCTCATTTCGGTACCATTATTTTTTGCTAAGGAAAGTAAACTATTTTTTATTTTCAAATTTGATGATATGAAAATTGAGTTTAGCCATTTGAAAGTTAATGGGTTAAAACCAATGTTTGATAAAATAATAAATAAAATCTCTCTATGTAAATATCTACTCCAAAATCGTAACCATAGGCGTATAGTTATGTTAAAAAAATGACTCACATCATAAGAGCAATTGTCCTAAAAGGGTTAAAAGGTACAAAGTATGGTGATCCAGGAATGCGATTGGCGCCAAAATCAGGAAATTCATGGAACTGATTCCACTCGCGTACATAATCCTACAAGAAGACAAGATTTCTGGTTGCGAGCCGCTTTCACATGTACACGTAATAATCCCACTGGCGATCTGAAAATGGTTGGATTTGTAGTTGAAGTATTCCATTTACCGATCAAGAAAGAGAGATGGAGCTATGTGGAATCGAAACTTCACCAGCAATGCAACGCGCGCAGTGCTGAAGGACAAGAAATGGGACGCGCTCGTCGTCGGCGCAGGCCACAATGGTTTGATAGCCGCTGCCTATCTTGCCCGTGCCGGCCTCTCTGTTGCCGTTCTTGAGAGGCGCCATTTGATCGGCGGCGCTGCTGTTACCGAAGAGCTAATTCCAGGATTTAAATTCTCTCGATGTAGTTATCTCCTAAGTCTCCTCCGGCCTTCCATCATCAGGTAGTTTTAATTCTTCTAGTTTCTGATCCGATTCACTATTTGTTGTATGTAATGATTTATTTTCTTCCTTTTTTCATTTGGAATGGCTATCGGGATTGAAAACGAAGGGACTTGGAATTGCGGAGACATGGATTGAAGCTATTGAAACCGATCGCCACATCTTTCACACCCTGCCTCGATGGTCGTTATCTTCTACTTGGAAGGAATGATGAACATGATTACTTGGAGATATCTAAATTTTCTAAAAGGGATGCCGATGCTTACCCTAGGTGATTCTCTCAATTCATCTTGTTCACCATTCCAGCTGATTGTTTGGTTTATCGTGGATTTTGTTGTAGTACTGTTATTTGTAACTTTTACTTGATTCGTCGCTGGTGAATAGATATGAAAAACAGCTTCATAAGTATTGTAAATTCATGGATTTTATCTTGGATTCACGAACTCCTGAAGCAGTACACGAGGGTTCATCATTCAGTGACCGGTTGAGAGATAAGGTGCAAAACTCTATTTTCTGGGGTCGTTGTCTCCGGCATGCGCTATCATTAGGCCAAAAAGATATGTTGTAAGTAACTTGAACCGCTAAGTGTTGGTTTAAGTAATTCAATTTTGTTGCTGTCTGATGCATCTCTTGACTTTATTTTTGCTAGGGAGTTGATAGACCTTCTAGTATCACCAACTTCTAAGGTTTTAAATAGGTGGTTTGAGGTAATAATTGACTTCATTTAGTTGAATTTGAAAAGTAAAGTTTCTCTTGTTTGTGAGTTGAAATGTTTATGTTTCTTGTATTAAAACATCAACTCCAGGGTAGCCTCAACGGTATGAAATTTCTTTTAAGGGGTGCAGGGTAGGAAGGAGATTTATGTGAATTAATGTGATCTCTGTTTAATTCTCAGCCTGGATGTTTGTTTCATGGCTTCTAACCTTTTCAATTCTAACCTACTTTTTGGTTCAGTCGGATGTATTGAAGGCAACACTTGCAGGAGATGCCATCATTGGGACCATGGTGAGACTTCATACTCTGGTTTAAATTTGGTTCAGTTGCATACTTAAAATGCATTTGAAGCATCATGATTTATCTTATATCATCCTCCCAGTCTCTCTGCAGTAGAGAATCTTAGGAATGACTGACTACTAATAGCTCAGGAATGTATATGATTATCATAATTAGATTAAGTATTTGAGAATATTAAATAATCCTTTGCTATATGAAAGACATACTGAAAGATCCACCTTTTTCTATTTGTGCAAAATCAAACTCCTCATACAGAACATTGTAGTAGGTGCTATTGGTTTCTGTTACAGCTAATTCAAATGATACATTGTCTTTGTTGATCAACTGAAATGTTGCAAATCTAAAATTTTCATTTCCAACATGGTATGGAGACTACAGATTCTAGTTATAATGGTTTAGAACTTCTTCACTTAGTGAACATTTTTTTTCTTACTTATTCACTGAGTTAACTTTTTCTTTCGTACATCAACAATGGTGAATTTATCTCCACCAGACAAGCATCAATACTTCTGGAAGTGGATATGTTCTACTGCATCATGTAATGGGAGAAACTATTCATGGCGATCGTAATATTTGGTCGTGAGTATCTCATCTTACAAATGCTTTTATTACAGAGCTCAATTAATGATATTCCTTGAAACCCTGCATTATGTTTTTGTAGCATTTTAACAATATTCATTGAAGAAATATTAACATCAATTGCAGACATGTTGAAGGTGGGATGGGTTCTGTATCAATGGCCATAAGCAATGCTGCCAAAGAAGCTGGAGTTCATATTGCAACAAATGCAGAGGTATTCTATTTCAGTATGCAGCTCTGAATAACTTGATATAGTCTTCAAAAGCAAGTTCAAATTTAATATTTTCTTTTATTCTCTCCATTTTATTCTTTAAGTTCTCGCCCATTTTCTTTTGCTTATTTTGAATTATTTGTCTCATGTACATTTTAATCTTGATGGTCAGGTTTCGGAACTGATGATTGAAGGCTCTGGTAGATTAAAGGGGGTTGGTTTATTTATTTCCTTGGTACATCTCGAAGGCATCTTTTTATATCCTCATGTATCTGATACATCCTATTGATTAAGGTGTTACTGGCGGATGGGACGCAAGTGCATTCTTCAGTTGTTCTATCAAATGCAACTCCGTACAAAACATTCGTGGTAAAATGCTTTACATTAGAAATAAATCATTTTAGCGTTGCTTCGTGTTTCTCACTTTCTCATTTTTATGGTTCTGTCATAGGAAATGGTGCCTCAAACTTTTCTTCCGGATGATTTTCTACGGGCTATCAAATGTTCTGACTATACCTCAGTAAGAAATAGTTGATAATTTTTCTTACTATTTTTTTGGAAACAAATAAACGCTAACTTCTCAGATGTCCATATCTCCTTTGTATTTAGTCGTAAGATCCTTTTGTTAGTTTACCATTGTTCTCAGGTCTTTATGGACTTGGGTGAGATTTAAACCATCAGTCCCTAGAATCAACAGAATCTCGACCGTTTCTTTTTTATGATTATGACTTATGAGTTTCATTCTGGTTGTTGGTATGTGAATCAATTTTTGACGATTAGGATGGTGTCTATTCTGTTTCTATTTGATTAGGTAGCTCGTTGGAAAAAAATGATAAATGATAATCGATGAATAAAAAGGAGCAAGGGCATTGGCTTGTGCTTTGTGTTTACACAGTTGCGTTTATTTATCTACATTGCTCTTAAAGTTGTTAGGTCCTCTTAAGTCCACCGTTGTTCTTGAATGTTTTAGTTGGTATAAGTTGAAGGGTCCAAGCCTGACCCTTGCAAGACAGAGAGAAGACCTTTTATTTTCCTTGAGTATGAGTTTTTATTATTCTTTAAACTATCACAAATGCATGCCATTAAAGATATAGAAACGAAGGTTAAGAATGCCTTGTTCCAAATGCCCAATTCAGACAAAAGTTGCATCTACTTTCCTCGGTTCTTTGTTCCCATGCTTGAACTATCACGATAGTTTAGACTTTACTGGCTGGAACAGGGAACAACAAAAATAAACGTTGCTGTTGACAAATTGCCGCAGTTCCAGTCTTGCAATTTGAATAATCAAGATGAGGTGGGTCCTCAGCATACAGCAACTATTCATATTGGTGCTGAAAGGTAGGAGAGACACTACTACTAATGTCATTAGCAGCTACACCAGAATTGTTTTTATAATGTGTTTTGTATGGTTGAGCAACTCATCATTATGCATACTTTTAATTCTTTGACTATCTTGAATACATTTGAGCTATTTTCCATAAACCCAAATGTCCTACAATGTGAATTGTTTCTCTGAAACCTTAGGAGTTTACTTTAGACTTATAAAACCCATGTGCTTAATGTGTAACAGCAGTTCTGTTGTTAGTGGTTGTGAGTGAGAAAAAATAGAGATCTCAAAAATGCATTGTTTCAGAAAGTAATGCATTTGATTGTCATTACAATCTAACAATTTTTTTATTAAAAAAAAGAAGACTTGCTCACCTTTTCTTTCTTGATTTCTCTTTTAGAATGGAAGATATTGGCACAGCTTGCCAAGATGCATGGGATGGCTTTCCATCGAAAAGACCTATTATTGAGATGACAATTCCTTCCTCTCTGGACAAAACTGTATCTCCACCTGGTACTGTAAATTTATTCCATATGTTCTTCCTGTTTAGCATGAGAACCATCCTTGTCCCTTCCTATTCCTAATTTTATGATTGTTAAGAGAATGTGTACTTCGTTGTATCCATCTGAAGGGTGAGGAATATCCTGTCCCAAATTAGGAACCCTTCCAATTTTAGAAAGAAATTATGTTATGTCCTACAGAATTGTTCTTCCATTTTGTGGACAAATCATTTAGAATATGTGATGCATCATATTAGTAAGACAACATTCCAACACCAATATAACGGGTCACCGAAAGTCACGTAGTCAATTTAATGAAAAGTATGGATTTTCATTTTCTCTAACGTGTGGTCAGAATTAGAAGACTTTTGTGTTTGCAGAAGTATTTGATTGAGTTGGGACCAAATGATTTTACCACAAATTATTCATTTTGAAATATATCGAACCAAATGTCAAATTATATTTCATAGCTTATGCAGTTACATTGTAGCTAATGTATGCCCCTAGTTATTCAGATAACGGTTAATATTCAAGCTCATGAATTTTTTGTAGGTAAGCACGTAGTCAGCTTATTTACACAGTATACACCTTACGGACCCTTGGATGGGAGCTGGGATGATGTTACATACAGAGTAAGTTGTTAAAGGGGTCTTTGTGCATCTGTTTGACATATGCTCACTCTGGCTCTTACGTTTGTCCATAATCAACCCTACCTTTATACATGTTTTGGTTTCATTTTTACCACTAGTTGAATTGATATTAATTTTTAGATTTGGATTTATTTTTCGTTTTGTCAATATGACAAGAATCGGAGTCTATATTTGCAGGATTTATATGCCAAAAGATGTTTTAAGTTGATTGATGAATATGCACCTGGCTTCAGCTCATCAATCATAGGTTATGACATGCTGACACCACCTGATCTTGAGAAGGAAATTGGTCTAACAGGTAAAAGTCCAATATGAAAACTTCCAGGCCGATTTTTCTTTAATCTGGAGTTTAGTTCTGAAAAAGGCTCAACTATAAATATATTTAAGTTGAAATCAGAAGTCGTAGAGTCTTCTACTATATTCTCAATTCCATACTCCATGAATTTGCTGAAACTTGAGTATTCTCATCTGTAACAGGAGGAAATATTTTTCATGGAGCTATGGGCTTAGATTCTCTTTTCTTGATGCGGCCTGTAAAAGGATGGTAATACTCACTCTAGAACCCTTCTCTTGTTGCTTTCATTTTCAAGTCTATGTAGAAGAAATATTTATTCCATGTACTGCAGGTCAAATCATAGGACACCGATTAAAGGATTGTACTTATGCGGTAGTGGGTCGCATCCTGGAGGTGGTGTCATGGGGGCACCAGGTCACAACGCTGCACATATTGTTCTTGAGGATCTGCCTAAGCCATAGCCTTGGGATTTTGGCATGGTTTATGCCCTGACCACACAGGTATTGAACTATGAACTCACCGTAATCAGAGTATATCAAAGCAACACTATGTAAATACCATGGTGTTGAATAAAATAACGTGTTGTGTGCTGCCTTCTTTTGCCACTATAGAAATCTCAACGAAGCCTTCCCTTTTCAATCCCATTTCCGTTATAAATCTCATATCAAATAGTAAGTAGGGTGAGACGAAATAAACGATCTACTAAGCAAGAAAAGAGATATAGTTAGTTGTATTAAATTTTGTTAATATTTTACATTATGTTCTATCAGCTTATATTTTGGGTTCGGAACTATCCCAAATTAGTAAGGAAAATGTGTCATACACATGTTGTATAGCTTGGTGACTTACCTGTCCGTGTAATCAGTATCAGTTGCCATTATTCTACTTTGTCTTCCATTCAAAGCTCTCTCATTTCACTCCCAACTCATCTCTCTAATCCCAACAATAGAATGGGCAATGAAGTCGAAATTTCAATAATTGGGCCTGGGCCTCAAGGCCCAGTAATAGCGAGACTTCTTGGGCTACTGAAAATGAAAACTGCCCTAAGAAATAGCAAAAATTTCAAGGAGAGGAGAAAACAAAAACTTTAGTATCATGTCTTCTGAGCTCGACGGCGGCGACGATGACATTAGCCCCATCTCTCTGATCCTTCCGACGGAGGAAAAAGATGCTTTAGCATCTGAATTGCTCCACCATTTCATCCCTTCGATCAACTCCACACTATCGATCAGGCAACTACCTTCCCAAGGACTCTCCTTTCAGCTCTGGCCGGCAGCCACCACACTCGTCAATCTTCTCGACGACCATCGCTCTCATCCGCAAACCAACCCTCTCACACCCTCTCTCACCGCCTTACGCCACGCTTCAAAATCTCCAACTCTCAAAGTTCTCGAGATCGGCTCCGGTACAGGTATAGTCGGAATTGCCGCCGCCGCTACACTCCGAGCAAAAGTGACCATTACCGATCTATCCCACGTCATCTCCAACCTCCAATTCAACGTCGAAGCCAACGCCGGGATTTTAGCGGCGAACGGCGGTTGTGTTCAGGTGGCGCCACTTCATTGGGGAGAAGCCATTGATGCGGAACTAATTGAGCTGGACTTCGACCTCATATTGGCTTCCGATGTTGTGTATCATGACCATTTATACGACCCTCTTATCCAAACTTTGAAGGACTTTCTCGTAGGCGGAGGAAACCCCAACATGGTGTTTCTGATGGCCCATTTACGGCGGTGGAAGAAGGACTCGGCCTTCTTCAGGAAAGCAAGAAAGTTTTTTGAAGTTGAGGTTTTACATACTGATCCACCGCCGCCGGGATCGAGAACTGGAGTTGTTGTATACCGTTTCACTGCTAAGCTGAGCAAGAAACCGGCCATTGGTTCAGCAAACCAAGGTTGAATATTAATCCATTATCATTTTTCCCTTTTGCTTAATCGTCTTACTGATGATACGAAACATTTGTAGAAGAGATAAAAGATCATTAGGCTTCGTTCGTATTAGCCCATTAGGAACTCTGAAGTTCTCTCATTTTTCTCTGCCCATTGCATCATTTCAAGCAAATTCAAGAAAAAAATTAGTACTCCATGCTCCCAACTCGCGCCATAAATTTTATCAATTGCATCGCCACTTCGCTAAGCATACTGACGCCATAAATTTAACAATTATCGCCGTGGTACACGTTGTGGAGAGTTCTAGGGAAAAAAATATCCTACCTATACAAAAGGAGTATAGGAAAATTTGCAGCAAAATCAAATCTAATCTTGCTATGAAGAGAGCAGAGATATGCAACATCAGCACATACAAGAGAAATTTTAGCACAAGCCTCAGTTTATGGTTATTATTAATGTGCTAAAGGGTCATAAAGACAAGACTGGGGATAGAAACAACAATTAAGCCCCATTTTCATTACATAAACATGGTCTTACTTCATTTTAATTTACATGCAAATTAGAGATTAAGGAAATGAGACTGACCCTTCTAAGCCGATGAAACGGAGATGGGTATTGCCTCTTCTTGTGCGACCTCTAGGCCTGAATGCCCATTCATATTATGGGAAGGCTTGTCGTTTAACTCCCAAAATTTGGCAGTTTTAATGTCGTCCATTGCCATCATTTTTGAGAACTCTTCATGGTCATATGTTAGAGTGGCTTTTCCTCCAAATACACTTGGAAGGTTTTCCATATCGAAGAAAGATTTCATCAGCTCTACACTGTCCTTGTTGTTGGGGTATATAAAGTTTACTTTCTGACCTGTATTTGGATCAATAAAGTACCTGATAGCCTATGATAAGGAGATAATTTAGAACCAAAATTGAGTTAAAGAGTGGAGATAAAAGATGGGTTATAATTCTCTAACCTTCCAAAAGGCTTGAAAGATTCTTGGAGGATTGTAGAGAAATGAAACAGCAAGCCTTTCTGGATAGTGGCTCTGCAGTATGTTAATAATGCCTCTTGCTGCTTTGACAGAGATGTTGGTGTTTAGTGTAAATCCAGTAAAATCTATCAGCCACGCTATCTGTTCTTGGCCGTTACGAAGGTTCAAAATGGTGTTCTCTAAAAGATACACCACATGTCGAACATTGTCTTCCGGCAAGTTCGTATTCTGATAATTTGAGAAAGAAGCCAAGCTGAATAGAATTGATTTTTTTTTAAAAAAAAATAAATTTCAAGTTCTCTATGTTGGGCTGTACCCAATACTTGCTTCGACAGCGAAAGGTGAATACAGGGCTTCAATGAATAGGAAAAAGTAATCATTCATAACAAAACTCAGTAGTCTTTAAACTAACAAATAAAAATTTCAGAATCTTTAAAGAAATATTTAAAGCATAGAAGGAATGTGGCATTATCTGAACTCCAATTTTTGTGCTTAATCGTTTCAATTTTAAAACGTAGACTTTCAAGTTTTTTCAACTTTGTGTTTAATTAGTCTTATCTTTTTCAACATATGTTAAAATCAACAAATCTATTAGACAGATAGGAGAATGGGAATTTATAATACAAATACGGACAATGATGATCTTGTCGAATTTGGTTCTAAATTTTCATTTTGCACTTTGGCCAGAAAGTCTGAGTAAAATACCTGCATCCCTGGCCTGGATATGAGCACCGTTCGACCGAAACGGTCGTAGAAATTTGCTCTAAAAGATTTGCCTGTTTCACCTTCATGTGCTACTTCATGCTGCACCATATCGAAGTTTGTGAAAAATACTTATGGATTAGCAATAGTCTTGGTTTTAGAAAAACAGGCAACTAAAATTCAACTAGTGAAATTTCCTACAAAAGTCGAGGATATAATAACAATAATTTAAATTCTTTTAGAACAAATTCTATTTAGAATAAAATCAAGCAGTCTTTTCAAACATACAAAAATTGATAAACTATTTATTTCATATAAGACAAAATCTATTATATTTGATTTTTTTATTAAAGATATTTTTTGTAAAATATTCACAATTTCTCTAAAATCAATATACTATTATTAGATAAGAATAGAAAAGATAACTACAAGACTATTATTATTATTATAGCATTAAATAGATGGGAAGGAACAGAAATTTTACATTGTGCTTTTCAGCTCCAAATCAGTGATATAACATGTGTGCATATATACCGACGCTCTTACAATTCAGACAGACCGTACAAGCATTTCACTATATTATTAAGGGCAGCTTATTTTTTCTCTTGAGCCCATAGCAGATAGAAACAAATAATTTTATAGCGTATATTCTAGACGGAGTTGTGCTATGGTTCTGGTTGACATTAAATTGACGCAAAATTACATACTTATCCTCATACTTCTAAAGCACACGAGGATAATTCAGGAATCATGTAAAATGAAAATAGTTAGCTATGGCAAGAGTAGAGTAGAGGATTGAGAGTTAAAAAAAGAAAAAGAATATTTATGAGAGGAAAAGGAAAGTAGAGGGTAGATTGCAAGACGGAAAGGAAATGCACGATGGATAATAATTGTGAGAACTTTTGAGCCAAAATGTAGAAAACTGTCTCCTTTCATCTTATAACAACAAATCACATACCTGTGATCTTTATCAAAAAATCATACCTGGATGCAGGGCATCTCACACTATCACACTCCTATGGCAAACTGTGGTTTTACGAGTTAAAAAGCACAAAAATAGGTGTAATCTAGAATTTGTTCAAAGTGTTTTTCTTTACAAGAAAATCAATATAGTCCTAAAAATTGATAAACATCATCCTTAATGTCTACTGTACTAAATAAACTAAAATGTTCCCCTTTCTTTGAAAATTATACACATATCAAGTTCTATCGAGCTATTGAAAATTAATACACATCACCCTCACCCTTACTGTCTATGGTGCTTATGGAAGTAAGCTGCATCCAAAAGTTATTGACATGATTTGATTAGTAAAATTAGAAAAAGAAAATTACGAATTTTTATCAACATTTAAATGGCTAGGAATAAGCTTTTTCCTCTTGATGGGTGAAATTAATTAGTTCACACTAGATTTATTTGATGTTCTAATTACCAACCTGGAACTACCCTCAATCAAAAGTTTTCAAAGACTCTTTCCTCCTGAACGTAGAAGAGAAAAAATGCATATTCATGCCTAAAAGTAGATTAGAGACGGTGGCCAATCAAAAAAATTTGTTGATAAAAGGCTCTATAATTAAGTAAAAATAAACTGAAGACAAAAAAATGTAAGTTGAACTTGAACGAGCCTGGACGGACTAAAAAATAAATTTGTTGATGGTATTCATACTATAAATATAAAGAGTATAAAGTTAAAAAGTGACACAAACAATGCCTATATACTAAACCTGTGAGTACTTGGAGTGATTAAACGGCAAAGAACTTAGAGACGGATCAAACTAACCCATCTGATTTCCTCGGGCTTGTAAGTTGCCCTCCATTTGAGTGAGTCCTCCAACATTTTCTTTGCCTTATGAAGATCCCAATTCCGTGCAGCCAAATATCTCCGAAGGCATGCATCATTACAGTACTTTAAACTGCGACCGGATAGGTGCCCCATGGCACCTTTTAGTTCAGTGATCTGTTTGTTAAAGACAACGATCAATACAGATCATAACCATTTAAAGAAATTTAGAAAATTGACTCTTTCCATGAATCTCGTCCCCAATCTATCAGTCAAACCCATTACAATCATAATATCATCATCCAAAAGGAAGAAAAACCAAAAAAAAAAAAAAAAAAAGAAATTAAAAGTAGTCTTCACCTTCCCATCCTGCTGTGAAGGATCATTAGTTTCTCCATTGTTATGGGAGCCCCTTCTTTTAAGAAGAAACATGCTCAATCCACACAAACAGCAAATTCAACCTACAACATTCAAAAGGCTATATCACGCGTATGAAAGAAGTTGTAGTTTATTTACAAAGTCTCAACTGAATTCTTTAGCATTTGGGACGAAAACATTAAATATCATGTTCCACTGAATATTCAAAATAGTTATGAAAAACGAGGAGAAAAAGACCATCACTCAAGGTCAATTGGTACTTAAAAACAGCCAACCAGAATTGACCACTCTGTATAATTTGCATTGTCGAAGAAGCAGGGCAAATCCGGTTGAATAGTCCACTAACCCAGCCTCTCCCCCACACAAAAATAAAACAAAAGAAAATCACCGAAAATCATAATAGCAGCAACAACCACAAAATTTAATTCAAGAGGATTAAAGGTCATTTAGTACGAAAGTGATTGGGAAGAATCGCTACTGGCCACTCTATAAAGCAAACGGTTGGTTCAGAATCTTGTAATGTGAATTTACTTTGACTAAACCTCTAAAAAACGCTACTCCGAGACTCGAAGAGGAACCAAAAACACAATCAAAATCGATTAATGCCGATAACTTAATCGCACTCATAATCTAAGTTAACAAATCAATAACTAGAAGGCTTAAGAATCCGAGAGGAGAATTGAGACCAAACAGCGATATATTTCAAGAATGCAAGTGAAATAGGGAAATTCAGAGTTGCCGTCCAACCGATCGGCGCCGTACGTTATTCAGAAATGTACCAAATCAGAACAAAAAAAGTCAACTTTAGTTTTGATCGTCTGGAGACACATTGATAATTGCAAAATTGATGTGAAATAATAAGAGGAAGACAAATTAACCTGACACTTCGATCGGAAGAGAGCAGGGAAAAAGGCGTTCTCAGAACCGAAAATTGGAGGAGGAAGAAGAACTCAAATAACTACTCGTAAGGTCTTCCTTTCTTTCTCAAGTGTCATTACAGTTTCCCCCATTCTTTATTCAACAAATAGAATTATCAATTTTCCCGCGTTCACAATGCATACGGAATATATATATATAATGATTATTGTATGCACCATGCGGCCCATTCATTTACATTACACAAAACTAATAATAATATTGATAATAATTTTAAAAAATACTTGTACAACTTTACGATTTAACATTTTTATTGAACAACGTTATACAACATCTAAAGATTTTTTCTCAACCATACTTAATTGTCCAAGCTGATTCAGTATGTCAAAGTTGAGGATGAAACCATATTACTCATCAAGTATATTTAGACTATTTACATTTTTACACAGTTTGAGTGGGTTGAGTAGACAGACTAACCTAACTTCAACCTCGGACTCGTCCTTCAGCTCCCTTTTCTGTTTCTGCCTTTGCTGAAACAGGTACTTCTTCCCTTGCTTCCGCCGGCCCTACTGACTATTGAAGTGACTCATTACGCATGGGAACTGATAAATATGAAAGAGCATTTCCTATTGATCCTATTGTTGCAACTCATGAAAGATGTACTTCCTCTTTCAGTTACCTTTATTCCGAACTCTGCCTCCCCAGCTGAGGCTTCAACCGACTCCCCTACTAATAATCTGACTATGTGAAAACAACAACTATCTTTTTCCAATAACAGACAAAACTACATATATTTCATGGGAAAAAAACCAGGCTACTAAACTTAGTTTTGCATGTATATTTTGTCTCCTTTATCTTTTTTTTTCTTGGACATCTTTTCCTAAACACAACAAGACAATGACACATTGAAAATGCGCACCTTGTCACGTTATATCATAAACTTTTAATTTCATCCACTTAAAATCTTAAATTTAGATTAATGTCATAGTTTCACCTTTCTATTTATTTAGTTAGTTTCTTTGGGTCATTACTTAATAACAAATTAATGACATCGACTGACTTTTTTTTTTTGGTGGTTGAGAGAGGATTTTGATTTGTTGGGTATTAAATAGAATTAAACTGAATGCAGGGAAGTTGAAATTAGGTAAACACATCTTTAATAATCCATATTAATAAGAGGAAACCCACATATCAACAACCAACAGCGGAGCCAACTAGATGCTAGCTGGCCCCCCTAACAAACGAATAATCCTTGTTGATCTATTTTCTTCAAATATCTACACATTCGTTGTCTTTCTTCTGTCTATCAAAAAATATATAAACCCTGTGGTCAATTCCAATCTCGAAGCTATATGTATTTTTTGACCAAGCTTATCTACATCTGCTTTACATTATTGAGGAAGACTTCTATTCTATTTTACATTATTGTGCATGCTATTTATCTATAACAAACAAATATTAAAACACTATTTGGAAACATTTCAACTACCAGTTAGTGAGCACAACCGATCGCCTACAAAGGAGACAGAGTTGAAACTTTTCTATCTCATTCAAATAGATGCACACAAAATGTTTGTTAAATAAAAAAGGCTACCAACTATTTAAACGTATCTACTTCTACAATGAAAAAGACTATGCATATAGATATATTAATCTTTGTATATGATCAAGGATTTTATTTGTATGAGCTAACCTCACAGCGGAGGAACTTGTGCTAAAAGGCAAGCTCACAAGCTCATACATGAAAAGAAGCTTGAAACTTGTTTAAGATTTGTGCTTGTGTATGGTTATTATTTAATTTACATCCAAGAGGAGCCTAGAAAACAAAATTTTCTTGCTCAATAGATCTTATTCCCCATTTGTAAGAAACAGAAAGAAAGGAAAAGGAATAAACAATGCCAATCAAAAGAGAAGAATATCTCTCAGAATGTGATCATATTTTTGTAATTTTTAACAGAGGTTTTTTTTTTTTTCCAAGTATACATAGATAGTAACAGTAGCGTAACCAAGGAAACATGCTAATGAACATGTATGTTTTTGGCATGCATCTTTTCTGGCTCGTTATTCTGGATTTCTGTATATGATAGAATAGAAGTTATTCATCATCAAAGGATTCCTAGGAAACGGAGATCTTCTACGATCTTTAATAAGTTCACTATCTACATAAGATAATTTATTCCAATGAAGTTAGTTACCTCTTTAACATTTAAAAACAATCGCCCGGTAAATTATATGAGCCTCTATAGGAATTGGAGATTGTTGTACAGTAGTGTCCCCAAACCATAAAATATGCTCCAAACAAGATATAGTTGTCAACAGTCTTATGGAATTCCTACCCACATCAAATAAGACATCAAAAAGTTAGAAACTTTTTTTACGAGACAGAGAAAGAAAAGGCAACGTCTCTTACCAAGAGATTGGAACTGAACATACCCTTCAACAATTATTCGAACGCACTGGGAAAATCACACATTGAACTCAATTTTACATGGTTATGCACAAAGGAATTAGAAAATTTTGTACAGAAACCAAAGGAATGTTAACAAACAACCTTAAGAATTGGTTACAAAATCTCGATCACCAGCCAAGGTTAGAAGTCAAAAACAAATATCAATATATCTCCTACTGAAAATGATATGAACTCTCTTACAATAATCAATAACAGCATCCACCGATCCTTGAAAAATATAATACTCTGTAATAAAATGATATCTCATAGTTATACCAGACACCTACATGTAAGGAGGTGTTCGACAAAAATGTATAAACTTAACAAAATTTCAAAAGCCATCACCCGTCTAATCTTCAAACCTGGCAGGATTGTTTTTTCACCAAATGATATGAGCCTCGATGAGAATTATTAACAATATCTCCATTGAACTTCAAACACCTTAGGAGTTGCCAAACTCAAAAAACTTGTGCCCAACGATATGCGCCTGCTTGATAATTATTAACGACATCTCCATTGAATTTCAAACACCTTAGGAGTTGTCAGAAATTTAAGAGACTAGTGCCCAACGATCTTCAAATCCTAGATCATTCATGGTTGGATTAAAAGACTTTTAAACTTTGGAGCACCAAATGATATAAGCTTTTTAAAACCTGGGAGGATCATCTTTCACCAAATAATATAAAGTTCCCAGCTACTTTCAAACATTAAAAATGTTATAAAAAAGAGTATTATGATGGAAATATTAAACAAATAGACCTCCCATCTTGAACTCAATTGAAAACAGTTTAATATTACAAGGTTACGCTAGTAAAATCTTGAATACATGAATAAGTTTCACAAAACCATAAAGACCTAGAGCGGTTTGAAAATCCAACTTGCAAAAACCTACAAACCCAATAACATTCAACTACTATTGTAACCGTCTTGAAGACTGGGTACAAAATCTAAATCACTAGACATTCAATGATATGGTGCTCCCAAAAGAGTAAGATCTCCTCTCACTTATCTTCAAACCTTGAAATGGACATAAGATTTGACATCAAACTGAAGTGCAAGATTAGAAACCTTAAACATATAGCATCGCCATCTCCTACCAAATAAGACAAATTCTGACATAATTAAGAAGCATCTCCCACTAATACCAAAATCTCACTCGTTAATCTTTGTATCCTAAAGAACAAGTGATTACGTAAAAAGTCCATAAAACCTTGCAGGAACATCTTTCACCAAATGATATGAATTACAAACACAACACTAATATATTATGAACGGGTCAGAGATCTTTTTATTCAACAAATGGAAAAATCACTTCCTCCTACATGAAATGAACTCTATCGAAATTGAATGACCTCCCTCTATACACAAACACAGCTGACCACTCACATGCTAAGCTTAATACTAAAGAGTTAAATGCAAGAAGGTATTTATCGAGGTTGTATGAACTCCATATACATTTGAAAACAATCTCCATCTGAACATAGCTCATTTGGCTAAGAAAACTACTATACCCAAAAACATCTTTACATACATCAATCTGAAACAAACAAATTTTGACATTATATATATATTTTAAATAGATTGAAAAAAAGAACATTACTCAGAAGAAGAGTTCGAACACAGCTTCAAAGCTTAACTGCTTAATTAAATGACAATCCAAAAATTGAAGTTACCAAGAAAGAACGATTGCATTCACACTCCAAAACTTTACAGCTATCCGCAGATCAAACAGCTCAGCAACGGCAAAGTGCAAGCCAGGCGACCCATTCCAATACAAGTTCTTCATCCGTCCTTTCTATGTGCTTTACAATATAGTTGTAACAAAATACAGACTACATACAAATTCATGCTTGGACAACAACATATACATAAAGTACCATATTTTAACGTTCACAAACACAACTCACTGGGGACAAAATGAACAATATATATATATATACCACGTAAATGAAAAGCGAGAAATAGGATTCTGGAGAACTTAACAATTTTCCTTGTGTGTACACGGTAAAAATCTGAACGCAAAAACTATCCAAAGCCATGCACAACTCGTTTGATTAGATTTTGAACAGAACCTACACAAAACCAGTATCCAACACCATCTGATAACCCTTTGGTTTTTCATTCTTGTTATTAAAATTATAGCAATTAACACCGGTCTCACTTGTATGTTTCTTTGTTCTCTTTACTTTGTTGTCCACGTTTTAGGGGTTCCAAAATCTAAAGCAAAATTGCAAATTAACCGAAAGAAAATGTTCCATTAGGAATTTGATTAAAAATTAACATGACTGGCAATTGTGAGAGCAAGAAATTTTGGTTTTGGCCCTAGAAGATATAGTTGTTATTAATACCTGAAGGCAACAAATCTCAGTAAAATTACCCATGTAGCCAAGATATCAGATAGAACTACACTATATAAAAGCGCACGAATACTAATGAGATCATGCTAATTAACGAATAGAGATTATATACCGGCTAATTTATAGAAGACTAATCAGAGTTAATATATTATTCTACTTACCAACGCTGTTGTTTTACTGTTTTTACCTTTGTGACATGTTCGCCAACGATTTCATTTGAGATCAAAAAAATTGAGCAAGAACGAGCACGTGTTGAGCAAGAACGATCGAGCGAGCAATCCCTGAGGATGCAAGCAACTGTGGGCAGCAACGCATAATAATATGCACAGAGATAAGAGAGAGAGAGAGAGGAAACGGCACACACCAAAGAGAAGGAATCCCGGGCAATCCCCGTGCGATCCCTCCTCAAAACCCAAAAAACTTTTTTTTTCATTAACGTAGTTGACCTGCCATGCAAGCGCACCTGTCATGGCAAAGGTCGGATGACAAAGATCGATCAGAAACCGCCTCCCTAATAAAATAGGGACGGTTCCGCCTGATATCTTATACATCCATAACAATACTCTAATCAAATCAACCTTCCTTTGATGAAATTACATAAGGAAACTGCCAAAAACCACTCACGGTTGGATTAAATCCGAGATATCGTTTTCTCCTCGCATTGATATTGAAATCCCCCGCTTGTCTTGTATTAAAGAGTCCATTCAGACTAGTAATACAATCGGAAGAGACCTAGATCATCTGGTAAAAACCCTGTTATTTATGAAAGATGTTATTCCGCACCGTAAACACCGACCCCAATCAAAATGAAGACGGTGGACAAAACAGACAACTACATCTGGAATTTTATATGAGACGAACCTGAACTTGGATCTCCGCCAGAAGAAAAGACATGGGAAATAACAAGAGAACAACCATGGTACCGGAATTTCTCATTGGCGTCCGATATTCCGCGACGATAGAGCAGAAACCCCAATCTAGCACGGCCCGTAGAACAAAAAGTCAGAGTCAATGAAGGGAAACGAGGGAAACAGATCTCGGATGAGGATGGCGGGAAGGAACCCTAATTTATTATATAGGGGGGGCCAAGAGAAATGGACGGCGAGGATTGTGCGATGCGAATAAGATGAACGGATGAAAATTAGTAAGCTGGAATAGTCAAAGCCTAAAAGGCGGTGGGGCATGTGATAAGGACAACGCGTTTAGAAAACGTGAAGTGCTTGGCCTTGGTTTTTTTCCCTTCTCTTACTCTTTTTAATCGCGTTCTTTCAAAGCCACTTCCTTATCCATGCCACGTAATGAACGATTATTTTATCCGTAAATAATTTTCCTTAAATTAACTTATTCGGGAAATTGTGGTTAAAACTTTTTTTTTTTCTTTTTTTAATTTTAGTTGTTATGAAAAATCTTTTTTTAAAAAGCGATCAAAATTTACCTATTAGATAATTAAAAAATTTCAAAAATAATTTTGTGCTATTTTTGGAAATCTCACTTTCTTTTTAACTAAATTCTGTGTGAAATATGATTTAAAAACTAAATTATTTTTAAAAAATGTTACCACCATCCTAAAAACTTAATAGAGTATATTACTAATAGTTTGAATATAAAAAATATATATATATATATCTTTAAAAGCCAGAAAGGACTTAATAGATTCCTTTAGTCCTGAAATTTTAAAATTTATGGTTCTAATATGAGACGCGGTATAACATTTAAATTTGAAATAGAAATTTGAAGTACTTTTCTAAACCTATTTTTAAAATATGGGACTAAGAAGGTCTGCAGATTTGAAGAAAGTTCCCAACTTTTACCGTCTTAATTTAGATGTCTTATCAAGGGATTCATTGGGATTACTCTTACTTGGTCTTTTTCATATTAATAATTTAATATTTAATATTTTTGTATTAATATCTCTAATTAATTAATATATAATATTTTTCACATTACTTTTTATTGCCTAGAGTTTACTGGGCTGATTATGTTGGGAGTTTTTTTTTATTTTATATTCATTGTATCAAATATTATCTCCTTGTATTACCGTTTGTATCAAATTTTATTTTGTTTTTGAAATTATTGTTCACAAACTCGAGTAATATTTTAATCAAATTTCTTTCCCCTAGGTCAGTCAATTTATTTCAATTTAAATCGATTACTGAGTAACATTATACAAAATATAAAAATGTTATCCAGTTCAAAATTCCTTAAAAGTTTTAAAGATTACCTCCACCTACGTATAATATAAGAGATGAATTCAAGAACATAAATATATACGGTCCGACCTTTAAGGCATCATCTTTAGAGAGATTGGGAAGCTAAGAAACATCCTACAGATCTATAGCGCGCTATTCAACTATTGAGCATTTCATTTATTATTGTGATTGAACGTTGTTTTTCATATGTTCATATGATGCAAATATCAAAATTACCATGAAAAGGATACATCCTTACTATATGAAGAAAATACCCAATAATATACACGTACAGGTGAAAGTGAAACCATCTTTAGTTACCACATGAGGAAAATAGTGACGAATAACGAACCTAAATTCCCACAAAACGATATATCCAACAAAAAGATGAGAAACCAAACACTCGACGACACGGAGCTACCAACCCAACAAACAACAACATATTGTCGAGCAGTTCAATTTGGATGAGCTTGATGGCGTGACTTCTCCTTCTCCTTCACTTCGCTCCCTTGGCTTTTATCATATTCTTCAATCACATCATCAAAACAACAATATACTAATTAAAATCATTTAACTAGTAAATCATGCACACATTTACTTTTTCCTTTTAAGGATGTGTACGTGTTTAATTACCATGTTGATTGACTGGTTTTTTATTCCTGTGTTCGTCATCGTCAATTGACTGATATTTCCCTCCATAAGTTCCTCCAAATCCTTCTTCCTCGCTTCGGGTCGCATACCCTTCTCCGAATGAATCACACATTATATCTCTGTTTTCACACATTAACCCATTTCATATTGAAAGAAACAAAACAAAAAATAAAGTCCCATTCTGACAATCATTTTGTTTTCAAAATTTTCATATTTCGTTGTCTGTTTCTTTTGTTTTGAAAACTAAAAGCATATTTTTATTTTTAAAATTTTTATTTAATAGTTGGTTTAAATATTTATATAATTCTTTTTTAAAAAAACATAAACATTGGCCAAAATAATCAACAAAATGGAGTCTACTAACCCCGTCTCCTTGGTTTTGTTCTGAGAGTCATCCATTTCTTCGCACTTTGGGTTCTGATCAGGTGCAGTAGCAAAACTAATCGCTTGACGGGATCGAAGCTCAGGCGAGCATATACGGCGAAGCTTCGGCGGAAGAGGTGATGTGAGCACAATCGGCGGTGGAGTACGGCCGAATCTGATTGCGTTTATCATATTTGCTTTTGGAAAACTGAGTTTAGGAATTCTTTTATATGAACTTAAAGTCAGACAGAGATTCTTCTACGTGACAGTGAAAAACTTTGTAAACGTGCCACGTGGAAAAAATTCGACATGTGTACGCTTTCTACAAAGTTGAAATCTTACGTGGCGTTGACATAGCAAAACTCTATTGCACCGTAATTTGAACGTGACACGTGGTCATATTCAAAAAGACTCAAAAAAACTCCGACCTGCCGGATTCGAACCAGCGACCTAAGGATATCTGAGAGTTCCTCACTACAGTCCTCCGCTCTACCAACTGAGCTAAGGTCGGTTTTGTTTAATTAGGTTAATTCATTCTTTATTAAACTTAATGATGCTTAACTCATTTTTTAATGTTTGTGAGAAATTTTTTTGATTGTTTATTTAAGAAAATTACACTTAGATATCTTTCTATCCTTTAAGCCAATAATTAGAAAGAAAATATATATAAACATAAACTTCACATGTCAAAAACCAAATAAATATAGAAGTGACTTTTTTAGAAGGTGAAAATACAAACCAGTTTTAATTGTGAGGTAAAAAGTGTTTGGATGTTTTCTTTCACCAAACACTTCGAGGAAATAATAATAGTGTAGCTCATAACCTTGATCGGGTTGCTACTATTCACTACAATTTGTTCCATATTCTCACTTGGACAATATTGTTTTTGGGCATCGGCTTGTTTGCCTAGTGGGTTTCTTCTTCTCTCTCTTTTTTTAATTGGATAATGTTTTGAATTTGGAGGTTTCTTTATAATATTATTCTTCGAATCTCACCCAAAAAAAAATATATACAGTGTACTATAGATTTAAGACCATCAATAGACTGCAGAAGCCAGTAGCATGATATATTGCTATGTCAAATGAACTTTTCCCTAACAATGTATGCTTTTATTTCATAATTTGTAACAAAAGAAAATTACCATTAACATTGTTCATATACAAGATTTTTAGATGTCATATGGATATTTTTGAAAAAAGTAATAAAAACAATTAACTATTATTGTTATTATTACTTGTGTTTTGAATTTAAAATGATGGAAGGCATAAATTTAAATCCTCATATTCAAGTATCCACTTTAAGGCGTGACCAAACAAAAAAAAAAACACTTGAAAAAACGTGTAACTTAATGAAAAACATAATTTTGGAAGAAGATAAATGGGATAGTTTTAACTTTTAATATTTTTCAATTAGCGTCGTCAGTGTGATTGCCAGTCGTTGGGATGCGTATTTCATGAGACTAATTGCAATTGATTTGTCACTTTTAAATTTAACCATTAAATCATGAAAAGAAATAACCAATCAAACTAACATAAAATAAAAAAATTCAAAATAATAAATAAAACATAATAGAAAGAATGATTCTGAACGTTCATAAAAAAAAGATGAGCATACCCAAAAGTCTTACACCTCAAACACTTCCCTTCGGAATTGATTTTGGAAGGAACAGAAGTGATTTGAAAACAATCTTAAGTTTTCTTTTTTATGTTTGGCAAAATAGAATATTAGTAAATCTATGAAAATTTCTTTTAAAACACAGGGTCATTTAATCTAATCTCGTTTTTATTAATTCTTTTTAATTTGTAATTATAAATTTATGAGATATATATAAATTTGCAAATAAGGTTTTTGGTACAATATTTTTCAAATAAGTTGAATGCAAACTCTTTTATTAAATGATAACATATTGATTATTTTTAAGAAAATAAATTAAATTTATTTTCCTAAATACGTAAACAATTAATAAATCTTAGACGTTATTTAAAAATTATAGACGACAGAACTATCAATTTTAGTAGATTTATTTTAATTATTATAAGAATCCATTGCACCTAAATCTATCATCCACTCAATGTAACATGAGCGTTATAATTAATTATACAAATTATTCTTACTGGTTCAAAATTTAGAATATTATCTTTCACCTTAGAATACAATCTTCTTAGGAAGTCTATATGGAAATGAAAACACAACGAAGTTTTATCAACAAATCATTCTGAGCCAAACAACATTTGGTATTTCGTTATTCCATTTGTTGTTAAGGTCAAAATTACAAAAAAAATTAAGCTATGCTCATTAAAGAAAACAGATTTGAAAAAGACAAAATTACATTTCCAAAGGCAATATTTTGAAACACATAGGGAGAAAAAGAAAAGCACTTTTATGAAATGTATGTGTACCCGACTGTTTCCCAAAAACCCCCTATATCTCAACTTTTTTTTTTTTCTGCCCCTAAAATTAGATATATTCGGGGTCGAAAAAGGACATCCGAGCAAAACTAATTGAAAGAAAAAGAGGACCCATCTAAGAAACCATAATTGAAAAAGCAAGAGGCGGTTACTACCGGACAGTCGGTGCAAATCAGGACATATAACTTATGGGTTTGCTTACACAGATCACAGGAAACAAACAAAAACCCAATCAATCTCAATTTTTCCATTTAACTCCAATGATTTTTCTTTACTAATTAAAAATTCGTGTTAAGGAAATTAAAATTAGCACCAAAATTAAGATCATCAATGGGCGGTATGTGATTCTTAAATCTTAATGTCATTTTTTTTTTACAGAACAGAAGATGGAACAACCAAAAAAAAATTATAATTATGTAATAAACAAATACGGTACCTGAAGCTTCGAAGCTGTTGCTTTCAACGCCATGAAGAAACTGTAATGATTGGGACTTCGTTCCATGCCAACGAGAGAAACCCAGGTGAGGATTCCATTAATGAATACTCAGAGCTATAATCGTACTTCCATAAAAGGATTTTAGCTTGGCTTTTTGCGTAATGGCTCAGATTTACTGATTCAAATCCTGAATTTTCCATTAACTTTTTCCATTCTTCTTTGTCTTCCATTCGTTCGGTTTTCGATCCTGGTGATGATTCCGGTCCGACCAGTCCGCCGATTTGCCGGCCGAGTAATGACTTTTCTAAGTGAAGCCGTTCGTTTGAATCGCGAGGTAGCTTTGGGTCAAGTGATTCGAACACGGCTGAGTAATGTCTGAGTGCGTTCTTGAACCGGTTGAAGAAGCCGACCCGGTTTAGGCTTGCTTCGTATTCGCCGAGGGTTACGATTTTAGGGTTCAGTGATTTGGCTAGTTGCAGAACATTGAGAACGGCGCGGGGAGTTTCGTCCAGGAGGTTGTACAATTGAAGCATGAAATTCACCGCGAGGGTTTCATCGGTGTCTATTTGGAAGGATGATTCGTTCAGTTCTTCGATTGGAGTGAGAATTGGATCGAATTCGAAGTTAAGTTCCAGAAGCTTTGCGAACTCGGCTAGTCGGTTACCTGTCGCGAACAACCCCGTCGCTGGACAGCTTCCAAGCATTGGAGCTGGAATGCCGGAGATCCGGATTCCGGTTGGTTTTCCGGTGGAGCGGGTTGCAAGAGCTTGTAGAAGCGCCGCCCATTGAACTCCCTGAGCAATCCCGAAGTCGATTATGTGAATCTTGCTTGCGTTTTCTGTACTCTCGAGGATAGCTTGATTTGCAGTCAAATGGGCGAATTTGGAGTAAGGGCAAGCGTCGTTGAGAGCTTTGTAAGAGAGAGTGAAATCGTCGGAAGTGGATTCACAAGAAATCAAACGACTATCCGATGGAAGTGATAATCTCCGGCAAAGGGCATCCATAAAGTAAAAGGCCACCCTCTCGGTCGGATCTCCATGCTCTGATGATGATTCCTTAAGCTTAATCAACGTTTGAGCCGCTCGATCTGGCTCCGATTCGGAAATTCGAGCACATTCAATTAGGGTTTTAAGTAGTGGCGGAGTCGATTCAGTGTCTGCAGAGCTCGAAGAACCGCCGTTATCTTCACTCTTGAGAACAGCAAGGGGAGGGTTGGGGATTTGAGTGTCCTTAACCACTGCCGATGGAGTTGCCGGGGGAATCCCCGTCCACAAAACCACGGGCGGTTCAACGGCGGGTTCACTTTTGGGCGGGTCAGGGAAAATGACTCTGTTAAGATCAGAGGGTGAAGAACAGGGGATAGTGAGGCGACTTGGACAGGGTACAAAGGGATCGGCAGCGTAGAAAGCAAAATCCGAATTAGATTGCCACGCGTCACATCCAGAAGGAAGATTAGAGCTATCCGTTGAATCTCCACCAGCCATTAGACTCTCCATCCACTCGTCAGAGTCGAACTCTGCAGCAGCACCGCCGTCGAAATCAGAAAATCTAAAAGCAGTAGAATGGTGCTCCAAGTTCGGAAACTGAAAGCTCGTTTCTCCACCGTCGACCACTCTCTGAACCTGAAACGGATCAGGAAATCCAGCTCCAGTTAGCCCAAACCCCAAATCTGGAGCCCCAGACAAAGCATGATTCGAGGCGCTCCATGGGTTGAGACCGAAAGTACAGGGTCCAGTAAGCTGCTGTGGCTGGTGCTGTGGGTGCTGCTGCTGCTGCTCCTGTTGCTGCTTCTGCTTCATGACTTGCTGAGCAATCGCCATTAGATTGCCACTATCGGCACACATATTCGCCATTTTCCGGCCAAAACAAAAATCTACAGTCACACCATCCCCCAAACATGCAACCAAAAAAAACGAAATAAAGAAAAAAGGTCAGCGACTCCGACTCACTACTATACAGAAAGTTAAAATCAAACTCCCAGCAAATACATCAAGTAAAAGAAGACATACAGAAATGGAATTCGCCGGTAGCGAACAGATCACGGCGGCGAGGTCGTCGGTGAAGCTGTTTAAGCAAAGAGAACTGAGAACAGAGTGAGAGTGAGAGAGAGAGAGAGAGAGATAGAGGTAGCTCAGAGATAGATTAGAAGAAAAAATTAAAAAAAGAAAGAAAGGAAGTTTTTCCCCCCGAGGGAGCTAGAGTAGAGAAGAGAGTGGGCCCAGTAGGCTAAGAGAAGAAAGGAAATGAATATTAAAGGGAAATAGTCAGAAGAGAGTTTGAATAATGGGGGGACGTGGCAGGTGGGGCCCAGTGGGGGGATCTGACGAGACCGGATGAAGGGAGTCCACGTGGATGTGGAGGTGGAGTGGCTCCCGCTCAATGCGGGGAAACTGACAAGGAGAAGTGGGGACCAGAGAGGGAAAATCAGAGTGACACGTCAAAACTGTTTTTAAAATAAAAAAAGAAAAGAAAAGAGTAGCCTCGAGGGCGCCGTCGGATGACGCAAAGGTGGTCAGGAGATCGTGTCCGTCCAAAACTTGAAAGAGTGAAAGGAGAGGAGCGGACTTCAGTGGGGGTGTGTATTGCAAACAAGGGTTACTAAGGAGATTGGGGATTGGCAGTGCTGTGGTTGTCAGTTTAATTGCTATGCAACCACAGATGTGTCACCTAAACTCACCGTTTCACGTGAACCCTTTCTCCACTTTCCATTTTTTACTATTATACTTCTTCTAACACCTTTACACCATTTAATTCACAATAATATTTAATAATATTTAATAATATTTTTGTTCTACACATCCACAACGTTGAGTTTGTATTAAGATTAAGTTTCTAGGTAGTTGTGAAAATACATGATCTCAAACTTTATATATGTTTTTTTTTTTTATAAATGTGAAAAAGTAAACACGTATAGCTTTTGAATAAATGTACAAACTTTACTGTTAGTAAGTTGAGTTCTTTACATTTGACCAATTTGTTCAAATTCTAATAAAATCATAAACTTTTAAGTCTCTAATATAGTTTTTGAACTTTTATGGCAAGTGAAGATCAATACTTGACATGCATCAATTTTTGTGCAATATGCAAGATAAATAAAATAAAATGTTCTATAAACAGGTAAGAAGAACTTATGGTGTTAATAATTGTGATTGAACAATTTATTAGGATGTAAAAAGACATAAATATACTAAGAGACGTATCTAAGGATTTATTTATCAATATTTTATTATGATATGATTTTTTTTTTTTATTTTTTATGGATTAAATTATATTATCACATATTTGAAAGCGTAAGTTTCAATAGATATAATATTATATTACTTGTATACTTTTTTTATTTATATATTTATTTTTTAGTTGTTGATGTGAGATATTGTTTAAAATCTTAATAACATACCAATAAAAGTTAACAAAAATTGTGAGTTCTCTACTTTTAAAATTTGTTATTATTGTTGCTAATCCTTAGCTTTTGATTTTGTATCTATAGATTTAAAGTTGAAAGAGAAAGAGGAGATGTGTTGGTAGAAAAATGTGGATAGAAATTGACAAATGAGTCCTACCATATTGACCAAATTGATTAATTTAATGGTTTTGTTTCAACTAAATCACATGGCTTTACTTAAAAATTCATGTATATTTTTATTATTGTTTGTGGGGAGGCAAACTTTTTAGGTTGAGGTGAAGGGTGATTGGTGTAAAGGCTATGGTAAAAAAAGAGGATGGAAAGGTAAAACAATGAGAAGAAGAAAAGGAGGCAAAGTGAATGCTTTAATAAAAACAATTAGAACACTTCTTTTTCAACGGTTGATGACCTCACTTTCACTACCCACTTTTGCCTTTCAAGTTTAAATTAAGTCCTTGCAACGAACCCAAAAACAACCACTTGTCAATTTATTTACAGCTCGATGAAAAAAGAAAAAAAGAGGTAATCACTTTTTCGTTTAAGCATTATGAACTACATTCAAATAAGTTTTTAGATTCATTTGTTTTGGTTTAGAAATTTCAAAACGAACACTTTTACGTTGAAACTTTAATCATGTTTGAATTTTAAGATTTATAGTAAAAATTATTTTTTTTTAAAAAAAGACTCATTCAATTATTTACTTTTATATTTTAGTATTATTTTGATCTCTTACCTTTATTTTGCACCTTTTTTCCATTTTTTTCCTTCAATATTTCAATATTTACATCAAAAGTTAAATCGAATCATTTATAGAAAAAAAACACATATATACAAGCTTTATGGCATATGACAATATATCTATGTAGGAAGTTACTATTTTACCATTGAGTTCATTTATTAATTAGCCACACTTCTCTAACTTCTTATAAGCTACCTAATTAATTATATAAAAAACAACCTAATATAACAAGAATGAGTCAACTCAATAAAAAATTAAGCTCAACTTGATCAAATGAAACGTAATTTAGTTAACCAATTAATTGGATTAGCTAAGGGCAATACGCCGAACATGACATAATTGATTGATATAGGTTATTATATATTGATTATAACATGATCAATAATAGAAGTTGGAGAATACATATCACTGGCTATCCCATTTTACTCGATTCGTCAGATTTTATCGCATGCTTCAAAATATAGTGTATTATCAATGTTTATATATCTAATAAAATCATGTTCTAAGTAAACTTGACACAAATAACTATTATTGAGAAAAACTTTAATGGATTAATTAAATTAGAGATTGTTCAACTATTGTATGTCTATTAATGTATGTTTTTGTAGTATATCATCACTACAACCATATATATCAGTTATTCATTCACTTATACTTCTAAGACGTTACATGACTAATGCTTATTAAAACTTAAAGATTATATATGTCATATCAACTATGAATATGTTCATCATAGCCTTCACATGCAAACGCTAATAAATACTCGTCTTCATTACCTTTGTTATGTTATTTCCTAGTCCTATCATGAATATAGACAATCTAGCTATTACAAACTATTTTCACAAAGTATAAAAACCTTCCACTAGCTAAAGTCAATGTGATTTATTGTTTCTTCGGGTAGTTATCCATCCAAAGAGGACAAGACATCTCTACTCTACAAGTTTTGATTGTACATATTAGTGATGTCAATGTTGACACAAGTCATCAACTTTCCTTTGTATTTAAAAAAAGAAGAAGAAAAAAGTGGACTTCTAATGTCTTCATCTAACAACCCATGTTTCACTCATTCCACAGTGTTAAATTATCATCCTCAATTCCTTTAGAAGGCTTTTGAGGCCCTGTAGTATATAGAGTTGAAATTGTATTGTAATATAATCCAAAATTCATGTTTGGATTAAGTGTTTTGAGTCCAATTCGACACACGCATACCAACCTTTGATTATTCTCAATAACCCTAATTACATTTTAACTCTCCAAACACTCCCACATTATAATATGTTTCAAAATTTCAATTTCATCTTTTCTAAGTTTAGGTTTAATTATTTTATTTGAACATTCAATTTCTACGATTATTGTTGTAAAATTATGAAATCCCAATTTTTGAAAAATTGAAAATGAAATTGCAACCATCATGAATATTTGGTTATAGATGATTTTTGCAATTACACATTTTTCTTTATTTGGGTGGGGTTGGACTTCTTTCAATAATAAAAAAGCTGCATAGTTACTTGTATACAGAACATTAAATATTGTTAGCCATACCAATTAGGTAATTAAAATAGATAGTTCACTGTCAAGAAAAGGTGTGTGTATGTATATATATATATATATATTGGGTAAAAATAAAAAAAAAATGTAAATGTGATAAAATTAGAAAAAGAAAAAGGTGGGATTGGAAATTCCATAAAACAGTGAAATGAATTTAGAGAGTTGAGAGAGAAATCAATCAAATCCAACCGTTAAAAATGTATAGCATAGATGGATTAGACTAAACACCAGTATAATGAAAGCAATCAATTCAAAGCTTTTCTTTTCTTCCTTAATTTGAGAAGGGGAAAGGGGATGAGATGATGAGATGATGAGATGATGGGTTAATTGGGTTCCCACTCTCCACTCTCCACTCTCCATTCCTTTCTTTCACCCATCCTTTCATACTTTTCCCCAACCTCAAACTTCATTCACTTTTGCAAAAATAACTCCAAAATTCCTTTCATCTTATTTCAATTATATTTTATTAACTTTTCTAATAACACTACAATTAGCAAATTATGTCATAAATAATACTATTTATTATTATAATATTAATAAATAAATATTACTTTGAATTCTTCAAAAAAATTAATTAGTATATTACATTTTGGTAGCATTTATTTCATTTTATTGTAATTGCTGTTTTTTTTAATGGTCTAAGTTCAGTCCAGTACGTTTGTGGCAATCATATATCAAACTTAATTATTATCAAACTTTGACAATTAATAGTGTTTTTTCTTATTATTATTGAAAATAGAATCTATGAATATATTTATGAAATTTTATAATACACACCCACTCTTCTTGAATAAATTTAATAATAAATTAACATTATTAAGTAATATTTAAGTGCACATAAGTCTAACTCTAACTCAATTGACATATTATGTACTAAAAGTTTGAAGGAGTGTGATTTATATCTTTCTCTAATTTGTATTTGAAAAAAATGAATTTGTCTTTAAATTTATTTAAAGTATTTGAAATCAGGACCAAATTGTAATATAGTTTTGTGTTTACATAATTCAATAAATACATAATTAATTAAATGTTTGGTTATTTTAAAATTGTAAATTAAACAGACCGTCACTAACAAAAAGATTTACAAAATATAATAAAATTTTAGAAATTATTGAAGAGATTTATTAGTGACATAGATAGACTGTGATATAATCGTATCATTTTTTGCTATATTTCATAGGTTCTGAATGTTCATCAGTATATCACTTGTAGATTTTTGTAGATGGAGTTAGAGTTTCGAGATTGAAGTACAAAAGTAAAATGACAAATCTTTAATTGGGTTTCGTTTAATTATTATATAATACACATAATAACAGTAAACATATGAATATCAATTTTAATTATATATGCCAATATAAACATTGCTTGGTTGGAATAAATTTGTATTATTGAATAAATCTTAAATTTATAGTTTCTCAAGTTAGTTTGTATTGAGATAGATTCAGTAATTATAAGCATTTTGACATAAGAAAATGTAATATGAAAATATGTCTAAAAACATTTGTAATCAGAATTACCTTTTCAGTCTCTAAATCTTAATTAAAGAATAAGTACATTTAATCACTCGTGTTCGAAATTAGTCATCTTTGGTTATTTGTATGATGGAGAATACGTTTAAAATGTAATTCTACTAAATTAACCATAAAATTTAATTTGAAAATCATATTTTTTTTAGTCTTGAATAGTTCTCTTTTCTCCTCATAAAATAAATTATTGAAAATGTTTACAAATATAGTAAATTGTTAATAATTTGTTAAAATTGAAAAGTCTATTTATATTGTTAAATGGCTGTAGTCTAAATGTTTATCATTGTTTCTTGCTGATACACACTATTATTATATTATATTTGCAAATGTTTTGTTAAGGTTTTAAAACATACATAATGAAAAAATAATTCTTGAATTTGGACGGAGATTTACTCAAAAAGCAAATAAAATGTGCAGAATTTGATGGTCACGAAGAAGTAAGAAGCTAGAAGCTAGAAGTATGGAAAATAAAGAAATAGTTGACATTTGGAGAAAGAAAGGAAGCAAATAAATAGAGATAAAAATAAAACAAATTTGTTGTATTATGTAAACCAACTCTATGCTCTTATCAAGATTGGCTAGAAATTTGTGGAGATAACTAGTGGAATGTTTTGAGTTAGGCTAGAAATTAATATCAAATTTCAAGATTTCGAATCTTGTCTACTACAATTGTTCGTTTTAAAACATATGAATTAAATAGACATCCACTTCAAACCTTAGAGTAAACGTGTATTTTGTGCGTGGGAGAAAGAAAGAAAGAAAAAGAGAAAAGGATGGAAATGGGAGAAGACATATATGTGTTGCGTAGTGTACGGATGGTGTGTCCCATGATGGCGATGTTTGTGGTTTGTGTCCACTTGACAACGACACCACACTCTAATTCCATCTTTTCTATATCTCTTTTTCTTCTTTTTATTTGGGGAATCCAACGGTGCAGAAAGGGGGATGTAAGTTCCAATTCAACGCACACCGCTTGTTCTTGGAGATGACTATTTATACCTCAAAATTAATTAATATTTGGGTGTTTTCCTCCTCCTCCATGGACCAAACTACACTTTACACTTTAGCCTACACCCAAATATTTACATTAAATATTAAATAGGTTATGTTTAGTTTTAGTCCATAGTTAAACATTAATAATGTTAAAAAACCCAAAACCCACACTCTTTAATTTTTAAAAGTGTTTAAATAAAAATAAAATTTTGAATTTTCTTTTAATACATTTTTTGTTTAATTATAATAACTTTTTAAAGATACACTTTCTCGTTCTTCTATTTACTGTTTATATATTATTTTTAAAAATATTATTTCTATTTTTAAAAAAAGAAAATTAATGTTTTCTTCTTCATTTTGGAAGATAGTGCTTGTGTGTATATATATAATATATATCCAAGAAACTTCACGTACATGCATTTATTGTACTAATATATTTAGTGAGAGCTGAAAAAGTAAATTAGACCATATTTTTGTATAAAATAATAGCTTATTAGATTGGAAGTAATTAAGTATATTTATTTAGGTTATATTTGTGAAACCCTAATTTAATTTAATAACATTTTAATTATTTTTTATTCAATATTAAAAAGAAAATAAAAAAGAGCAAGTGGCTAAATTGTAAATTTGTAATTACACTTTTGAAATATGATTGAGTGATTTGGCATTTTTAAAACTAATAATTGAACTCATTATTAAATTGGTTCATCATGAGATCAACAATCCGTTGTCGTCCAGCGGTTAGGATATCTGGCTTTCACCCAGGAGACCCGGGTTCGATTCCCGGCAACGGAACTTTTTTCAATTTATTCATTTTCTTCTGTGGCTAAAGCTCCCCTCTTCTTTCATAATCATTATCTTTTTTGAGTATTTTCCTCTCTTTGTTTCATTATTTTATCGTTCCTAAAACATTCTGATCATTTCATTAAGGTCCCAATATGGGTGAACGTTAACACTATCACTTCCTTACAAATTTTTTATTTAAGTGTTCAATAAAATTTGTAAAATTTAGTTATGAATGTTAGTACAGTTTGAAATTACACAAATTTTCATCCATTAATAGAGTAGAAGTATATTCGATTTAACTATTTACAAAACTTTTCACCGTCAGTTTTGAAGACAGATAATTTTGAAGAACAAATATATTTTAAGGAATATTTGGAAGCATTAAAAGTAGTTTCTGATAAACTTCCAAACTTTATTTCAAAGTTTATATAAAAAAAATATTTTGCCAGTATAAATAATTTTTATAAAGAACACTCACTAAACCCTAAATACATTGTTAACATGATCCACGATTTATTTTTATTTTTATTTACTATTAGTAGTAGTTAAGAGAGTGTCCAGTGAGTGTTTCACACTTTGTTCGAACCAAAAGGATGTTTCAATCAAGCATACAAAATGTTTAATAAGCAATCTAGGAGCTTAAAAACAATGGTCACAAAGTAGAGTAGTAGTACACTGGTAAGTTTAGGAGTTTGTAGCACATAAATAAACTGTGCAAAAATCTGCATAAAGTGACTGAAACTGAAACTGAAACTCCCAAGAACATACAACGCATCAGACATATCAACGGTGTTTGTTTGAGCTTTATATGTCAATTAAGCTAAGAAAGAAGACAATTCCAACACGCGATGCAGCGGCTACCATGATACATATTTTCATGGACTTTGATGATGTGATAAATCTCAACCTGGACATGAAGAACATTTAGGAGGAATGTGTAGGAGGAAATGGCTGTCATCATGAATTGGAAATGGAACGGCAAAGATACTTACCAGCTGAACACATTGTCGTTAGTACTCTCTCGAATGAGATCTCTCACTGCGCTTATATTCGTGATTCAAATCACGAGACCTCTCTCTATCATGTGATTCAGAATTTCCACGCTCATAATGATAATCATCGTCCGTTCTATCGTCATACTGATCATAACGATCTTGGTCACGATGGCCTTCTGGTTGATCATATTGTCCTCGACCACGGTTATGTTCAAAGTGATCGTAGTACTGGGGATCATGATCGGCATCTCTGTGCCCATGCTCAGGCTGATCATACCACCCATGACCATCCTCGGTTTCTGCACGATCCACATCCCTATCCCTATCCCTATCACCATGTCTATCCTTCTCATATTTTGATTCAACCCGATCATAGTCGTCCTTGTCGTGAGAGCGACCACGATCAGGGTCTGGATATCCCCCTTCATGATCCCTCTCCCTCTCCCTATCTCTATCCCGATGACGATCCCGATCTCTGTCACGCTCATAGTCACGACCTCGATCCCTTCCTCGATCACGTGTTCTATCACGGTCATAGCCACGATCTCTCTCTCTATCCCTTTCCCTATCTCTATCCCTAGTCCTATCACGGTCTCTGTGATGCCTGTCCTCTCTGACGTCACGCTCCTTAGATCTCTCATGGGAATGCTCACGAGACTTCTCTCTATCTCTTTCTCGGTCTCTTCCCTTGTCATAAGACTTTTCCCTATCTCTGATAACATTAAAGAGAAGCCCAGTAACATATCTCAAAATTAACAAAAAAAAAACAAATTTACATTCACATCCCGTAACCATTAATTGATAGAAGCATATTTCTATTGACCCAAAATTTGATCCTAAATGAAAAGAAAAATATATAGAACATCATACCGCTCTCCATGACGATCTTCTCGAGCCCTAGGCTCCTCAGATCTGGATGGTGCACCAGCCTGCTGTTGTTCCCTGGACAAATCACAGATGCTTTCAGCGTATGAAATATAATAAATTCAATCATCTATTATAAATTTCAGCAATCATAAAAGAAGTAAGACTGCCCAAGACACAAAACACCAGATTGAGAATCACAATCATGCATTCAGTTTTGTTTCATACTACAATAATAAAAATTTCTCAATGGCTTGCACTTGAAATCGCAGAAGTTGACATCATATTAACTACCTTCCAGAATGCCTCTGGCTATTTTCTTCACCTCCCACTCTGGTAGTTCCAAGACCTCCACCCAGACGGCGGGGGCGCCAATTTGGTACTGTTCTACCTCGCTCAACATCCACAAGTACCCTTCTACCATCAATCTTCCTGCCATCAGCTTGCTTATATGCAGCTGAGTAGTTTCAAATGGAGGTAAGCGGATTAATTAGTTTCAAAAGGAGAAATTTAACCAACAGATAAGTGGTCAACATACTAATTAATTGAAACAAACCTTTCATGTCTCTTTTGTGCATGTACTCAATGAAAGCGTAGCCTTTAGGTTTACCTGTCACTTTGTCCGTAATCAATCGGACCTGCAAAACAAAGAAAATTACAAACAAGAAGTCATATGGCAGAAGAGAAGTTAAATATCTCTCTCCATTGTACATTCTTGATTCTCCTTGAACATTTTCTTAGTTTATAGCTATATAAGTACTGAAATAAAGTTTATTATAAGCTAATCCTATTGGCACGGCAGACAGGCACTATGCCTAATTAGCCGTGCTCACCTTTAAATCATAGAGCTCCCATCGCGAGACGCATCACCACCAGCTAGAGTCGGAAAAACTGAAGTATTTGTGGCCATTTTACCAGTTGTAGAACATACTAAACTCCCCTTACCAGGGAAATTATTTTTCAAATAATGAAAGAAGGTTATGTAATACAGGAAATACCAGGAAATATTCTCAACGCCGAAATTTTTCGATGCCTTTAAAGCCAAAAGTAAAACTTTTAGCAGCAGAAAATCTATGTAGTACAAAATTCAAAGGAGAAAGAGATGCTAATACTCCCTATGTGTTTTACCCAAAGCTGAAAAATAGGGAAGTTGACAATCTCCTTTCTTGCTTCAATACAAAGGCCATAAGGCAAAGCACATCAATCAACTGCCCAACCTAAAATTTCCAGCTTTCATCGCATGGTGAACCACACCGTGTTTTGGACCAGAGCCATAGAAATACTGATATCATGAATAATACTTGGCCGAAAGTAGAATAACTGCCTCCTTACCAGGAATTCTTGATGTATTGAATTTTACTAAGGAGTTTCCTACTAACATCATGCCTCAAGAATTCTCTAGCCCAACTACATCTGGGCAAAGAAACAGGCACTAAGAGGAAAATGAAATACACATGAATGTCATGACTGCATACCAGCAGGTTTACCTGGGAGACTATTAGGAGCTTGAATTATCAATGATGAATCCAGGGAGGTGTTTGACGTTAATCTTTCTTCAAACTTGGTTGCACCATAAGGACCCAGTCAGGTAGAAATATGTTCTACTTCCATAAAAACTTACCCAGAAATTTGACTACTTTAAATGGGGAGAAAGTTGAAAGGGATAAAAAAAAAGAGAGACCTGTTTGGCATGTCCTTACGTAGTATGATAGGCAGTGGAATTTTTCTGATGGGCAAGTTAAAGAGACAGCATGAACCATTTTATCGTCAGTACAACAACACAAAACATTACAAGAAAATCTATTATCTGAGACAACTGATCCAAGAAAATCCATGCTTAGGTATGCCACTAGACCAATTCATGGTGGTTTAGAATGGTATTATGGTGTAGATTCTAGAAAATAATTTTATAGGAAAATGGACCAAAAACATGATAACTACCCAAAAAACATTTCTGATAGTAACCATAAAATATTTATTTGGCCATGTATATATTAACCTCTTACCGAGCCCCATGAGGATGCTCAAATACCTACCCGCTTGATTGGCCCATAAGATTCAAACTCTCTTTTGATTCGGCTCTCAGTTGTCTCATAATTCTGCCAAAGAGTAACAATGATTTTCAGTGAAAATTTAGACTTAGATTGAAGAACTATGCACAGAACATTTTACACACCAGTCTAGCCACAAAGAGTGTTTTGTATGGATCTCCAGTAACATTTGGATCATCACGCTCAAGATCTGCAAAAAAGTACGTGTAAGACAGAAGACATTGACAAACTTTTATGTACAAATTCAAGGTAAGAACTGAAAAGATGTATTTACATTTTGGCAGCTCCTCAGCAGCTTTCTCTGCACCCTTTTCAATTCTTAGCAAGTGAATTCTAGCCCTCCTTTCTGCCTGAAAGGAAAAAAATTCAGATTTGTCAGAACCTCAAGTGGTTACTTATTTTCAAATTTTGTTTCTTGTATTTTGCAACGCACTTCTTTAATCCTTCAACAATCATGAGAATATTAGTTGTTACACACTCCCCTTCAAATTTACAAGCAACTCAATTTAAATCCCACAAACTGTGTTTAAAAACAAACCATTTTTCACCACAAGCTGTCAAACAGCCTCTAAGATATAGCAATACGTGATACTTACTTTCCTAATAATACATACACATGCTCAAAACATATATTTCGTACATATGCTCGAAACATGTATAGTCAGGGGAGAAGGGCACAAATGATTCGAAATTCAATCTTATAAGGATTGCAGAATGTGGTTCAGACAATCGTCAAGAAGTAAATTATCTTACTGGAGTTTCACCCTTTTGAACAGGGGGAGCATATTCCGGACCATCAGGTTCTGCAAAATTACTCACAAACTGGGCCATCCCTTCAAGACAGAATGAGATAAAATTTCACCCCTCGGAGAAAAAAATGAAGGAAAGAAAACTACAAATCAATAAACAGCATACAAGTGTTAAAAAGTACTAAAAACCTGTTAATGGTGGACATTTTCTTTTCTCTGGTGGAGGTTTGAACTCCAAAGGCGGTCGTGGCTCAAAGAGCTTCAGAAGATTGGCCGTTAGACCAGTAGGATGACTCTGCCCAATCTGCACGATAAGAAAAATTAAGAACCCGATGCATTCAATAATCGAACATTCTACAAACCCATCGGGCTTCTTTGAGAACCATAATCTAAAATTTCAACCCCCAACGACAGTACGATTATAAAGTCGACGCATCACAACACTCATCTTTGACCATATTATTTTCTTCCTCAAACAAGAAACGAGACATTTCATTGACAAGACGTTGTTAACAATCTATGAATCCACAAGAAGCATAATATTTTCTTCCCCAAACAAGAAATGAGCCATTCAACGGAGATAACTAAACTTATCATTTCTAACCAAAAAAACGAAAATAAATCATTATGAATCCACGAGAACCATAACTTTGCGACACAAAAAAAAAAAAAAAAAAAAAAAAACAAATCTGCATCTATTCTAATTAACGAATGCGAAAGACTTCTTGAAACCCTAGCTAAGTTCAATAAAACAAAAAAACAAAAACAAAAAAAAACAATTGACGGCTTCTAGAGAAAAGATAACAAAAATCGAAAGCATTCCACCAACCAGTTTGAGTTGAAGAACATTGGCACGATTCTGGGCCTTAGTACGAGCCTGAACGGCGGCGTTTTGGTTCCGCATGAAGGCATCATTGTAGTCCCCCATGGTAGCGCAGGATCGTCCCTCAGACTAATACGATTGCAAATAATCGATACAAGAAATCAAATGGAGGGGAGAAAGAACATTAGTGAGTATTCTTGGCTGGGATCTAATTCGTACAGTCAGGGTCGAAACGGAGGGAAGTGGACGAGGCGGCAGCGGAAAAAGGCGGAAAAGGTTTTACGATTTATTGACGCTATTTATAGACAAGACTGTTTTGCAAACCCGGATTCTCCTTGGGCCAAATTTATAGACAACTTCATGAATTCTTCTCTTTAATTTCTTTTTATTTATGGTAAACACACACAATTTACGGGAAAATTAATATAATCTGATATTTTTAAATTATTTACAAAATATAATAAAATTTATATTATATGAATGATATATTAAACTTTAATATGTCGTATTAAAATCATTAACAGACGCTGACATTGTTAGAATGTGAAAGTTAGCAAATGTTTGTATCTATTAATGGTATTAATAAAATATATTGTGTTCGATGTCCATCATCAATAAAATCAGAAATTTAGTCCATGGTTTATAAAATATATTGATTAATTTTATTATATTTGAAAATAAACAAAATTTACACGTGAATGAATTGAAATATTAAACAAAGATCTCATAAACATGGGACATTATATCCGTATCGATTAAATTCCGTACAAAATCAAATTAGATTATCAATTAAATTCCTTACAAAATCAAATTAGATTCTCAATGCATTTTTTAAATTCGTCTATGCAATGATTCAAAATTTGAAGTTTGTATACGTATAAAATTTGAGTTGTTGATGAAATATGAATTTCAAAGAGATATTATATAAGAGGTAAATTGATTTAATTATGAAAATTTATGAATTTATTTCCTAAAATCTCATATGATGATTTTCAAATGATATCACAAAAATTGTGCAACTTGACATGTTTACAAAATTACTAAAATCTCAAGAATTAAGCTGATATTATTCTTAACTTGAAGTAGAAAATACAGACAAATTAATTTGAGTTTAGATTTTAAACTTCAACCTTAAAAAGAAAACCCATGCTACAACTGACCCATGTTGGAACCATGGGATTGAGAGTTCGATCCATCCCCATTCCCATTCCCATTCCAACCCCCATCCCTTAACATTTGTTTTGCCCAAAAATAAATTAAAATTCTAAAAGATAAATTCATAACTATAATGAAATCATTCCACTTTACTTCTACTTAAAAAAGACGAAGAGGACGATTGCTAATGATAAAGAGGCAACAAATTTACTAAAAACTGTAGATTTTAAATACTTGTTTTTTGTTTTTAAAAAAGTGCAAACTAATGTAAGAAAATAAGAATGAAATAGGGGCAATTTTTTAAAACCAAAAACCAAAGAAGAAAAAAGAAAGAGAAAGAATTCGTTACTCGACCGGCTTAACCATAATGAGTATCGGACCCCAAAGCAAAGCAAATGATTTCGACTAATCCATTTCATACCACAGAACAGGGCAGGTTCTACGCAGAATTGCAACGATACGGTAAACAGAAAATAAAACCAAACAGAGACCCTACGATTTACAACACGTTCGGAGAAACAACAGCCACATAAATCACAGGATAGAAGAATCGTCAACCAAAGCACTGGTCGGCCGGAAGAGGTCCGGGGATGTAGCCTTGGTCCAAGTACTGCAACCCAAAAACGACCAAGATGGCCAACAAGCTCAAGTAGGACAGACCTTCCACGGCGCCCAATAGCCCGAAAGGGCCGTTGGGCAGACCCGATCCAGTTTTCGTCTTCGTGTACAGAGACCAACCCACGATTCCCACCACCGCCAAGTAGCTAACGCCTTCCAGTGCGCCGAGTGACCCACCTGGCCCTGGCGGTAGCCCGCACCCAGTTGTCTTCAGGGTATACAGCGACCAACCGATCACTGGGGTCGCCACTAACCCACCGGCTATCGCCACCGTCTCTGCAATGCCCCCTTCGCTCTCGCTTCCTTCCTTTGCCATGGCCTGAACCTTCACTCCCGTCCGTGGATTCGCCGGTTTACATGCTAAATTCGAACGATTAACCGGCAATGATTGCAGTAAAGAAGATGATGATAGTAGCATCTTCCCCAACTTCCCTAGTCTCTCTCTCGCGCGTGTGTGTGTGAGAGAGAGAAAGTGAGAAGTAGTGGTTCAGTAAAGACTTTCCACCTTATCCATCCAAGGAATCACAAATATTGGATTAAAATCTGAACCAACGGCTGTCCTTAATATCGGGAATTAAGAATAAATAATCATAATCTGAAATTTGGGGTCTACAGATTGTTACTCTGTTGTAACTTGGATGCGAACATACAGGCAAATCTAGATGGTTGGCAGTTCAGACATGTAAAATAGGAGAACAATCGTGTGTAATGGATAAGGGTTTTAAACCAAAACTTGGTTTCGTGTTACTGTTAATCAAACATATGTACCTTAATCCTCGGGGTAAAAGAGCATTCTCTTTGATAATTGAATTGCCGAGGCCATACATGGGAGCTTCGAGTCTATTAGCTTCAAAAAGAGGTTGGTTCTTTCCATCAGAGTAGAGGTTTGGAGGATGAATCTCCAATTCTTGCCCTTCTTGTACTAAAAAAAACAGAGGGTTGTTCTCCTAAATAAAAGTAAGAAAATGTTGCTTCTACCAGAACACTACTATGAACCTGTCTCTAGCATCATTTTTCTTCCATTTCAACATCATTTGGTTCCCTTGAACTGATAAGCGGCTGGTTAGGACTCTGCAGGTTGAACACGATACAGAAAACTGATAGCTACGTCATGGACTGTATGCATCAAGGTTCATCCACCTTCTGGTCTTACTGTTGGCTGTTGGAGTGATCCTTAACAATATCCATTCCCTGGGTATCAGCAGTTTGACTCTTCTTCCCAACAAAACTTGCAACAGAGTTCCCTTTAGGAGGGTGTGGTTGAGAAAAAGTTGACGACTTGTTAGTTACAGGGTTGTACATCCCACGGGATACAAATTTACTCTCACTATCTTCCTTTACTCTGGATGGATGACTCATTTCTGAGATCTCGGTGGATATATTAGGTTTAGTCTCTATTGGCTTGTCTTTCTCTAAAGAAGCCCCTTCAAATGCATCAATTTTAGGAGCTGCAGAACGGCCTGAAGCAATTACTGTTGTGGGAAATGCCCTTTCTGGAGGAACAGCAGGAGTATAATTAGACGGAAGCAAATCATCCCAATTTTCTAGTAGCTCCTTGTAGACTTTCCGGAGGGTGACTTCAGTGAGACCTGTAACCTTACAAATTTCTGCTTGCGTCTTCCGCTTGTCTTCTAATTGGCAAGCTAAGTATATTGCAGCAGCTGAGATGCTAATGGGATTTCTGCGAGTGCAGAAGCATTTGTTGATGACAACTTCCCCTATGTGAGTTGCCAGTTCCTGAAATTCATAGTTGTTAACAAACAAGATAGAGGGAAAATAATATGTTACATTTTACTACATGCTTGGAATTTTTAGGAAGGAAAGTTAAGGGTCGTTATTACCATATCCATTGTTAAGAACTACCAATGTCAGTGGTCCAGTAGCATTTTACTAGAACAACCACATGAGCAATTTAAAATTGATCTGCTTTGGCATAGTACATTCAAAATAAGATTAATTGTGAAAACTCAACACATCGCTTTCATGTTTGATTTTATTCTTTTATAAAGAAAACATGATTTCTAAGGTTATTGAAAACGTGAATCTATAGGTCCTATAGATGAAAATTACGTTATGGGAATTTAAATCATAAGATAAGAAATAACTAGTTCCACTCTCGGTGAATACGGAAAAACAAGGGGCAGATAAGAGATTAATCCACTATAAGCTAAAGAAGATAACAGAGAAGTACTCCACTTGGGATTTATCAAAACCACATTGCAAATTACTATAACCTCAGAAGCAAAATGCTCTGGGTTTTGAAGGGATCAATAGACACTTCGCACTGTTGCGAAAGTTTAGAAAACTTAACGAAGGGTTACTTCAGAACTTCCTTGGTTTTGTTAGGTGGGAGGGTGTACTGTCATTTTTGTCATCGTGTACTTCTCCCAACATCCTCTAGCCGTCTAAATTTACCCATGAAGAATTGAAGATCCTATAATTCCTCATCAACCTTATACCAGTGGCAGAACATAAAAGTAATGTAAAACCATAATGCTTTTTAGGCAGAACATTTGACTGTTTGAGAACCCTATGACATAAAATTTTGATTTCGGTCATTTTTCCTTCAATCAGAAACAGTACTTTTCTATTTTATGAAGCCATGCAAGTTTTGATCATATTGAACAGAACCAACTATCTACAGTCCATACAAATCAATATGTCTTAACGAAGTACCTGTGCAGATTTATTGAGTTGAAGAAGCGTGCAGAACCTTGGCATATGAACTGATATGGAATTGCTGTTGATGGGTTGACTTAATTGCAAAGCTTCTCCCAAAATCTTGATGTACTTCCCTATCTCTTTTTGCGGTACATTCGCTGCAATGGAGATTTCCTGTCACAGTATGCACCACAGCTGTCGTATTAGTAAAAAAGTAAGGTATGACAAAAAATAGCTCAAAAACACAATTAGTAGAAGACACCACTCCGAATTTAAAGTGCAGAAAGGGCCTTGTACAGATAGATATTCGAGGTTCAAAAATTTAACATTTTATCCCAAGAAGATTAAGCCCTCCAAAGTCCAAAATAATAATGAAGGATAACAATTGACCCAATATGTAGAACAAGCCATGGTAATTCTGAAATGCGAGTAAATATGTTGGGTAGTTATGAACTTTTGTAAAGAAATTCAGAAAGATGTACGGCAAAAAGATTGAAATTGAAAGTCATAGCGTGTATATTGACCTGAACATAATGCGAGTATATCAAAACATATCATAACAAAACCAAGAATCAAGCAACAACCAGAAATGCACATATATAGAGTGAAACAAAGACCTGAAGGGTTCGGGGCTCCTGGGCCTCTCTAATAGCCTGGACAAGGGCAGCAGTGGCAAGCGCCTCAACGCTCCGGTTCCTTAAACAAGTAGCCGAACAACAATCTCTAAACAACTTAAACGCGTGCTCGGAAATATAGTAATCCAACCCCAAAAGAGAAGCCACATCGATAATCTGCATATAAGCCCTAAGGTTATCGACCACGACCGTAGACGAGGACGGCAAATTGGATGACGAGGTAGACTCTAGGGTACGCTCGAGCTCCGCAAGGTGGCCGGAGAAGGAGAAGCAGGAGCGGAAGAAGAGTGGATTGTGCTCCAAGGACCAAGTGGAGAAGGCTGTAATGAAGCCGGTGGGCTCGAAAGGATCCAAAACCTGATCGTTCTGGTGGTGGACGGGAGGGGTGGGGAGGTCGGAGGTGACGAGACAAAGGGGATTATCTTGAGCGCGAAGGTGGAAGAGGTGATGGGGCTGGAATTGTCGCTCTTCGACAACGCGGCCGCAGGAAATGCACTCTGTGATGGACTTGCCAGTGCTGGAGGTGACGCACCGCCCCTGCGCGGCGGAGCAGTAGGGGCACTTCATTGACGTCTGGGGATTCGGATTCAAGGAGCGTGTGTTTGGTATCGATCAAATAATCAGTAGCTCAATCGAATTTGAACAAGAAATATCGACTACAATTTATACTTTTTGTACCCGTTGTTAGGTTTAAACCACACTTCACCCTCTTCGGGTTTTATTTTTAAATAAACAAATATCTCCTCAATTTTTGTAAAAAAAATGAAAATTGTGTCCTTATTACTTATGAATTAGTTATTAATTTAGTAATAATATTTTATAGACGAAAATTTTCTAAAAATTTGCTCTCGTTTTAGTTTTTAAAACATGATGTAACATTCAATAAATAGGACTAGAACAATTTTCTATGTACTCGAAATTTGACCCTTGCAAGCATCACAAAACTATATTCTCAAATGGTATTTTTTTTTCTCCTTTTGGCTGTCTTTCTCATTCTTGCATCAGATAGATCTGTTTGTTTGGTGTATGAATAGATCTCTACATGTTGAAGAAGAAGAAACAACTTTATGATAAAAGGGATTTAGAGAAAGTATGAAAGTAACTAAAGAGTTGAGAGCCATGTGAAGAATATCGCTTTTTCATTTTTTTTTTTTTGACGAGTGTTATAAAACCTTGTTTAACAAGTCAAATAACCTTTTAGCTGTTTTAAAATAAATACATATGTTTATCTAATTGAAAGTTTAATATTATTTTAGATACAAAAATTCAATTCTATATCAAATAGTTTTTTCTTGTCTCCAGGACACATATGTACAGCCTATAGAACAGATGTAAATAGATAATCATCAGGGATGCAAATGGTAGTATTAGAAGTAACAAGATGATGGTAATAGAATCATAAACAAAACCTTAACGAGTATATGATATTTGTTAATTTTAATAGCGATGTTCATGAAACAATCTCCGCGTGTTTCAATCTTTTCATAATTCTATCACATGAGACATTCATATAGATACTTTGACCACAACATCGATATTTGAAGTTATCCAAAACAATAATCAAAGAAATGCAAATAAAACTATAAAAAAAATTTGCAAAGCCATGGATTGGAAAAGTACATTTTATGGATCCTCTTCTACCTTTTTAGAAATTAAAAGATGGTCGAATATGAGACATTCAAAAATTGATCTTTCACCTTTATAAATAACATTAACAAATATCATTCTAACATTCTAGGCAAAAAGGCTGTTTGACCCATCTTGCAATAGTGTAAAAGCAAAGGGGGAAAAATATCAAAATTTTAAAGAATATAGATTTGCCAATCACTGCCTCCTACAAACTTCAGACAGCAATCTAATGGCAGAAAAGGCAGAATAGAGAGGCCCCGAACCTTGGATCATCCATGTCACAGCTTACTCCAAGTTTTGGTAGCTGCCTGCCTGCTTTTATCTGCTATTTTCTGCCTCTTTGTGAACTCTCGTGCAGCCTGATAATAAATATAAGAAACGTACAGAGCATATAGGTTAGACGAGAAAGGAAAATTGAAAATTTTCCCAAGTAGTACAGTTTAAGCACCTCCTCAGAGGACAGGTTTCTTTAAGGTCTTTTGATAATGCTAATACAAAATGTAGACAAAAATTAACGGAAAGAAACGAGACAAAAGACTCATTGGCACAAAACAAATAGTGGGGGATGCATCCTAGTCTATCATAACTAATTATCACCTTTGCATGTGTAAGAATATGTGGAAATATGTGGAAATAGTTTCTATAATGAAATAGAGGATAGGATTAAGCTTATCAGTGAAAGATCAAATATACTAATAATGTGTCTACGCTCTACATCCAACTGTAGTAAATTCTGTCGCCGAGAATTAATAATTTTCCAACACTCCTGGAAAATTTTATCAGAAGTAGGATTGTTTTGTTGGTTTTTGCAGCCTATTCAACCAGGGGGTTGATCACATCAAATTCTCTCCATCGATCATTAACAAACCAATGCCCAGGCATCAATAAGACATTGGAGATTCTTGAGAACCATTTTAGAGTGAGCTGTATAGTTTTGACTTTCGAGAACAAAAAATCCAGTCAATGCCTGTTTTGTGTTTAGAATAGATGTAGTTTCCCATTAAAATATAATGGACTTGCAAAACCTGTTTTTAGTTCCAAAAGAAATAATCGAGTTTCAAAAAAACAATCTGTTCGAGTACTGGTTTTTTTGGATAAGACTGCTCAAGTACTAGTTAACCTAAACTTTTAGATCAAACCTCTAAAAGCATTTCACATTTAGGCTCCAAACTTTCATAGAGGACAACAGAGCTCGCAGTTCTGAAAAAGCTAGTGACCATTGAAGAACAAGCATTAGCTTCCTATTTGAAAGTTCTAGACCAATAAAATTCTTTACCAGGCAACTCTAGTGATAGCGATAATAAAATGTCAGCTCTTATAATTCTAAATCAGGTAGCAGAGCAAGCACAAAATAACCTCAACTTTTACAAATCTCCATATTGCATCGCTAAAAAGCAATTCTATATTGGCAGAAAAAGACTAAAAACTCAATTCCTTTTTAGGCTGCAGGATGGTATGGAGGATAATAAGCCTCCCTATCTTTGTAAGCTAGTGATCGTTTAATAACAAACTATAGTTTTCCATTTGAGACAGCTATAAATCTTTATCAGGCAGCTAAACGAGGATGAAAACTGAATGGCCATCCACACTTGGTTATGGAGGGGGGCGGAGTGGCAAGCAGGTAAAAACCAGTTGCAAAACAGACATGTCAGTCATTGCGCCCTAGTACATCTCATGAAGTCATAAGCTACAATATACCAAGCGATTGGTAAAGAACACCAATTTTTTCCCTTCGGGAACTTGCAATAAAGATGGTAAAAAAACTCAGTTTTACTATTGACGTATGGGAAAATTATCTAAACCATTTGAAGTGTTTTCAAAATTGCCAACTTTTTGAACAGGCAACAAGATCAAGAGTCAAGGTTAGGATCCTATTCATCAAATGGAAACATAGGGGTGAACTTGATAGTCACTGGTTCACTTTTCTAAAGATTAATGTGCTACAGTTCAAAAAAGTGAAAGTACAATGGAAACTACAAAACACATAGGAAGTACTAGGAATCCATCTCCCTCCTAGCACCTTGCTTGCATGTCACCTTCAAGAATATTCCCCCAAGCAATATTAACCGTCGGTATCATGTTAAACATTACTTGTATCATTTCCTAGCTTCATAGAAGTTCAACTACAAATCTGCAATTGTAACCGAAACTCAACCCCCACCTACATACGAGAAGGGAAGGATTGCTAAAAACCAACATCTGGTCCCATGTAATCTCAGTTATCCCAAAAAAGTACAATCTCAGATGAATTATGAAGAATATAACCGCCGTCAAAGAAAGATGTGGGGATTGGGAAGAGGGAGGCCAAACCATAAGCATTTAGTTTTAACGTAACTTACCACCTAATGATTAAAATAATCCCAACACTCATACTTGAGAACGGAAGAAATAAAAACCCCTAAACCAACAACTGTTCCTGTTTTGCAATTATATTCTATAGAATGCCCTAGATACATACCCCGTTTCGTATGCTAAGAACATAAGTATCATCAGGGGATATTAAAACGTAAGCATCAGAGAGAAAATAACCAACCGTGGATTGGTCCGAGGGCGTATCAAGAACAACAGAGTGCACAGACATTCGAGCGATCTCAGAAATTGCAGCCTCTCTATCACCAGGCACTTCACTGGTCAGGTCCTCATACGCAGCCTCGAATGCCTCTTGCCAGAAACGCGGTAACCTGAACCGGCGATTATTTGTATAAACATCCCACATGTGCTTCACTATCTTCTCCCTTTCCTCCATCTCCTAAATTTCGAAACCAACCATTCAGAAGAAAACCATAAAATCGACATGTAAAATTCGATCAAGATCTGGCTGAGAAATCAAGAATAGATACAAATAAAGAGAGAGAAATAGACTAACAAGCACATCGAGATCGTCATGGATGCTAAAATCGATATCATCTGATAGGCCGTTGAGATTACCGGCTGACCATCGAAGAGAGACGGTACCGGTGAACATAGACCAAAATGCAAGCAACAAAATGGCAGCCAATGCCCAGAACTTGTAGCGTCCTTTGCCGAATAAACTCGAAACCGAGCTCTCTTTCTTCCCGGCACTCGCTATCGTCGTTGGAAGGACATCGTCGTCCTTCATATCGATCAACGACAATAAAGAAGCAAAAAGGGAAAGAAGAAAAAGTCAAAATCAAAATACTCAAATCAGAGCCCTAGAAATCGATTGTATAAACAATTGAGGAATTTTTGGCCTCGCTTTTTTTCTCACAGAATCGAAGGTAGAAGGTAGAACCAGATTTGGACGGAGAAGAGAGTTTCTTCTCTCACTTCAGAGAGAAACAGAGAGAGTTCTTCTTGATCTATCAAAATATTATATTGTGGGTCACCACCACGTATAATTAATTATTTCATTTACATTTAATTAATATCACAAAATTATAATAAAAAATTACATGGAAAATTAAAATTAAGATTTGTAATTTTCTTTCAAAAACTATTCATATTTTCCAATTAACTCGAATCTTGTTAAAGTTTTAATAATATTATGGAGTATATGATTTATACTTGTTTAAGACCACCGACATAAAATCTACGTCATTTTGATTTAATTCGTTTTCTGTTTTCACAATTGAAAAGATTTGAAGAATTAGAAAAGACATAAGATATGAGTTATTAATTGTGTTATTTAGTATGCATTCAAAGAAAAAAGACTATCATTATAAGACTATGTTTGAAGTTTCAAAATTATGTATGTTATACATGAATTTTATTAAAGAGAGACAAGTTGAATCACTTGCTTGCCGTGATTATTTGTGGAAGAAGTAACATGTATATAACCGAATATTCGTATAGTACTTAAATTGATACATAGTTTAAAATAGTGTTGAGATATTAGTGTTCATGTACATTATGAATGAGATTAATCTCGATTATCACTAGTTGGATAGGTCATGACTCTTTTATGTAAAAAACATTCCACATCAACCTACCCTTTGGACTAGTGAGGTGTTCCTTTACTCTTTTTCTTTTTTTTTTTGTTTCTTTTTGGATTCATGGGTTGGGTAGATCGAGGCAGGAATGAAGTACCCATGCGCCACATTTTTCATCCCATAAACAATAGACAGTAAACAAATTTATAAAGTGATTAATTTTGTTTTTAATACAACAATTGTTGAAATTGAAGATCAGATGTTCAATCCAAAGAAGGTAATATATGTCAATGTCAGTCACGATTGTAAATCATGTAACTTGAAAAATGAAAATAACTATCAAAATGTCAACCATTTGAACATTAATAACAAATTAAACTATGACCTTCAAAATTTATATACATTCTTTCTTATTGATATCATTCACAACATATTCATACGATCGCCCATCCCTAGAATCAAAAACACTTTGCACTCCAAATTTGGATAAAAGGATGTTCTAGTTGAAGTAGAAGTCTAGCTCTTCAAATTACTTAACCAAAAAATGTCTCTAATAGTCAATAGTCTATAAGTCAAAACTATAAAGATAATTAAGCACTACACTTACCAATGGAGACAAACATTACTCAACGATAAGTGGTCGAAAGTAATTAAAATTATATTTAAAACGAATACCGTTAAATAATTGATATAGTTTACATCGTAGGGTGTGAATGATATCAATTAAAACTTTGAGCTAACAATAATTGTATCAATTAAAATTATAATTGAAACAAATATAATTAATGATTAATGATTCATACCCTCTAAACTTTAGAGGCTGAATTCATATATATATATAACCTCACATACATATAAACTTATCTAACTTTTTTGTTTCTCTCAATCTAAGTTTTAGAAAAGCAATAGTGGGGAATTAATATTATCCCCAAAAAATGGCATTAACTATAACCTTTTTTTTTTTTTTGAAAAGATGTCCTCAAATAAGAAATATGAAAATGGACAAATTATAAAGTTGTGTATATACATGCAGAACACAAAAAATAAACCGAAACGATGAGAAGAGATTAAGAAGCGTCATGCAATTGCAAGACGGCGGCGCCAGGAGGTGGAAGAAAGCTCTCCATGGTCAAACCCCATATATTAAAATCAACTTCTTCAATCTTCCAAGTCTCCTCCATCTCCCTCTTGTGATTAGCAGAATGTTCGCCGTATCTGAAAACGGTGACGTTGGTCTTACCACTGTGAGCTATGTTCACGCCGTCTACGTAACGGTAGGTTTCCATAAGGGACTCGGTGCTGGTCTCCCAGAAGACATCTTCGTCGCTTTTGGTTCGCATCCGTAGGAGCCGAGAGTCTTCGAATTGAATGAGAAGACCGGAGCGCTGGCTAAAATAACCCCAAATTGTGTGGTGGATTATCTCGTAATTAGGGCCGCTCTGTGCTTCACGAATTGCGGGGCTTGTTTCCAGCTTTAGAATGAAGCAGTCTTCGTCGTTGATTAGCTTCTCGCCGATGCACATTGCGTCTATGAATAGGTTGGCTGTTGCTCTTGGGTCCAAACCCTGCCCCAACCCCAATTATTCTCATTAACGTCCAACCACAGTCGAAAAAAAATGTCTAGCAGTTTTGCATTGATAAATAAGTGTTTGACAAATTTGAAGCTTTACTCTTATCTGAATTTTGTTGTATTTTTAACGGTTGTGTAATAAAATTTTGTGTGAGAGAATTTGATAAAATGAAAAATAAAAAATAATGCATGAAACCTGAAGGAATCGGCGTAAAGGTCTAGGAGGGCCAGTGGAGATGGGAGAATGTTGATTATTAGAAGAATGTCGCCATGAAAGCTTTCCATTAGAACCACAAATAACCTTACAACCAGAAACCACAAGCTCCAAACACCATAGATCCGGATTCTTCTGCCAAAGCACAAACCCTCCGATCTCTTCCGTACTCTTCTTCACCTCAATACTCTCATCCGACAAATGAAAATCCGACGCCTTAATTTTAACTTGCCCCGTCACGCACATACTCTGCACCGAATTCAACGCCGCCGGCCCTCCCGTCGCGGCTATATACTGTTGCACAATATACTTCGCAGTCGAAGCCTCCTACATATACATATAATTCAATGCAACAACCATGGTCCAATATCGAATCAATTATAATTAAGGGAATTAACAATCGTGAGGGGGGGAAATCTTACAATGGAACAATCTCTGACGGGGCGATGAACAGAGTGCCCTAACTGGACTTGAAGAGGGATGAGAGGAGATCCGACGAGGTAGAGGAGAAACCGAAGCTCGTTGAAGCGATTAGCGATGATAGGAGAAGACCATTTATCGGAGGTTTGAGCTTTCATCCAAGTGGACATGTTTTGCCAACGGAGAGTGACGTTGCTGCCCATACTGGTGAACATTTCTTCAGGGATTGGGACCTCGAGAATGGTTTCGAGGCCGTCGTCTCGGTCGATGTTGGGACAAAGACGTCTCATGATTGTTGGGTATTGCGATCCAAGGAAAGAGAAGAAGGGGGAAATGTGGGGAATAAATGGAAAATGGAAATTGATGGATAAATCTCAAAGGCTCTCCTTGCTTCTAGTTCTCTTGTGGGTTATAGCCATGCCATTGCTCTTTGGTTTATTATGTTATGTCATTCAAATACATCCTTTCTTCTCCCTGTCTATTTATATACCAACTCATTTCTTTTTTAAAATGTGAAATGTCCATCTGAAGTTGGGTATTGCTTTTTTTCCCCTCTTCTTCTCCTTCCCACGTCTTTCTCCTTTTACTTTTCTTTCTCTTCCTTCGTGTCATATTCTCCAACACGGCCAGTCCGCACAAAATAAATACGAGACTCATCAACAATAGTGATCTGTAAGTAAAAATAAGACCAACGGGAGAGCGATACAGTGATTCTTTTTCGTATTCGTAATTTTCCCTCATTGTTTTGCTTTCAATCATCAAATTTTAGTTTCTATATATTTAATAAAGTTTTAAATTTAGTTTATGTATTTTAGTCTTGAATAAATCTTATATTAAATCATTCAAACAACTTTTAGGCAAGAAAAATAAATTTTCAGAATATATTTTCTCGATTACAGAATAAACATGAAGTAATAATTTTAAAAATGATGAAAGTATAGACTACAATAGTAATTTAATATTTATTCTCTTTCAAAATATACCTAATCATATCGGCCAAATTACCATTTTAGCATTTAAATTTTTGTAGTTTTTGTCCAATAAATATTTTCAGATGTATGTTAACCCCTTCATTTGTATCAATGTATGGTATAAACTTTAGAGTGGTTGAACATACAAAGAAAAAATGCCATTAAATTTAGGGACCTGTTAAAATTTAGGCAAACCTAAGAAGATCTAAGGATTAATTTTAATTTAATGTATTTCCCCTAATGTGTTTCCCTCTAAATTTTTGGCCTTGTTAGGTTTAAGGGTTGATTTATGAATAGCAGATGCATAACATCGATTATATTAGTTTAAGAGATTTCTGTTTTAAAACAAAAGGTAAATATTGTGGCAAATATTTTAAAAATGATAATGTAAAAAAGGTAAAAATGATAAGAAATAGTAATTATTGTAACAAATGTAATAAGAATATTCATGGTCCAAAACGACACCTTTGTCTCCATTGTGCAATTACTTCATGAATTCTGATTTTTTTCATGTAACTCTGAATAATTGCCTTAATCACAGTAAGTTCATATAAGTATTACAAAATCATCTGTTTAAAAACAGTAACTAAATTAACATACTAAATCATTGATGAAAGTTAAGTCTAGTTAGTAAATTGATTGGAAATAGTGTGGTATGATTTCTATTGATGAATTTTCCAAAAAACCAAGTAGTAGAGTTATTAAACATAGTATTAGGAGATAATTTTTAACATACTTTTACACAAGATTTTATATTCAAGGCTCAATTTTAAAATTAGTTTGAAGAGGTCAAAAAACAGCAGAGAAATTTTATTCACTTTGGGCGTCCAGTAGAGAGGAGATAATCACTCAAAATCACCTTCTAGATAAGAAAACAAAAATTTGTTGATAATAAATTTGTAACTTCTTGTAAACAAACTAGAAAAGACCAGAGATGCTATAGGAATGAAAATACAAGCAATAGCACACCTTTTCAACTCCTTGTTGCGTGGGCCAAAATGTGTATAATTCGAACAATTAAATTAGACTTTCCATCCAACCCCACATTTCTAACGAAGAAATCGAGCACTGCATGGCACTACTTACTCGTTCATGGCATCGTCTCCCTCCCCTTCACTTAAATCAAGATCAGCAAGCAACTCTTCAAGTAGTACTGAAGGTCCATCTTCCCCATCAGTAATTTCAGATGGTTGGTATTCTCTATTTCGGTACAATGATATGTTGAACCTCAAATCTGGATTCTCCTCCAAATCTCTCAAAAATTGTTCGTACTCGGAGTTCATCTTATTTTCATCTACTTTAGTTTTATCATCAATATCCATAGAAAGAGATTTGAGCTTCCATGATCGAGGCTTTCCACGCTTTCTCTGACGCTTTTCTTCGTAACTCTTCTTGATTAAGATTGCTTCTGGAAGCTCAAGACCCTTATATTTTTCTAGCTCCATATCATTACTATTGGCTCCATAAAGATCATAACCAAGAGCATAATCCCCAGGGTTCAAGATGTGACCTAGATGGGTTTTTATGGAGAACATCGTGTCATTCCTTCCAAAATCTGATACACGAGCTACTTGGGCATAGGCCAACATATACTTGGAACCAGCAACATTGACTTCAGTAGAAACATTTTCTATGTCCAATACAACATATTCCACAAGTTGCCTGCTAGTAAGTAGTGACCTAAAGGATGTCCTCCAATACTGATCAGCATCCAAGAAGCAGTGCCTTAATGTGAATGGATCAAGTAAAGCAATAGCATTTGTAACTTTGGTGCAAATTACAAGAGGACCAAGATTGCCTAAACTAACAGCAACTTTAGGAGGCAAGCATATCAAATCCTCACGGCATATTGGGGATATTTCAACAGAGAAAGTGTGCTTATGGTTGTGAATGTTACTCTTAGGATCATGTGAAACAAGTTGTTTATCATGACGGCTCCTGATTGGAGCAACCTTTCCAACAAATTCCACAAACTTTACACCATGACTCCTGTTAGAAAAGAAAAAATCAATACCTTGATCCATCTGCTTGATCCTTATGGCACTGGCAGCAGCACCATGCTTCAATATCAATTGCTCCAAGAAGAAAAAGGTACGGCGGTGAGGAACATGTTGCCTGAGTTGAACAGAAGCCACCCATTGATCAGGATTAGCCTGGATCCTTGAGCAAGACTCACACAAGTGATCCTGTACAACATACTCCACAACGTAGGACTGTTCCAAAATTGCTCCTTGTAAGACTTCTTTCTGAACCTTCAACTTGACCTTGATCCTTTTGGAATGGGGTTCAGTCCAAACAAATTCAGCATGCACAAGTTTAACTTTATTCAAATTTCTTAACCTTTTGATACAGAATGTCAATAGTTCCTTTGATTCTAATTGTGCTTTAATCCAAGTTCGGGGTGGCTGCAAGTAACTCTCGCAATCCGGACAATGCATGATAGTCAATTGCTTCTGTAAACCTTCCGTGATGTCAACTTCAGAACACAAGCACTTGACACACATATTGGCAGCATTTGGTGCCATGGGAATTCCACATTTGCAACATAAGACAGTGCCAATGGTCTGTTGAACAGCAAACAATCCTGTTTCTGCAGCCATGGTATATACTCCTAACAAAGATGAACCAACCAACACCAATTAAATCCTAAAGTTTTTAATATAAAGTTCATATAAATTCGCAAAAATGGGTTTTAAAAAAATGAATCTAAGCCAAATTCTAGCCCCTTGTTCGCCACGATTTGGTTTGAATAAAAAATGAAATTCAATCTGAATTGATATCCGCGTGTCGAAAATTTTACTTTTCCAAAATAAAAACGTTCAGAACAATTCAGTGAAAATCTATTATATTCGTTAAATCAAAATGTAGGAACACGGAAATTTTTTATAGAATTTAGCTACAACAAGAATTTATAAAAGAAATAGGTAATTAATTATAAAAAATAAAAAAAACTTAACAACGGCGTCTGATTAACACAAAGTAGTAGGGATTGGCAGAATTTTAAATCCTATTGATTATTGGGTAAAACTAAACAAATCCCGCAAAACATCAAGCCTTACCACCAACAAAACGAAACTACTGAGATTCCAGCGACAACTCACGGCAGCACGAGACCCACAGACGGCGAAGAGAAACTCAGGAGGACCGCGGCACGAATGATACTGGCGGCGGCGGACAGCGTGCGTGATAGAGGAGAGGGCGCGACTGACGTGCGGCTGAGGATCGACGCTTGGATGGAGATGGGCGACGGGAAGTTTCCGCCTGAGAAGATGAAAACGTAGAGGGGAGGAGGGGGGAGACGGCGCTCAGGAAGGAACGAGAAGAAGAAGAAAGATTTCTTCTTTCCAAAGAGGTTAGTAGGGCTAAAATAAATAAAGCATTATATATAATACTTTTCCTTCTCCTCCTTAGTTTTCCATTAAAATAAAATAAAATTCCCACTTTCAAACTCCAAAAATAAATTCAAGGTAAAATTAATTTTTAGTCCTAAACTTAAAAACACCTGTGTCATATTCATCAAACAAATAATACTTGTACATTTTAAACCTTGGATTTTAAATTTTAATTTTTAAATCCGTGCTTTTATTGGACTAAGGGCTTTTGGTTCACCAATATGAACTCGATTAGGTCACTTTCAAAGTAATTTTACCATCCTATCCTTCTTGGTGCTCTTAATGGCTACATTGTCGTGTAATACTGCCACTTTTTTATGCCCACTTCACCCTAATAACTTTTATGGCTAACTTTGACTTCAATAACCAAATTTGATCACTAACTCAAACATCCAACTTCCAGCTCTCTCCACAAATTTAGACAAAAACTATATTTAATGATCAATTTGGATGACAACCAATCCTAATGACCAAACGTCAACATTCACATCAAGCAACAAATAGTCTCAAACATCACCTCTAACAATCAAATTTATGCCACAACCATCTTTGGCTCCCAACTCCAATGGTCAACTCGTGCAACTAACTTTATTATTCACATAACATTTCCTACAACTAGCTCCAATGACTAACTCGGCCAAATAATATACTAGAAGTGAGAGAAAAAAAACTTAAGTGACAAATGTGTTTTTAAGTACAATTTTGAAGTCACTAACTTATAGTGTTTAATAGCCGCATTTTATAGTAATCTAAATTTGACATTGATAAATTATCTAATGACGGTCTATCATTTTTATAGACTCACTTGTTACAAGATTAATTGCTTCATAATATCCTATCATATTCCATTAAGATATATTGTTTACATGTACTTGAAGGTTGGTTAGCTTAACTGTCTCAACGAACAATATTTTATGTGCATTAAATTAGCATATTGATTCATACTATTCACAAAACTTCAAAAGTATAAAGTATGTTATCGAAGACCAAGAGATTTCAAACCATCATCCCTAATTTGTATTTTTTTTATAAAAAAAACATAACCCATTTTCTCATGGTTTATACTTCTTCCTCTGTTTCATAATTTGTTGAACATCTCTACGTTTTTTGAACCACTTTCTTCCCAATTATTTCTTTCAAGAGTTATGGAGAAGATTCATTTTAATCCATAGGTGCATGAAAAATTTATTAGAAAAATCACAAATTCATAAAGATTTAAAAAACATGCTTGAGAATTGATTTTGAAGTATTTAAAAACACATGCCTAAAATCATTTCATCATGTTTTTTTTACCCATTTAAAAATGTATTGTTGATTAGGATTTAAATTGATTTTTAATAACTAAAAGCACTTTATAGGTAATTTTAAGAAAGAAAAGAAAAGAATTGAAAACAACACAAACACATATGGTAAAAGCCATATTTGATTGAAATTTCGCCGAGTAAAGATTAAACGATCATAGTTTGAGAAATCTGTCTTAATGTACAATTCTCAAATTACATAGTAAAGGACCGACATTCTTTCAGTTGGCCTACACGTCGTTTACTTCTTTTTGTGGCTTCAAAACTACACGTCGTCTCTTGCTCTATCGTCTTCCCTAGATAAAGGAGGGCCGAATAACTTTTCAATCTCTTCCAACGACTTCCCTTTCGTCTCCGGCAACAAGAAATAGAAGTAAGTTAGAGCGATTACAGAGATTCCCGCGAACATGAAGAAAGTCCCACCGATTGTAATTGCTTCGTAGATCGAAATGAAACTCATCGAAATAGCTGCATTCATCAATCTGTTCACCGCAACCCCGATACTCAGCCCTTGTGCCCTCAATTTCAACGGAAAGATTTCAGTACTGTATACCCATGTAACCGGCGCCATTCCAATCGAGTATAAGGCCACGTACATATAAACGGAGATTATGCTGAGAATCAACGCCCAAGGCAATCCCCCATTTGAATGTTCCACCATTGTTAAACCAAACCCTAACATTGAGTGTGCAACCGCCATCCCCGTTATGCTTGTGAATAGTATCCGTCTTCTTCCGACTTTGTCAAGTAAGAACGTGGCGACGAGGATGAACGACGTTTTGATCACTCCAACCCCGACAGTCGCCAGCAACAGCTTGTCCTTGCTTGTGATTCCGGCTTTCTTGAAAATTCTAGGGCTATATAATACAACTGCTTCAATACCTGTAGCGTGTTGGAAGAAATGCAGCCCAATCGCCGCCGCCAGAATCCAACGCACGGTGACCGTTGGAGACAATAGCTCTTTCCATACCCCCTCGCCGTGAGTTTTTCGGTGCATTCTCACGACGTCTTGCTCACAATCTTCGGGGACTCCAGCCGCGAGTTTAATGTCTTTGAATCGAACCACTGCTTCTTCCTCTGTATTCGACACTTTCGACAGAACTTCTCTGGCGTCTTTCAGTCGTCCCTGCAACACCAACCAACGGGGAGATTCCGGCATTCTCAAAACTCCGAGAGCTAAGAAGAGGGAGGGGATTGCCGCAACTCCGAGCATCAATCTCCAGCCAATTTTCGCATCCATTTTTCCGAAGCAGTAATTTGAGACATACCCCGTCAAAATGCCGAAGCTAATGCAGAACTCGGGTAAAGAAGTGAGCAATCCTCTCGATGATGGAGCTGAAATTTCTGCAGCGTATACAGGGGCAATCATTAACGCAAAACCAACTCCAACGCCGGTTATACACCTCCCGACCATCAAGATTGCGTAATTTGGGCCGTACCCCATCAGAGTAGCGCCAATCATGAAGATCACCGATGCTAAAACAATTGTGTACCGGCGACCAATTATGTCGGAGGTTCTTCCTGCCGTCAACGATCCCACCAGTGCGCACAGGTTCAAAATTCCGGCTAGAACTTCCACTTGAACATCATTGATTTTCATCTCTTCTTTAATGAATATCATTGCTCCACTCATAACACCCGTATCTGCATAATTGAATGTTCAGGTGCAATTCATTAAACATTTATGTTCTTCTTCTTCAGAGTGATAGAAAAGAAAGAAGAACTTACCATAACCAAAGATGATAGATATAATGGAGCCAACAATAGCACATGCCAAAGCATATTTATTGACTTTGTTATGAGTTCCAGTAGTGGCTCCTCCATCCAAACCCACCATTGTCATCTTCATTTTGATGGTATCTTCTTCTCCGATCAATGTTTATGTTCTTAACAATTATATACACTACAGAAAGAAGAATTGGAACCCATATGATCCAAAAAAGATAAGAAATGAAACTAAGGTGGAGGTCACAAAGACATCGAATTTTGGGACTGAATTGATTGCTTTTTATTCAAGAATCGATGTGTTATTTCTGTTGAATAGATAAGAATGATTAAGAACAACACGAAGATCAATGAAAAAAAAAAAAAGAATGGTGATGAACAATCTGAATCGAGTTGTCTTGGTTTGGTTGTGTTTGTTATTACTCTTCTCCTATGAAACCCAATTTTGTTGTGGTTTGTCATCAAATCAAACTGCTTTTAGTTTCACAAAATTGAAGACAAAAATGGTCATGTTTGTTTGAGTTCCAGTCCTGACTTCCAGCATGTTGATTGGATACTCCCTAAAATCGGGATGGTGGTTTTGTTTTTCTTTGTTTTGGATCTATGTATCAATCAATTAATGTCTGTTTATTTGTTTAATTTTTTTGTTATTTATTTATTTACTTGTATAGTATATATTGGATAAACATTAAAAAATGTGATTAAATGTGCATGAGTCATACTAACGTTTTGATTTGGTCGATTTTATGATCTTTTATCTATGTTTTTTTTTTTTTTTTGGAAACCAAATTATTTTGATTATTCATTTATTTTTAATTTTGATTTAAACTAAAGTATTTTATTATTTTGATAATCTCATCACAACGTTTTCTTAATTGACTAAGAGGATGTAATTACCCTTTTAATTTCAAACTCTAATTTAAATCATATAAACATAAAAAATAGTCTATACCTCTAAATTGCTTGATCCTTGTTGAAGATCAAAATGAGGGGGGGGGGGGGGTGTTATCACCCTACTTTATATTTGAGGGTCAATGTAAATCTGCTAAAAGAACTGCAAAAGCATATAAAAATGTATTAAATAACTATATATGATATAAATTTTACAAAATTAAAAGATGACATACATTAAAAAGAGAGAGAGAGAGAATATGCATTTTATTTTTTACCTAGAAAAGATTCAACAATTAAACTCTTGGTAAACAAACATTAGAAACTAGGTTACTATTAACAAAAGTTTTTAAAAAATATATGAATGACACAACAAAATTTGTAGAAAAAAACTGAAAGTTGGTGAGAGCAAAGGAGGGGATACCTCATGGAAAAGAGAAGGTGACAACACAATTAAACTTTTCTTAATGAATAAGGAGAATAAAAATTAAACTCTTATGAATAAATAAGGAGAATGTTAGAATCAAAAAGAAATTGTGCATGCTACAACTAAAATTGTATTTAGAAAGAAACAAAATGAAGGTAACCTGATGAGAGGGGATATGATAAATGTGAAATTGTATTTAGCAATTTATAGAAGTAAAATTAGATGTCTATCCCAATTGGATTTTAATTTCATATTTCAATCCATTGTATTAATATAGATTTTCAAATGTGTGTGAGAAATAAAATGATTTTTTTTATATGAATTTCCTCTGACATTAAATGCGAATCTGATTTTTTTTTCCTTCTTTTATTTAATATGCACAATTGAGTTTTTAAAGATAAAATGTGATGTTCTCATTTTAAGGTGAATTTCCCATTTGTGGGGAATTCTAGAGATAAAGTATATATTTTAAATTTTATTTCCTCCATTTAACATAATGACATACAAAAACCCAATGGGGTTTTTCTTGGTTTATTTCATTTTCCTCCTGGCTTAAAATGTCCTCTTTCCACGACTTTAGTTATTTGTTGAATAATATTCATAATGAATATTTTGTCTTGAAAGTGTTATCGTTTTTTCAGGTTGAATCCATAATCCATAACATATGTATATTTAAAAGTGATTACGAAATGGTTACAACCACATTTATCAATTTCAAAAGAAGGGCATGTTTTTTAATAGACATCTTTAAAAAATAAAAAAAAAAAAAAAAAACAAACAAACAAACAAAAAATTAGGTTTGAAATTTATATTTTATTCCTAAGCTAAACTAGTAAAGAATTAACAAAATATATATGTAAATTAAAAACTTTGTGCAAGTGAATAAAAATAGGCCTTTAAGGTCGTTTATTGGGCCATGGAAAGAAATGGGCCTTAATAAAGCCCAAATAGTAGAATGGAAAAGCCTGCTCCATTGTCGGCCACCAAACAAAGACCGGCAACAACCAACAAATGTACGGTGGCCTCCAGCTCTCCACCTACCACTGACGGTGGTGCATCCCATTTATGCTCTCCTTCACACACACACACACACATCTATAGTTAATATTCTTATATTTTATGTTACCGTTTGAAAATATCCTTTTTTTCATTTCTTAACTTTCAAGCTTCCGAAATTTATAAAATAACAAATAAATATGTCTAAGAAATTCATTGAAATTTTAAATCCTATTAGATTTGTCCAACTTCTAAACTTATGTCTAATTAAGGGTCGTCATGTAGTTCTCTGATTTAAATTAAAATAGTGTTTATTCGCTCTCGTCACAAATATATTCGTTGATTTTAATTATTTTGAGGTAGTTGAACAATCAAATGACGATGCAATTATTTTTTCTAGAGCTTTTTTTTTTTTATTGTTGGGATAAAGAATGAGAAGGTAATTTGACCATTATGATCAAAATTAGTTAGTTCACATCGAAAGTCTATCGTCCTTCGATTCTTTATATTTTGAGTGATTTACGCTACTTTTAGCTTGAGATGTTGGTGACATTGTATTGCAATAATGTCCCGTTTTATATTATATAATTTAATTTTTTAAAACTTTTTTTAGATAAAAAGAATTAAAACATTTAATCTTATAATATTATTTTTTGCTTGGTTAAATTTAGAACAATACGTCCTGGATCTTGTTAAGAACAAGGAAATATCGATATTGGAAAGACATCTTTGTACATTAAGAACAAGTCTAAAAAAAGTCAAAATTAAAAATTGGTCGACAACATTGTTCTCCTGTATTAAAATTTTATATCAATTTTGATTATTATTGAAAATAAAAAAGAACATAATATTTTTTAAAACAATAGTTTTGTAGACAATATATTACAATAACAGCTAATTTAGGAATCACTTGCAAGACCGTACCATTTTTAATTTTAGATTAAATGGAAAATATATTATACACCAAAATCTCCCCAAAAGTTAATTTGCATTCTTATTTTTTCCTTTAGCATATAAAAGACATATTATTTTAGCATAAAGATGACAGTCTCAGCCTTTCTTTTAAACCACATATTTATATTACTTCAACAAACAATACATCACAAAGTTAACCCTAAATTTGTAAGTCTTGTGCTTATTTATTGTCACATCTTTTGAATTTACAAATTTAGTTTCAATCATATTTTTTTTATAATAAATCAGAAAATTATAATATTTATAAAATAGAGTAAAATTTCATCGTCTAACATTTATAGAATTTGGAATTTTGTTATATTTGATTTAGTTTTCCCGATTTTAAATTGGTCACTAAAATATTAATTGATTTTAAAAAAATTCAAATGTGTTAAAATTTATAATAGACAAGGTATTGAAGAACCCAATAAATACAAATCTCAAAATAATGTAACAATTAAAAAAAAAAAAAAAACTATATACAGTACACACATGATATATTGTACTATAGAGAATAGTGTTAACATTTATAACTTGTTTAATAAGTTAAGATGAACAAGTAAATAAAGGAAGTAAAGGGACATGAAAGCAAAAGCAGTGGCATAAATAATTTTGGTTTATGATAAAATCCAGGTCAGATTAGCAAAAAAGAAAAATAAAAGGTCCAATCAGCTTTGAGATTGGAACCTAAAAAGAAAATGAGATTTTACCTAATAAGGCAAAGTTTATCTTCATAAATCTCACCCACCAAACAATCTTCTCATTATTGTTATTTTTTAAATACAAAAGAAAAAATTACTTTACTTTCATATTCCATAAATGATTATTGAATTCACTACATCAATTTATATAATTAAATGGATTCTTCATTATTATAATTAACTTGATCATTATTTTCTCTTATGTTATGTTATTGTCATGATATCTATAAAGTGGTATATGAAAGAAAAAAAGTATATCATTATGTTTGACTTTATCAATAAAAATATCCTTGCCTAGCTAAGATGTTCTTGTAAAAGATGACAAAAAAGACAATAATAAAAAAAAAATGATGTTATACTTGTTTATTATTAATAATAACAATGCAACGTATTCTTAAATAAAGAATGAAATTTTGTTTTAAATTAGTGTAAATAAAAAATTATTCTATATTTTCTTTTTATATAAAAAAAATGTAACGTAGATTCTTAAAGATAAAACAACTTTACATTAAGAAAAAACATGATGATTGACGGTGTACTTACGCGGATGAAAAAAGTTTTTTTCATAACTCATTTGAACATACAAAAAAATATAATATCTTTTTATTGTTTTTTTAAAATGGTATTACGAACGTGATGGGGAGAATCCATATATTTGTGCAAATATGAAATATTCTTAAAAAGAAAGAACATGATTTAGTAATTAGATACATAATACAAATGTTATGAAACAAGTTTGTTCATAAATGTGGGGGAGAGAGGATTGTTAATGCAATGAATGGGAATCTTTTGATGAGTAATACTTTGTGAAGAAGAAAAAGAAAGGGAAACACTTTTGATGATGGAGGACTTTTTGATATAAAGTTAAAGCAAACAAAAGCATATAGGAAAAAAAATAAAATAAAAACTTACACCCATCAATTCTCACTCAATTATTCATTCATTGCACCCTCTTTCTCCTCCACATGTTATTAGGCCAAACCCCTATAGTTTTTTTTTACAAGTTTATAATTAATTAGTTTGCTTTCATATATCATGATTATATTTAGATTGCGTTTCCTTTTCGAATGGTGCAGTTAATGTCAAAAGAAAATTACCTTGATTGAAAATATTGATTATTGACTTTGGAACAAGAATGATTTGATTGATACATTCTCAAAACGAGATAAAGTAATGTTTATTCTTTACTTTATAAGATAACAAGTTTTGAATAGTACAAAAAATTGTTAATGTATAGTTTGTAATTTCACACTATGGAAAATCAATTAAGGTAAATATAATATTAGATTATGGGAAGCGATATAACATTATTATTTCAAGATAAATTTCAAATGAGAATACAAACGCTATACTAATTTAGTTAGGTTGATTTTATGTGTGGAAAGTTTAAATATATATTTATTTTGATAAAACATCAATATCTGTATGCTAATTAGATTAAGGTTATTAATGAAGTAAAGATTGATGTAATTGATTTACAAAACAGCATTAATGAAGGAGATGAAGGGTAAAGATTTGATTCCACTTATCATAAGTGGAAACACAGAGTTAGTGTTTTGTTGCAAAGTCAACCCTAGCAATTATGATATTTAACAGAAACATGCCCCCCTTTTTTCTTCTATTTATTTTTCTATCCCTCCATTTTCCAACTTTTCCTAAATTCAGTTCCACGTTTATTTGTTTTTTTATACGTACTTTTAAACTTCTTCGTTAGGGAGAAAAATCATTTGAATTTTAATCTACCCTTCTAAACTTGAAAATAATAAAATAACGTTACTTGCTATTTCAGATTATTAATTATACTTGGAGGATATATTTAGTTAAGGTCTATACGTTCTAACTCCTCCTCTACTACTTCGTGCTCTTTGAATAATGTAAACTACAACAATATCAAAATTACTTGTTAATTTAGTGGCAAATCTATCTTTTAATGTTTCCAATTTTTACTTTTTTTTTTTAAAAAAAAAACTTTTTTTTAATATAAAGCCTGTTGTCAACAAATTTTTTAGATCCGATGTTATTCTGCCAATAAGAGATGTTGACAAGGTGTGATCAAGCTAGGGTTAGTTTCTTTGTTCCTACTATTCGTTTTATTTTTGTCTTTGTGAAATTATTCATTTAGTCATGTGACATTTTAGTAGAAGTAAGAGTTGTTTTCTTTGTCGTATGAATTATTTAAATTGATTTATTTGTGAATATTTGGTTTAAAATTAATAAAGTATTAATTTTAGATTTTAAAACAAAATCTCAGAATTTTTAGCTAAATTAAATGTTTATTTTGTTACTGGTTAATTAGAGTGTCTTATCCTATTTTAATAAACACAAAATTTATCTAACTTTTGAAAACCAGATTTGAATTCCAACTCTCTCTCCATATATCTTTCATTTAATTTAGAAAAAATTGTAAAATTGACCCTTAAAATATTCAAATATTTGATACGTACACAATCAATATAAAATATAAATACAAAATGTTTCCCGGTCAAATTCGATTAATTTCTTTAATGACTCTAATTCTAATATTACATACATTATTTAGGTTAAACATGATATCTAGTCTTTTATGGTTGCATTATGGTTAGTTGGTCCTTTAATCCGTAGTTCCATGTGAAACATTTTTCTAAAACTCACAAATTTTAGTCATTAAACTTTTTAAATGTAAAATAGTTCACATAAGAACATATCAAAAACTTCAAAACTTATTATATAGTTTTTAACCATGGAAGAAACTTATACAATATAAAATTTATAATAAAACGAACTTACAATTTAACAAATAAAAGGATGATAACGATGTTTTTCTATATAAACAAATAAATATACAAGGTGTATACTTTAAACTTTTTTTTTTTTTTTTTTTTTTTGTATTAATGTGAATGAATATACTTAGATGAGATCTGAAGTATAATTAAAAATTCAGAAATGGGTTTTGGTGGCCAATAATATGAGAACACATCATCAGGTTTATAAAGTCAATAAGTCTATTATAATTTTTATTTTTCTTTTTTATTTTGGCTTTTCACTTTTTGTTTTGGGGGAAAAAACTGTTTTCAACTTTGTGAGAGACTTTTATATAATGGGATATGATGATGCTTAGCAACTGCTTTCTTTTCCCTTTTATATATATCTTCAAATTATATATAATTATATATATTGCAATTCACTCCAACTTTTAAACTGATCTGTTTTTGTTGGATTAAAAAAACACATTTGTTTTTCAAATCCAAACAAAGTACTAATTTAATCTAAGATACATAATTTTTTTTAGTTAAAGAGAGATGGAGAAGGAAGTGGAGACCTTTTATCCATTTTAGTATTTTCAAAATTAAATGTAGGTCAATGTTTTATTATTTCTTTTCTCTATCTACTTCTTTTCTTTTCCTTTTTTCTCTTCTTTAAGTTAGAGGAACAATAAAGTAAGATTAGATATTCTTAGTATATTCTTGAATATTATATAGTGAATTGGAGATGAACCAAAACAAATAGTACCTTTATCAGCAAAAAAAAAATCACTCCTAAAATTTAATAATTTTTGTTATAGGTTTATGTAATTAATAAAAAAGATTTAATATTGTTATGAGTGATTTTGGACTAGAGAATATAATCAACTTTGTGATATACGTGATTGTTTTTTAAATCTAGAAAATGACAAAAACTTAGCCATAAAACCACAATTAATTAGGACTCAATCAAAAGTGACCCAAACTGACCACCTTGACCTTGACCAAGGATGAGGCGGATGTCAAACATCCAAATTTGATAAACGGATAGCATGGTTTTACCTATTTGGTTTGAGAATTGATCTAAAATGACTGAAAACCCTCACATGGACACTTTGTGTTAGAATTAAATGATAAATAATACATCATTACTTCAAAGAAAGTTCTTCTACTTACAACATAATGTGACACTTTTTTACTTAAGCATCAAAGTATGTGTAGCAAACATAAAATCTTAATTTCCATCTTACAAATCACGTTTTTTTCTTCTTCAAATTACATATTTACCGTTGTTATCACCTGAAGATCAGGTGCATTGTCTCTTATTCATGTAATCTTTTAATTAAGCGAACTCGTTGTTGGGGATTGTTATCAAACTACATGTAACCAAATATATATATATATAAGAGCGAGTGTTTTATCTTTTCATATAGATTGAAAAACTTTGATAAAATTAAAACTCAATTTTTATAACCATCTATTTTTATGTATTAACTTCACTTTAGTCTATGTTTAAATGACGTATTATTTCAAACGATACAAAAGTTTAGAAGAAGATGTAAGTGTGTACGTATTATACAACAGAGATGCACTAAAATGAACTTTTTATTTCTATGATTAGAAGAAGATTGAAATTGAAATTAAAAAGAATGAAAGTATATATGTGTGTGTGTGTGTGAATGTATACACATGTGGGTGTTTTTGGATGGAATACTGGAATTAGTGTTAGAGGAAAGGTAAGAAGGTTCATTCAACGATGGTTGAGGGAAATTATTGGTGGAATAAAATATGAATGGACATCAATGGTCACTCTTTCTTTGAATTGCCTTCATTACTTTCACCTCCACCAATATAATATATGCTTCTTTCTTTCCTCAAAATCTATTATATTTGCCTCCTCATCCTTTATAATTCATCTCACTCTCATCCACTATCTAATTAACAATAATAATGCCTCACCTTAATTAACATCGTTTTCTTTTTCTTTTTATAAATACTATACATTACTTTATATTAAGGATTAATTATTGTTGAATTTTATCACAAATCAATAAATATACACTAAATAATAATTTACCACAACTTTCATCTAAATCAACTTAAAATTTTAAAAGGTTCAACTTTAGTTATGTTCAAATGCAATTCAAATTGTAGTAGGTACTAAAGATATATTTAGAAAGATTTATAAACTAAATATGTTTCCAATTAACTTACCACAAGCTTTAAATTCTAAAAATAACAAAATAATACCTTACTATAAAAATTTCTTTCGAAACACTTATTTTATTATTATTGTTCTCGTAAAAACCTAAGACTCGACTCACTAATATTCATAGGTATAAACCATGATTTTGCTTTTTAATAGATAATTGTCATCACTTATATATATACACACATAGACTTTGATCGCATTGCCAACAATTGAAAGTTGGAGGATTTGAAACTCCCATCATAAAGATGGTGGATCACATCAATTATAATTGAGCTAAATTTTGTTTTAACAAATTTGTTGTTAATTTAATACTAGATTTATTTTTGTTAATATATTTATCATACTAATTCTGGATAAATTAAAACTTTATAGTAATTTTCTAACTAACCTACTTAATCCACGTATCATATATATTAGTGCATTACATATTTAAATGAAAATTAAATTAAAAGTGGTACTTCAAAAAAATAAATCACAGGTCAATCTCTAAAGTTTTAATTTTAACTTTAATAAGCCAGATCTAAAAAAGTTAGAATGTTTAAATACAATCATTTTATTAAACAAACAAAATTTTATTTAACTGATACGCTAATTTTTTTTTTTTTTAAAAAAAGTCCAATAATATTTATTGGATGTATAGTTAAATTTAATGTATAATATTATATATATATATATATAGTTTTAACATTTTAAATAGTTAGTAGATTTATTAGATGCAAATTGTATATTTTGAAAATTTATCAGACCAAAAAAAAAAAAAAAAAACCCATGGACCTATTTGATTATTTTTCATTATTATCAATTTGTAAAATTATAAATTATACCTAAAACAAAAATGCTTTATTATTAACTTTGGATAGTTGCATCTCAAAATTGTGATTGAAAAAAAAAAAAAGGAAAATAGGAGAAATAAATAGTTACATCCTAAAAGTACACGAACACAAGTTGATATTTAATGTATCCAAACTAAAATTATATAAAAAAACAACCAACCAAAATAGATGTGTTTAAAATCATGCAAACTAAAATGAGATAAATTGGTAGCTATGCTAACCATTTTTTCTTTTCAATAATACCAACCAAAATTATACTATAACCTATATATATATATATAGGACCAAATTAATTGGTTGAACTTGAAATTGAGGCATTACACAAATAATTAATTAAACTTAAACACTTTTCTTTTTGAAAAATTATCGTAAAATTTCAAAATCTATCATTGTCATTTATAAATAACAACAAAAACAATTATAAAATTGATGTTTTTTAGTAAGGAGAACCACACGTTTCTTAAGCTAAATAAGAGTGAAGTTCATAACTCTCTTACTTTACTACTTCTTTCGCATCTCATCAATGACATAAGGAGAAGTTTTAATTATTTTGCTGTATTTAAAAACAATTAATTTTTTAAAACCAATCTTAAATAAATATAAACTCATTATTGGTAAAAAAAAATTGAGATTTTAATTTTTAAAAAATAATAAAAATAGATAAAATATGAATGTTTTAAAAGAATAAAAAAAAATTAGTAAATAAATACTTTGGAAAATTGAATCAACATATTAATTAAGATTAAGAATATTGAATTTGTTTAGAAAAAAAGAAGGGAAAAAGAAAGGAAGAGTGAGAGAATAAAGGTAATTAAAAACAAAAAAAAGATGAAGAGCGAGCGTTAGGTCGTAGTGGGAGTATATGAAAATGGGCAAAGTTACGAAACGACAAGTGGGCTCTCTCCCAAATTGGAAACTTCATCAACAAGTCCCAATCCTATCTAATTAATTTTATTATAAAAACTCTTTTTAAAATTATTTTAAACATTTTTTTTTCTTTTCTTTTCTGAAATCAAAAGGCAAACCCAAACCCAAAGTCATCGCGTAGTCGGCTACTTCCTCTCCTCTGCTGATTCAGACTTACAATCTCTCCTTTTCCTCTCTTAACCAAAATTTCTTCTTTTTCCTCCACCGCCGTCGCTTTTCCTCACCGTACTCTCTGCTCCTGCTGCTGCTGCTGGTGGTGGTGGTGTTTTTTTAATCATTGCCTTTTTTTGTTTTGTTTTTTGGGGAAATTAAACTTACTTGACTGCTAGAGATTGAGAGCGAACCAAACCCAAAGGAAAACCCTAGAACAACGAAATTTGCTGTCCCCCTCAATCGCAAAAATAAGATTTTTTTTTTCTTTTGATAAATGCTCTGAATCTTCCTCTTCAAGTCTCTTGATTTTTAATTTTAATTTTAATTTTTGCTATACGTACTCATGCCAGCCGATTTAGAGAATTCCCCTTCGGTTTCCGGCGAACCTACTGTCTCTTCCCTTGGAAACACCGATCCGCCGCCCAAATCCACCGTTAAGAAAAAAAGAAATCTACCCGGAATGCCAGGTACTATCTTATTACTTTGTGTGTGTGTGTGTGTGTTTTTTTTGAACTTGGGGTGTTTTGACTGTTCAATTGGAACTTTGATTTTGGCCAGATCCGGATGCGGAAGTGATTGCTCTCTCCCCGAAGACCCTTTTGGCCACCAATCGATTTGTTTGTGAGATTTGCAACAAAGGGTTTCAGAGGGATCAGAATCTGCAGCTTCATCGGCGTGGTCATAATCTTCCATGGAAGCTCCGGCAAAGGTCCAGTAATGAGGTGAAGAAGAAGGTCTATGTTTGCCCTGAGACTTCTTGTGTTCATCACGATCCTTCTAGAGCTCTGGGTGATTTGACTGGGATTAAGAAGCACTTTTGCCGAAAGCATGGTGAGAAGAAGTGGAAATGCGATAAGTGTTCGAAGAAATACGCCGTTCAGTCTGATTGGAAAGCCCATTCCAAAATTTGTGGTACTAGAGAATACAAATGCGATTGTGGTACTCTCTTTTCCAGGTTCGTAATTCCTCTCTTTTTCTTCATTTTTACTCTGTTTTTTATGTTCTGTTTTTTAATTTGGGTTTTTTTGTTCTTCCACTTTTTGTAGAAGGGATAGCTTCATTACCCATAGAGCTTTCTGTGATGCATTGGCAGAGGAAAGTGCAAAAGCTCAGCCTCAGTCGTTGGTGGACAAACCGGTTTCTAATTCTTCTCAGAAAGCGGTGGAGCCGGTGGAGCCAAATCCAAAGCTATCTCCGCCGCCGTCACCTCCGGCGGCTGCATCTCCTCCTCAATCAGCTTGTGTTCTATCTCCTCCTGTTTTGCCGATTCAAAGTCAAGGTAAGGTCAACAACTGCTCTGCTTCCTCAGTTAGCTTTGTCGTGTATTGTATTCTATCCCAATGAAATGAACAGAACAAAAATTTTATGTTCTTTGTTTGTTTCTCAGTATGTGGAAACCTTGGATTGTAGTGTTGTGTTTTGTCTGTTGTTGTTTCTTTGTTTCCATCTGGGTAAATTTTCTGAGCTGTTGGATTTAATGACATAGGACTGGAGAATGATTTGAGTTGGAGCAATTAAAAATGAACTTTTCTGGATTACTTACTGTCAACTATGAGATTCATAACTTTTGTTAAAGAGATCCCTCAGTGTTGAAAAAGCTAAAAGATGGGTATGAGGTGAAAAGAAAGCTTTTTTAGTCTTAAAAAAATGATTGACGATTCTGCTTTTTTTGCTTCCTTTTTTCTTCTTCTTTGCCTTTCTCTTAAAGAATTCCCCCAAATGTTTAGCACTGATTTTATGTAGCTTAGTGACATCTTTTCTTTTCCCTTTCTTTCCCAACTGTTAATTTTTGTTTCTCCTTGTAGATCAATCGGAGAATCCATCCCAATATAATGAAGAAGCACCTGTTACCACGGGCATGAGTGGTAGCTGCAGCAGCAGCAAGAGTCCGAGCAGCAACAGCAGTTCAAGTAGTCGATTTGCTAGCTTGTTTGCTTCCACAACCACATCCATAAGCCTGCAACCTCCTCAACCGCCTGCGTTTACTGACATGATGCATGTTATGGCTTGTTCGGATCCCTCATCTGACTATGCTCCAACGACGTCTACCGAGCCTATTTCTCTGTGTCTTTCAACTACCCACGGGGCATCAATTTTTGGGGCTGCTAGCCAAGACCTCCGACAGTACACACCAGCTCCACAACCTGCAATGTCCGCCACTGCATTACTACAAAAGGCTGCTCAAATGGGAGCAGCAGCTTCAAATGCCTCATTCCTTCGCGGTTTAGGCTTAGTACCATCCTCCTCTTTGGCTACGCCACAAGAGAGCTTGCCATGGAATCAAAGGCAAGTCGAACCAGATGGAATCTCAATCGCTGCAGGGCTTGGGCTTGGACTCCCTTGCGATGGAAACTCTGGACTGAAAGAACTAATGAGAGGCAACCATTCACTATTTGCTCCGAAACACACCACTCTCGATTTCCTCGGATTGGGTATGGCAGCTGGTGGTAGCCCCAACAACAGAGGATTGGCTGCACTAATCACATCGATCGGCGGAGGCATGGATGTTGGCACAACGACTGGATCCTACGGAGGTGGTGACATTTCGAGCAAAGATATGAACAGAAACAATTAAAAAAAGCAAGGTGTAATAATTTAAAACTAGTTAGTTTTTTTGGGGTTGAATTTTTGTTGTTGCCTTCCATTTCCATTATTAAAGATGGGAGAGGAAGGTAAGATGTAAAGTTGTAATTTGAGAAAAGAATGTTTCCATTAATTAAAGGAACATAAGAAGTTATCAGATTACACATTGGGTATTTGTTGATGAGATTAACCCACTAAACATGATGATAAAATATGAAATGGAAATTAATGTTGATTGTGTAAGTTATTAGACTTTAGGACATGTCTCTTTCACCAGTTGTATGAAGAGAAGAGCCACTTTTTAGTCTCCTGGCCTTCGGGCCCTTTCTCTATTGTTTTTCACGTTCTTCTCTGCCACCTAAACACTTTCTAATCTTATCCAAGCATCCTTTATTGCTTCTTGTCGCATTACTTTTGATTACGAGTTGCGTGATTATAATAGTTTGTGTTTCAGTAAAGATGAGATTACAAGCCATGTGCGTTTTAATAAAGACGATCAAAGTGAGAAAACTTTGTTCAGCAGCAAAGTGACTCAGTAACATATTAGTTACCAAGATAATTGGTATAATTGTTTGTTCCATCACTATTGGTATAATTGTTTGTTTCATCAAAGTGATCGATAGATGGAAATATTTGATTATTTCAACAACATTATTTACTAATGTATCAAATTTTACTATTTTATATCCATATTTTTTCTTAAACTAAAATAGTTTACACTTTCCACCCAAACAATTATAACCAAAACAAAGAATACTTTGCTATCCAAACACAACCTATTTTTATTAACTATAATAACATTTGCAAAAATGTTATTTTAATTATTTTGCAATGACAAATTTAGTAATAGTAAATTGTCTATTCTATTTAACAACCATTTAATTTTTTTTATTTGATTTTTATTTTTGGTTTTGAGAATTGAGGTCATAAATACTTCACGTTCTTGATTTTGTATAACAAAAGTTGTTTTAAAAACAGTTAGAGTGATTGTTAACTCTAATTTTGTTAGGCAGTCTTCTTTCATTATAAATTTATTTTCTGTTTTTCTTACTACTTCTTATGGAATCCAAACTTGAAAACTGATATTTAAGGAAGATGAAAAGCAGGGTAAAAATATGAAGAAAAGTTATCAAATGGTATAAAACTTTACAGTTGTCAAAGTTATCAAACACAACCTATAAACCCGATAATTTTGATTTTAAAAACAATGGTTTGTTTTCTTACAATTGCTTAAACATGTTCTCATTCTTTTCTTTTTTTGGAATAAAAACTCAAAAAACTAGAAAACAAGTTTCCATCTTTTCGTAACATGAATCAACAAATTCTTAAATAAATCTTGAAGTCTTGAGTTTTCAAAAACATGTTCTTTTATTTTTTTTATTGACTCGGGAAAACATAAAGAAATCTCTTCTTGAGAAAATTTAAACCAAAATAGAAATAAGAGATGAGATTCAATGAATCCTAATTAAGGAGTACTAATTAAAAAAGTTGTTCACTATTACCCCCACACACAACTAACAACCCTAAACCGTTCATATTTGTGCCAATTAAATTTAATTACGCGCACACAAAATTCACACAAATGTTTACATATTAAATTTCATCTTTAAAAGTTTGATTTAACTATTGAAAATTTTGATGTAATTTCATAAAAATAACGAGACCTTGCTTGAACAACTACTTTAATCATGAAATTTGAAATTCCACATCCAATTACATAAAAAAATTTAAAAAAAAAAAAAAGCTAAAGAAATTAAAAAAATCATAAAAGGTAAACAAAGAGCCTCACGTGGTTCATGAAGATCTTTCATTACACGACAAAACTTGAAAACTTGAACAGTTTTTAACACAAAATATGACATCTTTTCGTTGTATCTCTAGTTATTTATTCATTAGGACAGGGACATTGAGAGTGTTTTCTTAGTTTAGTTGTCAAGTCCATTGTTCCAAAATTCTTAGTACTGGCAGCTGCGGCTCCTCTCCTCCACCTTCTTCTTCTTCTTCTTCTTCCTCCCACCCTCTTCTTTGTCTTTCCTCCCCCTCTCTCCGCCTCTTCCCTCTCTCTCTTTGATGTTCTTCCTCTCTCTCCCTAGCTTCCTCCTCCTCTCTCTCTGCCTCCCTCTCTTCCTCCTCTTCTCTCTCTTTCTCTCTCTCTGTCTCCTCTTCCTCTCTTTTTCTCTCTTCCTCTTCTCTCTTTCTCCTCTCTTCCTCTTCTCTCCTCCACTCTTCCTCTTTCTGTGCTTCTTCTTCTTCTCTCTCCCTCTCTTCCTCTTCCTCTCTCTTCCTCCGTTCCTCTTCTTCCCTTTTTCTCTCTTCTTCTTCTTCCCGTTTCCTCTCTTCCTCTTCCTCTTCTTCCCTTTTTCTCTCTTCTTCTTCTTCCCGTTTCCTCTCTTCCTCTTCCTCTTCTTCCCTTTTTCTCTCTTCTTCTTCTTCCCGTTTCCTCTCTTCCTCTTCCTCTCTCTTCCTCCGTTCCTCTTCTTCCCTTTTTCTCTCTTCTTCCTCCTCTTCTCTCTTTCTTTCTTCCTCCTCCTCCCTCTCTCTCTCAGCTTCCTCTTCCATTTTCCTTACTTCCTCTTCAGCACATGAAGTACATTCCAAAACAATCGACTCAACTCTAGCTTTCAACAACCGATCAATCGTTGTCACATTCACATCAAACGACCATGCCAATACTTCCCTGTCCACAATTTTCAAAACAGAGCTACTCCCAGCAAAGAACTGCGGCATGTTATGTCCATTCGTTGTGCTAAATCCCACAAATACAAACGTTCCATTGTTGAATGACATTTGCGCCATTGGATGGAACCTTGGCACTACAAATACATCCCCTTTCTCTACCACAAAACTCCAATTCTTGCATTTTGAACTGTTTGCCGAGGTGCTCGAACACCCTACACGAACCACCCCCGGCTCGTCCGATGTCACAATCCCAATCTCCCACGCCCTCGGATTCCAATGCGGACCCATCATTGATCCCTGCAAATGCAAATGAATTCTGTTGTTTGTTTGTTCACTCTGTTTTTTCATTAATCAGTGACATTTAATTACTGACCGCTGTAAGGTTGACTACGAGGAAGCCGATGTTGGAGCCTTTCAATTGATGGGAGTTTTTCTTAGTTACAGTCAAACTCCATCCATTGCAATTCTCAAAATCAGGGTCTACTTCATAAACGTTGTATATGCCTTTCTTCTTCTTCTTCTTGTTGAATTCTGTCGCACTTGCGTCTCCTCCTAGGAAAGTTTTCAATAACCGAGCCTCAAATTCCCATGGTGACGACGACTTTGCCTTTATGCTCGGAGTTGGCGCAGCAGCGTGGACGATAAGCGGCGGCCTCTTAGTGTTCATTATTTCCTCTATTACTTCATCAGGGGCCTTTTTACACATTATCACAACCGTTCATAAAATGATCCAAAAACGAAACAAAATAATTGAATTGACAAGTTCTAATATGGAAAATTTGACAATTTGACAGTTATAAACTAATTAGGGAGTGAATTGGATTTGCCAAATTCATACCATGAAGGCTTTACGAAGAACTTCTTTGCCGAAGCCACGAACCAGATCAGTGACGCGGGAGTATGCTCCAATGGAAGGATTCTTCAAAGATATGCATCAAATTCATTCTCACCATCAGATATTCAAACCAATTTACAAACATTCAATGATTTAATGATATAACTTTTGATGAAACGTACGAATGAATCCTCATCTGTGCTGGAAAACAGAGCATAAATTCGAAGCTTTTCACGTTCGGTCTCAAAGCTACTCTGCAAGTAAAAAATGGAGCCTGGATGAAGCCTATAAAGATCTCCCCGCCGTAAATCCACCTCCTTCAAACCATTGTCATCAAACCAATTCAATCTCCCACTTCCTAAAACGACAAAAAATAAATAAAAAATCTCGTCATACAAAATTTCATATTTCGTTCTGTTTTTCTAATTTTTCGACAAACAGAGCATATACCATACCAGTGTGGACATAGAACACCATATCAGAATGAAGAAGAACAGGGAGAAACAGTGAATTGGGTTCCAATGTGATGAACTGAAGATGGTAACGTCCAAATCGAGTGCCATCGTCGAAATCAACCGCGGAGATCTCACCGTACTCTGTTTTAAGAATTGGGATTCTTTCATTGGCTCTCTTCACCACAGGACTGTCTCCTTCCCACCACCCGTCATCGGCATATGCAGGAAGAGAGAGGAAGAGGAAGAAGATAGGGATAAGAATGGAAGGTGAAAACGAGGATCCTGAAACTGAAACTGCTGTGCGTTTCTTCATCGTTGGGAAGGGAGTGTGAGGTGAAACATTGAATGAAGGAGAAAAGTTCGATAATTTTATAACAGAGGAGAATTGGAGGATAAAGGGAGTGAGGATACGTGGCGCTTGAAATAGACACGTGCCATGAAAATTGAACACGTGGATGCTGACTGAGTCCAAGCTGTTGGGGTTTTTTAGATTTCTATATTAAGGAAGTTGGAGTATAGCAAAATAAATGTATAAGAGTATTTCTTCATATTTCCAAAGTTTTGAAGGTTATATTATCAATCATTTCATCAAGTAGTTTTAAACTCTAGAAAGTTTGGAAGTGTTTTAACCCAAAGTACAATATTTATAAATAGTTGTAAATAAATATAATATGGGATTACTTTACATCATCTACTGCAACCATTATTTTTAGTGGGTGTTTGGTTCATGGGTTTGAAATCAGGGAATTTGGCAGGGGATTTGGCATTTGAAGTCAAACCCATGTTTGTCCATTTAGAATAAATTTTCTAAAATTAATGGATTTGGAATATGTTTTTTTTTTTTTTAAATTATTGAATATCATTTTATTAGAAAAATTTTCACTTCAACATCTTATCAATAATCGTTGGCAATAATTGCTAGCCAACTTCACGATCAACCACAATGACCGATCATGACCCATCGATGGTCACAACAACTGATAGTTTTAACCGTCGACTCTAAATCATCTTGACAGTTGATTATCAATTGTTTTGATCGTCGGTGATATCGATTGTGTGTGACCTACAACTTTGGACATTACTATCGTTGGTGAACATTTTGATCGACGACAACCAATCGTTATCGTTAATTATCGATCTCATGCCTATTAACAATCGATCGTAGTGATGCTCAATGATCAATAGCCATAACCCTTGACCACTAATTGCTATGATGGTCGACGACGACCAACCAATCATCTTAAAATTGGTGTCTGTTGATCGTCTTCACCATTGATCAACGAGTATCTTCACTAAGGCTTCCTACACTCTTTCCCATGAGATTGATTAGTAAACACTATTCAAGTCCATGGATTACATTTTTTTAATTCAATCTAGAAAATTCATCAACCTAACCCCAAAAACCACCACCATTATCGGTTGACCACTAGGTGTGATTTCTGACAAACTCGGTCGACGAACTTCTAACCACCACTTTTGCTACTGTTGCCGACCTTGAAAAATTAATAAAAATAAACTTTTGAAAACTTTTTTTTTCGAAGTCATTCCATATACATCTTTGATTTAATCACAATAATATTTTTTTAAATACGCATTTTTTCATTATTTTATTTTCTTTTATTTTGAAGATTTTTATAACTATTATTATTATATCATTTTTAATTATTATTTTTTCTATTCTTTATTTAAAATTAATGTTTTCTTCCTTTTATGAGATTTTGTTTATTTTGTTATATTTTTTCAAGGTGAAAATTAATGACCTATATATTGTGATCTCGAGTATAAATCAAATATTAATATATTGTTAATATAGTAGAAATTGTAATTATATATCACATATATATGTGCCATAGTTTATTTTTAGTTTAATAACACTTATCTTTTTTTTTTGTTAGTCAATTTAATTAGAAAACTTAAAGACTTATTTGGATTGACTTAAGAAGAAGTGTTTTTTTTTTAACTCTTTTTTTATTTAGACATCTTTTGATAAAAGTGGTTTAAAATACATTACATGCGTGTCATAAAAAGACAACTATAACTATGGCTAAATGTAATTCTACTTGACATTTGCTTTTGCATTACTCTTTTGGTTATGCTTATTTTGAAACCTATTAAACCATTTTTTATGTTACTTATCGTAAATTTCATCCGATTAAATGATTTGTTATATTTTGTGAATGGTTTGTAATATTCCTTCTTAGACCATTCATGTTAATGCAACCGTAATCAAAATTATTGTTATATAATATTAAAATTATCGTTTTTATATTATTTTCATTAAAATCAATAGAGTCAAGCAATTGAATTAGAGGTACTATATATATATAAAAATTAATTAAAAATTTGATATAAAATAAATTTAGGACGTACAATTAATAAAAAAAAACCAAACAAATTAACTAAACCCAGAATTTCAAAATTAGCACCCCAAACACCTACATAAAAAAAAATCCAAATTTCTAATTTCTGTTTCTCAAACACAGGCCTTTGTAATATAGGCATCAGAACCCCATCAAATAAGTTCATAGACATTTAATTTCCAAGCATATGATTCTAAACATGCGTCAAACGCCCCCTCAAAGGATTATAATATTGGATGTTGCAAGTTTTGTATTCACACATTCACATTATATTTCTTTAGAAAACCTTCATAATCATATGTATATACATATCTTTATTGTGTTTTTAACAATTTTATATTGATTTGTTTTTATCAGTCTAATTTTCATTTTCTTCATAGTCATAAGAATACTATATCTGTTTTAGGTTCTTTTAAAAAATATAAAAAAGTAGAACTATTTAAAAAAACGAAAAAAGTTATAGACCAAAATAGACCGTTATTAGCACAATTAAAAAAAAGGATCAACTAAAAGAATAGAAATTTTAAAGTAAAACTGTTTTTCTTTTTCAAAAATAACAAAACGAAGAAAACCAATAAATAATAATGTGCAAAAACTCAAACACTTACAGTAGAGAAACAAAAACCTTCTTTCTCTTATGAGAATGTTCACACGAGATTTCAAAGGAATGTATTTCGTGGAATTGAATTTTGTATATTGATGAATATTGTGAATACAATCTCTAGTATTTACTCATTTGATGCTTTCTCTCGAATACAAGTTAAAACTTAGAACTTCTTGATTTTCGGTCATTAGGATGTTGTAGTTGCAAGTCGATTTGAACTTCGATCTTCTGGAATCCAATGAAAGTTTCACGTCTTGAGAGTTTGTAGAAGATTACAAGTTTGAATCTTCAATTCTTTAGAGCTTCAGAGCTTCAATTTTTCCTTCAACGAAAGACCCTCTAAAATGAATGGCAAATGTCTCTATTTAGAGAGAAATTTTATGGGCTTTAGATGGGCTTGGACTTGGGTTTATTTGCTTGTTGGGCTTGAACTTGGACCCATTTGTTTATTGGACCATATTTACTATGATGATGTGACATAATTTAATTGGTTAAAATTTCTTGTTCAACAGAGAAATTTTAGCAATTTTTCAAAAATATTTATATACTATTTAATTAATAAAATATAGATAAAATTTGAGAGGTTTTATTTAAAAAGACACTATATTTGGAGGGAAAATCAAATTTTAAAAATAAATTAATATCATGAAAACTAATTTTGATTTTCAAATTAAAAATTCAAATTTAAAAAATAAATTAAAATCTAATACATAAATTAATTTTAATTTCTAAATTATAAGATTAAGAATTCAATAATTAAAAATATATAGATTATGAATTAAACGCATCTTCATTATTTAATAATTAACCTATAGATTTAACCAATCTAAACTATATTTTTAGTTAAAGATTATTTGATAAGATTTAAATCTTTTTACTAATTTATTTTAAAAGATAAACTTGGTTGAAATTGAAACGTAAAACTTAAAAATACATCTTTTTAATATTTGGTATTGAATCAAATAAGAGTTAAAATAAATATTTATTTTAAAAAGATAAAAGATAACGAAAGATTGTTATATTTTAACATGAAAGGACTAAATGAAAACTGCACAAAACTGTAGGGACTAAACTGATATTTTATTTGTTGTTTCTATATTAAGGAACTGCGAAGCGCCTATCAATTTTTAACGATTTTCAACTGATCGGCATCCATTAACTTTTTACTTGAACCCCAACTTTTTTTCTTTGGATTTTGGAATCGTAACTTGTTTTTACGAATTTCTCATTCTTGTTGACGAACATTTAAGCAGCGATTTTGTTTCCAATCGATTAATGGCTCTTCTCCGTTCCGCAATGACCAACGAGGTGCGATTTCAATTCCCTAATTCGATCTTCATTTTCGATTACCTCTGTCTGTTTAATCTTCTTCCACAATTTGTCTTTTGACTGTTCTCAAATTTAGGAAAACCGTTTCACGAATTTGATTAACGTCTTTTAGATTAAGGGAGTGTGCAGTTAGTGATTGGATGGAAGAGGTGTCCGTATGTTTCACTTTTACTGATCTCCTATGCGGATTTCATTTTATTAGGATGAGTATTGTTTGGCAAGGAGGAAAATCACTTGAACTTCATTGCAGGAAGCTATGTGTTTTAGTGGGTAGGGTTGTGAGGGGATTAACTGTCTGTTGAGCTAAGGTTAGGGATGGGAGTTTGAATGATTTGGTGCAATTTTTAGAAGGTTATGGTGAATACTCAAATGTAGGACTAATAGTTCTTTGATCAGTCAATTTACCTGAGATTGTGGGAAAGATATGATATTTGGGATCTTTGGTGCAGGTTGGATTGCAGCTGCTCCTGTATCCTCTTAGTTCCAATGTTGTTGTTCGTACGGCATGGTATTAAAAACTCCTTTTAACACTTGGTCTTATTTATCTTAACGCTTTTCTTACTTGCGCTTGTTTAACTTATTTTTCATTGGTCAGCATTATTTTTTTAAGAAATATAATTGTAAGAAATGCAAGTCTGAAATTTGGATGAGGAGAGTGGTTTCAATTGAACTACTTTTATAATGTTAGCTGTATCTATGGTATGAGTCAAATTGACCCTTATCTACTGGTTTTTCATTGTCTTTTGGCTTGTTTAGCTGCTCTGTAGGGATCGTCTTACCTGTGTATTCCACCTTCAAGGCAATCGAGAAGAAAGATCAGAATGAGCAACAGAAGTGGCTTATTTATTGGGCAGGTTGGAAAAATATTTTTTCAGTTTTCTCCTTCGTTGATTTTCATTCTTTAGCTTCTTAAAAAATGTCTTTTTAACTTTTTCGATTTTGAATTTCAAACAATGGATTTTTTTTCATGTCCAGTCTATTTGATAGTATTGGTTTCCATTTCAAAATCAATTGACAACGACAGGAGTAGCACATCTATCTTACTAGGAGTGTTAGTCTCCTTGGTTTTCCAACGTGGGATTCTCATCTCAATGGTGTCATGGAGAAATATTTAAGCTCCGTTATTTATTTTGAACTTTTCTAGGTAGTTCTCCTCTTGGAGTTGTAGGGTTGTAGTTTCCATTGGGGCACGAGAAAAAAGTAAAAGGACAAAATTTTGTGAGTTTATAAGTCCATGGATACTTAAGAATAACAGAAAATGATTACATTTATGAAGATGGAATGCAGGGAGAGATTGCAGACTAATCATTTTACATCAATTCATAGTTGACAAATGTATGACATATAGTCTGGCTTGTTCATACTTATCGTATTTCACAGACGTGGTAGATCGTAAAATCTTTTTGTTTTCTTTTTACTTTTTATTCTACTAATAATTTGTAATGTTATATGAGCACTAAACGTATGCCTCTATTTTCTGCTAATGTTCCAGCACTTAACATTATGGGGTGGAATAGGGATGTGGATTTAGATACTTGAATTGTTGCACTAAATCTGTTACCTTTCAAGAAATTCTGCTGTATATAACCTTCGTCTGATATCAAAGGCACTAATCTTTTCTGTATTTGCATTATTAAAGCCTATGGATCTTTAAGCCTTGTTGAAGCGTACTCGGACAAACTTCTTTCATGGTATCATTCTTCAACACTTTTACATTTTGTTTTTTGTTTTTTGTTTCTTTTTTCCCTTTTTCCCCCATCAAGTGAATGATGTAGTCTGTCAAGTTCGGGGCCTTGTTGATGAGTGAGCTCCTTACATATGAAATTTTTTTGTACTTGTGAGTTGCTAGCATAAATTGAAATTATGTTAACTTCAAACACGTTTCTTCTTTTAAACCACAAATGATGGGCAATAACTATAGTTATTAGAAAGATTGAACTGTATTTTTGTACTTTATAAGTTGTAAGCTTTGTTAGATTGCCATTATATCTTTTTATAGTCTAGAACTTGATATGAAGTACTGGTAGCAGGCATATCCATGCTGATACTGATCGTGCAGTATTTTTTATCTGCTGTGCTATTGCAGGGTTCCAGTGTACTATCATCTGAAGTTTGCGTTTCTTGTTTGGCTCCAGCTACCGGCAACTAATGTAAGTATTATTGGTTTCTTAATTTCTAGATCTGACTATCCCTAGGAAACGAAAGTCTGATTTAATCACAAACCACACGGTTACAGTTAGAAAAGATTTGGGGGGGTTGTGGATGTAACTATATAGTATATCTCAGGAACATCTAAAAAACCAAAATAGACCTTTTGAACGACTCCTAGCCATAACATTTAAGCACTTCCCCTTTCCAAACTGCCTAGAGCGAGCTTTTGTTATTGACAATATTACCAATGACCACCTTAAATAAAGTGATTTGCAAATAAAGACACATGGTCTATACTGCTGTTCGTCCTCCCGTCTCTTCTATCAACGTTTATGATTATTATGATGCTCTATTATTTTTTTTATCCTATTTTTAAGACTGTCGATTCATCTTGCCTTTTATTTTCCAGGGGGCAAAAAAACTATACATGAACTACTTGCGTCCTTTTCTCCTGAAGCATCAAGCAAAAGTGGATTGGATTTTAGGGTTTGTTTCTGATGAAATGGTAACTCTTCCATCTTACAGTCTGTCATGGATCTCTTTCATCCTCACAGAAAATATTTTTGTTCTTCATGGGCTTAAACCATCCGACCTATAATATATTATAGGGATAGTTGCAAATTTACCAATTAGATTTAAAATAATTAAATATATAGCAACATTTTAAAAAATGTGCATATATAGCAAAATTTGTCAAATTCTATTAATGATAGACCATACGAGTTTAATCAACGATAAGTCTATCAACGATAGTTTTGCTATATTTGTAATTTTTTTTTAAATGTTTTATATTTTTAATTATTAATTCTAAAATAGTCATCAATTACAATTACCCTCTAATATAGATTTGTATACACTGAGGAGATGCTAAATCAGACGGTTATCGTCTTTCACCTGCAGGTGAAAACCATTAGCAGACATCAAACAGAGATTCAGTATTTTAGAACAATTGTTATGAAAATTTTGGGATCGGGTAAACAATGTCGGGTTAATATTGCTATTTGTTTAGTTTACCAATACATTATTTAACTTTCATCTTTTCTCAGACGAACGACCATCAAGGCACGGATCAACCAGACCAAGTGAAGCCGGAAGACGCCTACAAATTGAAGATCGAAACCTACAAATTGAGGATAACTCATACACGCAGTCCGACATAGATGATTGACTTATTATTGCCCACAATTTCTATTCGCCAATGTAATTAATCACAATTTCTCAACCCTATTTCCTTAGGTAGGTAGGTTAGCTCTGCTTGTAAAGGTTGAGTCCGTCTCATGAAAACTAATGGAAACATATGAACCTTTTTTTCTCAGTAGATAAATTAAGTTCAAGCAATTGCAAGTATTTGTAATCAATCCCTACAGTATTGTCCATATTCTACGGTGCAGGAACCACAAAGTGAGAATTTTTTTCTTTTTATAATGTTACAGTTGTAGAAACAGGGTCAAGCGTATAGATTAGTCAGAAAAATAAATTTCTATATTCCTACAACAAGATCATAAATTTAAGTTAATATGGTCCTTCTCTTCCCCAGTCCAGAGTCCATCGCTTTTGAATGTTGTGGAATTGATGTTCTTAATCTTTGCCTTCGCCGCCTCGAGATTGAGCAGGTGGTGCAGCAATTCCTTTTTCAAAGTTAGTTAATGCCTCCGGCCCACAAAATCGTGTCAATTCTTCCTGTTTCGACAAATTAAAGGGTTCAATCACTCACTCTCTATCAGGAGAGAATTAGATGGTGTTAATGACAGGCATAAATGGAAGGAGAGTATTTGACCTTGATGGAACTATTCTCTGATGTTAGCTTTTCACATTCCTCGGAGAGCCTCTGTAACTCGTCCCTAAGAGTACGGTTTTCGTTGTTCAATGTCTGCACTCTCGCTTGTAGTTCTTCACACTCCGCCTGTCATTAATAACAGCATTCAAACCCATTGATTCAACCTTTTATTCTCACTATATTATGATTTGTATGGATATCTCTGACAAACTTAAAGATTTTCTCAAAAACATTTTATTTCGACTGCTACTAGACCTGAATAATCCTTCTACTAAAAATTTGACATGTCGTTCAATTATGTATTATATTATTTAATTTGACTTCACACTGGTTCTGTTATGACATTCAAAGAATGGAATACAGAAATAGGACGGAGAAGGAGAACCATATAAGTTGGAAATTTTCCCAGTGTCATAAGAAAGTGAAACGTCGAGAATTTACAAACTCCAACTTTTCCACATTTTTGTGATCTAAATAATTGCATTTCGCATGGCTGACTTCCCACTACTTGTAAATACTACAACTTTTCCATGAATGTTAATGGAAAAAATCGAGTCAATAAAATCATGCTCAGTATATATACCTACATAATGTGGTAACAAGATTGGAAGTGAAAGTTAACATACGTGAGAATGCATACCTGCTTACGTAATCTTGATCTCCTGGCAGACTCTCGGTTAGACTGCTTCCTCTTCTGTCTTTTTAGCTCCCGTTCGTCCTACCAATGAATGGATACAGTAAAATAATGACAAATTAAGAGTATAAAATAATAAATGAACTGCTATGGGCGGTATGTCTGTCAACATGTCAGACAAGGTTTAACAAAATAAATAAATCCATCCCCCCTATAGTTAAGGACTTAAAAAGAATATCAATAGGAAAAAGAAGTTGAGAGATTATTTCAGGGATGTAGCTCATACTTGAACCCATTGTTCAGGCATCATACCATCACGACCAACCATCGGTACAGTAACAATAGGTGATGAGACAGCATTTCCTCTCACTTTTCCAGCCCCTGAACCTGCATTGGTGGTATTCCACAAATCCATTCCCATGTTCAGATTAGTTCCAGGAATGTTGGCGATGGGTTTCCCAGTCACTGAAGATTTAGCATTTGGTCCACCTGTGTTGTTTTGTGCATTGGCTCCTGAAAATTGCGGATCAATTACAGCATTGATAGCAGCATATATGAGCAGTGTAACTTAAATTAAAGTTGAAAACCATACCATCTGCCAGCATCTGGTTGAAACTTCCTTTCTTGTTTGCAGCAAATTCCTGAAAAGAAATGGTGGGAATACTATCACTAGTATGAGGCTATCATTGTAGTTGAAGCAGCGCAGATGATTGAAAGATCATTAAGAAAAAGGCCCGTACCTGTTGGTTACCATTCTCATCACTGCCTTCTGATGAGCCCTCGGTACCACTTTCAGCACTGTAAAAACCAGAAATTCTTAATCAGATAAGGTTAATTTAAAAATAAAATACAACCTGCACCAAGCCTCAAGTTAAAACACCTTTGAGAAGCACCATCGTTTCCAGAACTTGAAGCCACCTTCCCACTCTCCCCAGTCCTACCGCCACCTGAAGCAGTATTTCCTGACACGCCCTTGGATTTTTTTGAGATCCTTTCTTTTCCATCAGGGGATTTCCCTTCATATTCAGCATTGATTGGTACAGAGCCAGGAGTCTACAAAAAAAAAAAACAAACAAGTATATCAAGAACCAACTTGATCCTTCTATTCTAGTCTAATGATTATGTGGGCATCTAAGAAGGAATGATCAGGCAAAGAGCAAATGGTATTAAGATGAAACCATAAAGAAAAAAAGATCCACTGATTTGAATATAAATAAAATCCACTAGTCCATCAAGTAAAATGGTGATTACCACAGTGATATTGGGATGGGCATAAACTCCCCCAGGAGGATATATAGCTGGATAAGGTACTGGAGTCCCATAAGGTGACATCAGAGGATGCTGAAAAATGTTAACATAAAATTAAGAAAATAGGAACACTATTGTCCTGTCCTCTCTGGAAAATATCGAACTCCATAAAATTTCGTGGGACAATAGAAAATTATAATTACCTGACCTCCCCAGAGGTAAGGGTGGGGAGTTGGAGAAGCAACAGTAGATGCAAAGAAGGGAGGTGGAGTAGCACCAGCACCATAATAAGCCTACAGTTACAGAAGAGGCTAAACTTTGAGCCAGCAGTATTCATCCACATCTTCGTTACTATTCGAAATGTTTGAATTATACTATTCTAGGTGTTTATGAATTCAAACAGCAATTAGTATGAAATCAAAAAACCATATAGACCTGCACTGAGCTTGACCAATCAGGATATGAAGGTGTTGGAGCTATTTCCTGTGCGTAATAAATAAAAAAATATCAACATATGAACAACTTGGGGATGAAAACAGGCAAAAGGAAGGAAGGTTATATCACCTGGGATGAAGAGGGAGGTTTGGAAGTTTTAGAAGGCGTGCCCTCTTCCCCTGTCCCCATCAACCAAAGCTGAAACCAAACCACTATAATTCAACAATTATCAAGTAGCAGTCCTGTGTCCTGATGATTTCTATGACCAACCTGATAATCAGTTACAAACTACAATGAATGAGAGATACACTCCGAGTTGTCAATTTAGGAAAAAACAGAATAATTTCATTCCGTAAGTACGTCATGCAATAACAAATTCGTAGTTGGACTGGAACACAACCAATCAACAAAGTCAATAAGATACAATAGGATGAAGATCCTTCTACAACTCAAAAGTGAAAATAGACAATATCTATTTAGATTTCAGCAAATCGAATCATAATAGTAGACACCAGATTTCTAAATAAGGATCGACTTCCTGAAATTAGTGTGCATTCCAATAGTTTCACTCACCCCTGTAGACGCCTTATCATCAATAACTTTCTCTAATCATAGAAATTAATGCCATTCTGTCTCAGGGTTCAATTCTTCCAAATCCCTAATCGTAGGTTCCAGGACAAACGCCGAAAAATAATGCGATCGATCATATTTCTACATATGTAATTTACATCCCAAATCGGAAATCTAAAATATAATACCTACACCTACCTATAAGAACACAGCTTCCAATCTACTGCAATCCCAAAACATATGGGTAAAATCATTCGAGCAAAACAAAAAATTTCCTTAAAAGTAAAAAAGGTAATAAAATTGCAGCGGCGGACTCCATAAATCGTCGAATTAAACCCTGATGGCCACATATCGCGGGGGAAATTGAAGTCGTCATCAAGTAAAGAAGGGATTAGTGAAACGAAAAACAATTGGATTGGTAAGAAAAAGAAGTTGAATTGAGTCCAGAAACCACAAGACGGCCGAGATAATTTCGCATCCCAAGAACAATCAAGTTCAATTCGAATATAAAAGACAAGTAGATAAGAAGACATTAGCAAACGAAACAAAAAATTAAGACCAAATACGACCAAATGTTCCAATACACTACGTGTCTGTGTACGAAGAAACTATAACTCTAGAGAGAGAGAGAGAGAGAGAGAGAGAGAGAGACCTGCTTCCATGGCGCAAGAAGGTTTGAGATGAATGATGTGGAAGTCCAGGTGGAAGGCGTGTCTGTATGTAGGTAGTTGACTGGAAGATCAACGGTTGAGAATTGCGGATTCTGGACCTCTCGAAATCCAAATCCAATCTCTGCGGCTCAGAAAAGAAACCAGGAGCTTCACAAAAACCAAGTAAGTCTGTGTGTGAAGGCGAGTGTGGCGGTTGTGAGCCGGCGGCGGAGGCGGGAAGGGTAGGGATACAAAGTACGGCGGAAGAAATGGGTGGCGCCAGCAGTAGAACCGCCTCTGCCAACAAAGAAGGCTGCGCGTGGTAAAACGGAGTGATAGGGATCGGGTGTGACGGTGTCGTTATAGGATTACCTGGGTTAACGTTTAATCGACGGCTTCGGGTTAGGGGTTAGGGTTTTCCCCAATTGACACGTGCGAAAAAGATCCTTCCAGCTGTCCACGTTTTACTGGATCCGATTTGTGACGAAGCCAAACTTCGGTGACTCATCATGACAGCTAATGGATAACCTTAATTTATTTCTCATCTATTGCATATTTTTTAAAATATTTATTCCTAATAATAATAAAAGACATTTAGAGGTTAAAATTTAATTACAGAAATGATTTAAAACATATGGAAATTAGTTTAAATTAGGACAATGGAATAGTGCTTTCCAAATAGATTAATACAAATAACTACGGAAAAGGTAGGAATATTTTTAAGACCAATGAAAAAAAGCAAAACTTACTTGAAATTTACAAATAAGGACTAGAAATATGATTTTATTTGTTTTCTCTTTTTATTTTTAAGCATTGGATTGGATTTAGGAAAGGAAACCACAAATATGTAATAAATAAATTGTGGTGTACTATTAGAATACAAATACAGTTTTCACCAGCAGGCAGCAGCCATCAAATCTGCTTAATGCTAAAGCTGATAATCAAGGCCGTTTTAAATTGTGTATTGCTTTTTATATATACATAAATAATAATAAATAAATAAAAAGAGTACTTACATGTATCATATTAGCCATGCATTATAAAAAAAATTATTTGAATTTCTCAATAATGTTTACAAAAATTGATTAGGCAGGAAATTAAATACAAAATGTCTATGCTGATATGGAATATGAAGTCGTTGCATAATATTTGAAGAATCTAACGCAGTGTCATGAAATATTAGGAAAATGTCCACTCTCTCTTATGATAATACTTTAATTAACCATTTCGATCATAAATATACTAATAATTGGACTATTTTATTTGTAAGTGTTGTATAATTATCACGTTAACGACCTAAATTCTAGTAGTTTTGCTTTCGTGTTTATCAATTATCGGCGATTAAAATGATAATTTATTAAAAGTGCTTACTATTTGATCTATATAAAATAAATTAACTATCAAGTGTAACTTTCCACATATGTGATCAATATTTTTTTTTCTTGAAAAGACACGTTTTTTTGTTGTTATATATATATCACTACTTTATATTTAGTTTTGTTTTACAATGTTCTATTTTTTTTCCTATTAGCATGGACGATAGAAAGTAAGATAATCTCATAGTGGAACAAACATGTTTTATGATCCAACTAAATGCTAGCAATTTTACTCTAACGTAAAAATCAATAAAACAAAAAACAACTCAACAAACTCAGCTATTGATTTGCAAAATAAGCAAAAGCACAGACTCAAAAACTATTTCAAAAGAAAGCAAAAAAAAGCCTCATGTTGATCAAAAGCTACTATATATCTTTCTCCCTGTTCTTCTTTTGTCTATCCTTTATCTACAGTGTGTCTTACAAAACTGAATCTGTGTAACAACCCACTTCCTATGATCCTGTAGTTACAAAAGACATCATGAAACCTAGCCAACCATTTACATCTATTTGCCAAAATATGTCAGTTAATCAGACAAGCAGGAGTTGTGGCAACATTTGAGGCAGAATGAAGAGTTTCTATATCTTCCAGCCTTTGGCTCTCTCTTTCTCTGAGAAAACGATGTGTTTGATGTACACTTGACCTTCTCCTCCTCCTCTTTCTCCTCTGTTTTGTCATCCATGTTAGAAAGTGAAGATTCTTTTAAGACAAATGATTGAAGAAGATTATTAAGATAATCTGTGACTTCTGTAAATTCTGGACGGCTATTGGGATCCTCAGCCCAACATGACTGCAATAGAGGGGCCATATTTTCTGGGATTTCTTCAAGACTTGGTCTTATGTTCTGAATGAAGAAATTGTAGATAATCAATGTCATCGGAGAATTTAGCTCAATTGATAATAAACAACAGAGAAAATGTTTTGCTTTTAGTTAGATTTGGAAAAAGGAATCGATGATGAATAATAGGCTTTATATATGATTCCTCACCCATGTCCTAGTTCATAATTGTGCTGTTTTCTCAAACTTAATCTTGAACTTTGCTGGAATGATGTTTTTTTGTGTGTTCTAAAAAATATCAAACGGGTCATTTGGAGGCAATGAGTGGAGTAGTTTGAGGAGGCGTTTAATCATATAGCCTTAGTGTAAGGAGTTAATAAGTCTCATAGAATTAGTGTTCGAAAGTCTAAGGCCCACAGTTGTTTAAGGAGCCAAACAAGTAAACTCCACTTTACCCAATCCAACTCCTCTCCCAAACACCTCTAAGTATGTGTCGAGTTTTAAAAGAAACCTAAAATTCAGTTCATTCTCAGGATTCTCAACAATAACCTGCTACTGTCTGTTATTTATTTCCAAAACTTTCTTGCATATAACTTCTAGTTGACCATACACTGCAGAAGAATTGCATAACTGAACATACTTTTATGTAATATATCAGCCACATTAGAAGATAAATGTCAAATGTCAAAATCAAACCTTGGCTACGGCATATGCAACCATTATGTCATTTCTGCCTTTGAATGGAGTCTTGTTTGTCAGCAATTCCCAAAGAATTATTGAGAAGCTGTAGACATCTGCCTTGTGATTGTAGCATTTCTTACATCCAACAGGCAATGGATCTATGCTAAATAACTGACGAGAAAATAGATACATTAACAAATCATTTAACACTAGTGATAAACTTTCATCAAACCATAAAAAATAAAATAAAATAAAAAGGTTACCTCAGGCGCCATCCAACGGTAAGTACCAGCCTCAGTAGTCATTTCACCAGATATTTCCTCTCTAGCCAACCCAAAGTTTGCCAGTTTAACCCGTTGCTTGTCTTCTGTCAGCAGTAGATTGCCTGAGTAAACAAGAAGACTGTTTACAAAAACTTATGATGTTTATTATCTCCAAGTCCAATCACAAGGACTCGAAGATCTCTGGAAATAGAATCAACAACATAGTTCAAGTCCCTCAGTTGAAATTTTAACTTCAAGAATTTTTTGTCGTCTTAAGAGCTGGCTTTGGAGCAAGCATGTTGCTCGAAAACTGATGGGGACGAGCACTATGATTATAATTTAAGGATTAGGACCAAACTACTAGGTTATTTAAAGAAAAAAGGCTTATGGGGACTATGAACAGGAAGATGAGAGAGTTAATGAAGATGAGAAAAAACACAGTACTTGGCTTTAAATCGCGATAAATGATGCCATTTGAATGCAGGTATGTCATTACTCGTGATAGATCTAGAGCAAGACTTAAGGAAAACTTCGAATCTGGGGTCTCTGGCCGGATGCTCCATAAGTACTTCTGGAGTGTTCCACCTCTCATAAGCTCAGTGATTATCATCAATGTTGGCTCTATGGAAGCACCAATGAACTGTTTTAAGTAGAATATGATATCAACAACTCAAGGAATGAATGGACATTTATGGTTTGAATGCTTGCCTATCATAGTAATCAGAAAAAGATAAGAACTACAACTTCTATGTGCAAACTCTAGCTAGTTAACGAGCTTTTGTGTTTACGAAGTAGAGCTATATTTAAATGAAAAAAGAGGGAACAAAAATTCTCTATATCGACGACCTCAATTTAAATGAATATTATCACATCACAAAAAGCTCAATTTAAATGTATATTCACTAATTAACATAGACTTATAACCATCATCTCCATTGTTAGATATGTAACTTGGTTCCATTTACATACGTCTGTTCGCATCTATTAAAGGAGAGTCAAAAGCCTCTTGTTTAAGTTTTCCTTGCTTAATTTAACTCTAATACATTACATAAGAATGTTATATTCAAGTAAGAAGCTAGAACACGCTCAACAAGGAAAGATTGAGATTGACCTAAAAATTCATAAACAGACTATTTTTTTTTTCACTATCTTGCCTATTCCCCAAAAGCAATACATTCATGACATTCAATTTACAACATGAAAGACTACAAGACACAGTTGCATTACAATTTGTTATCGCTATCTTGAATCGTTATAAGTATTAAATAGTAAGCAAGCTACAGTTAATTATATACGTTTTAGCAAAAGGAATCACCTTAATAATGTTCTCATGATTCAGTCTAGCTAGCAACGTAACCTCCCTCTGAAATATCTCCTTCTTTTCAGGACTTATAGCTGATGCTCTAATTGGCTGTATAATCTTCACGGCGACAGGCTGATAATCATACCTATGCAATATATAAAAAAAAGCGTGTCTTATCAAACTTGCATTGGCCCCATTGCATTGCATTATGAACAAAACAAAATCACAACATTTCGAATAGTCATATAGAATAAACAGATACTAACACATTTCATCCATGGCAAGAAGCAATAGGTGTATCATGTTCTTACTTGCAGACAAACCAATAATTAAAAACAATTGAAGATTTTTCCCACGCATGAATTACACCCAATAACAAATCAAAACTCAGTCGGATTTAGAATAGAAGACCGAAAATGAAATCATATGGCACAATGCGAGAAACCCAACACGAAAAAAGAAAAACCCAGATGGGTAAAAGAGATAAAGAACCCACAGTCCTTCATAGACAATAGAGCATGAACCTTCCCCAATAACTTCACCAATCTTCAAACAATGAGGGTCAATGAGCAAAGTAGGTTCGATGTTGAAGACGAAGTCAGAACCCGAATCATCAGAATCATCGTCTCCAATGAACGGAATGAAAGCAGTGGTAATTGTTCTGAAGGAGTGTTGTTCATCGGAATGGTCCGACATTGTTGGAGCAGCCTCGTTTCACTGTTGTTTGAGTCTATTGCATTGGGAAATGAAAGGTAATAAAAAAATCAAGAACATGAAACACGAAAAGTAGAAATAAAACAAAAGATTAAGAAACCCCATAATCACGATTAATCATTTTTTAAAAAAAAAAAAAACTGTGGAGGAGGCAAAGCCAAAAGAGAGGGAAAAAACGAAACCCAAAAATCTGAGACGTACATTCTTGTGAAACCAATAAATTTTGGAATTAATCAAATGATTAAAACTTTTTTTGTTGTTGCTTTTGTTTGCTTGTGATTAATTAGGTTGCGACGGCGTTTGCATTAATGGAATTGTTCAGATGTTGCCACGTTTCAAGTGATTCGAACCTCCGGTGGTGATTGGTGCACTCACGTGGTGTCCAAAAGAAAAAGATGTAGGAGAGTGTGGATACGTTTGGTAATAATGAAATTTTCTTGACGTTTTTTCTTGGAGGAGTCCGTACAGTGGGCCCTACGTAATCGAGGAGTGGGAGACACGACTTGTCGTTCCTAATTATACACGTGACCATTTATATTTATTTTCAATCAATTTCATATTTAAGATTGCAGAGTTCAACTCATCGGGAAGAAACTAAAAGTGTATAAAATCTTTCAAATTTAAAAACTTTGATAATCATTCTAATCTTTCAAATATGTTTGTCTTAAGTTGATAAATTTTTAAGGGTCTGTGTTAAAATAATAAAAGAAATCGTGGATTTCAAAGAGGTACAAGATTGATAGATTTAATCAAAAAATTATAGATAAATCTGTAAAGAGTCGTAGTCAACATGAAAGGAGAAAATATGATTTTGACACAAATGTATGTGATCAAAATTTGACTTGATATACTATTAAAAGAAAGAAAGGTAGCCAATTTGGAGTATAATTACTCAGTTGGCATAGACAGGATGTTTGGTTAAGAGAGATTGGAAGTCGAATCCCTCTCCATCATGTTGTAATAGAAGCAGAAGAAAGAAAAATTGAGATGGTATTGGTATTTGGCATTTTTCTCACAATGGGGTTTCATAAAACAATTCGGTTATTTTGACATTGTTGTAAGATTTGCTTATTTTGGCATTGACAATATTGTTGTGGGCTGCACTTTATCCTATTCATCACCCACTAATTTGTTTTGGATTTATGCTCTATTGGATCACCATTGGTATGGTTACAATAATAAATATACACATATTCCAAATTACTTTTATTTCATTTTTGTGTACTTCTATTTTTTTTTATTTTCTTTTCATAAACTAGAATTATAATTTTATTTCCATATTTCTGTCTAAGCATGGTATGGCTGATGGGCCAATTTTGAAGGCCCATCAACAGGGTATCGCTGAGCTAAAACTCACGACAGGCCCAATGCCCAATAGCTAGCATTGAGATGTGGACATCTCTCAAATTTTTTACAATTGAATGTTTTTTATCACTTATTTTTTTAAATAGAATTTGTTCAAAACTTATGAACTATACTTTTAAGGTGAAACATGTGGATTTTATTTTTTATTTTTTAATTTCCAAAAGTGTAATAACTTTAGTTCTCCAATCACATATATGAAATTTGTGTCTAATAGATAATCTATGTATGTACAATTTTAACAAAGTAAAATAAAATAATAAATCCCAAGTTTAAAATTTCTCTAGAAGTTAAATTTCTATCTAGTAGAATAATTGTTTTTTATTTACACAGAGAAAGTAAAAGAATTATTTTACGCCTCTAATTTAACCTATTATTAATTTGCGGGAGAGGAAAATAAATTAAAAGAAATTAGACAAATATATATTGTTAAAAGAAAATGATTATTGGTCAAAATAGGGTTTTGTGAGCATAAGTTTGAGATAATTTTTTTTTAATCTATTTTGTGTATTTTGGGTTTTTTACTAAGAAAATAAAAGGCACGTGTATGAGAAAAGAAAAAGGTTAAAAAAGGACCCCAACATAGTGAGACTAAAAAGAGACATATAATTAATAACACAATTAATTATATATATTAATTAATTCCAAGTTCTGAAAAACAACACTAGTTAGGGAGAGGGAGAGAGAGAAATGTACATATTAAGCTAGAGATGATCTAATATAATCTATGAGAGTTCTATATCCACAAACTAAAATTAAAAGAGAGTGATTAATTAGATATAATAAATATAATTAATCTACATAAAATTAAGATTAAGCGCCCAGTCCAATCCTTGATTGTAATTGTTGTCTTGCATGCAATAGAATACATCTTCATATTCTTCAAAAAAAAGCTCCCCCAAAGGAGCTACTGCTGCTTCCTCAACTGCTTCCATTGTCACTGAAGAGCTTGGACTATTGCTTGAATTATTTCTCACCTCACTTCCTTCTACTATTTTTCGTATCTCATTCTTTGCTTCTTTCAACTGCTCTTTCACTTTCATCAACTAAATCCAACCAAACAAAACAATTAATTAGTTTTAAACAAATTATTATAAGAACTGTTATCGAGTTATAAATAGATACATATATATATTAGGATGGTGTACGGATCATTGTCTAAAGAGAGAAGAGAGAGGTTGTTATCCCATTTGTATTTGCCTCAGATGGCAGAAAGCTGTACGTTAATGGAAAAAAAAGTAAAAGAAAAAGAAAAGTTTCTGAGTTTTGTTAGGGAAGAAATTAATTTTTTTTATATATTATTTATTATTTTACAAATTCCAAACCCTATAAGGTGGCATCATATTCTTCGAGCCAAGAGCTCATGCACGTTCTTCTTTTTTATTCCTTTGAAAAATTTATTTTAAAAAATAAAAAACATTGTTATTTTGTTTACCAAATTTCGTTAATTTCTTACTAGATAAGCAAATCAAAATCCAGTTTTATTTTTAGTACTACAAAATTAACGATAAGGTCAAACAATTATAACTCTCTGATCGTACGTAATTTTTGGAGAAAAAATAATTAATATACCAAATTAAAAGAAAGAAAAAGAAAATTTATAATAAAACTGACCTCAGATTCAAGATGGGATTTTTGTAGAAGAACAGAATCATGAGCTTTTTTAAGAGTGGAATATTCCTCTTCCAGCTTCTTGTTCTTCCACCGTGCACGGCGGTTCTGAAACCAAACCGCCACCTGTCGTGGATCAAGTCCCAATTCAGAAGCCAACCGATCTTTCCTCTCCGATTCCAATTTATGTTCATTCCCAAAATTCATCTCCAAAAGCTTCACTTGCTCTGAACTCAGCTTCCTCTTCTTCAACCCCGCCGCCCCGCCTCCCTCCTTCGCTTTGCTCCTCCTCCTCCGTCGCTTCGTCGGCTTACTTCCCTCTCCCGTACCTAAAAACATAAATTTGAAAATTAAAAATAAATAAATAAAATAAAGTATACTTAGAGATGAAATTTTGTAAGAAAATTAATTATTACCTTGTTGGGGTAACACTTGTTGGGTGTAAACCTCAGGGTTGTAGAGATGGGAAACGAGTAATGAGTTGTCGGCGTCCGGTGGGAGATTCACGGCGGCCATTGTCACCGGAGATGGATTTTTTTCGTTTTTTGTTTGATTGTTTTTGAGTTATGTGGATAGGTTTGAGAGAAGTTTGGGGGATGGTTTACAGGGGAATTGCGTTGCAACTTATTTATAGAGGGAATAAAATGAAATATATTCGGAATTTCGGAATATGGGAAGAATTTATTTTACTACTTTAGCAGAAGTGCCTCCAATTTTTTGTGTAATCACATTTGTGCCCGCTGTTATCCTTTGTGAGGCCTGTGGGTGTCTTCACAATTAATTATTTCATTTTTTGAGTTGGAAATGGAATCCCTTTTTGGAGTTTTCAGTAATCAATTTTATTTTACTTTAAATAAAAACATATATATATAAATCTATATATATATATATTAAATATTAAAGAAGTGAGGCACATCAAGACACGTGATTCACTCTCATAACACCTATGTTTACATTAGGGATGGATTCATTTTTACATAAAATAATTGGGTGGAGATGGTTTTTTTTAATCCATGTTTATTTTTACATAAAGCTATATCTATCTATATATATATATATATATAAAATGAAATGTTATTTTCTATAACTATGGTTTAAACAAAAATTGAGATGTTTTTTTCTATAAAATAGCTAGCTTTGTACGTAAATAAATAAATCATATTGTAATTGTTTGACTGACAAAGTTGATAATCTTGACACTTTGTGAATCTTAAATGGCTAACTAGTCTATGTGACTTCAATTGAATATTAATTAAGAGCACTAATCCACTTTGAACATTAATTTTTTTTTTATGTTTCTTTCTTTTTAATAATGCAACTTGTTGCCTCCTTCCTAGGAAGAATGAGTTATTTGCTTACCTACTATCCGAATCCGGCAGAAATCTTTAATTCATTATAAATAATCAATAATTATAAATTTAGTATCTTCAAATTTTTAGGCTAATTAATATAATGTGTCAAATGGATTTCTCAATTTTTTAAAAAAATTCCTACTAACTCTTTAAAACTCTCCTTTAAATTCGTGTTTAATGTGATAGGTTTTTGACTTAATGAATATGATTAAAAGAATTGAAGAAGACCGTTTTGGAACAAGAAAATGACATTGCAATTTAAATTGAATCTCGATAAACAAAACAATACATCAATGATAACAAAACGAGATTATATTATCTATAATTTTTTAGAAAACTATAATTAAAAAAAATTATTCTATTATTCTAGAATCTATAAAGAGTTTAGTTTTCTATTAAAAGAAAAGAAGATATACAAATTTCGAATAGATTGATTAAATGAAATGTCAAATAATTCCATAATTTAATCTAATATTCAGTAAATAGCAGTAAATACAGTTTTTTTTTTTTTAAATCGTTTCATTCACAAGGAGCTAGATGAGAAGAAACTCTCATGTCCAGTTCTGTGGTAGAGATGGAATTGACAAATAACCATCAACTATAACCCTAAAAGAACAAGATTTCGTAAACATCATACCCACTTACATCGCTAAAAAGGTAGCCTCTACACTTGAACTTCCGTGCCTAGATTAAATCTTAACAATTGGGGGTCGGTCAAGGAAAGGTTGGATTCTCTAATTTCATATTATTATTACACAATGTTGAAAGTGTTTGGAATCTTATAAACTATGATTAAAAGTTTATAAATCTACAAGAATTTTTTAACACTATCTAAATTTTGCAAGTTTTTAAAGATCTATTATACATTTTTTCTAAACCCAGGTGAATTTATTTAAAAATTACTTAACTTGTTAACATCTCTCTCTCTCTCTATATATATGCAGTGAAAAGTGTCATTCACAAAGCTAAATCAGTTATTTAAATTATAATGATAGGTGCATGTATGTAGGATAAAATAACAATAATCAAGTAAGAGACAACAACCATACTGAAAACAAAAGAAAAGAAGAAATTTTTTCACAACATCAAATAATATAATAAAAATTTAAAAGTATATTGTAAATGACAAAAGTAGTATAGTTTTGTTATATTTGTAAATAGGTTTGATCAATTATATTGTATTTGAAAAAGTTTCTAAGATTTTTTTTTTCTTAAAAATTGATAATAACACACATCTTTGATGTAGACTATTCAATTAGCTTTCATTAAACTAAACAAGATCTAGAAAATAAATTAATTGAGTTGAGTTGAGAAGTGCAAATGAGAATGACTTGTATCTAACCATTCACTCAAAAAAAATCCCAACATTTGACTAAGACAGTACTGTATAGAGTATATACTAAAGAAAAAAAAAAAAAGAGGAATACAATCACTAAAACAATAAGTACAAAACTCAAAGAAACTTTTAACGTTGGAAGGCAATGGAATGTCAAAATACAACGAAAAAGAAAAAGAAAAAGAAGGGGTGATCAGAAAAATGTAATAAACCAATGATTGGATTCCAAAATACAGATTACATAAGAGATAGTAGAAATAGAGAAGCAGGTACGTAAAAAAGAAGTGTAGTTTTGTAGAAAAAGATAAATTTTGAAGATGAGTACACAAATATATGAACAAAGGAAAATGTTTATTTTTTATTGTTGATATATATGATGACGTAGCCAAGATAGGCTTTCCCAAAGAAGAGAAATAGCAAAAAGATATTTATTTTTATAAATGTAAAAGAAAGAAAGAAAGAAAGAAAGAAAGGGGTGAGGGGATTGGGTTATAGACTGGGGATCCCAAAAATAACAGTAATAATAATAATAATAATAATAGTAAAGGGAAATTAGAAAAGTAGCACCTAGAAAACAATAAAGAAATGTGGTACGGCTTTTTTCTTTTCTTTTCTTTTTTGTCTAAACATGAAAATTTGAAAAATGCAACCCACTTTTGTTGTCATCTCCCATTCTTTTTTTTTTTGTTTTTATATATATATTTTGTGTTGGCTCGAGGTGTAATTTGTAAATAAATTATGACATGATTAATTATATTGAATGTGGAAAACGCACGCAATTTATCCATAAATCTTGTGTAATTAATTGACTTTTCTTTCCCACTTTTGGTAGGGTTTATTAATAAATATAGGTCATGTTCCATTTTAATCCTTACAAATGTTTTCTCTTATTTTTAATTAATCTAAATCTTAATTAATTTGGTTAATACTTCTTTTCTTCTTTTAACTTTATCCTTTTAGATTTTTACCAGGATGGGATGACAAATTTACCAAGTATTCTTTCTTTCTTTTTTATTTAGTGAACTCTAAATTTTGAAAGTATTTTTACACCGTGTATTCTTTTATTGCGTGGAAATTATTATTGCTTATAAAAAATTGATAATTAATTAATAAATAAGAGTATAGAAAACTAAAATTTAACCAATCTCTCGGTAGGGTACCTAATATGATATTTTAACCTGATAATATAGTATTTGTGTGGCTTAAGTATATGCATTAGAGTTGTCCTTGATGTTTGTATATGCTTTTTTTCTTTTATTTACTCCTTTGTATTACAACATTTAAAGAAACTACAAAATTACGAATTCAACCTATATGATTTTTTTTTTTTAAAATGCAATTCAGTCTCTACGATTTAACAAAATTGTGGGAGCAATAAAGACTAAATTGTAAGCTTGTAGTGTTGGGAGAGTAAATTTAGAAAAAGAAAAAGAATTGGTAAAGTGGGCATGGTTGGGAGGGGGTTAAGAGTCATTTTCAAAATAGGGGCTAAAGTATAGAGGGAGGTTGGGGGGTAGGGGAATATGAAATGACTCGATGAAAATGCAAGCTTGTGGCTGCTGAATCACCACCACCCATCCCCCCTTCCCCTCTGCTAAAATCCAATTATTCCTTTTCCTTTTTTCTCATTAGGTCTAATTCTCTTTCCTTGACTCTCCTGATAATATTGTCGGGATATCATACATATTTTCTCAATCCATCTTCTACTCAACATAAATGGTATTGCCTCCTTTATCAAGTTCGGTTTCTATTGTCTCTAACGTAGTCAAATTATGAATTCAATTAGCTCAATATCAACTGTACTAGATGTTGAAATTTTCACACTGAACAAACAACCGAAACAAACTCTAAACACTTTTTAGATAGATAAGTTATTTCGTTTATTGTCAATTGATTTTGAGATGTAATCATATATTATCAAATGTGGTGCCATAGTCCATGAAGCTTGAATGGGTATTCAATACAATAAAATAAAATTGAGATTCTATCAAGATTGGTGTAACCTAAAGAGGCATTATGTTGAGATGTTGAGAATCTCAAATTAGAAAAAACAATCAGCCTTACATTTCTTATAAGATTGATAAATTACTCATCTTATTGCTAGTTTGTTTTGAGATTAAACTTCACACTATTAAATACACTAACATTTTAAAAATATACATATTTTCACGTTGTATGTCAATTTTAAAATATGTTTCATCGATTATTTTGCACTTTGAATAACCAAACATGAAGATGTCGTTTATAAACCCTCCAAATCTCATTGGCTCTCCTATGTATATTTGTATTTTTCTTGTCAATTGACGTAACTAACATACCATTAGTTAACTAATATATATGTTAAATTAATTGATATATTTAATTTGTTGATTTTTATTGTTTACATTTCCGATCTTGTTTCTATATATTAAATGTGCCAAAATTACTTATCGGTTGAGTTTTTGTTAAGATTGAATTTCCACCAAATTAGATATTTATGATGGTCTAAAAACGAGTAATACACATGCCAAACTTGAGAATAAGTTGTTTTTGACCTATAACTAAAAAAAGCTGCTATGAAGTTTGAAAATATGAATGTGTAGAAAGTATGAAAACAATTAAAGTGATTGAGATTGATTGAATTTGTGTTTTTTTTTCTTTCCTTTTATGTATTTTGAATTTCTAATCAAAGTCACACCCACCAGTATACGTAAAGAATAGAGGTTGGGGCGTGACACAATCCAAAAAGAAAGACTCACATCATCCATCATCGCACACACTTCTTCACATATACTAATAAACAAAAAAAAGCTAAAACATTCCATTTTTTCATCAAACAAAAACACACTTAAGTGTGTTTCTACACATGATATGATAGTTTATAAATGACCAAAACTCTTTTCTTTTCTTTTTTGCCTGTTCTCTTTTTATACCGTTGAATTGCCATTGAGAATTTCATGTTTATTGGTTGTGGTAAATTTTGATTGTTGCTATTCATTTACATCATTAACGGTCTCTACTTCAAGTTTTAATAAAACTAGTCAAATACAAAAATGACCTATAGGAGTTCGAATATAACAACCTTTCACTTTAAGGGTAAAGATAGGTATACTTTTGATTCGTGAGATGTGAAATTTCTATTTGAAAACGTAATACTTTTGGTACCGAATATATCTAAATTTAATTTCAATTTAGTCATTGAGAACCCAAAAGTTACGTGTGTTTAAACTCTAATGCATAGATACACGTTTAAGAGTGAGTTTAAAATTGTTTAAATCATTTTTATACATATTTATTCACCTAAAGCTAATCTTAAAATTTCATCTACACTTGTATATCCAATTTTAGAATAATCAAAATTTCGGAATAATTTTGAAAATAACAAAAAATATTTTTGACATTGACACAACAATTTATATAAACCACTTCAATTGAATGAATATACAAACCTTACGAAACCACTAACACTTACAAAATTTCAAAGTAATATAAACCAACTCTAAATCTCATCAAAAGAGACGTCCCAAAGAACGTATAATTTTGAACCCAAACTGGAGTACAATATTGAATAGGGCACATGTGGGTATTTACTTAACCATTGATTATTTAGAAAAATATGGAACATATTTATATTATATATATCGTGAAGGCAGGTAGGTCCAAAGAAAGCAGATTTAAGGTGAATGCAAGTTAGAGAAGAAAAGCGACCCCCACACCAAAAAGAAAGAGAAGAAATTTAGGGTTTATTAGTTGAAGAAATAGGGAAGAAAGAAGAGGAAAGAAAGGGCAGAAAGTCAAAGATAGTAACAGCGACATCCCATTGGATCAAAATTTATAACTTTATTATTTGATTCAGAACTCACATACAGACAGAGACAGAGACAGAGACAAAGCGGGGTCGTTTCTTCTTTCACCTGCAAACCCACCTATTTTCAATTTATTAAACATTTTTTAAAATTTGTCAACTTTTCTTTTCATTTTAAAATACCATTTCATTTGCAATATCATAAACTGATGCAATTATCTTATTGTTTAAAGCTTTAAAATTTGAGGATGTAATTAGAATCGATTTGTTAGAAAAAATTGATGGGATTGGGATAATAAAAGAAATAGCACATGGGTTGCACTTAAGAAGGACTTTTACGCGTGTCATCACCCCCAAAAATTGTACTACATTGGACCACAAATCATCTCTCTCTTCGCTCTCTCTATAACTTTATCCACACACTTTCCACAGCCGCAATCCCTTTTCTTTCTTTCTTTCTTTCTTTCTCGATCTTCCTCTATTCATTTCTTTTGTTTTACCCATTAATTAAGTCTCCTTTTAATTATTTAATATTAATAATAAATTCTAATTAAATCATAATGCATATCTTTATTCTATTATTCAAGAGTTTCAAAATGATAGAAGAACATACATGAATACGACCCAAATATTACTATTGTTTTGGCATGGGGTCCTTTAGTAAAGATCTGTCGTGGGTTTTTCTTTCTTTCTTTCTTTCTTTCTTTTACTTATTTTGTGCAAGTTTTATCCCCAAGGGAATCACTTTGAAGGAGGGGGGCATTTTGCCTAGTTTTGGTGATGCGTAAAAATGTATCCTACTTTTATTTAATATTTGTTTCTTTTTTCATTTTTAGAAAAAAGGCTATTGGTAAAATTCAGTGAAATGTATGTAGACCATTATTGCATAGAATTAAAATAAATAAAAAGGAAAAATGATGATGGTGTTGTTATGTTCTATATGTATACGTACTGATTTGGACTTATTTTCCATGTCGGTTTCAACACAACTGCTTTCAAAAGTTAAAGAGAGAAAAGAGAAAGGGGAAAGCTGTTTTAGTGTTTTTAGTTCCTTTCTCCAATTAACCCCTCTTTTCTTTTATCCTGAATTTACAGCCTGTTTTGTGACAGGTGGAAACTCTTTTCCAATGGGGATTTGGACCAGATTGAATGAATGACATCTGGATATATCATATATATATATATATATATATATATTCATTCATTCAACTTTTCCAAACCTAAACCAAAACAACTAAATTACTACTTCATACTTGTATTGTGTACTACTTGTGGATTATCTTACCAACACCCTGACTTGGCAACCCATAAATGAAGATGTTTTAACATTTTTCTTCCATAACTCTATCCATTATTATGTCAAAATTAATACAATATGTGTTAACAACTAACATCTTTTCTTGTTTGAATTCTCTCATTTAGATTATATTCATTTTTTATCCTAAATTATGAGTTTAAGAATTAAACAAAACAAAAGTAATACTTGAGTGCATCATATTTTATATTCATTTTTGTGTGTGTAATCCTTTCAATTGCACGCACACAAAAAAAATATTTGTTACCAATTGGATGTGTAACACATGGATCTCCATTCATACAATAATTTTTTCATATAGAGACATAATATTCTTTGCGATACTGGAATCAATCTCTACAATTTTTTGGAAGTGAACATGCATTATCAACCTTCTTCCTTTTTACAATTATCTTTGAACTAAACACATCTCAAAATGTAAATCTAAGTGTTTTTCGTTATAAACTAATATTTTATTTAAGGAGTACGGATAAAATATTTAAAAAAGAGAAAAGAAAAATGAAGTGTGAGATGGATAGTAGCTTTGTTTTCTCTTTTGTAAAAGTCGTTGGGGGAGGATATTTGTTATAGTTCACCTCTTCCCAATTCAATAAGTAGGGATGTGTTTTGATTTGAGGATAACTCTTCCCCACTTTTATCTTCTTATAGCAATCATATCAAACGTGGATTTGCCAAGCAACCCTCCTTTCTTTTTCCTTCTTTCTTTTCGCTACCCCCCTTATTTTTTACCTTTAATTTAACCCCATCACCTTTTTTCCCCCTTTTTTAATTTCAGGGTTGGAGAAAATAAACAAAGTAATTAATTAATTAAGCCTAAAAAAAGCTCTCCCCTTCTTGGAATTTGCCCACATTAAGATTTGGATAAGGATGAAGTCTACAATAGCATTACGACACTGTGTGAAAAGAGGAGAGAGAGAGAGAGAGAGAGAGAGAGAGAGAGATTATAATTAATAATTAATGCCTTTGCTTAATCTAGGCTTCTTAAAAAAATATAATTGATAATTAAATAATTAAGGAATACAGAGAGGCAAGAGAAAGAAAAAAAAAAAAAAAGAAAGAAAGAAAGAAAGGAAGGAAAAAGAGAAGCGCATGAGCGTGGGAGATGTGATTCCTTTTGTCTGCTTATTAAGTTTTATTTATTTATTTATTTATATATTTATTTAGTTGTTTTATGATTAATATAATTTAGAAGTGATTAATTAAGAAAAGAGGGTTTCAAACTAATGGGTGTCATGTTTATCCCGACACATCCAACCCATGTTTCCCCATCTTCCAACTTCACCATCATATGCTAAATTAATCATTTTATAATTAATCACATCCATAAACACAACAATTATATCATTGTCTATTTTTGCAATTAACAAAACTGTGTTACCTTCTAATCTAATAATCTTTCTCTTATCACATTCATCGGTTCAATTAAACATGGTGAGAGATTGAGCAGGATGAAATTATAAAATTATAAAATTGTAGGGACTAAAGTTGCAATTACTACTAAGTTATAATTACATAATATGTTTTAAAAAATATGAGAGTGGGAAGAGGGGACCCCCACACATTTGGAAGGCAGGTATTATGGTTTGTACCCTACTTGGGTGTTGTTGGAGTTGTGGTAATCTGCCAAATATCACCACTACTATTACAATACCCTTTTTCATTTTTAAAAAAATAATAATATTTCTTTATTTCTTTATTTCTATTTATTATTATAGTTGGTCACTTTCATGAGTTTCCACTCCATCATTATTATTAATGAGAATCAAAATGTATTAAAATCAACCTTCAATTTCACTCCAGCCTTAGAAAGTTGTAAATTGTCTCAATGTTATTGTTAGACGAGTTTGGATTATAATTGCAAAATAAACTAATACAGTAATCCAATATTATATGTTTATCATTAGAGTTTAGATAAGTATGTATAATGTATGAATATATATGTGTAATAGAATTTAAGATGTTGTGTAAAGTAATAGGGGTATTGAGTAAAAGGGCATAGAGACCTAAGTTGGTCGCTCTTAACAAAAAGGCATAGCACCCAAAGTCCAAACAAACGAGGGCCCTAAGGCCTAGGGCATGCAACCCCAATGAGATGATAATTAAAAAATTAAATTAAAAAAAAGTAGGCTATGTATCAGTCCCCATTTTTGGAGCAAATCAAAGGCAATCTCTCCTTATATTTAATTGCCTCTTTTTTTTTTGAGTATTTCTTTTTCTAAAAACAATTTTCCACTTTAGTATTTTTATATTATGACTAAAAATTTAGTCTTTAATCTTTTTAATGCATGATTATAAAGTTATTCACTCACACATTCTAACTTTTTTTTTTAAAAAAAAAAATTACTTACGCCCACCTACTCAAAGCAAAATTTAAAACATAGTATTATTTTTTTTACCTAAAATTTACCATGGAAAGATTAAATTACAAATAAAACAATCGACTGTTTTTTTGATAAAAGTACATCAATGTTTTGTTTTATTAAAAATATTTTATATTATTATTTGATGGTTGGTTTGGTGAAGTGAATAAAAGAATAGTTGGGAAAGGTGGAAGGGTGAGGAGTAGTGAGGAGTAGTGAGGATGTAAAAGTGTAAAGAAATTAAAATTTGATTAGTAGAGATTAAATAACTAAAATGAATTAGGGGGGTTTAGAAAGTCCAAGCTGGCGTTGCTTTCCGGGACAATAAATGTATTTGATTTGGGGATATGCTTTTTTGGCATGCACATGCCCCCCCCTTGCCCTCCCCTTGCCCTCCCCTTGCCCTCCCCTTGCCCTCGTCAAGTTATATAGTTTTTAAACTATTATTAATTGGCCACTGAATCTTCCAGATGTGCTTACGTGGTCCTATTATTTTCAATTCCCAACTTGATCTACTTTCTCTTTTCACAATCAGAATCCACGCATATTCTACTCTCTTATACCCCTGCCTATTTAATTACTTTATCACTAAAATATTAAAGCTTTTTTTTTCTTTTTAATTTAAGGTAGTAATTTATGGGTAATGTGAGTTGGATATGTGTTAAAGAATTATTATTCATATGGTTTGTGTCATAATTAAATTTAAAAGTAGGAAGGGACTGGAAGGACGACTTTGTGTAAAAGTGTGATTAAAGGAACGACGTAGTTAAAATATGTTCTCTCAATAAATAAATATATACATATATATGTGGGTGGTGACATTTTAAATAACGATTGAGATTTTAAATGTTTGGAAGCATGATTTTAGTGATACAACTCTATTGTTGCCATACTCGTGTATATAATATCGTAATTAGGCTGTTTGTTTTTAATAATATACAATCACCATGATAATTTGAAGTCAAACTAAAGTGAACAAAAAAATTTAATTTAGAATTTGTTATCATAGTAAATAAGTAGCCTGATTTGTAGTTTTTGCAATAGTAAATAAAAATACTGGAAATGCTTTAACTCAAAGACTTAGAGAAAATTAAAAAGTTTATTTGGCATTTAAAATTTTACTTTTGACAGTGTAACCTTCTTCGAAAGTAATGTTACTCAAACAAATTCACCATCCAACGAACCATAAAAACTCAGCCTAAAAGATTAATTGAAAAGGCCCATTGGGCCCGTTTTCGCTTGGAGCCCAGTCCTTGTTATGGCAACGCAATGTAAAGTGAACAAAAGGATTTGTCAAATACTAACTTTTAAGTTAGGATTTTGTCAAAGTTTCATTTAAATAAAATGTTTCGAGGTTTCATTATTTAAAACTATTTCAATTTTGTGCATTTTAAGAAGCATATAGTAGTTTTTCACGTGAAAAAAAAAAAACACATCTATTGACCATATCAGCAAAATTTTAAGAAACAAAGCAGTTTTTTTTTTTTTTTTTTTTTTTTTAAATGAGCATATTAGAAAACAAAACCAAATTATAATCTTCAAATTTTAGGATGATATATATATATAAAAAAGATGGTATATAAACTTAATTTTGAAAAATAAAAAATAAAGAATAGAAACAATTGTATGGAAGCAATAGGAACACACTGTCCTCCTATATATTTTAAAACAGGATTCACGTCAACGGAAGCATGTGCTCTAACTAATCATAAAAATGGTTTTCATCCGCTAAAGACAACTCAATGGACAAAGAAAAAAAGAAACACCTTTCTTTTCCTTTTTTATTTTTTATTTTTTAAACAAATAAAAGACTTATCTTTTATTAAAAAAAAAAAAAAAACAGTTGCCAACAAAAATAAAAGACAATAAATAAAGTAGGAAATTTAAGAATAATTAGTCTAAGAATTATTAAAATTAAGATGGTATTCAACATCTACTTGTTTGGTTTTCTTTAATTAAACTATGTCTCTCTTACAAGTTACACAACATTCTTTTGTTTGTAACATAAAATTTGAAGCTAAAACACATTTGGCCTTATTAAAGAAAAGAAAAGTGTGGATTTTTGTAAAAAAGCATAGGACATAATTTTTCTTTTCCCTTTTCACTTTTGTATAATAATAATCATACTTGTTGTTTCCTTAAGGAGGAAAAGAAGAAACAATATGTTGTTCTAGAAGAATGAAATTACGAAAAACACCATAATTATGCATAGCTGGCAGGCAACGCACACAAGAAGAAAAAACTAAACCCCCGAAGTGTCTGCCATTAGTTCCCACCATTTTTTCTCCATCTGCCACCTGTTATTTCTTTCATCATTTTTTACCTGTTTGATAAACTTTAATAAAGTTTCATATTCTTCGATCGTCAAGATAAAATTAAAAATTATAAGAAAGTTATATTAATGTAAAGATAGTTTTGAAAGATTAATATGGAAGTTTGGATGATTTTTATAAAAAAAGGTTATTAATTAGAGAATATTAAATTTAAGGTGACGTAAAAAATCAAAATTGTTAGCACCAGAAGTCAAAAGAAGAAATTTGGATGGGCAAAGCCTCCAAGTAGGACTGGTTTGGAGGGTTTTGGAAATTCGGATTCCACTGTGGGTCCTGAGGTTGAAAATTCATCCCTTTCCCCTTTACAGATACGAACGAACTCATTCAATTCATCTTCTTTCCCTTCTTCAATTCCTCCATTTCCTCCTTCCCCTTACCATTTTTACTTACCCCCATCATTCCGTAATTTACTCTTCTTCATGGGGAAGGGAGGAGGTTGTGTTCCCAGCAAGAAGAAGGTTCCTTCATCTATTGCCGACGCCGACGCCGACGCCACCGATGATGTAAGGCCACGCGACACTGGAACAACGCCCCCGATCTCTATTGAAGAGGATCACCCACAAATTGCTTCATCCGGCAATGCCACTTCCGAAGCCTCTCTCTCCGTGTCGCATCCAGTTGAGAAATTGAAGATATTCATCGTGTTTTACTCCATGTATGGTCATGTCGAAAGCTTGGCCAAGAGGATGAAGAAAGGGGTTGATGGGGTTGATGGTTTTGAGGGGATTTTGTATCGGGTCCCGGAAACCTTGCCGGTGGAGGTTCTCGACCAGATGAAAGCACCACCCAAGGACCCGTCTATCCCCGAGATTTCTGCTGCTGAATTAGTGGCTGCTGATGCCATTTTGTTTGGCTTTCCCACTAGGTTTGGGTGTATGGCAGCGCAAATGAAGGCGTTCTTTGATTCGACAGGGCAGCTCTGGAAGGAGCAGAAGCTTGCAGGGAAGCCAGCTGGGTTCTTTGTTAGCACAGGAACTCAAGGGGGCGGCCAAGAAACAACTGCGTAAGCCAATTCTTTACAACCCATTTTTATCTTGCCCGTGTAGCAATTGGAAATGCGAAGGCTAATTTTGTTTGTGGTTTTCATTGGATTGGATACCGATCAATTTGATTTGGCCTAGGGGTATATGGATGAGTTAATTATGGTTTCACATATAATGTAATGATCAATTCAAAGTGGAACTTCCAGCTTGTTTGCTTCATTAGGACTCTTAATGCACTAAACATTAGGTAAATAATGGAATTACCCTTCATTGTTGTTCCACTCATTGCAATTCATTCGGTCTCTGACTCATAAAGAGGAATTTTGAGTGGGGGTAATCAAACTCTTTGAGTTATACATTTGTTAATCGTGATTTATTAAAGTTGAGATTTCAACTTATTGGATCACGAGATTACGAAGAAGCTTTGATGAAAGATAAGTGAGAAACCAGATATTCACGGCCAATCCTCCGATGACTTCTAAATAAGGATGGATATAAGTACCGAATCACTAGTTTGTCTTCCTTTGACCAATAGAATCCCCTAGCCTTAGGTTTAACCTCTTGACCTGGATAAATTGTAGGCAGCTATGCTTTCATAAAATGATTTATTTGTCCATGAGGCTTGTTTTGAAAAGTTCTGGAATGTCCTCAATTCATAACTTGATGCATTTCTTGTCCAATTTGAGGTCTGTTAGCATTTAGCAGAGAATCTATTATATAGATTTTTTACTTTTGAGATGCTATAAAATATTATATCCTATTTATTGTATATAGTTATCTCGATTATCATTTTAGGTCCTCTTGTAAAAGTGAAATACACTTCTTCTCAGGTCAAGGATTGTTTAACTCTATAAAAATTGAAGCTCTTCTTGCACGACTCTAAGAAATGATGAGTTGGTTCAATTGACCATGGATTGATCCTAAATGATTCTTGCAGTCACTCTCTCTCTCTCTCTCTTTTTTGTTGCAGATGGACTGCAATTACTCAGTTAGCACACCATGGAATGCTGTTTGTTCCCATCGGCTACACTTTTGGTGCTGGTATGTTTACGATAGACACAATACGAGGGGGGTCTCCTTATGGTGCAGGAGCTTTTGCTGGTGATGGCTCGAGACAGCCAAGTGAAACAGAGTTGGCGCTTGCAGAGCATCAGGGCAAATACATGGCTGCTACAGTCAAAAAACTTTTCCCGGCTTGATGAAACGTCTTGTTTCTGTTTTTTTTTCTTAAAAAAAAATGAATTCATTCAAATTGCTGCGGCCCTCATCTATGATTGTTTCTTCCTTGTCCTGTCTCCATTCAAAGTATAGTTGTCTTGTGTTTGTTTGGTCATTCTTTTTTACATTACGTGATTGTGCAAAATATACAATGCCCTGTGTGGGATTGTTTTTCTGTCGTCTCTCTGTACATGGTTTATGATTCATGGTTATGGTGTTTGTCAAATAATGTTGTGAAATGTGGAAATTTTTCTTATTAAACCTTCTTCTTTTGCTGGGAATGTATTTCAGTCGGAGGTTCAAATGGCATTATTGTCCTCGACTGTTCATATCTTGATTTTTCTTTATGGCATTTCACTGTTCCTATTACGTATCAAACAATTTTGTGGTACTTAGCTACGTCTATTGATTATTCGAGGTAAGAATATCCAATTTTTATAGGGTTCGGATTGAAATGGTCACAGCTTCACAGGTCGGAGTTTCATGTTCCTTCCATAGAAACTTATCCATTTTCGACCATTCTGTTTCATAAAAGCAGCTTCAGATTTCATTACTCCATCTACTAATTTCAAGTAGGACTGTCATAATTTGGTAACATAAAAAGCAACCTTAATTATTGTCAACTACTTTCAATTTTCATAATTGTACATCTCCCTCTTCGCCAAACACTAGCCATTATACAGATGTTTCTGATTAACTTTTCATTCACTCATCCCTTTTTCTTGCAGTGGTTCATCTATGATCCAAGCATCAACTGTAGCAGCTTCAACTTCCTCTAATTTTCCATCTGTCCCACATTTAAGGTTGGTGCTTTTTCTTTTTTCTTTTCCTCTTTCCTCTTCTCATATCTTGAATATGTTTTCTTGGATCAGATCTGATTGCAGCAAACTTTGAGAAATCATTAATTTTCTCTGTTTCTGTTGCCCTTTTGGGTGTGATTTTGTTGGCATTGTTCTTGCAAACTGTATTTGGCCTTTGAACAGTCAGTGAATCTGAAGAAACCGTGCTATACAATTATACTGCAAATTATGTAAGAAGAAGGTATAATTACTTCTCTGGTAATACTTGTAACATCACTAAACTGTTATGTTGTACTCTGGGATACTTCTTCAAGACCTAAAGTTTGAATATTTCAAATGTGAAAAGAGTGTTATGTGAATGGACTCCGACAATCTCGGAGATGAAGGTGGCACATTATGAGCATGACATCAACAACCAGGCTGAGCACGACTAGGACATCCAAAAGTAGCAAGAGGAACAGGGCTAGTAATATTGATACTGCTCTAAACCGTATTGTCAATGCCATGGAAAAGATGCCAAAAGGCAAAAACAATGTGTTTGGCTACTGAATAGCTATAGTAAAAACTGCTTCATGAATCCGAGGTTGGCGCTCGGGAGGAAGATAACCACCACACCCTGTGTTGGATGAGGTATTGAAAGCTGGAAGCTCATGGTTTGACAACTAGCCAAAAGGTAGATGTTGGCGAGATGGGATGTCGTTCATTGATTGACTCAAGATGGATTATTTTCTGATGTTGCCTGACTACATAGAGGGTTTTTGCACTGTCGCTGGATCATAAGTAATAGAGTCATGTTTCATTTTGTTGCTGATATGATTGTAGTTCCTCTTTTCTTCGAGTTATAGATTTTTGTTTAGAGTGATTTAATTTTTTGTTTGGTTGAACAAACTTGTTAAGACAATCACTTGATTGATTGCATTTATTTAGCTTAATCCAAGGTGATTGGTTTTGTGAAAAATGTTACTAGAAATCAATGCTGAACAATTAAACGTAAGTATTCAGAGTAGAAGTAAGACTTTGAATTGATTACCATATAGCACCTCAACAATCTAGTTTAAAATCAATCAACTATAAACAAGGAGGACCGATAATTATGCTTTCGTAGTAGAATAACTCTTTTCACGAATGACAAAATAACAAAAAGATACCATTTTGACATTCTTTTGTTTCAAATCATAAGATTCATAACAAAATCATAATTAATAATAAAAAAGATTAGGAAGATCTGTTTTTGAATATGTTTATAGCTAACTTTAGTTATATGATAATTAACTTATAGATTTACCTTTCATAACTTTTCAATCTGTACATTTATTGTATTCAATCTAAATAAAATAGTCGGTTTATACGTTATAACCCGATTGGTATACTCACGAATATTAAAAAAAAAAAATCATAACATCAACCTTGAGAAAGCCAAGCCCGTTTGTGCAGTTTAACCCTTTTTGTTTTGTTTGAAAAGTTATTTGCACCTTTTTGCTTTGATATTCGTAACAGCCATTCTGTTTTTTTTCTTCTTTTCAAATATTCGATTTAATTGAAAACAAATTGTTTATAAATGATATCGAGAAACACGACTTGGAACAAACAAATAAACTGAGAGTTAAAGAGACGAGCGAACCACAGAGAGAGAAAAATGGCGGATACTCTAAGCGCTTTGAGAATTCTAATGGCTTCTCATACTCCTCCTCTTGACGCCTTGGTTGTCCCTTCTGAGGATTATCACCAGGTTTAATCAACTACCTATGCTGTGCTGAATTCCCAATTTTGTTTCTCTTTTTCTTTATCATCATCGGTTAATTTTCCGGAGGATCTGAATTCAGCCATTTGTTGTTCTACTTCTCTAGATTAATCCGAAACGAATTAAGTCTTCCTAATTTGACATTTCTCTACTCTCTTTCATTTAATTTTGTGGTAAATAATCGTTGTCTGCATGTTGTTGCAGAGTGAATATGTATCTGCGAGAGATAAACGCCGTGAATTTGTTTCAGGTTTCACCGGGAGTACTGGTAAATATTGCCTCTTTTCTTTTTATTGCTACAGGGGAGTTCATGATATGGCGCCTAACCTTATTTTATCTTTAGTCCGTTCCAATTTAGCTAGAATTTTACTTGGCACATTTAATATATAGAAGAAAATTATTTCTGAGTAGCGTACTTACCATGTTTGATCACTGTTCATGGTCACTTTGATCCTTGTCAACCGCTGATCTTTTGGATCCTATTCTTTCCTGAAGGTCTGGCACTTGTAACCCAGACAGAAGCATTATTGTGGACCGATGGGCGTTATTTTCTGCAAGCAATTCAACAGCTTAGTGATCCGTGGAAACTTATGCGGATGGGGGAGGATCCTCCTGTAGATCTCTGGATGGCAGATGTATGTGAAACTGTAACCATTTTTTGACGATTTCACTTCACATTAAAATAAAGGGAAAGTTTAAATATGCAGGAATTAGTGAAAGTGAAGATGCACTCTTCAATTCTTCTATTTAGGTCGCTACTAGAAACTTCCCAATCTAGTTACACCAGAAATGTCTTTGCATTTTCTGTTTATTGTTTAAATTATTCTCAGTTGCGCCAACAAATGCAATATCTGACGGTCTTTTTGAACTTACATACAATTATTCTGATCTACTGAGCTGTTATTTTGACGGTTGTTATGGTTGTTGTTCTATGTTTCTATATATGAGCACCTAGGTCTGGTTAAATCTTGTTTTACTAGTCTTAAGTAGGCTCTTGTGGTTTTAATGCGATTGTACAAGCCTTTATGATCCTTGTTGCAACCTTGATTTTTTCTTATTGAGTTTCATATTCTCCCGTTCTGTGTTAGGCTAAGTTAGTTCTTTTAAATCTTGTATCAGAATCTGCCAGCTGATGCAGCTGTTGGAGTAGATCCATGGTGTGTGTCTGTGAACACAGCACAAATCTGGATTCGTGCATTTTCCAAGAAGGAGCAGAAGCTGGTTCAAACCACCACAAACTTAGTTGATGAAGTTTGGAAGAACCGACCACCACCAGAAATAAATCCTGTTATGATACACCCCCTGGAATATACTGGCCGCTCTGTTGAAGATAAGTTGAAGACTTTGAGAACAAAACTGTCACAGGAGAAAGCTCATGGTTTAATTGTGACTGGACTTGATGAAGTGAATTTTCTCTCTTTCCAGATTGCCTTCTTATTAAAACAGTATTGTATTTTTGTGTTGGTTTGTCTGATTTGACCACGGGATATCTACTTCTTACAAAGAATTCCTCCTGTTTACTAACATGATCATAAAAATTGAAATGTGCAGGTAGCTTGGTTGTACAACATCCGTGGGAGTGATGTGTCATACTCTCCAGTTGTACATGCATTTGCAATAGTGACACTCAATTCAACATTCTTTTACGTGGACAAGAGGAAGGTGTCTGATGAGGTGTGCCAAGCAAATGCACCATGTTTTGTATCTTTATCGAATTTGAGAGAATCACATTTGGATACCATTCTATATTTGATTTCAGTAGATATTCTCTTAAATTTAAGTTCAGTATTCAGTTTTAAGCTTTGTTTTCTTTTATAGTCAAACCTCTTTGTTGGGGTTTAAACCTCATCCAAAAGTGAATTTCTCATCTTCAGGTGCGCTTGTTCATGGAGCGAAATGGAATTGAAGTTCGGGATTATAGTGCAGTAATAACAGATGTGTCCTTACTTGCATCTAATCAACTTAACTTGTCATCTTTTGTGGAAGGATCTGAAGTTAGGGCTAATGTGGAAGTAGAACTTAGTTCGATTGACATAGCAGGATCTAATGGAACTAAAGTAGAAAGCCAGAGTTCTGACCTCATATGGGTTGATCCTGCCCAATGCTGCTATGCTTTGTATTCTAAACTGAACTCTGATAAGGTTCTCCCACAGCAGTCACCATTGGCCCTTGAAAAAGCACTAAAGGTAGCATTTTGAGCTCTATTAACTATTTTTCCTTTTCCTTTCCCCCCCTTCAAATAATGATGTGGTGGTACTTGTTAACTTTCTTATCACATGCAAGCATTAAGCCATTGCACTGGTGTATGATGAATTTAATAAAACATGATCTTGTTTTCTGTTTCTGGCTGTCAACTTTCAATTTATTCAATTATCCTCTTGAAACTTGAACATGGTTAAAAGGAAATTCCTTTCCGAAGTCTTTTTCTTTTCTCCTTGCTTAACTAGTTCGATTGACCAATTATTGTATAGAACTCTGTTGAGTTGGACGGACTAAAGAAGGCACACATTCGGGATGGTGCAGCTGTTGTACAATATCTTGTGTGGTTGGACAAGCAGGTATGTGAAACCTATAGCATCAAGCACCTAAAGTTTGCATCATGCTGATTGACAAAACGTTTACATTCACTTCAATTGATATTTTAGCCTTTTACAGAGCCCCAAAAAACAGATACAGATGTTTCATATTACGTTTTCTGATTCCTAGCTTGGTTTAAAAATTGCAGCTGCAAGAGACTTATGGGGCATCTGGTTACTTTCTGGAAGGGGATGGAGTGAGGAAGCCCAAACCATCGTGAGTTCTAAACTTATTTTTATGATTAAGCCATCAGCACTGTTGCAATTCATTGAATAAAATGTTCTTTTTCCCCATGAATACCAACTTAAACATGCTCACATTTTTTACATTTTCGAGTGTTATTTTTTAATCATATTTGTCGTTCCTTCAAGTACATCCAACTAATCATATTTTAATGTCAAACAAACCTTGTTAGGGACTCAAAGAAACTGACAGAAGTTAGCGTAAGCGATAAGCTTGAGGCTTTCCGAGCATCAAAGGAGGTCAGCTTCCTTGTCAATATGCTCCACTTTGTACACCTATGGATCATTTTTCCCTTCTCTTCTTTAAAATAAATATGTACAATATGAACCAAGAATGTTGGGTGATTAGATTTATTCTGGACCCCAGGTCTAGGAGAAACAAGCATATCTATAAGTGCAAAATAAGTCATTGAAATGTAGCCCATTCAAGATTCAGCTTCATTGTCTATATGTTTCACTCTGCATATTGTTAATTTTGGAAATGATAGGGATTGACTATGATGAACCGTGATAACTGAAAAGTTTCTCTCTCCAAGATCCAGAAACTATTCTAGCTTCTACTCCCAAGCAGCCTAATCCCTTTTGCCTTCCCTATTGATACAGTTTCCAGCATGTGACATCAGCCACTTAACTTCACATTCTTTTGCTAACTTCACTAACAACTGACTGAATGGCGAAAGGACAATTCTTCCATAATTAACCACACATACTCTGCACATAATACATATACGTTCCCCCCTCATTTTAACATTTCTTCCTTCATTTTGTTTTTACTTTTCAGCATTTTAGGGGCCTAAGTTTCCCTACTATTTCATCTGTTGGTTCAAATGCTGCAATTATACATTATGGACCAAAAACAGAGACATGTGCCGAGTTGGACCCTGAAAGCATCTATCTTTTTGACTCGGGAGCTCAGGTTAGATGCGCATGCAAGCCTGAAATGATGTTTATGATGATCTTTGCTTTTTGCTTTGACTCCCCCCTAAATCTAATGGTCGTACTTTCCATTGATGAATTCTGTCTCACTTCTTGCTTTGTTGATGAATTTTCTAGTATTTGGACGGAACAACCGATATCACGCGGACAGTCCATTTTGGATTGCCTTCAGCACATGAAAAAGCCTGTTATACTGCTGTGAGTTACTAAAGTTCATTGCTCTATTTATTTGTTGATTAGGAGAGTGGTTTTCTGGAGGCATATACCTTTCTTGTCAGGATTGTTACTTTCAGTTAGGCAGGTTTGAGTCTTGGATCTACCATTAAAAAATTGGTTCTGACTGGGGATGTATAGAGTTTTTTGTTTTGTTTTTAACTTAAGATTGCTTTTTTTTTTTAACACATTGAAGTGAGAAGGATATTCTTCTATTGGGAAGCATACTCAATAGTGTACGGCGCTAGAATATTTGCTGGAATATGTAATATATACCTACATATAGTTTTTCTGAATCCAACATCAATATGTGAAGTGAAGGAACTTGAGCTTTTGATCTTTTAGTTGAGGAAATGGAATTTTTTTTGGATGATTTAATGAATTAACAAAGAAATTGAAACCTTATACTTGCTGCTGCCACATTAAAGGAACAATAATTCAAATGGGTTTGAATAATATAAATGAAATAGCTGTTGGCTTAGGCTCAGGTGTTTAGCAAACTATCAAAGTCCTATATGAACTACCTAAATTTATACTACTATTTCGATTTGTCTAAACTGAAGCAACATTTTTGACAGGTTCTCAAAGGCCATATTGCTTTGGGAAATGCAAGATTTCCAAATGGCACAAATGGTAGGAGTTCTCACGTTTTCTACTTTGTATGTTGCTTTCCCAATAAACTGATCGAATATACATGGACTTCCAATTTACAGGCCACTCATTGGACATTCTTGCTCGAGTTCCTTTATGGAAGTATGGTCTGGATTATCGACATGGCACTGGCCATGGAATTGGTTCTTTCCTTAATGTTCATGAAGGTAAAAAAAAAGTACTGAAACTTCCACAATTAGTTGTTATCGAAGTAATGATTTCTTAGTATATTTTCATCAGGACCCCATTTGATAAGTTTCAGACCACAGGCTCAAAATGTTCCACTTCAAGCTTCAATGACTGTTACGGACGGTAACTAATCATTACACTTAGTATCGATCCCTTCTGTTACATGGTTTCACCTTCCATATATAGTTGTTACCTGATATCTATCCCCTCCCCTCCCTCCTCCTTTTCACGGGAGTTTGTTCGAGGGTTTTTTTCTTTCTTTCTTCAGTATGAGTATTTGTACAAAGAGCTAACCGAACCTATTTTGATCATTTCTAAACTTGGAATTTAGTTGGATTTCAGAAACACATACATAAATAGCTTAGATTTTTAGTCGTAGAACCATTTCTTGTTGATATCTTTAACTACAAATCTCAGAGCCTGGCTATTATGAAGATGGTGCCTTCGGTATCAGATTGGAGAATGTACTTGTAGTGAAGGATGCGGATACAAAATTTAATTTCGGCGATAAAGGCTACCTATCATTCGAACACATAACATGGGTAAAGCTTCTATTTTCATCAATCTTTCTTAAAATCAAGCAAGTAATTTTTAATCAATGTTGAACTTTTTGTTGTTGTTGGTCAGGCACCATACCAAAGAAAGTTGATCAACACAAGTCTTCTCACATTTGAAGAATTGAATTGGGTGAACACTTATCATTCACAATGTAGAGATATTCTCGCTCCATATTTGGATGAATCCGAGAAGCTATGGCTAAATAAAGCCACTGAGCCCATAACTGCCTGATCATTTCTCTGGGAAACAATTATTGAAGTAGTAGTAGTTTCAGCCCTGCCCCCATCTCTTTTCTTTTAATAATGTTATCTTTCCTCGTCACCTTCCGAGCATTTTAAGTAGTCTAGGATTATTGCTTTCCTTTCCTCAACTCCGCTATTTGGTTCTAAGTTCCTAATACTGGTGATAGTTATTTTCTATCCAACTTATGCTTACATTGGTACGAAGTGAGGTCTGGAAATTTGCCTGATCAGTTGTAATTTCGAAATGCATATCCTTTTTCAATTCTTTCTCTTTCAAATTTTCTTATTTGGTGGTATGATGATGTCTTAGTGGGTTTTATATATGCTCACATGAAAATACAAAATTTTGCACTATTTTAAAGTTCTTTAATTAATAAGAAATATGCCGATATTCTTACTCCATTTCATTGAATATGCCTTTTTCTTATTCTGCGATTGAAGGTTTTCAAGTTAGCTTCACAACCGTTGTTTTAATTGGGAGACCACGATTGAGAGTATTTAAATTGAGTCTTCTTATGCGTTAATGGTGGTTTCTTGAGTTGCGACAGTTTCTATTTCTCCACTCTTTGTCATTACGTTTGTGTGTTGATCTTAAGTTGCGGATTTCATTTTCTCAATCACATTTCAGTGCCTTTGGAAAAAAAAAAAGAAAGAGTTAAAATCCTATGAATTAAATCCGATTGTAACCCATAACCAATCAATAATTTGACACACTTACATTTAGTGTACAACTGTGGTTGAATGTTGTACCATTTAATTGTCTAATTAAATTTAAGACAACGAAAAACTTCACTGAAGTGTTCAAGAAAAACACCTGAAATTTATTACACAACATGTTACATCTTTATGATATTTAAGTTAATTCATTGAAGAGGCAGAGACCCTTTTGCCCAACCAACAATGAAACCACAAGCATTTATTAAAGTGAATTAGAACAATGCAATAAATACTTAAATAACTATTCTTTATACGCTACATATATATATATTTCACCATTCAACTTTTATAGAAATAAACAAAATCATAAAATATACATCCCTTTATTTTAAGTGTAATTATAATGTGTTGTATTTATTTATTTATTTATTTTTTTTTATAATTTTCTATTTCATCCTTAATGATACAAGAGGGAGGTTATATTAATTAATAATAAATGTACTTTATTCTTCAACGTTAAACTAATTTTTAAAGTTTCTCAGGCTTCAATTAAATCACTATTAAACTTCAAACTTTAAGTTTATTCTAAAAAACAACCTATAAAACTTTAAATTGATAGGTTACAATAAATTTATGGTTTTAAGTTTGTATTGACTTAAATGACAAATTGTAAAATCAAATGTGTATTAATTACTATCCTAACAATTTTTATTAGACATCAAATAAAAAATTTAAATTTGTTACATCAATTAGCATTTAAAATTTTGATTTAGTTTAAGATTATATATTTAGATTTATATTTATATAAAACGTTCCTAAGACTATTTTATTTCTCTCTCTTTAAAAGAGACAAAACTCCAAAAACCAATAAGACAAAAAATTGAAAAGTGGAAGCTAAAGTTTGAAGGGAAAAGGTGTAAAGATTTAAAAACTTTTAAAGATAAAATAGAAAGAGATAATAATAATAAAAAATAATAGGCAAAAAAGGATTTTATTTTCTCTTCTTTTTTTTAGGAAACATTCCTATTTAGGAGAGTTGAAAAAAGTCGTTGAAAAAGGCGTTTAAGTTTCAAAGGTTGAGAAAGGTTCTGTTTTCCCTCCCAATTACACACTCTCATAAGAAAAAACTTGAGGATGAAAGATAATTAGAAACAACAATTAAATTCCTAAAATGACCTAATCTTTAATTAGTAAACCATTAGGGACCTATTAATTGTTCCAAATCTCTTTCATTGAGCTATTGGAGAGGGACAACCTTGAAGAACAGACATAACCCCCCCCCCCCCCCGCCCCCCCCCCCCCCCCCCCCCCCCCCCCCCCCCCCCCAATAAAAAACACACCTTTTTTTAGGAGTGTTTTGTTTTACCTAAACCCCTTTATTATCTCACACACTAATTTTTTCTTTTCTTCATATTTTCTCTCTTTATTTTTTTATTTTTATAAAGAAATTATTTTTCTAATAATTTTTCACCATTCCCTTGAGAGTTTTTTGTTCTAAAAACTTGACAGGGAATGCTCTTTCTGAGTTCCTTCTCTCTTTGTCTGATCTCTCCCTCTCCCTTTTTCTTTTCGTTTTCTCCTCATTTTCATTTTTCCATGTCTTTCACTTGATTTTTTTTTCTTTCTTTCTTTTTTTTTTTTTTTTTTTTTTTTTTTTTTTTTTTTTTTTTTTTTTTCAATTTTGGTATTTGAAATCAGTTTCGTAGTAATCAAGAGATCAAAGGTAAACAAAACAAACCCATTAGTTTATTTTTATTTTATTTTCATAAATTTCTTTCCTTTGAGTGATTGTTGTTTTGTGATTTTGCAGTTAAAACAGCGTTGGGACTCACAATGCTAAAGTGTTTTTTGGTCATAGCTTCGTTGATCTTCATCTCCTCCACATTTGCACAACACAATCTCCGTCCTAAAGAAAAATGGCTCACCTTGAAAGGTGATCCCTTTTATGAATTCTTGTTTAAGATTAGGAAATCAATAAGAAAAAACCAAAAGAAAAATGATTGAATGAGACCGCCACTGACATGACAAATAAAATGTTAATGCAGGGGATCATCCACTAGTAATAGCAAGAGGAGGATTATCTGGAGTGTTTCCAGAAGCAAGCCCTTTTGCAAATCAAATGGCTGTGGTTACAGGTTTACATAACACAGCTTTGTATTGTAATCTTCAACTCACCAAAGATGGGATTGGCTTTTGCTTAACTGATCTTAGGCTTCAAAATTCAACCAATATTGAAGATGCCTTTCCTCGTGATCGCAAGTCTTATACTGTCAATGGAAAGATTCTCAAGGGATGGTTCTCTGTTGATATCACGTCTAATGATCTCTTTGACAGAGTCAACTGTACGTTCAACTTCCTTCATTTCATTGCCTTTTCATATTCAGCATTTTGCCCGTTTCTTTTAACTTGTTGGAATTGGATTTTCATCATCAGTGATTCAAAGTGTCCTCTCTCGACCTAGTCTCTACGACGGTACTTTGCCAATCGCGGCTGTTGAAGATGTCTTTAAAATGAATCCGAATCAATTCTGGTTGAATGCCGAGGTATTTATAACTACCCTCTTCTGAAAAACTATCTTTCGTGTTGTCAAGGTCTCATTTGATAACGTTGTTATCACAGTACGAAGCGTTCTATGCAGAACACGGTCTGAGTGTAATATCGTACCTTCAAAAGGCATTGAGATTGATGCGAATAAACTTTGTGTCGTCTTCAGAGATTGGGATATTGAAAGGGATAAAAGGGAGTGTGAATAAAGCTAGAACAAAGCTGATATTCCGATTCTTAGAAGCTAATGAAATAGAGCCAACAACAAAGAAAACATATGGTGCCTTGGCTCATGAACTTCCTATGATTAAGACATTTGCCTCAGGAATTCTGATCAGAAAAGAATATATTTGGCCAATTGGTCCAGACAAGTACGTGCAGCCTGCAACAAACATTGTCATTGATGCTCATAAGCTTGGCTTGGAAGTTTATGCTTCTGGCTTTGCAAATGATGCCATTGTTGGTTACAATTATAGTTATGATCCAATCCGTGAGTACCTTCAGTTTTTTGATAATGGCCATTTTGCTGTTGATGGAGTCCTTTCTGATTTCTCTCCCGCTGCTTCTCAAGCCATTGGTTAGCATTTTCTCTATATATATCCCTTCTTCCTCATTCATTCTATATCAACGTACTCTATTCTTACCTTTTGTCCTTGCAGCCTGCTATTCGAGTTTTCATAACGATGGAAAACCTCAGCCTGGTAACGATCATTCTCTTTTATAACTCTTTTGTGTTTTGGCTTTGTAAAGCTTCAGACCCAGGATTCAGATTATGAATCATGGATGTGGGAGTGGGGGTGTTAGAGGCTTGAACATTGTTTAGAGAGGAAGAAAACGAGTAATTATAAATGGTTTTTTTTTGTAATCATACCAAAAAAACAGGATTAGAGCAAGCATTGGTGATAAGCAGCAATGGAGCAAGTGGGGATTTCCCAGGCTCAACTGACCTTGCTTACCAAAAAGCAATTGATGAAGGAGCTGATGTCATTGATTGTTCAGTTCAATTATCAAAAGATGGAGTTCCTTTCTGTATGGAAATGGCAGATCTTTTGACAGGTACAACTGTTATCACTGCTTTCTCAGCAAAAACTACAAGTATCCCTGAAGTTCAAGCTGAACCTGGAATCTTCTCTTTTGATCTTACTTGGGCTGAGATTCTTACTCTCAAACGTAAGCCCCCCTTCTTTCTTTTTTAATATTCACTTCAATAACTCTTCACATTCTGTTTCTAATTTAATTCTGTCTCTGTCTCTCTGTTTCAGCTCAAATTTCAAACCCTTTCATGGCCTCTTCTGGTCTTGCTCGTAATCCAGCCTTTAAGAACAAGGGCAAGTTCATGACACTGCCTGAGTTTCTTGAGTTTTCTAAAGCCAAAGCTGTTTCTGGGATTATGATCAACATCCAAGTAAACCCCTTTATTTCTTTTTTATTATGATGATGATTTTCAATTTCGTATATTTTTAAAAAGGTCATTTCAAACGGACTCTAGTACTCGCTTCTAATAACCAATAGCCTTCATATGTCAGAACGCTGCGTATTTGGCTTCAAGGAAAGGTCTGGACATGGTGGGAACTGTAGCAACAGCCTTAGTCAATGCCACTTTTGACAAACAATCAACACAACAAGTTTTCATTAGATCAGATGATACTTCTGTGCTGTCCATTTTCAAGACTAAGTACCCAAATTTCATTAGAGTTTTAACTGTTGATTCAAAGATTGGAGATGCCCCAAAAGAAGCCCTTGAAGAAATCAAACACTATGCTCAAGTTGTGGCCATTCCTCGTGGCTCTGTCATTGAAATTACAAACTATTTCACTACTGGCCTCACTAAAGTTGTTGCTGAAATGAAGGCTTCCAATCTCTCTGTCTTTGTTTATGTCATGAGAAATGAATATGTTTCCTTGCCCTTTGATTACTACTCAGAAGCCTCCATGGAGGTTTCTACTTTTGTCGACTACTTCCACGTCGATGGCATCATTACCGAATTCCCCAATACTGCAAAACGATACATGAGTAAGCTATCCAGCTATTAGGGACATAACTTTAACTCAACTGGTTAAAATATATATTGAAAATAATTTCTTCTGTTTGTTTGTTTCTTCTCGGTGAATGTAGCATGTCCATGTCGACCAACTCAGCTGAACCCGGATACTGCTCCATATATAATACTACCACCTGATATTGGTATGATGATGAATATGGTAGACCCAGAGGCTAAACCACCTACTGATCCTCCAATGCCCCCGTTGGATGCTAAAGACATTGTCGATCCACCGCTCCCGGGGGTGAACAAAATGGCGACGACGACTCCTTCAGATGCTGCAGACACGCCTGCCGCGCCGGCCCCATCAGGCAGTGTATCAAATGTTGCTAACTTGTTTGTTTCTCTAGTCTCAGTTGTTGCTCTTACCTTCTTCATATCACTGTAATAACCAACACTCAATAATCTCCTCCATAATCATATGAATATTTAAACTCTCAAGGCCACCCATTTTCACATGTATTTATGTAGTTAATACACTTTATATATATATAAAAGTTATCCTTTTGTTTCTTCTTAAAAAGTGTTTTTTTGAAGTATTGAAATAACAAAATATTATATAAAGAATTTATTGGTGGTTCAAATCCTATTATGAAGGTGTTGAAAGCAAGGCTATTCTTTTTTTCCTCTCTTTTTGTTTTGTTTGTTTTTTTTAACCGACTAGTAATTATTTTTATTAAAAAGAGTAATATAATTCTTAAAGTTTATGAAAACATTTTTAAAAATAGCAAAATAAGTTAAAATACTTACCAACTATAGAAAAATTTTAGATTTTTATTATTAATAAAAACATATAAACTTCTATCACTGTTTATCAATGTCACTAATAGAAGCATATGAATAGTGTCTATCAACGTCTATTATGATAAAATCTGAATTTATTTTATATGTTGTAAATATTTGGTCAAATTTGTTATTTTTTTACCATTCTTCAAGTTTGTATCTTTATTTCCTACTTGTAAAAAAAATAGACAGAATTCAACGTGATAATTAGATAACTACATTAATAAATAACTAATGTCAATACTATTAAAACAAATTCTCTGCTTTAGCTACATTATAATTCACTTTGAAATTATTCAATATATGACAATTATATATATTCATTCTTCCTATATATTCTAACTCTTCATTTTCGACTCTCTCCGTTAAAAGAAAATCCTTATAGGGTTTCTCTCAACATTTTCTAAATGACCAAAAATATTTGATAAAACAGTAACAAAAAGACAAGAACACATAAATTGAGAAAATAAAAAAAATAAAATTCATTACACTTTATTTTTTATATAAATATTTTGTCAAATATTCAATTTTTTACTATTAAAAAAATACGATTTTCCATACATGAAAATTTGATATTTTCTTAAAAACAAATATATTATTTTAACAGTTTACAATTTCCCTTAGGTTATTACATCCAAGAGTATTTTGGTAAATGAAAATCGTAAGCATAATTTCTAAAAAATATATATCTATTTCTTTTTATTGATAAATGACGTGGAAAAAATGATGAAAATGGAATGCACAAATAGAGGAATAATTTGAAAAAATAAACCAAAACGAGTTTAACTCAACGACCTATTAACGTAATCTTCTATTGCTACAGTTTCAATCTCCCATGATCATAGTTGTACTAAAAAAAGTATTAACTAATTTGAAAAAAAATATTAAAAGAGAATCATGGTCATTTTTCCTTAATTCGAAATCTAGGGTTGATATGTATCATTATTATTATTGTTATTGTTATTTTGTCTTGTGAAGGTATATGTTTTCTATTAATTTAAAATGTGTCATTTTTATTTTCATTTCATTTTCAAGTAAGTAAGTGCAATTATCAATTTCAATACATTTTAAGTTTAGGGTTTTACTTAAAGTTGCATCTATTTTTTTTATCTCGTTTCAATAAAATAATAATAATAATTGAGTGAGTGGTAAAAAATGAGTAGATGCATATATGAATATTATCAATACTATTAACAAATAAAATATAAATATAGGTAAAAAAAAGTAAAATATAGGATCAGAGGTCAAACAGATAACCCTAGAGGGAAGCTATATTGTTTAATATATAATTTTAAATGGGTTTAGCGTTGAAAATTCTAATCCAACCTTTGTTTTATAAAAGTACTAATCATGTTTTGACTAATTAATTATATCAGGATAAAAATATATCGAAATAATGATCTAATTAGACACAGTTGTCATTTTGAGTCTTTCAAAAAATCTCAATTTACTAAATAATGACCTAATTTAGACAATTGTCATTCTGAATACATATAATTGGGATTCATTTTCTGACTGATCAGGCGACGAAATGGACATGCATGCATTCACTCTCCCTTCATATCCTACAGAATTTATGTTGTACTAAGATGACTATATATTAATTATTCCTGAGGAAATGTCGTTAACTTGTCAACTTAAATCTCCCATTTTTCATGGCCAATCAACTATATATATGTGAATAACAGATTGTCAACTTGCAGCATAAAGAGAGAGAGAGAGAGAGATTAGGGTGAGGAAGAGAAGGCAGTAACATGGGATCTCATTGAACTTGTTAAGATATAAAATTTGAGCATCACACGGCAATTTTATTTATTTATTTCAGTACGTATAACAGAGAGAAAGATTCCAATATGATTCACTATTATTATACACTTGTAATACGATCATACGAGCTATTATGTTCGATGTTAAATGATTTGTAGTAGTGACCCATAGGAGAAGTTCAAGTTATTATTAGAATCACACAGTATTTAGATGCCAAATTTAATTTATAAGAAGTAAAAACATCAATATATAGTAATACATTTGTCTTATTGATATATATTAGTGTGACCAACCTCACTAAAGATAGAAAGTTAAATTCCTTATCCAATAATTATCGTACGTACGTACTTGAAAATATATATATCAGTACGATAATTATGAGAAGACTGAAAAAGAAGTTCACACCAATTAGCAGTGCATGTAACTTTGGTTTAGAGATGTAACACTTAAAACCTTTCATGATGACGACTAACACCCTCCGTCTCTCCGGCGCCGGAAAATATCGCATTCCGAAGCCACACGAGCCAAGGAATTGTACGAAGACCCACCCTTGGTGACGGCTTTTCCCCCACTAATTTTAAGCTCTTTAACCCTCTCTCTAATTCTCCCACCTTCTTTGCCTTCCATTATCATCCTCACCTTCTTCTCGATCTCCTTCCTCTCCACCACTCCCTGACCCTCCGCCCTCACCCTAACCGCCACACCCATTTCCTCAGTCAGCAACGCCGCGTTCATCTTCTGCTCTGCATACAACGGCCACGTCACCATCGCCACTCCGTTCACTATGCTCTCTAATGACGAGTTCCACCCACAGTGTGTCACAAATCCCCTCACCGATCTGTGACTCAAAATCTCCGCCTGTGGGCCCCACATGGGAATCACTAAACCCACCTCTTTCGTTCTTTTTATGAACCCTTCCGGCAAGTATTTTGACGCCCAATCGTCCCCTGATGATCCTCTTCCCGCCGTGAAAAACGCTCCCGTGGATTCCGTCCCTTCCGGAGGGCGTATCACCCAAATAAACCGCTGCTGGCTCAGCTCCAACCCCCACGCCAATTCCGTGATTTGTTCTTCACATAATGTCCCTCCACTCCCAAACGACACGTATATCACTGACTCATCCTGTTGGCTGTCAAGCCATTTCAACACCTCACTCTCTAAAGTGGGCTCACCATTACAAGTCAACGGCCCAATTGGATAAATCGGGACTTCGTTGACTTTCCCATTACCGAGGATCCCAGCTTCGGAGAGTGCTTTGAGAGTTGTGGGCTCAAGATCCTGCCACGTGTTTGACAAGATACCATCGGCCGTTCCAAGTTCCCTTGCGTAACGACCGAATCCCACGCAAACTTCCTCCTGGTTCAATTCGAACACTTCGATGGTATCTTCGAACCGAACGGGGGTGCAACCAGGGATGACGAGAGGAACGTGGTTGTACACGTGGGCGTCAACCATTGGTTGCTCAAAGGAAGGGTAAAAATACGAGACAGAGAGGTACCAAGCATTAGTGGTCATGAAAACCAAGCCCAGCATGCCGAGTTCATGGGCTATTGACAGAGCTGGAGTTCCGAAAAGGTCTACGATGAGGGCCGCCGGACGAGGGTTGGCGGCAGCGATGGAGGAGCGAAGGAAGGGGAAAGAGGCGGTCATCATGGAGGTGATTATGTCGCAGATGGGGGCGCTTGGGTCCAGGGAGGATAAGGAGTGAGGAAGAGAGACGATGTTGACGAGGGAGGGTTTTTGGAGGAGGGTGGATTCGGCGGAGGAGGAGCCGGTACCGACGACGAAGAGGGTGGCTTGGAGGTTGTGGTGGAGGACGAGGCGGTTAGCGAGTTCGAGGAAGGGGATGAGATGACCCATTCCGGGGCTGACTAGCAAAGCCACGTGGGTTTTGGATTCTTGGCCAGGCATGGGAATGGCTGAAAAAACGAAACCAAGAAAGAAGAAGGAGGTAGGAATTGTGAGTGTTGAGATTTGGGGGTTTTGTAGGTCAAATGGTAATCATATATTTATAGCATTTTAAAACCATCAATTTTATAACGTTTCTTGCATTCCTATTGGCAGTGCCTTGTTGCTTGAAGATCACGCTCCAAAATTTTGGTTGTTTCCATCCTTCTTAAATTACATACCCAGCAGCTGTTTACTCACCACCATTTGGGTATACCAACAATTAAAAAAGTTTATTAAATTGTTATTTATGTTATCTTATATTTCTCACTTTGTTATTTGGGTTAACTATGTATATTTCTACCTTATTATTTGCTTCAACTATTTAATTACTCTCTTTTATAATGATTACTAACTTAACTCAACTCTACTTTATAAAATAACTACAATCAAACATCCTTTCAATGGATTAAAGAAAGTCATGAAGTGATGGTACACATTTGTTAAATAAAATCTGTGTTACATGATAGACAAAAAATTGAGCTCATCAACCAAAAATCAAAGGTTGTAGGTTAAAGATAAGAAGTGATTTGGTTGGTGTCGGTTTTGAGAAAAATTCAAACTTACAATATTTTAAAAAGATTTCAAAACCTGATAAAAGAGATAATTGTTGGGATAGGGTCGTGAGATATGCAAAACACATGTAAAATGGAAGAATACAAATAATTGAATTGACAAACAATGTGTAAATTAAAGGAGTTGTTTAATTGTAAATAAGAGATGTGATGGTGTTGGCCACAGAAATTATTCTTTCAAGTAAATTGTGTAACCCAACTTTAATAAATTTTACTAGAATTATTGGGATCTAAATCTAAAAATAAATGATCAGTAAACTTCAAGAACACAAAAAGAAAATTATAGGAATGTAATATTGGGTTGGGGTGACATTCCAGAAAATTATAGGAATGTAAATTGAGGTGCTACAGTGAAGAAAAATTTCACTTCAGAAAATTGAATTCAACAAAGTACAAGGATTCTTCGAGAATTAAAGAAGCAAAGAACATTGGACACTTTTTTTTTTTCCATCCATTCTCAACATAGGGTTGAAAAATGGTGGAACTGTAAATCATGATTCTTGAGGTCAATTAATTCAACAATCAATAGCTTTAATTAATTTTTGAATTAATGAATCAATTTCCATGATTAGTTTTTGTTGAAAAAAAATCAATACTTTAGAGTAAGCATTTAGTGTTTCCAACGTTGCATTTTACACACAAAAATTTCTTACAATGCATTAAGATCAATGAGTTTCAAACCAAAATTTAATTACGTAAAATTGTCATGAAATCTAATCAAGATTCATGAAATTATAATCAATTTAACAATCAAGTGCAACATTCAAACCTTGGAAAGAAAATGGCATGAAATTGCTTAACCCCTATTTTCTCAATTGTGCATACTAAAATTATTCTTGAGTTCCAAAGATTAAATTGGCCAAATTTAAATGTAGATTGATCGGAGAAATCAAGTAATCACAACATCATAATCAAAATTAAGGAAGAACCCTCAAATAATGGAATCAATTGAAAGTAAGCTCACTGTCCTTTTTCTTAGCTTAGCCTACAAATTCCTTAGAGAAAAATCAGCAGGATTTTGATAAAAAAGAGGTAGAAGCGAGATCAAACTTCCCACTATATTGAATTTAAGGGAGTTCTTGCCAGAATTAAAATGAAAAATGATGAAAGAATGAAATTGGGATGAATTTGATACGTTCAATTTATTTACAACTCTACCACTGATCTTCAATTTCGTTTGAGCTTCGGTTTTGGTGTTTTTGTTGCGTTGTTGTTGTTATCGTATCGGAGTCTAATTTCATTATCTTTATAAAATTACGAAAAATAATAAATATATGTATGCATAGCTATCAATTAGGTATTAATTTTTGGTCTATTCTAGTCCTAACACCTAAACCGATTAATGCCAATTGATCGATCGATTGGCCAAACGATCAACGGTCTGTTTGGACTTCTTCATAGTCATAGTCATTTTAAACATTTACTAAACTAATCATAATTGCTACAGTGACAGTTTGATCGAAAAACCAATTTCAATCGAACGATGCTTAACCCTAATATGCATAGTTATAATAATTTAGCATATTTTTTTAGTGTGTTTGAAATGTAAAGTATTTTAATATGAGTAAAAAATAGTAAATAGTAAATATTTATAGTGTTGTTTTCAAATATATAAATAAAACTAATTTATTTACAAATATGTATATGTATAGAAAAATATTATTATCTATTAATGGTAAACATTTGTAGACACTCATAGACGAATGACAATATCTTGATATATTTTAAAATATTTTTAACAATTTTATTATTTATAATAACATTGGACTAAATTTTATAATTGATCATCTCAGTCGTTGAATAGTCAGTCGTTTGATGTGAGACCCCAAACACCTCGTAAAGGTTTGATATATCTTTACTCTACTCATGTTCTAATCTACATCTTTAACAACTTAGTCCAAAAAACTTGATAATATTTATAAAAGAGATGGAGAAGAAACACAATAAATGTTTGCTCCTATGTATTTTTCTTTTTTGGTATAGAAACTAAAGTAACATTTTTATTTCTTAAGATAAACATTGTAGAATTGAAGAGATCGAACCTAAATTTTTAACTTTTATTTATTTATTTTTGGTGGAGAGATAATATATATACCTCAATAGTTGCCTTTGCTTTGATTTGCGGAAACTTAAAAGTCTAAGGAAGAGTTGAAACTTAGAAATGTATACAGAAGAGTTGAAAATCACCATATATATTCAACAATTAACACGTAAATTATTTGTTATTTTATTTATAATGTTTTCTAAGGTGACATTCAAATATAAATTAAAAAAACGTATACTGAGAATCAAACAAAAGATTTTCAACATAACATATTATATTACGGGTAACACTAAAAAAAAAAGTTTACCTTAGACAAATTATATTATAACTTAATAATATTATATTGGGATGTCAAAGATAAAGATGAAAAAAAAAGGAGAAGAGTGAAGAAATGGTTGAACAACGTGAAAATGGATTTTCTTTTTATATAAAAAAATATATATTCAAGTGAGCTAAGCTTACCAATAATTAACATGATATATTCTTTGGAAGATTAGAGACGACCGATAATCCATCCATATAATTATTGTATTAAAAAAAAAATTTAAATTAAATTGATTGATTAACAAATAAGGATTTTAAGTTAGTTGAAATTAATTATTTGTATATGAGGAAAAACGACATAATTATATTACAACTAAAATTAAAATCATTGACTTTGAGATATAGCCTATAGTGGTACATGCATAGGCAACAATAATGACAAACCAATATCTATAGACTATATATATAAGATAAAGGGAACGTGTATTAATTAAAGAGGACTCTTAAAGTCCACCAAAGATTCAAAGAGAGAGAAACGAGATTTAACAAAACTAAGGACGTAGGATATTTGCTCAATTGTGGACAAAAAGAGAGCAAGATGGATTCTTATTCTTTTGCATGCCTTTTTATTTTGGTAACGTTTATCAACAAATAACGTTTCTGAGAGATGGTGATAATTTTCCACAAGGTCAAGTAGACACGTGAACCCACTTAGCTTTCGTAATTAATAAATTAATAAACTCTATGTTAATAATCTTGTTAAATTATAAGAAAACATCATTTAAATTAACTGTTTGGTTGGTTAATGATGATTAAGCTGATTTTTATGCCATCAAAATAAATTTTAAATAATTAATATTATCTTTTAATATAGATGCACCAAAAGTTAAATTTAATCCATTAAATTTAATTTAAATGAAAGTTAATTATACTTTTTTCTTTTTTAAGAATAGAAGATTGAATCTCCAAACGTTTAGCCGATGGAGGGAAAAGAAAAGAGACAAATTTCAATATATGTAAATTTGCATTTATGGGAAAAAAATTCAACACTATACTTGCACCAATTAATTGTTATGTAAGCTAAGGATTGGCTACATAGTAAATATTACTGGGGGCTAGTAGAATTAAATAGTTTTTGTGAAAGAGAAATGGTGTTTATCACTTGATGAGTTTCATCAATGCATGTGCTACACATGCATGCAATGCAAAAATGATTGTTTTTCATCTAATAACAAATTTAATTTTTGTAAATTATTATCGTCACCCCCACGAGGCAGCCATTTCTTTGTTTTCTTTTCTTGAAATTTTGAAATGTCCCTATTTTATATTAAAAGTACTTTTCTCAAAAGTAAAAAACGTATAAAACAGTCGTCTGGTTGTGTTGTTAAAGTCTACCATAAATGGGATGAAATGACTATATTCATGTATCTTTGTCTTTCAAGGCTTTTGCATGTTCACTTTAATATTACTTTAATATTTCTTATATGAATGTTTATCTCCTTGACGTTCTACCACTAAATACAAAGTTTCTTTTGTCCTAAATTTAAGTATGACTGCATTTATTATTTCTGTACATATCTCTAACTGTATACCAATAAAATTTTGTCAACATTTGATTTTTTTTACCATGTGGAAAGAATATGGAAGCGTGATTGAATACTACAATGAGATTAAGATAATTGTTACTCTTTTGTGGATAAATTTGGATCGAATATTACAATCAACACATAGCATAGGCACAGAAATGCAGTGAGGTTGAGAAAGTGTACTCAAATTTGGATCAAAAATAATATAATAGACTCAAAATAAGCATAAATGATCTTAACATCAATCAAGGCCAAGGTTGAGTATGCCCTAATTCAAAGTAGCATTGTAAGATTAAGTAATGAGATCCCGAAAAAGGTGCTCAACCTCATCTGCTAGTCATCCAAAAACAGGACACACTTTTTCACTTCGTTAAATTAAAGCATTATTTCAAAGTGACTCCAAAATCCTAAGTGACAATCTTAGACCAACCACTCTAATAAATAAGTGCATCTATCTCGTAGAGGAGTACCTTCCCCTTAGACTCATTTTGGCCCTAGAACAATATTATTAATTAGTCCGGCATGTCCCATGCATTTAGGTATTTTGTTAGATTGGTCAAGGGAGAGCATATATATTGGCTTGGGTCAAGGCCAAAACCAATTTATCTCTCCTAAAGCCAAAAGAAAATTAGGTACTAACTTTGACTCAATCTCATTGTTTTCTTTATCATGTTGCTTATGTTTCTATCCATTATAGTTTATAGTCAAAACCATCCCTAACATAGATATTGCCAAAATTTTCTCCTAAAAACTATTACTCGTAATTTATTTTAGCCTGAAGATATAAAATCAAAATAAAGAGTTTTGGACAGACAAAAAGTCAAATTCATCAAAATATTTGTTCATCAATTGAAAATGAATTTTCAACTTGTCTCTTATTTATTGTTTAAAAAATCCGGCCTAAAATTTAATGAAATAGTTTAAAATTGTTTAAACGTCACGGTTTAATTAATTACACTGAGAGAGAACAATTCAAAACTAAAACACCACTAATTAATTAATTGTTTATATGGGTTTAGGGTTTATTAATTAATAGTGGGGTATGCGTCTCTCTACTCATTTTGAAGTTATAAGATAAGAAAGGGAGAATAATGTAAAGGTATTTTTTATTTCCAATAAAGCATATAATTATATTATTGATTTTTTAAGGTATATATTTTTAATAATAAAAAAAATTCTTTAGCCAATTGTCTAATTTTCGTCCATATTCTTTCCATAAATTTCAAAAATCTTTCTATTATCTATCAGTATATTTTATAATGTCATTTTTTAAAACCAATTTCTGTCTAAGTTTAACTTCAAATAATTAAATTTAGGGTTTATTAAAAATATATAAGGAAAAGATAGATGTTTAAAAAGTAAAAAAGAATAAACTTCAAAATACAAAATAAATATTTTTAACTTTTTCTTTTTTCGAGTTTTGGGTTTATATTTTTATCATTATTATTATTTTGTAATTAAATTGAATTTAGTTTAAAGATAATTAGTATGACGTTTCTTTATATATAGTTGATTGAAAGTTATTTTTGTTGGTAAGAATTTGTCAAAGTGAAAAAATAATAAAACAAAACGCAAATCTTTTTCAAGATCAATAGATTCAAATACAAATTGATTGATCACTCAACATATATGTATATTAGTTGAGTTATTATGTTATTATATTTCATTGTTTTTCTTATTAATTAATACTTTGAAAGTCCAAAGTAGAAATATTTATATAATGATAATAACATAATATGAAATTATTATAAAAGTAAATAAATAAATAAAAAGAGCTAACATGTGGAAACAATTGAACAGGGTATAGAATGAGAAACATAGTCCGTCTTCATTTGGCTTAAAATGATATTTTTTTTCTATTTGTTCTTTTTCATTCGGCCTCATCAAAAGTCCTTGCTTCATTGTGGGCAAGTATCAAGGCATGGACATCTTTAACTATAGACATATGGGTAAAACAACTCTACATGACAAATTAAATTTCAATAATATGGTCAATTTGAACCTACTTGGATTATTAATGTTTAATGTTTACTTGTCTATTTTCAAAATTAAATATTTAAATGTTGATTGATATGGTTACAAAAGCCAAATATTTATATACAACAAAAACCACATATAATATTTAATTTAAGGTAGTGGAATAGGTTTTTATGATTAAATTCGGGATTAACAAAAACAACACATGGATCAATTAGACGACAACGTTAAAGGGCAACACCATATGTATAGGGGTAAAGAATTGGTTGGTTTTCCATGTTAATTTTGTATGATTAAATTTCTAAACGTATACTAAAATACTCCCTTAGATATATGTTCATGTTCAAATATTTTTAATACTAAGATACATTAACTTAATCATATTATTCCATTCATAGAATGAGATGTCAAATGCCAATGAATGTAATTAAAAAATAATGAGAATATACATTGGATTGATAAAATATTTAAGGAAGTTTTGGATTAACTCGAAAATGACTAAAGTTATACCAACCACATACTTACGCTATTCAATTTAATGTTAGGATTCTTAGCATTTGGCCACAACCAACGATTACTTTGACCAATCTTTTTTTTTTTTTTTTTATAGCAATGGTGAGCATTTGATTTTTTTTTATTTTTATACTATTTAAAGTACTCTTTCATCTTTTGTTTTTGTTTTATTTTTTCTAAACTAAGTCTATTCGTTTTTCCATTTCTTTTAATAGTTTGTATTTTTCTTTAATACTAATTAATTGTGTGAGAAAGAAAAATAAACTGTAATTTGTCTTATTCAATTTTTTGCTATAATAGAAATTTAGCATCGGTATAGTATCAATTCAATGTGTTTAAGTAAGTCTTGAGTTTGTGAGCAACTTTAATAAGGAATAATGGGTTACCACCCACTCAATTCTTAGTGAATCTTTGGCGTGGTTGTCTTTTAAACTAATTTAAGATTTTTAATTAAAAAATTTGACAATGTGTGAAGTTAGAGGAATCCAACCTCTAATTTTGAAATTAATAATATATATAAACATTATATCAATTGAGATATAAATTTATGTTTAAGTTAGTATAATTAGTTCAATGAATTAAAATAGATGACATCAATAACTATTTTGATTAAGGTGCCCATTTAAGGTAGCTGGACAAATTCAAAGCTCAAATTTGTAATAAATTCTGAAAACCCTCACTTCTCTTTTACTTTTTCTTTTTAAATATTTTTTAATAAATAAATAACTCACACCCAAAGCTTGTTTTTTCTATGAACTACTTCGACTTTATTGGGCCTAAAGAGTTAGGCCCATATCTATTTTCCTTTTTCTTTTTTCTTTTTTCTTTTTTCTTTTTTCTTTTTTCCTTTTTTCTTTTTTCTTTTTTCTTTTTTCTTTTTTCGATTTTGTAATTCAAAAATATTTAATCTACATCCAACGGGTTATTGAAAGGTAAATACATTGGTGCGGCTTCTATAAATACATTACATTGGCCCTTAAAGAGTTAAACTTTCACAACTTTCAACAATTCAGTCAAACTTTATTTTTTTACAAAAATGTACTCGTGGGGGTGTACTTTTTTTATTTATTTATTTATTATTAGTATTATTATTATGTTCAATTTTTTTTAATCAGTATGATGGATTTAAGGATATAGATTAGCAAATTGCTAACATACAAAACGGGTTTCAGCTTTCAAAGCCATTACTATTTGTCAATGGCCAATTGAGGCTGAGAGAGAACCTTCATCTGGAAAACCCATGAGGGAGAGAGGACTGAGTTGAACAAATGTGAATCATCAAATCCTTTCTACCTTTTTAGCCAAAATATGGCAGAAACAACGAAAAAATCCATGAAATTCAACACCGTCACTTCAAGATTCACCTCATATGAAGAACTAAAGAATCATTTAAAACTTTAAAAAGTGTTACTTCAAACATGAGAGCAACCAATCCCTTGGAGATTTCTTCCCGTTGATACGTGTGGTCAATGTCAAACCTTTTCCAATACTTCACTGTATATAGTTAGTTTTGCCAAATTTCTGCATCGGATTGGACTTGCTTTTGTTAGAGTTTTAAGGAGAGTGATGCATTTGTATGTAGGATTTTTGAATTTGTAGAAGATGACCCAGTTGTAGTATTGTATACATTTGCTCAAGTGCACCAGTAATTTGCTATAGTTACTTTCTATCCTCTGCCTAAAGTATCTGATATACTCCTCAAAAGAACTTGTTGTGCATAGTAATTGTAAGAACTGAAACCCTGAAAATAGAAGAAGTCACTGAAGCCTCACCAATTGAAGTGTTCTTTTCAAGCACATGACCTCCTCCACCACGACCACTTACTATGATATCATTTTAAACCAATCTATCCAACTATCAAAAAACTTAAGAAGATAGGTGAATATAAATTATAAATTTAATATTATATAATCGATGATTGTATTGAATGATGTCAGATACAAGAAGGGGTGTCTAAGCAAACCATTGCCTGCATTGGGACGAGACCAGCTTTATCAGTAATCAAGGAAGAAGCATCGTGTTTGAATTGGCAAAAACGGCTCTGTTCAATTTGACAAAACGGATTGTTAAGAATTATGAGAGGGAAGTCATTGAATTAATTGGTCGGTACGTAAACAACCTGCCAAAAATGAGGAACACGCAAAGATGCACCGGCCAGAAACACAGACTTCTCATCTTGCAGCCCTTCTAATGAGGCCCCTCCTGCCCTTGGATTCGTACCTCACCTGACACTGTGACCCACACCACAACAGGAAGGCACCACCACTGCACAAAAGCTCAGTCCCATGGATACATTGTATTTCAAGATCGTTCTTCAGAATTGCCCCTCTCCCCCATTCCTACATCTTCTTGCAATCTAATATTTACTTGATTATAGTCACAGTTCGATAGGTATTACGTCTGGCTCGGGATAGCTGGATAGAAAGTGAGAGGCTATTGAAGTGATAGAATATGGAATGAACCATAACTGATCAGGAAGAAAATGAGTAATGTTCATTTCACGTTCTGCAAAGGGAATTCTTATCAATAATGCCAAACAAGATGAATTAGAGATTCTATATACAAGAAATTTCTGATACATGTGGGCTATCTCTAAGGATCATAAGATCCTGAAAAAATTGAAAGCGCTCCAATGGAAGGAAAAATATATAACCATCACAATTGAATTTGTTCTTCTCATTTTTCAGCACCAAATGTTATCCTTTTCCTGGGCCTTGACTCAAATATTGATTTGCTCTTCCAGAATAAGATGTAACAAGTTCAGATTTTTGCAAGGGCTCCAAGGGAAAGGAACTGTTCAAATGAAGGCAAACCACGATCGGTCTAATGGTAGCAGAAGAGCAAGACCAAGCTAAGAAAGTAAACATATTTTGTGAACATAAACCAATAACCTTTAAAGAGCAGGCACCTAAGTTCTTCAAATAAATATCTTCAAGAGGATGCTTAACCACGGGCCTTCCCACCTCCAAGAGTAAGCTCCAAATCATCAACCCCAACTTCATGAATTCTCTCACCCTCCCATGGCTTCACCGTGCCACTCTCAAATTTCTCAAATTCAAACTCAGAGCCTCGTCCCCTATCAGATGTAGCACCCCAGCCTATTGCTCCATGTCTGTCAACTGCATCTTGGAGAGAGTTTTGCTGGCTAACTGGTTTCATCAGGTTAAATGTAGGCGAAGGAGGAGCCACAGAAGGTGCCACAGTCTGGAAACTGACCCAGCGGCCAGAATCTACAGTTGAAGCATCAGACTCATCACATTCTGGAATTGTTGCCGGTGTAAGATGGTGGCATCTTGTAGGACTTGAAGGAGCAGAGACAGCAAAAAGTGGATGACGGAAAGAGGTTACATAGCTATTTGGAATGGACTCCCAATCTGGCTTTCGCTTCGAACCCCTTGAAGTTGGGGAAGAAAGAGGTGGCGTGACAGGGGCACTGTTGGATATCCTAAGAGGAGGTAGATTAGCAGGAATAGAGGATATATTTTGAAGAAATGGCAGAAGATAAGAAGATGGATTCCCATCAAATCGAGTTGGGCTTGGAAAAGAGGATGAAGAAGGACTGGCATGGTAGGATGGTACAGGACTTGGGAAACATGAGGACTGTGGGCTTGGTTGAAGCGAAGAACAGGCGCTCATATTCGCAGAAGTGCCTATATCAATCGGAGGTGGCTTGCATCCCTGTACAAGGTAACAACAATAGATAAGAAACATAGACAAGACACATCGAACATATTGCCGAAATCATAAAAAACCGATAACACGTTTCACTCCAACTGGTGCTACCATAAACCTTTAGCAGCAGACGAGCTACATTTAAATCATTAAAAATGGAACAATACAAATGAAAAACCTAATTAATGATCAAAAAATTTGGGGGATAAATGAACTGGTACGCCTTTCTTACGTACTACCAAACTTCGCAGATTTAGACAGATCAGCCGCTTAAGAATTCTGGATCTAAAAAAGGAAATTACAACACTACTTTCACATATAGGCCTCCGTCACTTCCTCATTTCATCAAAACAATAAATTCATAAATTCTCGATTCCCCATATATCCAGATCTAAGAAAATAGTACCACAGAACCAAAGACGAAACGCGCAAGTACTAACAAAAGGCCTAAAATAATGACGGATCTGAAGGAGAGACCATGATCAACACATTTCAAAATCAAATAAACAGTAGGAAAAATCAAAAGCTAGTAATTTAAAGAGAGAAACCATATAACCTTGCGATAGGTTGTGCCATCTTCCTCAACCACCCAACCAGCTTCATTACAGAGTGCCTTTAAGACCTCGTTGTTGTCACAGTGCTTAGGAAGCTTATAGTTCCCTTGAGCTCTAAGGCCAGTGTAGATCTTGGCAGCAATGGCCCTCCGTCGCCTCTCTCTCCTCTTATTGTTCTCCCTTTCTTTCCATGTCGGCGTCCTTCCCGATGATCCTCGGCCCGTCATGACTTACTGAAACAACAACAACTCCCTGCGTTGAGCTTCCAATTCTTCAGTTCCGACAATCCGGCTCCGGCGTGGAACTTCTGCTCATTCTCTCTGACCTATTAGGGTTTATTCTCGATCGGAGAGGGAATTTTCGATTGGGAAAGAGAGAGAGAAAGAGAAACAGAGCGTGTGAAAAAAGTACTGCAACGCACCACCAAGCTAACTTCACGAGAAGAGCGCGTTCTTTGTTGAACTTCTTCACAAGGAACCGCACTTTTAGATTCTTCTTTTCGGGGTAATCTGGGTATTGCCACCAATATTTAGGGGCATTTCCGTGAATTCCCAGAGACGAAATTTTTAAAAAATTATTTTTAGTATATGTTTTGATTTTTTTTTATTATTGAAAAAATAAAAAATAGTTGTCGCATTGGTGGGTCCACGTATAAACTCCTGTCACGGCACGTGGATCGGTTGGTTCTGCCTCCCTCCCCTCCCCGCCCCCCTTTTCACTTTTCTTTCTTCATTAATCATTTATCACATTCTCAAATTAACACCGACTTACCAACACCTATTTACAAAATATTTGGGTAAATTTCTTTTAATAATCATCATGCCTATTCACCTTATTTTACATTAATTTTATCAATTTCATATTTATGTAACCTTTTTTTAATTAATTTATAAAAATAGCTAAAAACACATTTAGTCGATCAATGATCGAGAGATATACAACTGCCATCCTACTACTCTAAAGTCTGTTTTTGCAATTTACCCATATTTTTATCTTGAGATTAGGGACAAAATAAACATAGGAGAATTTTAAAATACAGATAATTAATTGACAGAATCTCACTTAGGAATTTCTTTGAAAGTTACAAAAAATATGTGTGTCTAAATGTTATATTTTAATGGGATAAAAGGAAAACCTTTGGAAAGAAATATAAATAATAAGGAGAAGGAAGAAATAAATAAATAGGAATAATTGGAATCTCCTCAAAATTGGAGCGTGAGAAATTTCGAGGCAAAGGCCAAAGCTGACATTGAAGTTTTCGGTTTTTTTTTTCCTTTTCGAAAATCACGTAAGAAAATAACAATTGGACCGGTCAAAGGCATTCTATTTATTTTGTTGGATTTTAGCTTATTTCTCACTCTAAATTTCATTGTCACCCTTCAATTTTTCTTCTTATTACATTTCAACACCTACATCTTTAAATATTATGTCTAAATCCTTAAATTATAAGCTATTTCAAAATCCTTTTTTCTTTTATCTACAACTTAAAGTTTTTAACATGATTATAGGCTAAACAAAAATACTTCTCAAAATGTTTTATTTTTAAGATAGCTTACAATGTTTTTTTTTTTTTTTTTAAATATAAATATGTTTGTCACGAACAATCATTCACCATTTTTCAACCACTTTATTTGACACTAGTAGATGGCCAATTTTTATATAATTAATTACTTAAATGAATTTTTAAATGTAAAGTATAATTTTAAAATTTTAAAATCAGCCCTTAATTCAAGATATCCGAAACTAAAATTATATTAATTGTGTAATAAAAGGTTCTTAATATAAAAAAAAGAACACTAGAGAGCTATAATAAAATGATTTTCAAAATTTCTGAATATTATGTGAACCAAATGGGTGATGACACGTGAAATTAGTAAAAGTTGAAAGTGAATTAGAGAGTTGTGTGTGCAATTAGTTGATATGAGAGTGTAGAAATAATGATGATTTGTGAGTGTTGAGGAGGTGGGGGTGTATGATTGACCAAAAGTCTGAATCAAAAGAAGAGGCCAACCTAAGGTATAGGCTGTAGTGGATGAGGCGCCACCACTTGTGCGGTCCTACAAAATTTTCACCTTTTCTTTTTCTTATTTATTTTAAAAACCTATATCTAATACATTTTGGCTGGAAAGTTTGGGTTTCAAGTCAATCGTTTTGCATCTCCAACTCCAACTCCAACTTAGATCTATCATCTAACGATGAACTAAACATATCATATATGTTCCATTGTCATCTTCTTAACTCTTCTTTTATTATTTGAAATTTAGTTCCTATACCTATAAAAAATATATATATATTCTACTAAAATCGCCTAAGATTAATTATTAGACAACTTATATAAATATATATGTACTATAATTAATTGCATGCTATATATATATATATAGTTATTCACTATTACTAATTTTGTCTAGTTACTCCTATAATATTTAATGAGTCCATGGCCCCTAGGGATGACTAAAATAATTGAGATTAAATAGTAGCGTACGTTTAAAAACTTTCTATATGGATCATTTTAGTGATGTTAAATATATATTTCATGATTAATATATCCATGTGTGCTAATAGGGGACCACTATCATTCATGTGTTATATATGTTTTAGCTAATTACACGCGTGGATATGTGTAGTCCTTTTATTTTTGATATTTATTTTCAATGAATAGTTAATGTAGGAAGAATCATATGATACCAATATTGTATGGATTTTGGTTAAGAGTGTCCAACCAATAGTTTCTAAGCATGCTTATGATTTTTAGCGTCGACTTAAACATCTTACAGTGTATCACAGCTTGGCATTTAATAATGGAAGCTTGACAATGAATCTTATAATTATTTTCAAAGTGTAATTAATAGAGAAATCATTTAATCTTTCCATTGTGGTTAATCAATTGCTTTCCTTAACAAAATATGGCTATACATATATATATTTGATGAAAGATCGTAAGCTCATTTTTTAAGAAAGCAATGGATCAACCAACGACATGAAGATCAAATGATTTTATTGACGATAATTCTAATAAAAATTTTGCTATATTTTATATATTAGCTAAAAAAAATCGATTAATTTGAACCATTCGTGATATCAGATAATATTATTAACATTTTGACGGTATGGGAAAAAATTTGAAGTTTTTATTAATTTCTTTTCGTGGAAGTGTAATATTCTAGCGTAAATTTTAAAAAAAAAATTACAAAGTTTTGATTGTAGTAAATGAAATGATTTATTAATTATGTACGTGATTTAAAAATGATTTAAAGGATGCTTGCACATGTGGTGTAATCTGATCAATGGGAACACCGAAGATTTGCCTAGTTGCTAATTTGTATTAAAATATTTATATAATATAAGTTTATAAGGCACCCAAATCCAACAATGAAATACTAATTAATTTCCTGATAATTAATTGCGATTAATAACTTGTAATCCAAATATAAACATAAAACATGATAAAATAACCATTTCTATCCTATTTAAAATAAGTTTGAAATGTACATTTAATCCCTCATAATTAATTCCATGTTTCATTTTGCAATTTTAATTATATTTTCCGTACAATAAAAACTAATTTTAATGATTAAAAGCATTTTACCAATTTTATACTCACACCAACCATGCCATGTAGCTAATTAACAAAAAAAACTACTTGTGCTTTTCTAAAGAAGAAAGGTTCAAAATATTACTTGTTAAAAACAAATAATTAAATTACTAAAGTTTATCTAATTATTGCTTCTTCACTGTGAGGATGTAACAAATTTGTTTTGAAAATATTAAAAGAACATTTCAAATATTAATCTTAAATTTTTTGAGTTGTAACAAATTTCACTTTAAACTTTCTAACGTCAGCTTTAATTATAGACTCAATTATTTTTATCGGCCTAGGTTAAATGTTTGCTAATTGATGACCAATTAGTTTTATTAGAAGAAAATGCAAAAATCTTCATAACTTACTCCATTTCAGTAATTTCACAAGTTGGTGTTAGTTTGATTCCTAGTCAAAATCCTACCAATTTTGTATTATATATATGTGTGTGTTTACGATCATGAATGTATATAAGAATAGGCTTTATTTTTCATCCTAATTTAAATAAACATTTATAAAATAAAATATATATAAAAGAAAAGGACGCAACATTTTCAACAACACTGTTATTCAAAATTGAAAATTGAGATGTAATTCGAATAAATTGAAAATTTAGTATAAAAGTATTTTTTTTCTTCAAAAGTTTAGTATGGATTAGTTTTAAATTTCAAGAAAACACATTTAAAAATTCAATACTAAAATGTAATAAGCTCAAATTAATTACATAGCATATAAAATTTTCAAAAGCTCATATAATAAAAGTCAAATATTTAATTTTGTAAAGAAAATGTTTTGAAAACTATGAGTGGAAAAGTAAACAAAAATCACTTTGACGACAACAATAATAAAATACACGTGAAATGATAGTCTACAAATTATAATAAGATAAGAACTATATTTAATAAGATAAAAGGAATTACGAAAAAAATGGATGGGAATTGTAGAGTAAAATGATGTTGAACAAAATAATATATTGAAATGTGTAATAAATAAATGAAGTGAGGGGGGTGGGAGAAGCGTGTGGAAGAAGGAAAAGGGCACGTGCGGGTATGAAAAGAAAAGTAAGGAGTGAAAGGGGAGGCGCACGTGGAAGGAGACAGAGAGGGGAAGCGTGCTTTATTTGTCGCGTTGGGGCCACATGTGGGTGTGTTGTCGCTTCTCTTCCCTTTTTCCGTTCCCTTCCCCTTGGTCGACCTTACGTTAACCACGTGGGGGACCTCTTTTCTCAATCCTCAATCTTCAATATTCATTACTCATTGCTCCCACCACCACCCCCACCCCCACCAATAATTCATTCATTCATTCATATACCATACACCCTTCTCTTTTCTTCTCTTCACGATTGCATTCACAAATCATACATATTTAATTGTTTCCATTTTAATCTGATTTAACCCATGCGCAGAAGTTATCTTACCTGCGGTTATAATGAAGTTTATATATATATTTGTGTGTGTGGATAGAGAAAATGATATTGGCCTTCTTTTTGGAGTATAATGATTTCATAATTTAATCTTTATTTTTCTTCTTCTTTAAGACGGAGGCTAAGGGAAAGGTTGGGTCAAGGGCCCAACTCTAACCCAATACTTGACTGATCCACCGTGATGCGAGTTCGGCCCGAGGTCCAATTATCCTCGTTTAGTCCGTACAAAACCTTATGTTAGGTTTGATGTCGTTTTGGTCTTTTACCTTATGGTTCGAATTTATCGTTTTTGTTAGAAATCATCCATATACAATAATCAATATCCAATCTATTGAACTTAGGTTCAAATTGACACAGTTTATTATATTTTAGTTGACTAACTTTATTGATTTAAGTTTAGTTTATGTATTTTTCGATTTGTGTTTTATTTTAGTTAAGGAAGATGTTGGGTTAATGAATTTAAATGTGGTATAATCTATTGCTTTAAGTTATGTGTACGTAGACTAAAATTAATCTATACACTTGGTGTTACTATTATTTCTCTAAAATTCAAGAAAAGTTAATTTCAAATTATCGACGAGGATTAAGTTCATGACTCTTTTAAAAGCTTACAGCGAATAATAATAGCAATGGACTGTTTAATTGTAATTAAATTTAATGAAATCCGTAATAATGATTTTTTTTTTAAAAAAATAATTATATGGTCAAATTCGTCCGGAAAAATGATCAAAATCTTAGAAATTTAGGTTATGACTCTAAATTTTCCTAAAAATATGTTATGTAATAGAAGGCTAAGCCCATGGGCGAGGAAAAGAGAGGTAAAGGCCCAGTATGTAACGTGGGCTCAGGTCAATAGCCCAACCATTAGATTTCAAATTTGACTTTCAACACGAACAACTAATTAAATTAGTTGAATTTAAATAATAACTTAAATGGACTATTTTTTTTTATTTTTAATGAAAAAGTCTACCATGCAAATCATACCTTAAATTCATACTTCCCCATTAATTTATAGCCTTTCTATAAAAAAAAAATCATTAAGAAAAATATATATAGAAATCATGTGCCTTAAATATCATCGACAAAAAAAAAAAAAAAAACTCAGTACACTCGATTTTACAATAAAATTGATTTGTTCATTTTGACACTTTTGACCATTCTTTTCTATAATAATATAGAAGAGTAGCAACTAAATATATCTAAAATGATTACTATATATATTCGAAAAAAACTTGATATATACTTGAAAACAAAGATTTAATAGATATAGGAATATATAACACATTTGTCAATAAAGAAAATAAGAAACAATTAATTGAAAAATAATATTTAATGATGATGTATTTTGTAATTGATTGATAAAGAAAATAAATACTCTTTAAATAATTAAATATAAATTTGTATAAAATATAATGTACTAGAAAGTTAAATTATTAAAATAAAAAGAAAATTTTTAAAAATAGGAGATTTTACAAAATATTTAAACCTATAGCAGATTCTATCCCCGATAGTCATTGATATGTTATAGTCATACAAAACTATCAGTAATAGAATTCAAAATTTTACTATAGTTTGTAAATATTTTAATTTATTTTACTATTTTTAAAAATACTTTAAAATAAAATCTACAAATGTTTAGTTTGCTATAAGATATGATTATACTACAAATTTAAATAAATTTGTCCAAAAAAAATTCAAATATTTAGTTATGAAATATATTTTCTTTAGATTGTTTAAATAAAAAAAATATTTCCTTCAAATTTTGATCATTCGGTCAGTTTGCCCCAACCGCCAACGGCCTCTCTCTCTCTCTCTCTCTTTCAAATTGGAACCGTTTTGCGTTAACTTTACGCTCATTGACACTTATAAAATCTGCCGCATTGCATCTCTTTCTATGTATCTTCTCACCTTCCTTCTTAGTCTTACGCCATGTCGAAAGGAACTATGGGGAAAGCTTGCTGAGAACGAAAATGTTCAATTAGAATGAGAACCGTAAAGAATACACCTCCAGAACTGCGCCCACTCGAGCCAAGCAAGTCGCGGCTTCCAAACCTCTTTCCCTACCGGAATACTTCGAGGATAAGCGCAATTTGGTTATTATTTTTATTCTGCATTCGTTACATTTTATCCCAATCTCGAGGGGTTTTCTTTTCGTTATTTGGGTTTTAGTAGCATAACTTTGTAAAGCTTATAGAACAGTAGTGTAGCAAACAACTTTCTGGAATGTGCTTCCTCATTTTGCTTATTTGTTCTGGTAATTGAATGTTTTTGGTTTTTGAGGAGTTTGTTGCTCGTTGTAAATGTGGTAGATATGTGTGCGCTATTTTGACTTTAGTGCTTCGGGATGTTATTTGTAGTGGATAATGTCTGATCGAGTTTACCTACTTGTCTTATTCAGGAAGACTTGTGGAAGGCGGTATTCCCCATGGGAACAGAGGTTTGTGTCTTATTTATAATGTTGGGTTTTTGTTCTTTTCTGGGTGAGCAATTGAATTTTGTCTCTAACGCTTTATTGGTTTTATATTATCAGTGGGATCTACTAGATTCTGTTTATCAGTACAATTGGAATTTCTCAAATCTTGAGGTGAGTTATTATTCTATTGTCTTTCAATTCTTATTTGACTATGATGGTGGATGTATTATTCTGCTAAGTAAAGTTCTGACAATTAATGTTCAGGAGGCATTTGAAGAAGGGGGAAAACTGTACTGGGAGAAAGTCTATCTATTTGGGTCTACAGAACGTAAGCAATTTATAATTGGAGCCTTCCATTTGTTTTTCATCTCTCAGAGAATCTGAACAATTCTATGCATCTATTCTTATGTGGTTTTCTATTACTGCAGCACAATTTGTTCCTTTCAGGGGAGAATACAAAGTTATCTACATTCCTGTGGTTGTGGCTGTAAGTTGTTCAGTATATTGATTGTCTTATAGTTATAGTGAATTAACTTGTCTGCTTTTCTCTTTGGGTAACTGGCTATGGATTCTGTAAATTTTGAACTGTTAATGTTTATGTTATAGCAATTGTTAATTGATTCTATACCATACAGGTTGTCTCACCTTTCCCACCTTCTGATAAAATTGGGATCAACTCTGTTCAACGGGAGGTTGAAGACATCATACCCATGAAACTGATGAAAATGGATTGGGTGCCCTACATTCCCCTTGAGGACAGGTACTATATTGCCTATGAATTTCTTGTGTTTTTTGTGATTGGTCACCTTTGGGATTCCATCCATAACTTTTGTTTCATGGCTTAATGCAATTCTTTTACAGGAATAGCCAAGTTGATAAGCTGAAATTTCAAATATTTATATTAAGTTGCACTCAACGAAGGTAAATGTTTTTTCCAAAAACTATCGTATTCCATCACATTGTAAATCTCCTTGTAAGAAGAAAAAATAGTGTTAAATTATTTTATATGTTAAATAGGTCTTTAAACTTTCAATTTTGTGTTATAGGTTTTTGATCACTTTCTACCTACAAAATTGAATGTTTATACCCTATTAAACAAAAAATTAAATTTTATATCTAAATTTAATTTTCTTATAAAAAAATTAAGATCAGTTGGACCCGAAGTTAAAGGACCTAGTTACATTTTTTAAGTCGGGCTTGTTGAATTCAAAGTTGAACATTCAAGGGATGGCTAGACACTTTTTGAATTATTAAGAGCTTTTAGATACAAACTTCAAAGTTGAAAGTTTAAAGAAAAGCTAATACGTAAAAAAGTGATGACTAGAAATAAAACAAAAAAGCTAATAAGTATTGTGACAAGTAGTTTGTCAATGCTAATTCTCAATCATATGTCAAACCTTTATTAGTCAATTGCAGATATAAGTTGGCAGCTACTGGTTCCGTTTATTTGCTGGAGTAGTATTAACTCTTAAATTTATTTTCTAATCTATGTCAATTGATGCTATTACAGGGCTCTGAACCATTTGAAGATAGATGGTATATAGAAATACGAATATTGTTTGCCTCGTAAGTTATTTACGCCTTCCTTTGATTTCTGTCGGGAGTTTGCATACCAATTAGTACCTGTTTGAATCTTCTTGAAGGAAAACTTAGTTCCATTTACTTCTATGAGGAGGAAGCCCAATTAGGAGAATCGGCTAAATAGAGCAACTAGCTCAGGACTTGAATCATTCATCTCTTCTGATTCTTCGGGCATTCTAGCTTTTGGATATGTTAGACCATTACTTTTTTCTGTTGCAGATTTCTGCAATCCCCTTAAGAAACCAGAGCAAACCACCGAGGTCCAAATAATATTTCCAGCAGAACCCAAGCCAGTAAGATTTTAGCATGCTAACTTTGCTAGTGTGCTGTTATTTTGGTGTTTTTACCCTTACCCACTAAATGATGACTTGATTCAAATGATTGAGAGAGGTTCTGCCTTTTGTGTGTGTATATAATGTTATATAATGTAAGATGTCCTTTGCTGATTCGAACCTTCTTGTCACGTACGCAGATTTTCTGTGAATTTAATTGGAAGGAACAAAAACTTCAGGTACTTGAAGTGGCCTTCTGGTTTAGGTTTTTAAGAGAGCTTTTCTTAATTTTTTTTCTTTTCAAATACATTAGCGACGATAGCTGTTCAAGTTTTACCATTAACCTTTTCAAATATTTTGTAGGAGTTAACAGATGATCTGATTGAGGAGGAAGAATTGTCTGCAGATCAGAAGGATGCCTTCAAGGTAGTATTTGATGGGAAAAGAAAGCACGCACTAGTTTAAGTTTAAACCTTGTGACTAAATGATTAACATTTGAGATTTGTCTTCCTTAGGAGTTTGTGAAGGAGAAAGTTAGGGAGGCAATGAAAGCTAATCGAGAGGCAAGTTGTAATGAATATTCTATTTCAGTTCGATTTTACTTATTTTTTACTACTCTTTTAATGGAGTCTTGATGATTGTACCTCTTTCAGGAAGAGGAAGCTCGTGTAAAGGCGTGCCTAGAAATGAGTGAGGGAAGAAAAGCAGCATTTGAGAAAATGAGGTTCTATAAGTTCTACCCAGTTCAAACACAAGATAGCCCTAATGTTTCCCAAGTTAAGGTAACACAACACATTTTTAACGTTGGTTTTAATGGTCTGGTCTCACAAGGAAATCTGAAAAAATCTTCAATGCTCTTGATCCGTTCCTTGAGATAAACCATATCTTGTGTTTAAATTTGAAATCAAGATTTAAAATGTTCATACATGATTGAAGACTTGGGCCACTTGGAAGAAGGAATTAATGACTTACTGTTTGTCATGACTTTTATCCATTTACTTTGTGTTGTCTCTTATATTGAGTCCATTGGGCCATAGTTGGTAAAAAAACCTTTAACCAATAATTTAATCATTACTCTACGTGTTTTGCTCTCCGACTTTGAATATCTTTATCTCAAATGCTAATACTAATCCTTTGCGTTAATTTTGTTTCCTCCGGTGTTACCTTCAGACTAGATATATAAACAGGTATTATGGAAAGGCTGATGAGGTTTTTTGATTTGCGGATCAGAAGGAAAGAAGTTTCGTAGGTTGCTTGATGGTCATCCAACCAACAGTTCAAATATTCAAGTAGTACATAGTTCTCAATAAGAAAGTCTAGGAGGGAACTCTTGTGCCCACCCATCTCATTAGAACTCCATCGTAGGATCTTATTGCTGGTTTACACTGTAAAGCCGTTCGAACGGTCAACCCCTTCAATTATTTATTTATTTTTAAGAGTCAGCCTTTCAATTCTTGTGATATTTACCGCTGGAAGAATCAATAATTAATGTTTGCAACAGATTGGTGAAAATTTCTGTAGTTCTTTAATGTTGTATCTATGCTTTTCTTGCTTATAAATTTTCATTCATACATTGCTTAACACAGAGTAGACATCCTCTTATTATTCAAAGATTGATAATTTAACCTCATTATGCCATTCTCAACCTTTGAAAAAGATTAAAGAAAGTATAGAAACTTCAATTTTCAAAATCATAATTAATGCGAAACAAAGTAATATTCACCAATTTTTTGACAGCCCAAGTGTTAGTATCAAGAGGAGAGAATGAAGCAAGATAATGACTCAACGTACTGTTATCATTATTATTCATACATTAATAATAGTAATAATGATAATGATAATAATAATAAATTAGCACTTTAACTCCAAAGCCATATTCTTTTGGGGTCTCCTATAGATACTAATACAAAATGCAATTCAGCTCGAACTCAATGCTTCAGTAGCTGTCTGCTGCAATCATTCCACTTACTAGAAGACAAAAATGGTCTTTCCATTCACTAATACCTGCAAATGGAATTAGCCCACACAACAATGGCATAAACACAAGTAGAAGGGTGTAGAATACAACACGGCGAAACCAATATGGCAAGATCATGTGACGATTTTTGGCCTGAGAAATCTCAATCGGACCATGTAGGATCAAAAACAGTGCAGACGTAAAAATGTTTGCAAATAAGTGCAATAAGCACAATGTTTCCCAAATCATAAGCCAATGATATCCGCTTCCTCCCAGTGTGTCAATGCACAACTTCCCGACAAAACCGCAAGCACCTCCCAGCAACAAGACGATGAAAGTAATTGGCATTGCCTGGTTTGAAGTTGCTGAGCGTTGGAGAAGCAAGTAAGCAATTGCAAGAATCATAATCACACCGAACGCCATCCGGCTCACAACTTGAACTTGACACCTTAATACATGCCACCCGGAGTTCAAAGATGCCATAGGATTTAGCATCCACCAAGATTTTGAACCCTGTAATAATGAGCAAAGAATCTAAAATAAGTTCGTTGCATGAATGCTTTTAATCTGGAAAACATGAGATGAGAAAACACATCTACAAAGAATCATAGAGGATGGTTCTCCAAAATTTTTAGTAGAAATGATCTGAACTTGGTTTCTGGAAAATTGAACGTGGACAAACAATCAAATTCGTCATAACATATGCAGTTTTCAAGTTGCATATCTACAAGTATACGAAACGAACCATAACAGGAGGAAGGGTGCTACACTTGCCTGGGTTGAAGGTGTACAAATTGCAGTAGCTTCAGAAATTCTATGGTATGAATAAACATATGCTCCGTAAGAGAGGGCCACGGACATTATAAGCAAACCAGCAACAAGACAGTCTATGCACTTTTTAAGCAGTTCTGAATGTCTTGTGTCTTCTACCTGATTCTTGAACTTCTTGGCCTTAAAAGAGGCTTTTGATATGCCCATTGCCAATTTTGACCTCTCAAGATTGTTTGAGTCACAGTTGATTGTGATCTCTCTCTCTTTCAATTTTATTTTCTTCATTTCAAGGCCAAGCTCCACTGTCTTAAGATCGTTGGCACGTGCCTGTTCGGCAACAGATCTTTCAAAAGTGCCAACTGCTAGCTCTTTTCTGTAAGAACCAACTGCCCGTGGGGCAACAGAAACCTCATCATTTCTCAGTATACTCAAAGCTAACTCATGAACAAATGAATCAGAAACGCTTTCCTTTACGTCTTCAATTAAACTTAATTGATCAACAGGTGTGTCGCTCCCAGAAATTTCTTCCAAGATACATTTTTCCAAACTAGAGCTACATGTCACATCCCTTTTCCTATCAAGGGTCGAATCTACTGCAATTTTTTCTTCCTTGCGTTTGCTGCCAGAATACACTCCAGTTCTTGCAGATGCTTCACTGATTGATCTAAGAGTTCTTAATGTGCTGCCAAATGAACTCTCAAATTTCTTTAGAAACCAATCAAGCTTGTCCCCAAAAACCTGTTTCCATATAACCGGTCAAAGAACATGCATGTTGAAGAGACTTCAGCATCGGACTCTGGGCAATGCTGAATGAATAACACAGAACATGTAAAACTTGAATAGTTGGGAAGAGCTATAGTTAGAGATCAACTTACATTGACCAGAGATTCTCTTATACCTGAAGTGCATATCTGCAGGTAGAAAAGGTGATATTCATGATATGGCTCAATGCATACAGTAATTTCAACACAAGGGAATAAAGAATAACATCACACTAATGGCTATATTGTGGAAATTAAGAAGCAAAACAATTAAAGAATTCATAATAAACACGACAATTTGAATGAGAATGCATTAGGGTGGGCCATACAATCCTGCTTCAAAATAATTCCAAGGAGTTGTGTGAATATTGAAGTCCTGTTTGATAACTTTTTGGTTTTTGAAATTGATCTTTCACTTATTGATTTCTTTGCTTTATTAAACTAACAAATTACTTTTTAGAAACTTGTTTTGTTTTCTGAAAATTGTCAAAGGATTTAAATGTTTATTTAGAAAAGATGAGAACCATTGTAAGGAAATTGAAAGAAAGCAAGAAAAAATTATAAAAATCAAATGAATATCAAACAAGCCCTGTTTGTTTTTTGTGTTTATTTGTAAATTTCAATAAGTTTCAAAACATTTCTCAGTTCACTTCTTTAACATAGCAAAAAAAAAAAGAAGAAGAAGAAGAAGAAGAAGAAGCTAAGTTAGTTTCAAAGCCATTCATATTATAGAGAATAGTAGCATACCACTGAGAGATGATCAACAGGCATCCTTTCACCAGACATGTCCTGCCTCTCAAGCACCTAAAGTCAGAATAAAATAGGAAAAAACAAACACTGAAATATCAGAAAGCAACTAAAATTAGTAGTTCTTAGAAGCACACAAACACGTAGTGGTTAGCCCTAAAAAACATAACATAATAGTATGCCATGAAAGAGTCCATGAAATTCATAATTTTTAGTTTTAAAACATTTGCAGACAACTCCATTTATATCAAAAAGTGCATTACATCTAAAGCTATGTGATCATCAAAGTTCTATGATTTTAAACCATATTAGGAAGCCACTAGAATCGCTTTCCCACTTTAATCAAAGTTGGCAACCAGAGATAATGTTCAAAACAAAAGGCTCCCATATCAATGTTAACTTCCACCTATATCTTCTAACATTAATATGGATAGTTGAATAGACTTGGGAACCCAAAAAGAATGCGCCTTTTCTTCGTATGCTACTAAAATTTGTAGAAATTTCACATTACTCCTATCAAATTGATGAGCAAGATAAACGCCATACGGAGGACTTAAGTTTCAGAATCTCTCTCATAAAATAGGTCAAAGACTCAAAGACACCCATCGGCCATCACTATGTGATTCAGGTGACACTCAACTTTGTCTGAGTACGGTAATCAAATTTGCAATAGAAATAAACTTCTTTTTTCAATTAATTTGAAGAAGAAAAATCATAAATGATGCATAAGATTGAATATGAGAATAAAGCAAAATTTCCCCAAGCCTGAGAAACCCCATGAAACAGGAAAAGAAGAAGGAACCTGGGCAACAAAAGCTGCGAACGACATTCCCAATAAAAGCGCCACATTTTCAAAATCTCCATCAATACGCCGCGATTGAGCAATTATAAGTTTGGGCCGTCGGCGTTTGCAATTGACGCCTCTCTGCAACAATCTGGCGGGCGAAGAACAAGAAGAAGACGAAGAAGGCAGTACTTGGACGTTATCAATGACAACCCTTTTCTTCTTCTTTTTCTTCTTCCTATTGCGATTTGACCACGGGGGAGGGTCGTACAGCGTCCGGGTTGAGTTCCCCGGAGATGAATCAACCGCGGCAATATCTTCGCGGTCGTCGTCGGTGGTTTCATCAACAAAGGGGCTGTAAGTAGTTGCACAAGTAGGGGGTTCGTCCATGGCAGAAGCTGCTGGGCTACCAACTAACCGTGGACTGCATCGATACGAAGCCGATGGGGAGAGGAAGCGTATGATTTGAACTTTCCCTATTTTCCTTTTTCTCTTTTTCCCTTCTTGAACCTTTCGTTTCAAAATATTTAAGAAACACAAAATATCACATCCAAAGGTAACGATACATAAATAGATTATCTGTGTATTAGTGTGATACAAATGGTCCAAATTAGAAAATTTACAAAATATTTACCATTCAATGTTTTTTTTTTTTTTTTTTTTGTATGGAATTTAAATAGTTTCATGTTTTTTTCCATATCTATAATCATTTTTTATAATTTTTGTGATTAAAATCATTTTTCTTTTTCTGACATGATAATGATAATTTAGTCTTGAATTCTCTTCCCAAACACACATACATAAAAAGCCCATCTCAAAGGTAGTGCAACCCCTCCCAATCCATTTTAAAAATATATAAAGAAATAAACTTGTATGTTGTTTTGTCAAAAAAAAAAAAAAAAAAAAACAACTTAGTTCAATCGTAATTGACATGAATTATCATTCAAGATTTTAGATGTAAACAATAAACATATATAATAGTAATGGATAGGTATGTTTTTTCTTTCTCCAAATTTTCTTCTAGCAAGAGACAGGGATGTGATTTTCTCGTAGTATCTTCTTTTTACTCTTACAAAATGCATTTGAAGAGTTGGCAACAATTACGTAACAAAGTAATATTCGACTAATTTTTGACAATTGAAGCATGAGTATCATAAAGAAAATGAAACCAAATAGTGACTCAACTTACTATTGTTATCATTGTTATCATGGATTACTAATAATATCAATACGCTAGCAATTGAACTCCAAAGCCATTTTCTTTTGGGGTTCCTATAGACACTAATAGAAAATAACCCATCCAAGAAATTGGATTCGTTAAAGAACACATTTTGGCTAAAACTCAAAGTTTCAGTAGCCATTTTCTGCCATCATTTCAGTTACCAAAAGATAAAAATGGTTTTTCCATTCACTAATACTTGCAAATGGAATTAGCCCACATAACAGTGGCATAAACACAAGCAAAACAGTGTAGAATACAACACGGCGAAACCAATACGGCAAGATTGTGTGGTGATTTCCCCCCTGAGAAACATCCATCGGGCCATTTAGGATCAGACACAGAGTAGACGTAAGAACGTTTGAAAATAAGTGCATCAAGCACAAGGTCTCCCAAAGCATGAGCCAATGCATCCCATTTCCTCCCAGTGTGTCTACGCACAACTTTCCAACTAAACCGCAGGCAACTCCGAGCAGCAAGACGGTGAAAGTAACTGGCATTGCCCTGGTTGAAGTTGCGGAGCGTCGGAGAAGCAAGTAAATAATTACAAGAATCATAATCACACCAAACGCCATTCGACTCACAACTTGAACTTGACACTTTAACATATGCAGCCTTGAGTTCAAAGATGCCAGAGGATTTGGCATCCACCATGGTTTTGAACCCTGCAGCAAGCAAAGAATGTCAAATAAGTTCATTAAATGAATGCTTTTAAATTGGAACAAAATGAGATGGAAAAACACATCTATAAAGAATCATAGAGGATCTCCAAAATATTTGGTAGAAATGATCTGAAGTTGGATTAACAATTAATCAATTTTAACATAACATATGTAGCCGAAACTATGAAAATTGTCATATATACAAGTAGCAGATCTAAGAGTGTACAAAACAAACAATAAAAAGAAAAAAAGGACAACACTTGCCTGGGTTGAAGATGTACAGATTAAAGTAGCTTAAAAAATGTTGTGATATGAATAAACATATGCACCATAAGAGAGGGCCACACTCATTATAATTAAACCAGCAACAAGACAATCTATGCACGTTTCAAGTAGTTCCGAATGCCTTCTGTTTTCTAACTTATTCTTCAACTTCTCAGCCTTAAGATTGTTTGACTCACAATTGAGTTTCATTTGTGTTTCTTTCGACTTTAAATTCAGAATTTAAAGGTCAATCTCTTTTTCCTTGAGATCGTTGGAACGTGCATTTTCGACGACAAATCTTTCAAAAGTCTCAACCGCTAACTCGTTGCCACGGGAACCAACTAGCCATGGAACAACAGAAACCATGTCATTTCTCAGTTTACACAAAGGTAACTCTTGAGGATACGAATCTGCAGAAACGCTTTCTTGTATTTCTTTAATTAAACTTAATTGATCATCAATATGTGTGTCTGTCTTAAAAGGTTCTTTCTTATCAAGTGTTAGATCTGATGTGTTTTTTTCTTCCTTACATTTGCTAGAGGAATGCACTTCAGTTTTGGTAGATGCTTTAGTGGTTGATCTTGGAGTTCTTAGCGTGCTAACAAATGAACTCTCAAAATTCTTTAAAAAGCAATCAAGCTTCACTCCAAAAACCTGTTTCCATGTGACCAGTCAAATAACATGATGTTAAAGGGACTTCATCAATCCTAGATGAATAACATATAAAATGTAAAAGCGAAATAGTCGACAAGAGTCGTAGTTAGAGATCAGACTTACATTGACCAAAGATTCTCTTATAGCCGAAGTGCATATCTGCAGTAGAAAATATGACAACAGATACAATAAATAAGCCAAAACACAACCAAGCAAAGAATAAAGGTTAGCACTATATGTATGGTTACATCAAAACTTTATTAAAACCAAATGGTTATCAAACAACATCTAATTTTTTTTAGATCTCAACAACATTTTTCGATTTACTTGAACATAAGTAACACATAACATTAAGACCCAATTACTTTGTAAAGATTATTCTTATATTAACGAACATTGCATTAACATGCAAAAAAGAAGAAAAAAAACAATAATAGCTAAGTTATTGTCAAACCTTCTTTAGTCATTCATATTATAGAGAACAATAGCATACCGTTGATAGATGATCAACAAGCATTTTTCCATCAGACACGTCCTGCTTCTCAAGCACCTAAAGTCGTAGTAAAAAAAAAAAAAAAAACACTGAATGTCAACAAGTAACTAATTCTCAAAAGTCAAAAGCACAAAAACACATAAATTGGTAACCCAAAAACATAACATGATACTATGTCATGAAATTCATAACTTTAACTTTTAACTTATTTAGACAACTCTATTCATATCCAAAAAAGTGCATTGCATCTAAAGTTGTGTAATAATCGAAGTTCTACAACTTTAAACCATATTAGGAAGCCACTAGAACTCACTTTATCCCACTTGAATCAAAGTTTGTAGTCAGATATAAAGTTCAAAACAAAAAGCTCCGTCAAATTCGTTATTGCAATGTCTCTTACGAATTAGATTTGTAATTGTCACCAATCATCTTTGGAGTGTAATTAGTCACCTTTTAAAATTAAAAAAAAAAAGATCTACAATACAGACATCTTTGGAGTGTAAGAGAAGGCTACTTTTTACTTTCTTAATTTTGAAAATAAACTTCAATCATAAACTTTAATTCGAAGAGTTCTTATTTTATAAATCTGTTTCCATCATTAAAACTCAGTTTTGAAAAGTTAGAAATTTAGAAATTCAATTTTAAAATTATGATATATTTTTTTTTTTTTCAATCTTCATTGCCAAAATAATAATGCAAAAATAGTAAAATATATATAAATATAAATAAAATCAGATAACATTTGACTATAGTAAACATTGGTATAATAGATTATATGAATTAAAAGTTGTACACTTTGTTATATTTATAATTTTTTTAAAATTGTTATCTATTATAATTAATCTAATTTTAGATTAGAATTAAAATAACTGAAATCTTAATCAACAATTCTCCCTAATAATTAATTAAATTCTTAAACTAAACAAATTGCAATTTTCCATTTCGAATCGAAACCCATTAAATCTGAAATCATTTAGAACGGTCAACTTTAAATCAAAATAGACAAAAGTTTATAATTGAATTAAAATTCGAAGTTAAAATCATTTCCAACTCCAAATTAACCATCAAAATTTAATTTAGAAATATTCAAAATTAAAGCTGAATTAAATTATATTTTAAAAAATCCATAATTAGAAATGGTGGGACCCGCCAATAAACTTTGATCAAATCTCCCCTCACTTTGCTTTGCTATCTAATCCTTACTCACTGCTCTGTTTCAACCTCCCCTGTACTGTATTCTCCCCCTCTTTCCCTAATTAAATCTCAACATTTGAACTTATTTTTCTTAACAAATCATAAATTATCAACCTGAAAAATCCACGAAACAGGAAAAGAAATACGAGACCTGGCCAACAAAAGCTGCTAACGAACTTCCCAGTAAAAACCCCGCATTTTCAATATCGCCATTGATACGCCGCGATTGAGCTATTGCAACCTTGGGGCGTCGGCGTTTGCAATTCACTCCTCCTTGCTCCCATCTTACCGGCGAAGAAGGTAATACTTGAACTATATCGATAACAAGTCTCTTCTTCTTTTTCTTCTTCTTCCTACTAGAATTCGAGCTCGGCGGAGGGTCGTCATGAGTCCGGCTTGAGTTTTCCGGAAATGAATCATCCCCCGTGATTTCTTTGAAGTCGTTGTCGGAGGTCTCCTCAACGACGGTGCTGTCTGTACAAGAAGAAGAGCTTTCGTTCATGGTAGAATCGTATGATTTGAATATTTTCCTCTTCATTCTCCCTTCTTCTCTTAAGCCCCTCTTGAAATTATTCTTTATATTAAACTTTGATCGGATCATTATAATTTAACTATATTTTTTGGGAAAATTATAATTTAAATGTAAGTAATAGATAGATGCATTTATCATTTTGACTCAAATGAACGTTGACTTGAAATAGAAAATATTTTCCTTTAATGAAGTTTCTATCTTTACATCTCATATATTATAAAAATCTTAACACATGTGATTTAATCTATACTTATTCCGCCACTAGCATGTAAATTAAATAAAATAATCATTAATAATAATAATATCAGTACATACAAGAAAGCGTTCATACATATAAATCAAGATTCTAGTTCATGTGGTAATTATAACAAAAGCAACGTATAAGTGTTCATAAATAAATAAATTAATTTCAATGAAATAAAGCAGTGCAAGAAAAATGTAGTCACAAAATAAAAGATGAAAAAAGAAGAAGATGTAATAAAAAGAAGGGGAAAAAAGGAAGACAGCAGGCAGGGATGACCTGGATTCACGCACGTGCATTGCACGATCCAAGGGGAACCGCGAACAAAAACCAGAGAGTAGAGAAAAAGGCTTAGACTGCGAACCACAAGATTATTAGGGGTCCAACGCCGACACGTAAGCCGAAAAGCGTCCAAAATTTTATAAAACGAAACGAGGGACACATGTTTTGCGGCGCCCACACGAACTCTTCCGTCCAATAAGAATCTCCAATACTCATCTTCACAAGCCACGTGGCACTCTTACCTCCACCCCTTCAATTCTCAATTTCTCCCTTTTTTTTTTCTTTTCTTAATTTTTCATTCCTTAAAACAAAAATAATTTGTAATTCTTCTGGTTCGCTGTCTACTTCTCCACTTCTCCTTCTTCCTTCCACTTCTTTGCTCTTTCCACCATTACAGTCCATTTCTTTCTCCCGTGCTTCGAATCTAGGGTTACGTCTTATGATTCACTGACCTTCAATTTCGGTTTCGGGTGGAAGGATCTTATTATTCTTCTTCTCTATGGCTACTTCATTGCCTTTACCCGAACTTGTTTTTGTCTCACCGAAGCGTCTTTTCTCTTCTTCCAGTCCCGGATGTTTGCTCTATAGGGTTCCTTTCTCTAGAACTTGTAGGTTTAGGGTTCTTCGTCGGACGAAGCTCCGGGCTGTCAGAGAAGACGGTGTGGTTGCTGAAGAGCGGGAGAATGAGCTAATCAAGGAAGTTAATGGATATGGACTTGGAAGTAATGGAGCTGCTTACAATGGGAATGGTGATTACAGGTATAATGGTTGGGTTAATGGCGGAGTTACGACTGTGGAGAGTGAGAGTGGTGGAACCAATGGGAACTTGGTGAAGTATGTTAATGGAAATGGTGTTGCTGCGGCCGTGGTGGGAGAAATTCAAGCTTCGGAGTCAGTGGAGGAGGATAGGAAGAAGAGGATAGAGGAGATTGGTAAAGAAGAGGCTTGGTTTAAGCGGAGTGATCAGCAACAGGTCGAGGTTTGTTTTTCTGCTTGTTACTCGTTTTTAACTTATTATTCTTTTGATTTCATTGGCGGCGAGGTTAAATGTAGTTTGGTGGTTTTATTTTCATTTGCCATACAAGCAGTATATGCGCAAGTGCAATGTCTGATCAGGAATTGCCTGAACTGCTGATTTGGTAGGTCTCAAATCCTAGATTCGAGCTCATTTGGGTGTACCATTGATTTTACGTGATACTGAACTAGGAGATAATGTTTTCAACAATTTCCTTTTTAATCTCTCCATTAATTTTGATAGTTCAAGTTTTGGGTGTGGTTAATCAAAATTACTAACTAAACCACAAGTAGGGGTGGTAACTGGTAATGCATGAATTGGGTCGGTATTAAATTTTTGGGTCTAATTATGATTTAGCAAGCCGGAAAAACTACAAATTCATATTACCTTCTATTACCTGCTCCTTTAGAAGTGTCAAGTGTGTAGTCACAATTCACTGGCTGGAAAATGGAAGTATTTCACATTAATAATCAAATGCAATCTTTACTACTGGGGTAGAAAAATCTCAGATTAAGCATTATAATTTTAAAATAAAATTACACCAATCGTGGTAAAGTCCTCATGATATAAGTTGCAAATTCCAATGCTTCTTGATGAAAAGCTGCAAGTTTTGAGACTTGTTCTTTAATTATGTAATTACAAAAAACCTGTTAGTGTAGGTATGGCACATCAATAATGCTTGCACCTTCCCACATGTTGTAGCGTAGGTGTGTGTGTACACACATTCTTTGTGGTGTAGGATCATTGCTAGTAAACATGGACCTATCTTTTCGAGTGGTTGGCTAGAGGGATTAAAGTTACTCCCTGAAATTTATGGAAAGATATTTCGAAAGAGCTCCCTTCTTTTGTTCTCTTGGTTAGGTGTGTGGTGGGGGGAGGGGAGGGATACATATTTTTGGGAAGATCGTTGATTGGGGGAGAACCTCTTTGTGTGTCGTTTTCTCTGTGCTCTCTCAAAAATCATTTTGTTGGTGATTTTTTAGTTTGGTATGGGAGCTCTTGCTCTTTTTTGGGTTTCATCGTTCTTTTACCGACAGGGAAACAACAGATGTAGCTACTCTTCCTTCTTGAACTCCTGGGTCATCCCTTTAGAATTGGGAGAAGAGACGTCAGACTTTGGAGCCCTAGTCTTTTGGAAGGATTCTCGTACAAGTTCTTTTCATTGATTGGTTGACCCTTCTTCCTTAGGCGTGTCAATTTTTTGTTGCTTAGGAGGATTAAGGTCCATAGAAATGTATGATTCTTTACTCTGCAGGTTCTTCACGACCATGTTTATACGTTAGATATGCTTGTTAAAGTTGTTAGAAAGTTTCCTTTGCTAGTTGGGTCTTTTTGTTGTTCTTTTTTTGTAAGGTGACAGGATGCTTGGAGCATATTCTTTGACACTGACTTTTTAGGTGGTGTATGAGATTCTTTTTTCCCCGACGTTTTGGCATGATGTGTGTTTGTCATAGAGATGTCAATGCTACCGTCGGGGAGTTCCTCCTCAATCCACCTTTGGGGAGAAAGACCGTTTTTGGCTTGCTAGTGCGTGTGCAGTATTATGGGTTTTGTGGGGGTGAGCGGAAAAGTAAGGTTTTTAGAGTTTTGGAGAGGGATCCTAGGAAGTTATGGTCTCTTGTTCGCTTTCATGTTTCCCTGTTGACTTATTTCAAATAGTTGGGCTCCCTTCCTGTAAAGGGAGTCCCGTCTATTTTTGTTGGCTTGGTTTTTTGTATGTTGGTGTATTCTTTCATTTTTTCCTTGAAGAAAGTTGTTTCCATAAAAAATAATAATAATGCTGGCAACTCCCCCCATATTTATTCCATGCTTTTTAGTCATTCTAAAGGTCCCTTATATTTCATTTCTATGCTCGTTTTCTATGCACACAAAATGGGATTTTCAGGTTTCTGTGGCACCTGGTGGACGCTGGAATAGATTTAAAACATATTCAACAATTCAGAGAACCTTGGAGATATGGGGATTTGTTTTTAGTTTTGTCATCAAGGCTTGGCTTAACAGTCAGAAATTTACTTATCGAGGTGAGCCCTTCTGCAACATCAATGCCAAACACACTTCAAAGATTTGCCTTGTGGTTTCGATAGAACAATTGGATGAAATGAATTTTTGCTTTATTTCATAGTTTATAATTTTCTTTTAGGAGGAATGACTGAGGAGAAGAAGGTCGCTAGAAGAAAGATTGTAGCTAAGTGGTTGAAAGAAAGTATTTTAAGATTAGGTCCAACTTTTATTAAAATTGGTCAGCAATTTTCTACTAGAGTGGACATTCTACCACAAGAATATGTTGACCAGTTGTCAGAGCTTCAGGTTATTATCTCTCTTACCTATGCTTTTACCATTCTGTGGTTAGGGCTGTTGCATATGAAATATATATGGTTTCAATTCAGGATCAAGTTCCTCCTTTCCCATCTGAGACAGCAGTATCTATAGTTGAGGAAGAGCTTGGAGGTCCTGTGGCCGATATATTTGATCAGTTTGATCGGGAGCCAATAGCTGCTGCTAGTCTTGGTTAGCTCAATTAACGTTTTCATGATTCAGTTTAGCTAAAGCATTTTGAAATTCTGTTTGGTGGTTGATTAGAATACTTAATATCACAAGTCTCTTTGTTCAGGTCAGGTTCATCGTGCAAGATTGAAGGGGCAGGAAGTCGTGGTGAAAGTACAAAGGCCAAGTCTGAAAGAACTCTTTGATATCGATCTCAAGAACCTAAGGGTTAGTTTTCAAAATTGGCTAAAATTTGTATTTTTGTTTCTCTGTGGGTGTTCAGAGATCAGAATCGTAGTGATTTATCTTGTAACACTGCATTTATTTATTTTATTTTTTAATGTTTTTATCTCATGCCCTGGTTGGGAGGTGTTGCATCAGATACTTTTTTTTGGCGAAGCTAATTTTCTTATATCTTCTAGTTTCAAAATTTTAACCAAGGCACCTACGGGTATTAAAATTTCATGGGTGGAGTCAGTCTTGAACAGGGTGGATTCCTTTTTCCTGCAGCCTTTTTTTAGTTGTCAAATTATTGTAAAAGTATTTCAGGAAATAGCTTGAGATAAAGAAAACTGTGCTAGACGTGAAAGAATATACACAAATCCCAAAACTCATCCAAAAGAATGAGGACGAGTCCGATTAGTGAAGTTCCTCACCAAACCTCTTAGACTCTCTAAAACTCCACTGTTCAATTCAAGGCACCCTACAAAATATTAAAAAACAAGCCTATCATAAAACTCTTCCTTTGTCCTGAGGAGGGTTCAAGAGTACCTCTTCAATCATGGAGCTAGGAGCAATACCTCCTGTTCTGAGCGAACAACCTTGAAGATCCTATAAAACCGACTCTAAAGGGAGGGAAGAAAAGGGAAACCCCATAGAAGATGGTTTAGATCCTCCTACTTCTTCCTACAAAAAACACACTATTGTGGGTGCAACACAGAATAAGAGTTTCTGGAGGGGATCCTGAGTGTTCACTTTCTCATGCAAAATTTTTTAGGCAAAGAATTTCGTTTTTTAGGAATTCTAACCTTCCAAAGTGAGTAGAATGCGTAGGCTTCTTAGGGGGGAGAAAGGGTGCAAAAGAACATAAAAGAGACTACATGAGAAACTTTCTGACAGCTTTGGAGTCTCAAGCATAGAATCTTTTTCCCGTAATGGGTGACTTGGTCAGAAATGATAGAAAGAAGGTATCATCAGTACACTGAACGTGTGACATGTGCAGAACCATCTGATCCCACCTTAAAATCCTCCGTCACTTTGCCTAACCTAATGATGTAAAAATCTTACCCTTTGGTTTTCCATGAACAAAAATAGAGAGTTCACCCTTGTACAATTCCAAATCCAACCTCTCCACTCGGACCAAAATCTCTCTATATTGAAGTTTATGAAGTTTATGATTATTGAACTTGCATAGTAGAAAGGAATTTCAGTTTGCATCTAAACATTTAATATTTGAATTTAATTACAGGTTATCGCAGAATACCTTCAAAAACTTGACCCAAAGTCGGATGGTGCAAAGAGAGATTGGGTTGCTATATATGATGAATGTGCAAATGTCCTGTATCAGGTATCAATATTCCCTCAATTATTACTCTGAGACATGACTACTGGTTTGTTAATTTGGATATAATATTTTATTACTACCTTGCAGTTTTTGTTTGATAGAAGCATTTTTGCATATTTCTTTTGAATTCTGAGCCAGCATGTTTAAATTTTCATTATATCAAATCTAATGGTAATTTCAGGAGATAGATTACACCAAGGAAGCAGCCAATGCTGAGCAGTTTGCTACCAACTTTAAAAACTTGGACTATGTGAAAGTTCCATCAATATTCTGGGACTATACTACCCCACAGGTTTTATCACCTAGTTTGTACAATGAAACAATTATTCCGTTTGAAACATTGTCCTTACGTCTATTGTTTCATTTTGAAATGACTGTAGGTTCTGACTATGGAGTATGTTCCTGGAATTAAAATAAATAAGATTAAAGCTCTGGATCAACTAGGCCTTGATCGTAAACGGTCAATATCATCTTGAATTTGTTATTTCATTCATGAGAATTGCAGGATTTGAACTCATTCTTACCATTGGCTTCTTATGTGATATAGGCTAGGTCGTTATGCTGTTGAATCTTACCTGGAGCAAATTCTGTCACATGGATTCTTCCATGCAGATCCTGTGAGCTCTAATAACTCTTTGTTTTAGTTACCCTAGTCTTAAAAAATAGGGGATTTTCTAGTGATTTGATTACAGATAAGAAGGTTTATTGAACTTCATTCAAAGTATTCCTTGAATTATGTAAAATTTAAAATATGCTATGTATGTAACCTTAAATCTACGGTGAAGCTTCTCATTGACCTTGCCTCCTTTTGCCGTTGCACATTGAAAGAACCTACATTACTGGTAGTGCATTGAAGTAATACTCTTCCATCTGTAGCTACCCATAACCCATCAAATCATTGCTTTGGGTAGCTTCCACGCAGCTTATCTATTGTGGTTATATATAACCGACTATTAAAAGAATGGGTTTTAAGAATGTCATTTGAAAATTGTTTGAAATGTTATAAAATGGTACATGAATGGATATAACCAGTCAGTTCAATTGGAAAAAGAAATTAAGAAACTTATGATGAAATCCAAATTTTCAATTCATCTGCTCTGAAAAGATAATATTGAATCTGAAGATAAAATATCTTTATGGACAATCTTCCAAGACCTAGCCCTGCTTACAACATTCTTCTAGACATTTGTGAATGTGGGTTATTGGGATGAGGCGTGCTCCTTGCTTTTTTTTCTGTTCTTTTAGAATTGAATACAGAAATTTTGTACCTTTTTCAGCATCCTGGGAATATTGCTGTTGATGATGTCAATGGAGGAAGGTTGATCTTTTATGATTTTGGAATGATGGGAAGGTACTAGCCTGTCCTTGGTCCTCTTTCTATGATATTACACCCTATTAATTAAAAATAATTATAATAAAGGAAAGAAAAAAAAAATCAACCTTAAATGGCCACGATGATTTTGGACTAATTCCATGGAAGTGAGGTCATTCATTAGGTTCTTGTTCTTGGTTTTTCTCTTTATGGGCGTATTTATTGTTTTTAAGTTTCTTTTTAAGGGACTCTGTATCCTTGAACTTGTAATCCCTTTTCTTATGTCAATGACAAGTTGGTTCTTGTTTATAAAAAATGGCCACGATATTTTGCTAAACATATTGTTGTGTATTGTTGCTGGTGCCTTGCAGTATCAGTTCAAATATTAGAGAAGGTTTGCTGGAAACGTTCTATGGAGTGTATGAGAAAGATCCAGACAAGGTACTGCATTATGAAATTAATTTCTATTTCTGCCAACTAAAGGTGATGTAACAGTACCATCATGTATACCTTCAATGTTCAATTGTTTATAAGAATTCTTCATTAGTGCAGGTTCTTCAGGCAATGATTCAAATGGGAGTTCTTGTGCCTACTGGAGATATGACAGCTGTTAGACGAACAGCTCAATTCTTCCTCAACAGGTTCATTGAAGAGACTTAAAATAAACTAACCTTGCCGATCAATATTCATTTTCTTTGTCCCCTTTCGGGGTGGTAATTTTTAGATGTGGTAAATAAATAAATAAATAAAATAATAATAATAAAGAAGAAGAAGAGAGAGATCCGATTTATGTTTGGTTTAAAATGCTGTTCACGAGGATTTTAATTTAATATTTTAACAAACTCATCAATCCTGCGATGTTATTATACAGACCATATTAGGAATCAATCTGAGAGTTAAATGAGACAAGAAGGTCCTATTCACTTGTTTGGGAGATTGACTCTGCTTTCTATAGTTTAGCTCCCGGTTAAATGTCTACTGTAGTGAGCTTTCGTCATGCTTAATCTGAATGCTTGATTTATTTTGATTATCATCGACAGAATGTTTAATGGTGATTTGCTTGAACTAAAGGAAGCAACTGTGATCAAATTGTAATAAATTCTGCTAGAATTTTCTGACTGAAATTTTGAATTTGAACTCCCAGTTTTGAAGAACGTCTGGCTGCACAGAGAAGGGAAAGAGAGATGGCAACTGCAGAACTTGGGTTTAAGAAACCATTGACAAAGGAGGAAAAGTTGATGAAAAAAAAGGAACGCCTAGCTGCAATTGGTATGTAACCCTGTTGAGCAGCCCAGTGTGCAATTATGCTTTAATTGCCTGTTCTTTTATATTATAATAGTTATTTTTACGAGAAAAAACTTCCGTATGTTTCCCCCAGAGAATACAAGAGTCTGTATTAATATCTAATCTAAGTGATTATCAGTTGGTTACAAAGTGTCTCCTCTCAACCTATGTGATAAAGTTACTTCTCAACAAGAAAAAGAAACCTATATGATAAAATGTTAAATTGCATTTTGAGCCTTTCCTTGTTTAATGAATCACTGGTTGGTTCACAACTTTTAGAACTGTTTAATAGATTTTTAATGAATCACTAGTTGCATGAAAATTTGAAACTGTCTAATAGATTTTTGACCTTTCAAATTTGTGTCCAATAAGCTATGATGTAGCAATTTTTTTTAATTAACTTATTGAATCTATAATTAAATATTGTCTCTTAAGGAATCCTAATTTTCAATTTTGTATCTAGCAAGTATATGAATTTTAAAAAAGAATTCAAAATTTAGGGATCTATATGTGACAAAATTGAAAATTCATGGACTTATTACTTTTACCTTTTAAAGTTCAACTAAACTTGTAATTCAACCATGACAAAACAATGTTTTGAAATATTGGATGCTACAAAAAACCTACTATGAAACTGTATATGCTGTTCCTCTCATGGTTGTTGCACTCTCCTAAACAGGGGAAGATTTATTAGCCATTGCAGCAGATCAACCGTTTCGGTTTCCTGCCACGTTCACATTTGTTGTTAGAGCATTTTCAGGTAGTTTACAAGAAAAACCAACTGTTACTAAATCTCTTGTATAACGTTAACCGTTGAAAAATGCAATATTGTCTGCAGTATTAGATGGCATTGGGAAAGGCCTTGACCCACGATTTGATATCACTGAAATTGCCAAGCCGTGAGTTCTCTGTCAACGCTTAAGCTTGCTTTAATCTCCTTTCATCCTGACATTTTAGGATGCGTAAGTTTTTCTGTTTACCTTACACAGTCTAATTTTCGTCTTTTAGATATGCTCTGGAATTATTGAAGTTTCGGGAAGCAGGAGTTGAGGTCGCCTTGAAGGTAAACACGATTATCCTTTTTACATGTTGGCTTATTTAATATAGTTCTTTTATCCCTATGTTGATCGTCAATTTTACAAATGTTTAGGATTTCAGAAAGAGATGGAACAGGCAGTCTCGTGCATTCTATAACTTATTTAGACAGGCCGAAAGAGTCGAAAAACTTGCTGAAATTATCCAAAGACTGGTAATGATTTCAAACCTTTCCGCAAATGAATGAGCATGTCAAACTTCTGTCTTACTTTTTAAAGTTTCCAATATTGGACCTCAATTTTATTTAATCAACAGGAGCAAGGTGATCTCAAGCTTAGAGTTCGGGCTTTGGAATCTGAAAGATCATTCCAACGAGTTGCAACAGTTCAGAAGACGCTAGGAAATGTGAGTTTTTCCAGTTGGTTCTCATTCTTTCCTGCTGGCCTTGTTTGCATGTCAACATATTTCGACCACATTATCTGTTTGGATCGTTGGAGATCTTACAGACCTCCCATCCCTGTTGTACGTTGCACACATGTTGGATGGGAGGTCTATCAAGATCCAAATGGAATTTTTTTGGGGAAGTTAAAGGATGAAAATTTTCGAGAGCTTTAGAAAACCAGCACATCTTTCTGTGTATGTTGGATTGATAATGTTCTGGCCAGTTCAATATCTCTCTAATTTCCACCTTTTGACCATTAACAGGCAATAGCTGCAGGAAGCCTAATCAACCTTGCAACTATATTACATATCAACTCCATTCGGGTAAGATGTACTTTTATTTTCTCTGACCTTGCTGTACTTCCATCATTATTGCCTGGTAATTATTGATTAGTTTTTATACCTTTTCAGATGCCTGCCACTATTGCCTACATCTTTTGTGCCTTTTTTGGGTTTCAAGTACTCATCGGTCTTATCAAAGTCAAAAGATTAGATGAACGGGAGAGGTTGATAACAGGAACCGCTTGAAAAAATAGGTAAGTAATTCCTGCCCCGTCTATGGAGCCCCCTCGTGACATGGCATTACCCTCGCACGTGGATCTAATTCCTACAAAATTATAAGTCGAATTTCAGGTGATCCTGATCACGACCTTCTAAATAAACATGTTTCAGGTTTCAGAGTCATGATTTGCAGCAAATGAATCTACTTACAATCCATCACCAAATAGTAGATAGAAAGCACTAGTTTGGCCTTGAGCCTGAGCCTGAGCCTGGGCCTGAGGTATACATCATCTAAAGATTACACTAAAGATGATATGGGTTGAAAACGTGAGCACTTCTTCCAAGCTTGCTGCAATTACGAATTAGTTTTCGCCATATGGTTGGTTAGCAGCTCTGTTTTCTGAGTATTTTGAGATCGCCTCATTGCACTCCCCAGGTGTGTCGTCAAAGTCGCAGCAGTTATATTTTAAAATTTAAACAACTAGTATAGAAATTGGAATGATGTATGTACCATTTTTATTAGACATTGGAAAATGTCAATATATTATGCAGAATGCTGCAGCATAGAGTTAATTTTCCATCCTTCGTTAATGTACATATGTAGATGCAAGAGATATATAATTCGATTCCAGTCCCATTACCGGGTTTTCTCTCTCTTTTTTCCTTTTTTTTTTTTTTTTTTTTTTTTGGACTTATTTCATTATCTCGTCTCTCTTTCGTGCGACAACTTGACCGCGTAAGGTACCACGAAGATTGAAACAAGTTCTTCGCTGTTTTTTTTTTTTGGAACATATGAACAAGTTCTTCGTAGTGAACTACCATTACTTATAAAAGGTATATCCTTGCTGTTTGCAGTGTAATACTTCTCGTCAAAATAGATCATTTACAAGGCATGAGTTATGAGACTATCCACAACCGAAGAGAATTGCTGACTATAGACAGCCTTCTTCATGTTTGAAACATGTTATTTTAAACCATCCTTCTTTGCACTTTAACATCTACCATTTTCACACCAAGGCCTTCCCTTTATTCGCAAATACAAAGGCAAAATTTATTACTCAGCCTGAAACGTCATCTTCAGAGGACTTGCAGTTTCCTCGAAGGAAAGAAGTTCGGAGCTTCAAATTGACTTGTAAATTGCTGCAGGTACTTGAATAACTAGCTATAGAGCAGGTTTTGATTTCCCCTTTATCTCAGGCATTTGAAGTAGGAAACATATTTAAGGAAGAGATTGAGTGTAGACATAGTCTTCATGTTCGAAAACATTCTCTTTTCTGCCGTCCCCCTTTTCGCATTCTACGTTAACTTTTTGACAACCGGATCTTCCCTGTTTGACCCCAAATGTAAGAATCGTCATTTAACAGAGTATGAGCTCATAGAGAGAGAAAGAGGAATAGGAAGAGAGGCTTACCAAATTGAAGGATTTAATGGAACCCACCACTATTCCATTGGATGTTGCACGTCCATGCGTTACCAGAGCAAAGTAGAAGAAGAAAATCAGAAAGATAACAAATCGTAGGGATCTCATTGAGTGGAGAAAGTTTAGCTGTTAGCTGTCAACTAGGTTGGATGGAGTAAGTAGTAGAGTTTTATAACATGAAGAAGCTTCAAATCATGGGATTCAGAACTAGACAGGCACCGACAAGACAAGATCTTGAAAGCTTCTTCAGACAAAAATATTATACTGGTACAACTAATCTCTAATCTTTTTTATGCATGTGCTTTGTGAAATTGAGCTTGCTTTTGACCTGTCGCCTGATTCCTTGGCAGCGAAGCTCGACCCTCAAGGGAATGGGTTGGCTTTCTTGGTGTCTTTGTCTCATGCATCCACATAAACAAAATGAAGTGAGCTGATGTGCCTGGAAAGTTGTCATTAATTTGGTTTTTATCTTCAAGATTCTCCGAGCTGTCACTTTTCTCTTGGTGTCTTGTTGCTGATCCACGCTCCCGTTGCTAGCCACTCACTCGTCCCCCACCGCCAGCCTACAGGTTCGAGTTTTATTTTCTTAATTATTTTGCAATCTTATTGAATGAATCTCAAATGAGCCCTTTAGGAGCATCAGATTGTGAACAGGCAGTGGCTGCTGCTTATTAAGATGCAATTCTCCGTCCTTTGAATCCCTCAGTTCAGATCTTATGTGGAAAATTATGAATAATATAACAGAATAATTTGATCAATATCTAGGAAAGTCGTCTAAGATTCCATTTTCTATCATTAAAATCACGTAGTGAAAATCTTATTTAGAAAATCACGAACAATTCAACAGATTGATTTTGTCAATATATCCTGCATAATGCGATTGTTCCTCTGATTTAAAAGGAACCATATTTTTTTAATATGTTTGAGTGCGTGTTAGGTAATGTGCTGCCATAAAATATTGCAAGTTGTCTTAAGGCTATACTGTATTTGTGTTTAAATAAGCATTTAAATAATGGATGGGTTTTAAACTAAATCATGATAATGTATTTCATTTGGCTCATTAGCTATACAGACGCTTGTTTATATATTCTGACATGACATTGAAATTCTCATTGCTTTAAATTATTGATGTTTTTGCTTAAAGGCATTTAGTTACACGTTCTCGGAATTCTATTAGACCTTGGATAGAGCTTTTCCAATTCTCCAGAATTTGGTCTACTTTATTATTAATTGCAAATCACTTTTTGGTAGAGTGCCTACCTTAATTTTTGTTTGAACTGCCTAAAAGGTTCACAATATGAAATGTCTTAACTTATTTATTACTATTATTTTATGTTTTTCTTTTCGTTCTATTTGAGATGGATATGATATAAGTCAATAATAACGAAAGAATCAAACTCTTTTTAATATGAGAGTTTTTTTTTCTTCTTTTTCTAATACGACAATTGTAAAAATGAATGATCGAATCTTTCGAATAGAAGATCATGCAATTTACCATTAACATAAGTTCATTTTGGCATATCAAGGTTTATACTACTATGGTCATGGTCTTTTCACTTTGTTTCATCTTGATACCTATACTTTTGAAATGTCTATTTTTTATATCAATATTTTTAAAAAGTGATAATTTTGAACTACTCATTTTCATTTCATTTTAAAGAGATCAAAATTATAATATAAGTGATTAAAACTAAAAAGATTGTTTTGAAAGTAGATAGAATAAAACAATATTAATACTAATTATACACTGCCTTACCCTTAGGGACCAGACTTTCCATAGTTGGCTTGGGCCATACTTATTGTGGAAAAAAAGGAAGTCAATAATGAATGTGAAGAGTGTTTATTGAGATGCCATTATGTATTTGTTTAATGTTTAAGTCAAGGTTGTTGTGTGCAGGTAAAAAGGGTTGGATGGAAGCCAGGGGGGGCACCATTTACCCCTCAAGAAGCCACAAAGTTGCCACTTGCCACTTTCGAGAGGTCTGGCGGATGGCTGTGTTGTGTGTGTGTGTTCGTTCAAGTGAGAATATGGCCACCTATAAGTCCAAAAATGTCAGGTCCTCTAGCTGTTGCATTTTCACAAATGCCAATCTGAAAAATGCATATGAGATAAATTTTTAGTGTTTTTATGTGGACATTTTCTTAATATTTAAAATTACTGACATTTTTACGAAATATATTTTTCAATGTCTTTCTTTTATTAAAAAAAAAAACTAGAAAATGCGTTTTTGTTGGGTAAATTTTTTATATATTCATAGTTGAATGCTGAAAGTTTTGATCCAACTTAGGGGTTGTTTAATTCTTTAAATACGTAATATATTATTGAAAATTTATGTGAGATCCACAATTAATATTGTAATCATCAAACACAATAAGTAAACCTATTGTTTTTTTTTAAAATTACTTAGAATTTACTAAAAGATACTGTTATTGTTATAAATACTTTTACCGCTATAGTAAGAGAATTATAAATTTGTCAAAGTTAGTTATTATTGCTATATAGATATTATTATCAAATTGACCATAATTTGGGAAAAACAATTAAGAAGACTAATAGAGTATCGAGTAAATAAATTAAAAATCTCAAATTAGATGAAGCCCATTAAAGTATATCAATTAACTACTAGTAGTAGAGTAACATGGATAACTTGGTAAGTACTTAATTTTAATTTGAAACATTCAATCTTCTTAAATTGAAATAACTTACCTTCAACAATTTTCATTTATAACATTTTTACACATATTTAAAATAAAAAAGATAACATAAGATTAGATGGTTGTGTTCGACCTTCATCAAACCATAGTGGACAACAACATTTATTTGCTTTAAGCATATTTTGTTAAAAAGGGATAATGAGAGAAAATGTTGTTAATTGGTCAATGCTGAAATATATTCTTTGTTCCAAATCAACATCCACCCCTCTGTTAAATGAAGATTATATGCCATATTGTATTCTAAAATGTCTCTTTAACATTTATTATTGTTATTTTATTTATTAATGATATTTTCAAATATAACAAAATAAACCAAAATATAACATATATATTTTATTAGTAGTATTGTTGTTGTTTAAATAATTTCACTAGCAACAAAAATGACTAAACAAGAAGAAGAAGAAGAAGAGAGGTTGAAAGTTGTTTGTTTTGGGAGAAAGGGAGGAATTAGTGAGAATCATAGCATACCCATATCTCCCTATTTCATTTTATTTCAATTCAATTCCACGTCTCATTGTCTCAAAAGAAACGAGAGAAAAATCCACGTCGTCTCACACCACTTTTGGCCTTTTTTTCTTCTTCTTTTTTTGGAGCAAAATAAAAATATTAGTTTGAAATAATCAACAAGGGACGTGAATGTTTTGAAATTATTTTTAGTTCTTTGACAATTACATATTATAAAATCTCTAACTTTCTTGGTAGAGATCATATATAAATATATATATTGGTTAAATTATACTTTAAATTCTATTTTTAGACTTTTTCTTGATATGAAAATTAATATTTCACTATATTTGAAAGTTTATTGAAAATAGGATGATTAGGAGTTCATTTTCTTTTTCAAAAGATACTGAAAATGCATCTCATTGCTAAAAGTACATAAATACATCGATAGTTTTGAGCTAAGATAATATTGTAAAAACTTGCTATTATTTTATTACAACATTAAATAAGAGACCAGTCATGTTATGAGAGTCGTTTGAACCATATAATTAAGTGTATAGAACATTTATTTTGATGTTTGTTGACACAAGTTCATTTGATACAAACTTTAATTCCATCCAACTTCAATATAGAACATGGCATCTTTGCAATTTGATGACTTCCTATGTTACAAGTGAATATTTTCACCGTGGTGAAGGTTTTTACGAGTATATTTATATAGATAATTAAGGTGAAACTTTATCTCATGCTAATAACCAAACCATAATGGTTAAACTAACTAATTTGACATTGATTTAGAAAAACAACAATTCTCAATACAAAATATCTAATATGAATTCTCATGATTCATAACTAAAGCACTAAATAACTTCTAAACTTTTCTTAAAGTAGTAATTTTTTTTTTATTAATTACAAGAATATCTCCACACTAATGAAAGAGGTAATACAATTTGAAGAAAAAAAAAAGCATCACTTAAATGGGGTACTAAAACAACAAAGAAATTCGACTCACACTCAAACTTTTGACTTATTAGTGAAATGATATAGATCTAAATGAATTGAGTTATATGTAAAAAAAAATCTTATACAAACATAGAAATATGGAATTGTTAGGATGTTTGTAATAATTAAAGAAAATAGACAGATAGTAACTATAAATACAGTTTTGGCTGCATTGCATTAACTCAATTATTGAGCATAATTTTTGTCTGAAGCTGTAGCCTAGAGGAGACATCGTGGTATCATAAAAAAAGATTCAACATAAATTTACTGTTAACACACTTATTTTGGTAAATTTCCATTTTCATCATTACGAAGTGGGAATAACAATACAAAAAGCTGAGAGGAATTTGGTTGGTTCTTAATTCTAATTGGAAGAGAAAAAAAAAACCTTTTTTGCCCTTTATTGTAATTTACATTTGTTCTACACATTTTAAATCTTACCCATCTTTTAATCCAATTTTAATTTACTATTACTTCCCAAAAATTGACTTTCCCTATTTTATAATTTTTCTTTTATTTATCAATATAAACCAATATATATATATATATATATATTGATTTATAAAATATGTTTTTCTTTTTAAAAAATGAAAAAAGAAAAGAAAATTTTCCTTAAATGGAAAAGAGAGGAAAAAAGAGAAAATACTATTTTAGATAAGAAGAAGAAAAGAAGGGAAAAGAAATAAGAATATAAAAAAAAATAAAATTAAAAATGTTGAAAAAATTGCTTAGCTGTTATCCACCTCCATTAGGATCAAAACCTCCATTATTATCTGCGTAACTGAAGGAAGGATTCACAAAAGAAAAAGAAGAAAAGAGAATAGGAATACTCATAGAAACACACCAAAAGCTCAACCAACGCATCCTCCTTCCTTCTTCCTCATTCATCGAAACCCTAACATCAAACAACAACAACAACAACTCGTCTCTCTGTGTCTCTCTCTCTCTACATTTTTTGACCTAAAATTCCTGTTAGCTTTATTCTTTCTTCAACCTGACGGCGTTAATTCGGCGTTACTGTGAAAAAGAGAGAGAGTGAGTGAAGATGTGGGGCGAGGGAGATGAGAGTATGGGAGAGAGAGGAATGGAGATGGCTTCGGAGCCGGAGAGTAGTTTTGGAGCATTGTCCTTTTATTTGACTGTGGTTTACTTGGGGCTTTCACTCTCTCAACCTGACCAAAACCGCCATTTTTAACGCTTTCTCTTTCTCCTATTCTTTGTCTGGATTCTCATGTACATACATATACTCACTCCTCTCTCTTTCTTTCCCTCTTCTCTCTTTCTCTCTCTCTTATTTGCTTTTTCTTCTCATTCAGTCTGGTTCTAGGGTTTCAAGTACTCTTCTCTTCTAGCGTGGGCGCACTCCGTCGATGAATTATTAGGGTTTTTTTCCCCCCACATTGTCACCAATGAATCTCGTTGCTTATTTATATCATGCAGCTCTCTCTTTTAACTTCATTTATCTGCTTATCGTCTTGGTTTCTTCAGCTTCTGATTCTGAACTAAACTGTCTGCTTGAATTTAAAAAGGGGATTCAGAAAGATCCGCACAACTCGGTCAACGGGAAGTGGGATTTGGCTTCCGTTTCGAACTTTGAGGGTTGTCCTTCGTCCTGGACTGGTGTGTCCTGTGATGAGAACGGTAATGTGTCTGCAATTGTGCTGGACCGGCTTGGCTTGGGAGGGGAGTTGAAGTTTCAGACTCTGATTGGGCTTAAGAGTCTTAAGAATTTGAGTCTTTTTGGAAATGATTTTACTGGACGGCTTGTTCCGGCTCTTGGGACATTATCTAATCTGCAGCATTTGGATCTGTCCTCGAATAGATTTTATGGGCCGATCCCGGAGCGGATCAATGATCTTTACAATCTGAACTATCTTAATTTCTCAGCAAATGAGTTCAATGGTGGGTTTCCAGTTGGTAGATTGAATCTTAATCAGCTCAAGGTGTTGGATTTGCACTCTAATCGACTTTATGGGAACATTGGCCTGCTGGTTTCCCAGCTGCGGAATGTGGAATCTGTTGATTTAAGCCACAATGAATTCTACGGCGGACTTTCAATTGGCCCTGATAACGTCTCTAGTCTGGCTAATACATTGAAAAGTTTCAACTTAAGTTACAATAGATTGAATGGTGGATTCTTTGACGTTGACTCTCTCATGTTATTTCGAAATTTGGTAGTCTTGGATATGGGTCATAACCAGATTATAGGGGAATTGCCTTCATTTGGGTCCTTGCCTAATTTGCGCGTTTTGAGGCTTGGTTATAATCTTTTATCTGGCTCGGTGCCTGGGGAACTGTTAAACAGGTCCTTGCAATTGGAGGAATTGGATCTTAGTGGTAATGCATTTACAGGTAAAGAATCACTTGACTTATTATTTCACTATTTATGACTTACCGGAAATTTATTGACCGTGAGAAGATGCTTTTAAGTTTCAAATTTATGTTCTCCGAACTTATCTCTCATCTCTCTGGGATTTTCCCAAGGCATGCATATAAAGGGGTTTTCTTTCTTTCTTTCTTCCGCTTCTTCTCCTTTTCTTCTTTTGTGAGGTTTGGAAATGCAATTAATGGTTGGAAATTTAATCAATAATTTCTCTTGTTTGATTATATTTGCAAGACCATTATTTGCTAGTCTATATACGAAATCACTAAAGCACATTTATGGAGATGTCGTGTTCATAGACTAATAATCTATTCAGTTCAACTGGTTTCAAGAAAGGTTCATTTATTATATTTTTCTGTACTACATGAAGACTTGTCACCATTGCAATAATGAACTTTTAAGAAGATTTATCCACTACATGTGCAAATAAACTTCGTTTTTCTGAACGTATACGGTCATTCGTGGCTCTGTCGATATTATACTTTGCTGAACATAATTCATTATTTGCCTTGCAGGTTCAAATCTTCGGGTTGACTCCTCTACTTTGAAATTTTTGGACCTCTCTTCAAATTCTTTGTCGGGAGACATATCAGTTTTGCAATCTTGGGAAGCCAATTTTGAAGTTCTTGATTTAAGTTCAAATAAGTTCTCAGGAAGCTTCCCAAACATAACTTCCTTCTTTCAGGGATTGAAGGTGCTTAATGTCAGAAATAATTTCTTAGAAGGCCCTTTGCCGTTTACATTGGTGAACTATCCTAGCATGTCTGCAGTTGACTTCAGTTTAAATGGTTTTAGCGGTACTGTCCCTGCTAGTTTCTTTACATCTATTACCTTGATCAGCCTCAATCTGTCAGGAAACCGGCTAACCGGTCCCATTCCCCTTCAAGGCTCAAGTGTTAGTGAGTTGTTAGTTAAACCATCAGATCTGCCATTGGAATATCTTGATCTATCCAATAACTCGTTGATTGGTGGGTTGCCTTCTGAAATAGATAAACTGGCGAGGCTCAAATTGCTAAATCTTGCTAAGAATGAATTATCAGGACCACTTCCAGATCAATTGACCAGATTGAGTGCCTTGGAGTACCTTGATTTATCAAACAACAAATTTACAGGTGAAATTCCTGGTATGCTTCCCAACCTACATGTTTTTAATGTATCCTACAATGATCTCTCAGGTGACGTTCCAGATAATTTAAGGAACTTCCCCATCTCATCATTTCATCCAGGAAATGATAAGCTTAACTTACCAAAAGAGATAGGTTCAGAGAACTCGATTCCAAATAATTTCCCTGAGCATGGAAGACGTCGTACTTCTAAAGCTAATATCCAAATAGCTATTATTCTTGCCTCAGTTGGAGCAGTTGTGATGATTGTTTTTCTTCTACTTGCTTATCATAGAGCACAACTTAAAGAGTTCCATGGAAGAAGTATATTTAGCAGCCAAGGTACTGAAAGGAACATTAAGATAGAACGTTTCAGGCCTTCCATTTTCAAGTTCCAACCGAACAGTCAGCCTCCACCAACCTCTTCAAGTTTTTCAAATGACCATTTACTAACCTCCACTTCAAGGACATTATCTGGGCAGGCAGAATTCTCTTCTGAGATTTCTGAACATGTTTTACCTGGAGGTGCTGCAGCGAGTTCATCAATGATTATTCCTAATTTACTCGACGATCCTGTTACTTCTGGGAAAAATTCCTCCCCAGGTTCCCCATTATCTTCCTCACACCAGTTTGTTGAAGGGCGTGAACAACCTGTGACACTAGATGTGTATTCACCAGATCGTTTAGCTGGAGAATTATTTTTTCTGGACAATTCACTGCTATTCACTGCTGAGGAACTATCCAGAGCCCCAGCTGAAGTTCTCGGTAGAAGCAGTCATGGAACACTATATAAAGCTACTCTGGATAGTGGACATATGCTGGCTGTTAAGTGGTTACGCGTGGGGCTGGTCAGACATAAGAAGGAATTTGCCAAGGAAGTTAAAAGAATTGGATCAATGAGGCATAAAAGCATTGTTCCTTTACGAGCATATTATTGGGGTCCAAGAGAACAAGAAAGACTTCTTTTAGCTGACTATATTTTGGGAGATAGCTTAGCTCTACATCTTTACGGTATGATTGTTAGAAACTTCCTTTTTATGTTCAGAAATTTCTTTACTTATATTCTACTGTCGCTAGCCATATGGACCTGCACATACCCTTTTTGGTGTCCTGTCATTGATTCAATTATTTTCTGGATTTTTAACCATTGGAGTAAATTGCTCTGAAAAGAAATTTGTGATTTTGACTTTAGTTTTGTTAGTGTTCAAATGTACATGCCAAGAACAGTTCCTTTTAAATTTAGCTGCTGAATTTTATGGGTCGAAATGGACATCTAATTATATTACTTTTTTTAGAAAGTTTCTGTGGCTCCACCCGTTGTGTAGTTGACACATTGGCAAACATCGTAGAGAAAAATTATTAAATTACCCTTTTTGTCACAGCATTAACATCTAAATGCTAATAGTTTATAGGGGGTATCTAAATTCGTGGACATGCTCTTACATTTTGTGTACAAATAAAGGGTCGGCAAATGGAATATAAATCTTTGGCAAATATTTTTCTCTTGATAAGCTGAAGCCAAACCTCTTGTTTCTGTTGTGTATCATTGAAGCCTGGAAGGAGACCTTTTCCATAACACTTTTGAGAGCCTCTATTATTATCAATAGGTCAAATTTCCAAGAAGGATGTGTACTAATTCAACACTCTTGCGTTCGTGGCTCTCTTTTCTTTGACATAATTATTCTTATACAAAAATTTGTTTAATCCAAATGTTTTTGAACTGTTGATTTTTATTTTGCTCATTCCATTTCATTTCAAGGTCAATACACGATCAACCTTTATTTGTCTTGGCATAGCTTGACTAACATTTTTCGTGGATTTATTTTGCTTGATTGGAGTCTTTCTTTCTTTAGAGTGCGTGCGTGTGTGTGTTTTTTTGGTATGCCCTTATCCACTAATATAATGCTGATTTGATAGAGTTTGAAGTCCTTCCAACATGTATGTCTGGATTATCATTGTAGAAATAACAAGATAAGTTGTGAGTCAACAAGGGGTATCACCGTATTCCTTTTTTCTTACCTAATTATGTTCATAGCCAGCCTTCCCACAGACGTAGGGATCTAAAAATCTCGTTGTCTGTCCATACTGTAGAAAGCTGTACTCGCCTTAAGTATATTTCTACAGGCAGTCTCCTATAGAATCCGTTAGCCTGACAAACAGCCATAAGAAGAAGCCTGTTCTTATAACGCTGGACATTAGGCGACTTCCAAACAAGTAAATTCTGGGTATTGTTTATACAAAACAATGAAAAATTTAAATGTAGTGTTAGTTTGAGAGAAAGCAGAAGGTGGATCTCATAACTTTTTACTAGCTGTTAACGTACCAAAACTTTTGATACATAACATTTCTGAAAAATTTAGGGAAGTTCAAAAGGATGCAAGTCTTATGCTCTCATTGTGGTGTTAAGATCTTCCAGCAATTTTTTTTGGATTTGTGAAAAAATTTATGTCCATTTTACCATGGTAACACTTGATTGTCAGTTAGTTCTGATGATCAGTGCCGTAGTCTTAGACCTCATGTAATAACTGCTAGTCTCATCCTCAAAAGTATATCACGTAGTTCGTGCCCTTAAATTGCCATTGCCATTTAAATATTAAAATTTATTTATTAATTGTTATTATTATTATTTTGTGTATTTGACATGATTTTGTTCTCTTTTTTTTTTTTTTGAATAAATTATGATTCTTGATTCTGTTATTTGTTAATTTTAGTACTTTCTACATGGAAAGTTAAAGTAGCATCTGTTGGTTTCATTCCACGTTAAATTCATTTTCCTTTTCTTTCTCCCAAGCCTCGTACAAAAGAGTTTGAATGGCATATTTAGGATTCTTATTTCTTTGAATGAGTGGCCACACTACAATTGAAGATGGTGGCCAGTTTCCAGCGATGCATTCTCTGTGTCCTTGTTATATTTCTTATCTTGTTATAACTGCCACGTCCGAAGATCTCTCTGGAATGTGAATTAAGAATGTCCGGCCTCTTGTTGGCATCATGAGTTCCTTGGCAGGAACTCACCAGGCTTCTGAATATTTACGAATTGATTTTGCATAATCACTAGAATAACATCATCCTTCACATGCTTGTATTCTTCTTGCAGAAGTACTTTCACGTGGAATCTGACTCTCTCTAAGATTACTACCATGTGTTCTAGTAATTGATTGTATTATATCCTTTTCTGGCAGAAACTACACCTCGAAGGTATTCTCGGTTATCGTTCAGTCAACGACTAAAAATTGCAGTGGAAGTTGCTCGCTGTCTGTTATACCTTCATGATAGGGGCCTCCCTCATGGAAACTTAAAGCCAACAAACATTATCTTGGCAGGCCATGATTCCGATGCCCGGCTCACTGACTACGGACTTCACCGCTTGATGACACCAGCAGGCATTGCGGAGCAGATATTGAATCTAGGGGCACTTGGATATTGCGCTCCAGAACTCGCTTGTGCAGCAAAACCTGGTCCATCTTTCAAGGCTGACATTTATTCATTTGGGGTAATTTTAATGGAGCTTTTAACCAAAAGAAGTGCAGGTGACATAATATCGGGTCAATCGGGGGCTGTCGATCTCACAGATTGGGTGCGTTTATGTGATCAAGAAGGACGAAGAATGGACTGTATAGACCGAGATATCGTAGTTGGAGAAGAGCCTTCGAAAGCTATGGATGAACTGTTGGGTGTATCTCTCAAGTGCATTCGTCCTGTAAATGAGAGGCCTAACATCAGACAAGTGTTTGATGATTTATGTGCTATATGTGTTTGATTTTCATCCCCATCCTTCCAACCCCCCGTGTACATGCGTCTTGGAATTAGTTTTTTTCCAGTGTTCCTCGACCCAATTGTTTTTGTTTCTTATTTTTCGCTTCGTATTGGTTTCAGCCTACTGATTTTGGGCTAATTGTCACCATTTTTTTCTCCGTGAAATTTTCTTGTAAATGGACAACCACCGCCCCATCCATTGATTTTTTTCCTCCCCCTACAAGAGTTTCAGTTTGATGTTAATGGAAGAAAAATGTTGCTCACTTTTCATTGTCTGCCCTCTCATTTTCTCTTCTTCTTGTCAAACAAACTTCTTCTAATTGTGCTATAAAATGAATTCTCATTTGTTTTATTTGTACTTTCAGTTTATAAATATTAGGAGGGTGTTTGAATTCATTTTGCAAGAACGAATATATTTTAAAACAAAATTCAAAATTTAAATCTAAAAAATAGAAAAAGTATCGACATAAAAAGTTTGGAGTGAAACAACTCTTTACAAATAAAATTGTAGTGAAACAACTCTTTACAAATAAAATTGTTATATTTTAAAATTATGATATATTAAAATAAAGAAATATATTTTTAAAAATAATAAAATTTTAAATTCTATTATCGTATAGAAATTGATAAGCCTTTATTGTAAATATTTTGTCAAAATTGTTATTTATTTATTTATTTTTGACAATTTTCCTAAAATAAAAGAGAAAAAACTTGAGGTATACGTTATATGTTGTAGCTTCTTGGTTTAATTTTGGAAGACTAAAAATCAAAAGTCATATTTCAATTCTATTTTACATCGTCATGGCCGTCCGGCTGTTTGACGCCTGCCAAACACCATGTGGAGATGTCTATGTTGACTCCACATCTCAACTTCTTTTCAAAGCTATCAACTCTCACTTGGTGGAACTCCAGCATACGAGGAGCTGTAAATCAAGGCAATGCGAGCAAAGCTCTTGCTCTTTTCCATCAATTGAAGCTAAATGGTCTACAACCAAACAATTTTACATTTCCCTTCTTAGCAAAAGCTTGCGCCAAGCTCTCCCATCTTACTAACTCCCAAATCATCCATACCCATGTTGTCAAATCCCCATTTTACTCTGATATCTATGTTCAGACGGCGATGGTTGATATGTATGTCAAGTGTGGTAAAGTGGAGGATGCATATAACTTGTTTGATAAAATGCCTGTTAGGAATATTGCATCATGGAACGCTATGATTATTGGTTTTTGTCAAATCGGCTCACTTGATAGAGTGTTCAATCTGTTTATGGGGATGCAATTGGTGGGAACTCGGCCAGATGCAGCTACTGTCATTGGATTGACTCGAGCAGTTATATCTGCCAAAAGTTTAAGGTTTTTAAAAGCTGTTCATGCTATTGGGATTGAAACAGGATTAGATGCTGACACCTCAGTTTCTAACACTTGGATTGCTGCCTATTCCAAATGCGGTGAACTGCAGCTTGCAAAGATGGTGTTCCATGGGATTCAAAAGACTGCAAGATCTTCTGTCTCGTGGAATTCATTGATTGCATGCTATGCTCACTTTGGGAAATATGTAGATGCTGTAAAATCTTACAAAGGACTGCTCTGTGATGGTTTTAAGCCTGATGCAAGTACGATTATTAGCTTGCTTTCTTCTTGCCAGCAACCTGAAGCACTAATTTATGGTTTCCTTATTCATGGCCATGGTTACCAATTAGGATGCGATTCAGATATTTATTTAATTAACACCCTTATATCAATGTATTCAAGGTGTGGAGATATTAGCTCTGCTACAATTTTGTTTGATGGTATGTCTATTAGAACTTGTGTTTCATGGACGGCCATGATTAGTGGGTATAGTGAGGTGGGGCGAGTTGATGATGCCTTGGTATTATTTAATGCTATGGAGGAAACTGGAGAAAAACCTGATATAGTTACTGTTCTTTCCCTGATATCAGGTTGCGGTAAAACAGGGGCACTTGGGCTTGGACATTGGATTGACAACTATGCATCTTTACATGGATTGAAAAAAGATGTGGTAGTTTGTAATGCATTGATAGACATGTATGCAAAATGTGGGAGTTTGAATGATGCTCGAGAGGTATTCTACAGTTTGCCTAATAGAACTGTTGTCTCTTGGACAGCCATGATTGCAGCTTGTGCTCTGAATGGGGAATTTAGAGAAGCTTTAGATCTCTTCTCACTGTTGTCAGAGTCAGGAATAGAGCCAAATAATATCACGTTTCTAGCTGTTCTTCAAGCTTGCTGTCATGGAGGCTATCTCGAGAAAGGTAAGGAATGTTTTATGATGATGACTGAAAGATATGGTATAAATCCTGGTTTGGATCATTATTCTTGCATGATCGATCTTCTTGGACGGAAAGGGAAGCTAATTGAAGCATTGGAGGTTATTCAAGATATGCCTATGAAGCCTGACGAGGGCATATGGGGTGCATTGCTTGGTGCTTGTAAGATTCACAACAACATGGAAATCGGTGAGTATGTGTCTCGTCATCTCTTTGAATTACAGCCTCGGGTTGCAGTTTCGTTTGTCGAGATGGCAAATATATATGCATCAGTTGGAAGATGGGATGAAGTTGCAGCTATGAGAAAAACGATGAGATCAAACCAAATGAGGAAATCCCCTGGGAAAAGCGTTGTTCAAGTGAATGGAATGTCTCACGTGTTTTTTGTTGAGGACAGAAGCCATCACGACAGTTCGCTTATTTATGAAGCGTTGGGAAATTTAGCAATGCAGATGAAACAAAAAGAATTCTCGTCACATGCTCAGAGGTGGGTTGAGCTTGATACGGTATGAAGCTGCGTTTACCAATAATCCTCAACCGTGACAAGGGAACTATTTCTCTGTAAGTGTGATCTTTAACAAATTTGTCTCTACTTTCCAGCATTTTTATGTACCACAAGATCCTGTCAACTTATCAAAATAAGGTAAATTACAATTAGAGATTGTTTCATAAGCTTCAATCTGATTGTTAATAGTAAAATTCTTCGTTGCACAGGGGTAGAATAGAATGCCAAGTTTCTCGAAATTAGTCGAGGTACACATAAACTGGTCCGAACACTCACAGATATTAAGGAAATAAAAGAATAGAATGTCAAGTTTTTGAAGGTGATGTCATTTTCACGTCCATTTTCTTTTCACACCCGTGTTCTCTTTAGCATTTACTCAAAGATACGCAGGAAAGCCTACTGCTTTGGAAACCTCATACCTGCCTCATTCCAATTTCTTGCTTAAATCTCCTTATGCCGTTACTCCTATGAGCCGATAAAATGCCAGATAAGTATGTTCTTGATATCTAAATCTGATTGTGCACAAGACACTACGGCAAATAATCCATAGAGATCTCAATGATAATCACTTAAAAAATGAAGTGAACTACAATTATCAACCACTTAAACAATGCTGCTAGTTTCTGAAAAGGTATTAGCATAGATTAAGGATGACCAAAGACACAGTGTAACCAGGTGATGAAAAAAACAGAAAGGCTTCTCTTTGTGGAAATGAAAATACAAATCATTGATTCAATAAATATAGAACTTTACTATCTGTATAGCTACTAAATTGAAAGGTCATGCTCCCTTGACACCAAAATGTTGTAGGGTTAGCAGGTGTCCCGTGAGATTAGTCGAAGTGCACTTAAGTTGGTCCGAATTCTCATAGATATAAAAAAATAATAAATTGAAAGGTCATGCTTCTCCAGACAAGGAGAAACTTTGGATTATTACAACTTATTGACGAAAACTTGTATTCTATACTATCGAACCCAACAACATTCCAAGCTCTTTAGTTAGTTATGAAAATGATGAATATGAATAACTGTAAAGATGTCGAGCTTTAGGACAGGTTAATATAAACTCTGCTTTCAAATCCGATTTGATTGTCAACATTTATATCCTTTGGATTCTCACAATTAATGCAATGCAGAGACTTAGCTAGTTGGACCCATTTGCATTCTTGGGTAGCCTCTTCAACCAAGTCCCAACAGGATTAGTTAAATTTCTTCTCACATCCACTTGGCGTCTAACGTAACTCGCTGAAAACAACTTCAGTTGATCAATCTGGACAGTTGGGTTTCGTCCACTCACCCATTTGTTTAATATTATGTGCACTTTCCTAAGAGTATGGGAAGCGATTGATTTTACAACCTACGATATAACAATCGAATGGTAGATGCAACTTTTTGAGTCTAGCATTTTCTGGGTGACCACTTACCGATACTTTGAACTGACTCAACTATCATTTGTCCACCATCTTGTGTCCTAATCCACCATTTTCTCGAACTTTTCTTGCATTCTCTTCCAAAGAAAATATATTGAACTTGGGATGGTATTTTATCTTGAGAGCGTGTTTTCAGTACGCAACCCTGAAGTTTATTGTGTATTAATAATTAAGTTGGGGAATCTCCATCAACCTTCTGTCTTCAATTCATTTTCCTGAATTACGAAGCATTTTGAACGTCGTTGCATGTACGTCACTATTAATGAAATATAACAGAGTAATAACAATCATTTTCTGTATCGTTAGTTACTGTAGAATATTACTAAGACTTAGTATTTATTTGCGAACTTTGTTTATTAGTTCATGGAACATGTCTTTAATGCAATTATGGCTTATGGTTACCTTCTCGGACAACACAGATAGGGTTTGAGTCTATAAAATACACAGTTTTCATTTGGCTGATGGCCCAATTGAGACCCAACAAAAGCAGGCCTACTTGCTAAGTACACAAGCACAAATTTATTAACTTCTCTTCTTTATGCCAGGAATTCTGAATCTTGCAAACCATGCACATCTTTCACTCGATTTCACACGTACAATCTGATAATATATTTAACTCTTTAGTTATTTGAAAGTTATGTGCAACTGTTCAGCTTGTTTAGTAATTGTGAAGGCGATAAATAGGAGTAACCATTAGATCTTGAGCTCTGGGACAAGTTAATCCGAATTCTTCTGTCATATCCAATTCAACTGGTAACGTGCCATTTGGAAGCTCCCAATCAAAGCAATGAACAAGCTGTGCTATCACCAGACGAACTACTGTTAGACCCATTTGCATTCCAGGACAACCTCTTCGACCGGATCCAAAGGGAATCAATTGAAAATCTTTCCCTCTCACATCCACTTGACTACCGATAAACCTTTCAGGGAAGAACTTTTCTGGGTCAATCCAGAAGTTTGGGTCTCTTCCAATTGCCCATCCATTTACTATTATACGTGATTTCTTAGGAATATAGAAACCATCAACAATGCAATCTTCAAGAGCCTCATGTGGAACTAATAATGGAGCTGGTGGATGTAGCCTGAGAACTTCCTTAACGACCATGTCCAAATATTCCAAGTGATCCAAGTCAGTTTCTTCCACCTTTCTATCCAAACCCACCACTTTTTGTAATTCGTCTTGCATTTTCTTCATCACATGTGGATGTTTGATGAGCTCAGGTATTGCCCATCCGATTGTGGTGGCGGAAGTGTCCATTGCGGCCACTAGCATATCCTAAAATTGGGGTCAAGCTAATTAGAACCAATAACTGAAATTTCTTTTACTTCAGCCGATGAGTTAGTAAAATTTAGGAGCAATTAGCTTTTATGCATACTTTTTGGTGACAGTATTCAGAGATATATTATATTTTTTCAAAAAATAAAAAATAAAAATCAGAAAAGCATGCTATTGTATCATGACCACTGTAAGCCATAACCTTCTCGACTCCTTTTTTTAATACGTAGGAAGTTTACTTACAAGGATTATAGCTTTGATGTTAGACCGTTCAATCTGATACTCGGTTCCTTGGGAGCCCATGATTTCCAACATGACGTCCACAAAATCCTTCGTCTTATTCTCATACCTAGATTCAAGATGTTCATCAATAATCCTCTCAAAGAACTCATCAAATATCTTACTAACAGCTTTTGAGCGACGGTCCAACCCTTGAAGATCAAGTACTGCAATTTGAGGAATAAAATCTCCCAAGTTAGGACTAGCCACTATCTGCATAGCCTCTTGAATCACAGACTTGAAACCTCTCTCATCAAACTCTTGGTCTTTATATTTCTTTCCAAACACCATCAAACAGGTCATATCTGTGTTGAGAGAACAGATTTTGGAGCTAAGATTTACAATGACACGTTTTTTTGCAGCATCTCGAAGATAGTCAACGAACAAACCTAGCTCTTCTATTCTCATTGATCTGAAAGATTTAACTTTCACGCTGCTCAGCAATTCGAGTGTGCACATTTTACGCAGATTACGCCAATAACGGCCATACTGAGAAAACGCCAAGTTTTTTTGACCGTATGCCATGTACTTGGAAGCCTGAACAAATGGGCGACTTGCAAAAACAGTATCATGGGTTTTGAGAAAGAGCTCAGCTGCATGAGGAGAAGAGACGATGATAGTGGGTACAAGGCCGAGTCTCATGTGCATAATGGATCCATATTTTTTAGATAAACTTTGAAGATCTCTATGAGGAAGCTTTCCTAGCAAATGAAGGCAACCAAAAACCGGAAACCCTCTAGGACCAGGAGGCAATTTGTTAGGACTTCTATATATCCTTGTTCTCAACAGAAGAGCAAGACCAACCAATGCAACAGTGAGAAAATACCAAGCCATAAGGAGATTGGAAAATTTTATTCCTCAAACCCTATCTGTGGTGAGGTAAAATTTCACACATACAAGGCTTTTGGAGATTGGGTTCTTTTAAAAGCAGAATGGCCGTCCAAGTGATGAGTACAAGGATCAGAGTTTGTCACGTCTTCCATATTATGATATGAGATTTGATGGTTTCAATGCACAATAAAAGAAGGAAAAGTTAACTAAATGATATTAATACCTCTGTGATCGATATGTTGTTGGATGCATGGGAAATTCTAATCAAGAATGTTTCCTTATTGGGATGGTTTATCCCGTGATATATGATATATATTTGACAAATACATTAGTATACTATAACTTTTCTAAGTAATATATATGAGGTTTTTATAGTGCAATTTTGCTTTTTCATTATTTTTTATTAAAAAACTTTAAACTTACTGTTTGTAATTATTGGTTTCTTATTTAATCAATGTATCTCACCTAGTTTTTGTTTTGTACTTTTTCCAAAAAGATGAAGAGCAAGGAGCCAAGGAGGTTGTCTTTAATGCATGTTGTTTAGTTTCATATGATGTCAAGAGATGATAATGATAGGCTTTACCTCAATGAATAATGATACACGAACGCATTGTTGGGAACTTCAGTCATCCATTTTTAGCAGACATCACGAACTTTGTTTTTGCAAACTGTTTTTTAGATTCTATGGTTTAAACACTTCAAATTCCGTAAGGAACAGTTTTGTCAATGCTTTCATTGCATTCATATTTTAAATTGCAGATTTATATCAAATAAATATATACAAACATTTAGAAATATAACATATCATGTTACAAATTCAATCTATTTTCAAAAGTTAAAATATGTATTATATAATGTATTATAAATTATATAATATTATATTATGTAAGAATTATATAAATCTTTTTACGAAATCTATCATTTTTTCCAAAACTTATTAAGTTTTTTTGCTATATTTTTTAAATAATTTTTGTTGGTCATCAATGAGAATTCCTCCATCTTTTAACATAAATGTTTCTAAATAAACTAATAACAATTTATTTTCAACTAATATTTAATGAACAACTATAACTAATTTTATGATTTACAAATATAGACACAAACACTTATTAAACAATTATTTGAATTAAAATATAATTTTTAAATCTAGAACGAAACACATATACAAAAATATAAAATACAACTTTTGTTTTTATCAAATATCTTATTTCCAAATTTATGTTTTGAAATTAAACTTCTAAATCGCTACACCCAACTCTAAATTTCAATGAACTTTTACGTGTGTGTTTTAAAAAGTTACATAAATGAGGTCTTAAATGGTTGAAATTTGAATATAGTATTGATTGCATCCTTGAAGTTTTAAGAGTTGGGTTATTAATTGTGTAGAACATTTATAAAGCTCAAAACGAAATTCGAAATGGACGGCGGTGATAAAATCATTTTGTCTTAAATTTGTATTAATGATATCAAATATCAAAATAAGATAATATTGAAGTTAATAAAAGTCGACTATACACTTTAAAACACATGGATTTACTATTATTTTGTTGTAATTAAAAAGATTTACAAATATAGCAAAATCGATTAAAGTATATCTCTCATAGACTATAAGGGTGCGTTTGGAGGAGGGAAAGAGTTATGGAAAATGGATTATAATAATTTTATGTTATGATAATATGTGTTTGGGGAAAAATTATGAATGGTAGTGTTATGATAGTATGTGTTTAGGAGAAAGAATATAACAAGTAGTATTATGATAATATTTGTGTGAAAAAAATTGTGAAAATTATTATTAAGTAGTTACTCGTATAAAAAAAATATAATATTAATTTCATTAAATTACATTAGGTTTCACGTAGTAATCAAATTAATATATGCAAAGGAGGGTCCATGATATAAGTTTTACTAGAGCTAGGGTACACAAAGGCAACGAAGCCCATAACACACGATAATTTTCTGGTATCACAAGAGTATACCTACTCCCACGTAACAATCTAACTTCACTTCGTAAATATTATTTTTAAGTATTGATTAACTCTGTACAATTTTCAAAAGCATACTAACATAGTAAGTGATAATTAATACAATTGTTAATGTTATTCATTTTAACTTTGTAGATGGTAAATTTGAGTATAGCCGTTTGATCTTGAGCTAAAGGACAAGTTAACGTAACAACATACAATGTGGAAGATTTGGAAGCTGCTTCCAATCAAAACAATGTAAAAGTTGAGGTAATGCAAATCCAATTGTGAGTAAACAGACTTGTATTCCAACCACACAGCTTCATCTTCCATATCCAAATGGAATATTTACTTTAAAGTCACTTCCAGCTTTTAGGTCTACTTCGCTACCAATGAATCTTTTTAACAAAGAAGTTATTTGCATCGGTCTTTTGTGAAATCTAATTGTCTTAAATTTCTATTAATTATATGAAAAGTCAAAGCAAGACAATATTGACAATTTCATCTAATTAAAGTTAATAAAAATCGACTTGACACTCGTAAACTTGTTATTCTTTCGTATATTCATCGCAAATATAATAATTAGATTCAAAATATAGTATATGTAGTCATATTAAATAATTCTAAATATAGCAAAATTTGTCAACTATACGTGAAGTATATTTTGCTATAATTAGGTTTCTTGTTTATTTTCTTACCTTTCTACTTTTTAAAAAAATATTATTATATACTTTATTATTATTTCTATTTTATCCACAGTAATTACTCAATTTTTTTTTTAAAAATAATCAACAATAGGTGAAGTAGATTTTAACGTTTGACAAACACTGAATTGATATTAATTATATGAATTAAATCTATACATTTAACTTATATAAAATTGTAGAGAAAAAGGTGTTTAATAACATTAAATTGAATTAATGGAGCTGAAAATGTGATAGTCATCTTACTATATATATATATTTAAAACATCTGTCATGGCTAAAATCACTAAAGATGAATGATAGTGGTTCCCCCACTTCTATGGGCTCAATAAAAGGGAAAGAGAGATAAATGGTAATTTTTGACCCACTCCTATCCTATATATATAGAATATGTTGGACAGAGATTGAGTATTGAAATTAAGTACCTTTAAAAATAATTGCTACTAGCTGCATGCTTTTAAGAATTTCGAAATAGCTATAGCATGAAGTAAAAATAGTGTTTCAGGCCCATTTCAATTTTAAACTTAAAAAAAAAAAATATATATATATATATAACAAGACCAAATATTTAGATTGGTATACGATCGTTTAGATTTGATCGTGTTTAAATTTTACAAACGCACTCGTAGTTTTTAAAAAATGCAGCTTAATGAAATGATTAGACGGTCGTAATATTTGGCAGTTTTATATTTATAAAAATTATAAAAAAATTAAATAATAAAAAATGGTACGATTTAATCTTAATTTTTTGAAGAATAGAATTTTATAATTGAAAATTGAAACGGACAGTAAATCTTCTAAAAATTAAGAAAACAAATTTCAAAGATCCTAAAAAATGAACCTGTTTTTCCGTGATTTAAATAGATTTACAAACAATCAGTTTTACCAAGCATTAAAGGGAGAGTCAATATTTTTTTAAAGATCACTTTTAACCCTCCCAAAATAATCCCAAATGCAACAAATATTATTTTGGTCTATGAACTATTATTGTTATTTTGTTTTTTTTTTAAAAAGTACTTGGTGCATCCATCTAGATCTGTGTATTCTACCAGAAATGTCCGTCTTCGTCATCATCAATACCGCTCCGAAGGACTTGTCTTTCTTCTTTCTCTCTTTTACGGAGCCTTCTACGCGGCAAGGAATGAAGGAGTCCAAAGGACGGAATAAGACTACTCCTCGGTCCGAAGGACTATCCATCAAGGAGCAAGGAATATGCGATGAGATTCTTTCTTTTCTGGAGTGGTCTCTATAAAGGTAGATTCATTCATTCATTCAACTCATCTGGAGCTTGATTTTTCATGGAGCCCTTCTCGCACGGAAGATTCATCTGTAGTCCGAAGTCCGCAGTCCGTCCGGAAGAGCTATCTGTAGTCCTACGTCCGTCCGGAAGAGCTATCTGTAGTCCGGAGTCCGTCCGGAAGAGCTATCTGTAGGACCATCCATTAGGAGTAGTCCGGAAGATTCATCTGTAGGACCATCCATAAAGGAAAGGGTCCAGCTGTTTACCCGGAGTCCGGAAGATTCATCTGTAGGACTATCCGCAAGGGAAGAAGGACAAAGTCCCTCCCTTTTGGCATACTTGATGGACCCAGCGGCATATCGGGGAATGGCTCACAAGCAATGAATGAGTGGGGGGCGTAGGATACTCGTTGGGGACTCCCAACAGCACTATTAGCTGTCTAGCGGAGAATCTGTTGAGCTTTTGGAAGGAGCGGAGCATAAGAAGGGGAGGACTTTGATTCCATAGTTTTCTTAGAGGCGTAGGAGGACGCTTATTCCTTTTCTAGAACCTTCTAGAACCTACTATTTGGAGGCGAAGGACTTCGCACAATATTCTTTGCTCCTAAGTCTGCTTTGAAAAGGAAAAAAATAGTATTCATCCTTTCTCATATTACTTTGAGCCTTCATCGCATATTTCATTGCGCCTCAGTCGCAGTCCGGAGGACCTGTGACGCCTTCGGACCTGTCTTATGGCGCCTGAGGACGTCCGAAGGACTCTAAAAAGGACCACTATTTATGGACTTCGGACGGAATCAAAAATCGCAATATTCTTTGCACCTTTGTTTTTTCCTTCCGCGGTTCAAGACGCCTCATTAATATGGATAAAAACAAGTCCTCCTACTCGTTCAAGTTCCACGCAATATTCTTTGCGCCTTCTACGCGGTCTCGATCACCAAAAGAAAGAATGTCATCTTCTCATATTTCATTGACCGTTAGGCTCTCGCAATATTCTTTGCGCCTCAATCGCATATTTCATTGCGCCTCCGCTCAAATTCCCTAATGGATAGTCATCTGGACCCCTTATAATTGGGGGCCATAGATCTTTGCGCCTCTCATCAATCAATCAATATCCCTGTCTTATGGGGCCTCCGTAGCTTAATATGATTTGCGAAAATTTGATGCGTCTTTTCCGCTTCGAATATGAATTCATCCTGAGAGCAGAACAATTGACAAGGTTTGCTGCGGAGTTAGAGTTCTTCTTTTCTCATGCAAGCTTGTAAATGATAGGTCTAATTACTATCCGCATCTCTACCCGCATTACCGGAATCTAAATCAAATGGGTCTTGTCCTACGGTCTGTGTTGGATTGAGCTCAAGTTCACTTCTTTTACCTTTCGTTTTCTACCTTAAAATGCTCTACTTAGAAAAAAAGAGAAATTCTGATGTTCAATTTGGAGGTTCTTCAATCTATGAAAGGAGATCTAAGGCTAAGTAAGGAAGAATGAAAGGAAGTCCATTACTGGTGATCTCGTCTTGCTTGCTGGGAGAGAGGACGGACCACCTTTTGAAGGCAGATAGCGAGCGATCACTCAGCAATTCAGACTAAAAGCGGCCGAGAATGAGTACCTATCCCTTACGGGAATCGAACCCGTGTCTTCGACATGAAAAGACGATGTCCTAACCACTGGACGAAAGGGACCAAAAAGCCATTCTTCATATACCTAGTAGTGGGATCCGAGAATAGAAGTCCTTCCTTTGATTGATATACGCAATTCGACGATTTCCTTCTCTCATCACGAAGGAGCGCATTTCCTTCTTTGCTCTCTTTTTGGAAGGAGGAGCAATGCGGTGGTACTATAGCTTGGATGCCAAGATAGAGGTGGGGCGAGATGGCCGAAATCCGGAGCAATTTGGATACAATGTCCAGCTTGATCTTACTTTGCCTGAACACTACCAGGCGGCTCCCAAAGATCTTCTTCATTCATTTCCAGATGGAGTGGACCTCTTGCAAGCCTTCGCAAGCCTGCGCAGGGTATCCTATTATAGTGGGACAAGCCAGGTTCCTTCGTCAGTAAGGAAGAGACCGAGCGGTAGTATAGTCCTTGATGTGGTAAATCTTCCTAGCCCCGGTATTACGCAAAATGTAGGAGTATCCTAGCTTGCAGAAGAAGAAAAGAAAGAAGATCTAGCCCATAGTAATCTAATAGGATTTCCTCATCATAAAAAGGAAAGAAAGATTTCCTTAATCTATTGATATTAGAATATTGAAGGGATTTATCAACAAGAATATCCCGTCCGAAGGACAGACGGGTTAAGTTAATTACGGATAGTCCTACTCCTAATGGAAGGTCCTAGGACTATCCGCTAGACATGTGATAAATTTGGCATTTTTTTTAAAAAAAATATTAATAGTGATAAGGAGTTTTGTTTGAAATTACATTTTCCTATGTCAAATCGTATATCTTAGCACGTGAAAAGTGAATATATTATTGGAACTAAACAGTCATGTTTACTTACCATCAGGATAGCTTTGATGGTGGATCATATCGATCAATAGGGTAGTCTCGGTTTCTTGAGATTTCATAATGTTCAACATGACATCTACGTCTTCTTTGGTATCTATTATTATTATTATTCTTGGATTATTCAAGATGTTCGTCTATGATCCTTTCAAGAAAACTATCAAATACTTTATGAACAGATTTTGCACCTACGGCTCAATCCTTGGAGATCAGGAGGAGCAATAGAAGGAATGAAATCCCCCCAAGTTAAAAGCTCCAGTTTACTTTGAAGGCCACTTTTACCATCCATTTTAAACCCTTTTCATCAAGTTCTTTATCTTCATATTTCTTTCTAAAAACCATCAAACATGTCATATGTGAGGTTAGAGAAAAAATTTTAGAAGCAAGATTTACCAACCATGTGCACTTCTTGAAGCCTCATGTACCTCCTTAATCAACAATAACTCCACTTTCTTTCCCTCTCATTGATTTAAAAGAATTAACTTTGTGGCTGCTAATTAAGCAACTCCAGAATGTATATTTTGTGCAGGTTACGTTGCGTCAATAAGGTTCATAGGTTTCAACAGTTACACTGTTTTGGGCAAAAATACATGTGCTTGAAAGTTTTATATAAGAATAATTATTAGACATAAAATAGAAAAATAGCATAAAAATTCACGACTAAACATCCAGTATGACTTAAACCAAATCCAAACTTTTGTTCATAATGGATGTGAGCATTACTCCAACAATCACGTTCAACTTCAACTTGTTAGTTGCGAAGACGGTAAGCAGGAATGAGCATAAGCTCCTGAGCTCTAGGACAGGTTAAACCAAATTCTTCCTCCATATCCAAATCAGTTGCCAACATAAAATTTGGAAGCTCCCAATCAAAGCAATGCACAAGATTAGCCACCACGAGCGAAACTATAAGTAATCCTAAATGTATTCCAGGACAACCTCGACGACCCGATCCAAACGGAATCAAATGAAAGTCTCTGCCTGTCACATCAGTTAAGCTATGGTTGAATCTTTCTGGGAAGAATTTTTGTGGGTCAATCCATACATTTGGGTCTTGCCCAATTGACCAAGCGTTGACAAATATACGAGATTTCTTAGGAATATGAAAACCATCTACCGTACAATCTTCAAGAGACTCGTGTGGAACTAACAAGGGAGCAGGTGGATGCAGCCTTAAAACCTCTTTAATGACCATTCCCAAATATTGTAAGTGTTCTAAATGAGATTCTTCAACCATTCTATTTAAACCAATCACTTTCTCTAACTCCACTTGTAATTCCTTCATTACTCGTGGATGTTTGATGAGCTCCGCTAGTGCCCAATCAATTGCTGTGGCTGAAGTGTCCATTGCTGCCGACAGCACATCCTAAATATATACGTAGTTATTTAGTAATAATTAATGGTGAGGTTTTTAATATGAGATCAAAAATGGGGGAAAATTCAAAATTACACTTGTACTTACCATTCAATTCTAATTAGTTTTACCTTTATTCATCATTTACTAATTATAATTGAGATTAGATAATTGAATTGAGTAACACAACTATAAATGAGACATAGATGCATTCCACTACTTTTTTTTTTTTTTTTTTTTTTAATTATAGTTCTTGTTTAATATTAACATGCCTCTTTTGGATATATTAAAGAAACATGTTAATCGTATTTGCAAAAATTTTGTGCTTTATAAATATTTATCTTCCGCATAGACAAGTCCTATGGCATAAGATAATTTCAACTTTCAAATTATGTCCAATAACGGCATAACGGCTCTCTACAATGAAAGTGCTATATATGAATATTATACAAGAAGAAAATTACGAAAATGTTATATAAATGCATCAACAATTCTAAAATGAAAAATATTTTGGAATAAATTAGATTTTTAATTGAGGGGTTTACGCAATACAAAAAAGAAAGTATAGATGGAAAGAAATGCACTTACAAGAGCAATGGCTTTAATATTAGAGCGATCAATTTGATATTCATCAGCTTCTTGTGAGGACATCATGATATCCAACAAATGGTCCACAAAATCTTTGTTTCTATTTCCATCTTTGGACTCAATATGTTCTTCAATAATCCTCTCTAAAAACCCATCAAATTCCTTCAGAACAAAAGTACCACGACGATTCAAGCCTTGAATATCAAATGAAGCAACAAAAGGAATATAATCCGCCAAATTAGGAGCAATTACTAATTGCATAGCTTCTTGTATCACTGTCTTAAACCCTCTCTCACCAAATTCCTCATCTCTATATTTCTTCCCAAACGCCATCAAACAAGTCATGTCAGCAATCAAAGAAGACACTTTCGAACTCAACCTCACAACCATGCGGTCTCTCGAAGCTGTTTTAAGATACTCAATCAACTCCCGAACCTCCTCCTTCCTCATGGATTTAAATGAGTTGATTTTGAGAGGGCTGAACAATTCGAGCGTGCACATTTTGCGGATGTTGCGCCAATACGAACCGTATGGAGCAAATACCAAATCTTTTTTACCATATGACATAATGCTGGAAGTGTGGATTAGGGGCCGGCTTGCAAATACTTGGTCGTGGGTCTTGAGGAACAGCTTGGCTGCGTGAGGAGATGAGACTATGATGGTGTGAACAAGGCCTAATTTCATGTGCATTATGGGTCCATATTTCTGAGATAAACGATGAAGATCTCTATGTGGAAGCTTTCCTATCAAATGAAGGCTTCCAAAAATGGGAAACCCTTTTGGACCAGGAGGCAAATTCTTGCCTTTGAACTCCCATGAGTTCTGTAGGAGAAACGCAAGAACAATTATTGTAATACCGATGATCACCCAAATCCAAACCATGCGTTCCGTCTAAAACAAGCTCCATTATTTATCTTGTGAGAACTATATATATATATATAAAGAAATTATTATAAATAACAAAACTCCAGAAAATATACACAAAATATAGCAAAATTTTGAATCTTTTTTATACTAGACAAAGATTAATTTCTATCAATTTTATAAATATTAGAGGGCTTACACACTTTGGCTACATTTTTTGTTTGGTTGTTTGAATAAAATCTCTGATTTCGATGGCTACATTTTTTGTTTGGTTGTTTGAATAAAATCTCTATTTTCGATCACATTTTTATACATTTTTGTATTAGCTAGGCATTTATATCCTATTTTCATGACATATATTACTTTCTTTTCTAAGATGTGGCTTCAAATGAAACATCTTAAAGTAATTATATGGGTTGAAAAATTTAATTGTGAATTTTATTTTACATCACTGATTTGTGTTTATATATGTGTAAAGTATTGCCCTAGAATAGTTCGAACCCTATTATGTTACAGGTGGTCATGAATAGAGATAGAAATGAATGGAGGAAGAAATTAAGGACGTTGCATTTTAGGACCTTGTGGTCGTCGTCATTCTTACAATCTTACACCTGTCTTCATAAGGACAGCCAACAATTACATGTGATCACACACACATATAATTTTTTGTCTTCTCCTCTTATGGATTGTGACCTTTATTTAAAAAAAAGTCACATAATTAAAGATTGTCCTTTGTTATTTTCTTTCTTTTTTGTTTTATTTTTAATTGAGGTACAACAACTTGTGAAACCATCCAATATTCTTTTGTTATTTTGCGATTATAGCTTTCGCTTGTAAAGGGGAGATTCAATTTGAAAGTTCTTTTTATTGAAGAAGAAGCTTGAATAATTAGAAGCTAGAGAACTGATGTTTAAAAAATCTTAAACTTTGAAAGTTTAAGATATATCATAACAACATTTAGAAGTTAAAAGGTATAATTAGTGAAAAAAGCATATTAAATTCGAAGACGGTATCTTGGAATGACCATAAGGTCATGAAGTCTAGGACAAGTTAAACCGAATTCTTCAGTCATATCCAATTCAAAAGCTGGCATACCATTTGAAAGCATCCAATCAAAACAATGCACAAGTTGAGCCAACACGAATTGAACCGAAGTTAAGCCCAATTGCATTCCAGGGCAACCTCTTCGACCGGATCCAAACGGAATCAATTGAAAATCTCTTCCTTTCACATCCACTTGACTATCGATGAACCTTTCAGGATCGAACTTATGAGGATCAATCCATGAATTTGGGTCTCTTCCAATGGCCCACGCATTGATTATTATACGTGATTTCTTAGGTATATGAAAGCCATCAACAATACAGTCTTGAAGTGATTCGTGGGGTAATAATAATGGGGCTGGTGGATATAGTCTGAAAATTTCTTTAACCACCATTTTCAAATACTCTAATCTTTCTAAATCTGATTCTTCCACAATCTTATACAAACCAATTTCATTTTCTAATTCCTCTTGTAGTTTCTTCATTGTATGTGGATGTTTAATTAGCTCTGACATTGCCCATCCTATCACAGTTGCTGATGTATCCATTGCTGCACTTAGCATATCCTATACATAATACAAAAATATTATATATTCAACATAATTATACACTATATATATATATATAATGTTTAGCTTTTATCAGAAAAAAAAAAGAAAAAGATTTTGAGCTTTTACATATATCATTCCTACTCTGCTTTACCTACAATATAATATTTAACGAAACTACCTGAAATTTGTTCTCTTCTTTTATCCAACTAAGTAACCAAACCATCGTTTAATTAAACACGATAAAACAAAGTAGATTAAATTAAGAGAGCACACCAATTCAATATACATTATACTAATTAAGTTCTAATCTTTTAAAATTTCAAATATATTACGGAGTTGTTGAACACAAAATTAGAATTATTTCACGTACTATCATAACATTTTTTTTTAAGTTAGGGAGTACATGTGTAGTAAAATGAATGAATATATGTATATATATAGCAGGGATCCATACCAGCATTATAGCTTTAATAGCAGAGCGATCAATCTGATAATCAGTTTCTTCTTGGAAATTCATAAGCTCCAACATAACATCCACAAGATCTTTAGTCTTCTTGTCACCCTTAGCCTCAAGATGTTCATTAACAATCCTCTCAAGAAACTCATCCAACACTTTATGAACACATTGCATTCGATTATTCAATCTTTGAACATCAAACCTTGCAATAAAAGGAAAAAAATCCCCCAAATTAGGAGTAGCAGCTAATTGTGAACCTTCTTGTAGCACAGCTTTAAATCCCCTTTCATCAATCTCTTCATCTCCATATTTCTTCCCAAATGCCATCAAACAAATAAGGTCAGTTGTAAGTGACGTAACTTTAGCACTCAGATTCACAACAGCTTTGTTTTGAGCAGCTTCTTTTAAGTACTCAATCAACAAACCAAGCTCGTGTTTTCTCATAGGCATGAAAGAGTTGATTTTAAGGTTACTAAGCAATTCAAGAGTGCACATTTTACGCATGTTGCGCCAATAAGGGCCATATGGGGCAAAAACTAAGTTCTTTTGCCCATAATTCATTTGCTTTGAGGCTTCTATAAGGGGCCTGCTTGCAAAAACAAGGTCATGAGTTTTGAGGAAGAGTTCAGCAGCTTTAGGAGAAGAGACTATGATTGTGGGAACAAGGCCTAATTTTATGTGCATAATGGGTCCATATTTTTGGGATAATCTATGAAAATCTCTATGAGGGAGCTTTCCTAATAAATGGAGACTACCAACAAAGGGAAATCCTATAGGACCAGGAGGCAATTTTTGGGCTTTGAAGGGGTAGAATTTGAAGAGAAGAGTGAGAGCAAGAAGAGCTAATGTAGAAACAATGGCAAAAATCAAAGCCATATGAACCAAATTTTGGAGACCAGTGTTTGGGGGATTTGGTGTTGGAATGGAAGAGAGATATAGAGATGAAAGTTAGGTTGGGTTAATTGTCAAGAAAAATATATTTTGGGTTTAGGCCCTACTTGATTTATTGATACTCTGTTGTCTTTGGTTTTCTTTGGCAGCGTGGATGAATTTGGACTAAAAGTTTTTCTTTGGGGTTTTTTCTTAATGGGTGTCAAACGTTTTATACAACTATATGAAATTAATTTTCTGAACCACAACTACTTTCCAAATACCCAATTGATTGTAGTACGTAGCTGATCTGCAAAGACAAAATCTTGCGAAAATACAATCAAGGTTGTTAGAAACAAAGTCTTTTTTGTTTCAATTTAATTTTAGTTAAGCTTTCCATTCAAATACACGATTTCAAAAGGCAACTTAGGCAAAAGATTAAAGTGCGTTCAGAATATCTTTCATGAAATTTAGAGTGTGTGTTTGAACTGTCTTTTTCAAATGTTTAAATTAAAAAATAAGATGTTTTAAAGAAAAAAAATTCATGTATTCAGCAATCACCTAAAATGAATTTTGAAAAACCGAGTTTATAAAATAAGTTATCTTATGGTAAATGCTTACAAACCAACTTTTAGAAAAATGAATTTTAAATGTTTAATGGTTTTAATCTTTCCTAATTTGTGTGAAAATTTTTAGTCACCACCTTCGTTGATCTCCACTGATCAACCTCCAATCACTGTTGCCGGCCAACCACCAACCATTATTCTTGCCACTACCATTGACAATCATTTTTTAATAACCGTTATCGTCAACTTTCCATTACTCTTTTTCAATAACCACGGCTGATAATCTTTCAAACCATCATCTTTGATCGACGGTTTTGAAAGCTAAATCTAAATTTTGTTATATTTATCCACTTTAGTAATATATCTAAAGTTAAAACTTTGGACAGAAAAAAAAAAAGAAAGTAAAATTACAGTTAACAACATGGATAAACATCACATTAAAGTGAGCTAAAAGTATGATAAAATGAATCTTTAAAAAATTATTTAATGAAAATGGGAGAAAAAAAAGGTGGCTATGAATTAAAGTAAAGAAATATAATTTCATCAAATTGAATGGTGTTTGTATTATTAAGAGGTTGAATGCACCAACACCACATGTTAGTAAAAATAGAGATGATATATATTCAAAGGGCAATCATAGTTTGTAAAACCCCACCAATAATTAATCGATGAAATGAACTCGATTAGTCATTTATGTACAAAACCTTGTGAATCATAATTAATTGCATACCTAATTATTAATTATATGATATTATATTTTAAGTTATTAAATTTCCAAATAAGGACCATAAATACGAAATCCCCATAGTCAATTAATTAAATGACCTCATTAATTACAATATTTTAGCAAAAGAATTCCGAACCATTTTAAAATATAACAAAATTGAATCTAAAAACTAAATATTTACAAATATGAAACTATTATATTTTTCGACAATTTTTCTATAATTTTCAAATCATAATTAATATTTTTTTAAAGGAAAGTTGGAGTATATTTTTTCGTTTAACATGTTAGGTAAATATTCAAACATATATATCCATAGAAAAGATTTTATAGTACTTTAATCTTGTTAAGTCTTTAATGAATTTTTTCTTCTAATTATTTACGAGTTTTTATTTCAATTTAATTCCTACTCTTCCAAGTTAGTTTTAATTTGGTAAAAAAAAAATTATTTGATATTTTGATTTCTAAAGTTTTGATTTGTCATCAAATTATTGACGAAAAAGTTTAAGCTGATTGGTAAAAAAATAAAATAAAATATCTAACATTTCTTCTGCTTGAAATCTGAAATGAAATTTAATATTGATTGGAGAAGAAACAACACATGGGTTTGAAAACAGAACTTTCTTAGACCACAAGTTCTAATATCCATCTAAATCACCAATTGAACTAAAAATTTAAACTTATGGATAAAGACAAATTTAATATAATATCTAACAATTTGGTTATCATGGTTTTAACTCATAAGTAATCTACATAATAAATTTACTCCATATGAAAACTCACTTTTTTTAGGACATATCTCAAAGAGGCAAAAGCTCCACAAAAAATTGTTAATAGTCACTGATATGCGTTTATCAGTGACATTAATAACTAGTGATCAGTTTCTATCATTAATAGAATCCAAAATTTTGTTTGTAAATATTTAAAAAATGCATCTTTAATTTATATTTACTCTAAGCCATTATTAGAGTAATTAATTAGCTTATTAATAGAAACTACTAGCTCATTTACCATATTTAATGTAGAAATTAAAAGTATGTGCGGCATAATCAATATGATAATGTCTTGTGAAGACGAAAATTATAACGCAAGTTATAGATCAATTAACATAAACCAACTTTTGTAGTTTTCAACTTTTTGGTTTTGATTTTGAAAATAGGCCTCAAATATAGACAACAATTCTTAGAAAACCGGTGTTTATATAAGCTTAATTTTCAAAAACTCCCAGATAAAAAATCAATTAGTAATTATTTAATGTAGTCTTAAAAACTAATTTTAAAAAATGTAAAAATACTAAATTTTGTATTAAATTTTTTTAAAAGAAGAAAGTGTTTTTGTTCCAACTAATAAAAACCAAAAACAATTTTTAAAAAACTGTGATAAAACAATCATAAATTTGAAAACCAAAAACTAAAAACGGTCGCTTAACGATCGAAAGCGTTCTATAAATAGAAATATATCAATATATTATCGTCTCAAACTCCAAACTTATAAACCCTACACATAACCTCACAAATACATCTCTAATATAATTGCCATGACTTGGATTATTTTGACCACAATTACACTCATCTTCCTTCTCCCTTGCCTCTTTCAACAATGGCTTCTCAAGACCAAGCCCTTATGCAACAAACTCCCTCCTGGCCCAAAAGGGTTTCCAATTATTGGAAGCCTTCATCTATTAGGCAAACTCATTCACAAAGACCTTCATTACTTATCCCAAATATACGGTCCCATAATGCACATCCAATTAGGTCTTCTCCCCGCCATTATCGTCTCCTCCGCTAGAGCCACCGAGCTCTTCCTTAAAACTCACGACCTTCACTTTGCGAGACGCCCTCTTACCATCACTTCCAACCATATTTCTTACGCTAGAAAGGGCATAACTTTTGCGCAATATGGTCCTTATTGGCGCAATATTCGCAAAATGTGCACTCTTGAATTGCTTAGCTCCTTAAAAATCAACTATTTTTCCTCAATGAGAAAGCAAGAGGTTGGTTCGTTGATTGAGGGTCTTGAAGTGGCTGCTACAGATGGCGTGGCTGTGGATCTTACTTCTACAATTTCTTGTGTTATTGTAGATATGATATGTGTAATGGTGTTGGGGAGAAAATATGAAGACAGTGAGTTGGATGAAAAGGGGTTTAAGGGTTTGATACGAGAGGCTACACAATTAGCGGCAGCTCCTAACTTGGGAGATTTTATTCCTTTAATTGCAAGGTTTGATGTTCAAGGATTTGGGGGTCGTGCAAAAGCTGTTGGGAAAATATTTGATGTGTTTTTAGAGAGGATTGTTGAAGAACATGTTGTGTTCGAGAGGGATAATAAAGACAAGGATTTTGTGGATGTTATGTTGGATTTGATGGGATCTCGAGAGTACCAAATTGATCGATCAAATATCAAAGCTATAATCCTGGTAAGTGAATTGATTGATTGAGGGTGTGTGTTGGATTTCTTTTTTCTTTAGTGTTTAATTTGAAAGAGCTTTGTTTTTAAATACAGCAAAAAAAATTATTGTTTATTAGTCAAAACATTTATCATGGATAGATCTCTATAATAGTGTCTATCAAATTTTGCTAAACTCTCATTTTAAATTATTTTAAAGAATGTAACTAAACCTAAGAATATTTCTTAATTTGTTTGCAGGATTTCCTTATTGCAGCCGTGGATAGTACAACAACAACAATCAATTGGATGTTATCAGAACTTATTAAGCATCCACACATAATGAAAAAGTTGCAAGAAGAATTAGAAAAAGTGGTGGGATTGAATAGAATGGTGGAAGAATCAGACTTAAGTAACTTGAAATACTTAGAGATGGTAATAAAAGAGAGTTTGAGAATGCATCCACCAGTTCCATTAATTCCAAGAGAATGCATACAAGATTGCAATATAAATGGGTATCATATCCCTGTGAAATCACGAATAGTAATAAATGCATGGGCCATTGGAAGAGATCCAAATACTTGGGTTGATCCGCACAAGTTTGATCCAGAGAGATTTTTGGAAAGTGAAATGGATGTGAAAGGAAGAGATTTTGAACTAATTCCATTTGGATCGGGTCGAAGAGGCTGTGTTGGAATACAATTAGCTTTGGTTGTGGTTCGTCATGTAGTGGCTCAATTAGTACACTGTTTTGATTTGAAGCTTCCCAATGGTATGTCACCCCTTGAATTGGATATGACAGAAATTTTGGGGTTGACCTGTTCTAGAGCCCAAAATCTTACGGTGATTCCCATTTTTCGTCTTTGTCGTAATTATTTATAAATTTACATTCAATGTCATCTCAAATCAAACTAATAGTTCAACCCAAATTAAATAAATGGACACTTGAGAGAGAGAGAAAATTACCCATTTTGGAAGTTGGAGTCGTCATCTTTCTTAAGGTAAGTATTTAAATTCTCAGTTAATTCTTTTTTAACAAAACTTAGTAAGTATGAAGTTACGTTGAAGTTGAAAATCATTTTCCTTAATATATGTGAAGTATAAAAAAAAAATTATTCGAATAAATGTAAGCAAGTTGAGTTATTTATACCAAACTAAAAACAATCGTGAACAAACGAGTCGGTGTATATCTTTTTAAAAGTTTTCGAAATTAGATTACTTGATTTTTAAACAAATGATTAAAAGTGGATAATGAAATAAATAAACTTATAGATATCATTTTACACGCTTCATTTTCAATTTAAAAAATTAAATTAAATGACTATTATCCATTTATTTCAACTAACGGCAAGATGTGGTAAGGAAGATAAAATTGTCTATGTATATTATTATTCATATATCTAGAGAGCATCTTAGCCACTCTTTATCATAACCATTATTATAATACCAACCATTACCTATATATAATCTACATTATTCAAGAAGACAAATCTTTAGTACTAATTGAATCATTAAGACGAAAGGTAGGAATAACCATAAGATCTTCTGCTCTAGGACAAGTCAATCCAAACTCTTCAGTCATATCCAATTCAGATGGCAACATACCATTTGGAAGCTCCCAATCAAAACAATGCACAAGTTGAGCCAACAATAACCGAACCATAGTTAAGCCCAATTGCATTCCAGGACATCCTCTACGCCCACCACCAAATGGAATCAATTCAAAATCATTACCCTTCAAATCTATTTGGCTACCGATAAACCTCTC
>CM046884.1:4163309-4752909 GCA_025688845.1 Cucumis hystrix
TTACTAAGCAATTCAAGAGTGCACATTTTACGCATGTTGCGCCAATAAGGACCATATGGAGCAAAGACTAAATTTTTTTGTTGATAAGAGATGTGTTTTGAAGCTTGTGAAGGGGGGCGGCTTGCAAAAATGAGGTCGTAGGTTTTGAGGAAGAGTTTGGCGGCTTGAGGGGATGAGACTATGATGGTGGGAACAAGCCCTAGTTTCATGCTCATTATGGGTCCATATTTTTGGGATAATTGGTGGAGATTTCTGTGAGGGAGTTTTCCTAGTAAATGGAGGCAACCAAAAATGGGAAACCCTTTTGGCCCCGGAGGGAATTTTTTGGGTTTGATTTGGGTTTTGAATAGCCATGAGTGTGAGATTAGAAGAGCAAGGAGGAGAGTGATGACGACGACGACCAAAATCAAAGCCATAGTCTTTTCTTTAGTTTCTCTCTACTGTTGGGACGGCTTAGATTTTGTTTCAAATGAGATGAAGTGTTGGGGTCTTGGATATGTTTTTGAGGTTATAAATAGGTGGGTTGGGGTTGTGCGAAAAAGGATAAAGGTTAAAGGTTAAATAATAAAGGTATGGATCAAATATCAACCAAGTTTGAAAATAAGAAAGTATTTTAGTTGAATTTTAATTTTGTTAGTGTGAAAGTTTTGGATTAAGATAAAATTCAACATGAAATTGTAAAAATGTGTTCTAGAATAATTTAAAATAAACTAGATAAAAGTGTGATTTAAATTATTTTTAAATCAATCTATCTTTATTCTTTTAAAAAATAAAATAAAATAAAATATTGAATGTTTCTTTTTTTTTTTCTTTTTTTTTTTGAAAATAAAATTTAAACCATGTAAGATATTTTATCAATAATAACTATAAAATTAAAAAATCAATATAGAAATATCTTGATTTTAACCTTAGGCGTGAGTTTGCGTTGGACGTTAGCAATAATGGAAGAGTTGAGTGGTGACTGGGGAGGGTATTTTTGGGTTTTAATTTTTATTTGAGAAATGGGTAATGAATATTTTTCGTTTGGTATAGACATCGATAATAATGGATGGATGTCCTTTTCTTGGATTAATTGTTTGTGACCTAACTTTAATTACGGCCCTCAAAACATAAACAAAATTAATCATTTTGTATCCCAAAATATAATTTAATAAAGGTTGTTGCGGTTTGTCACGTATAATTTTAAAAAAGATTATACATTATATAAATACAACTTATACTACATCTAATTATTGTCAACTTTCATTTATCTTGATTTTTCATACTTACTTTCATTTATCTTGATTTTTCATACTTACTTTTTGTAGTGGCCACTAAAAAACTTTTTATTCGTAAAATTTGATGGTCGTATACAAAACTACAATCTAGTTTAACCCAATCAAAATTTAAATTAAATTAAAATTAAGAACATCCCATGACATAATAGGCATTGGTCCTCCCACATTGCTTTAACAATGTTGCTTATTTTAATAGTTCAACATGAATCTATATTTATGTCTAAACAAATAAAAACATCCTCGACCAATATTTAGTAACGTCAATATTTTACTAACATGCCTTTATGAATATAACTTAAAAAATTAGAATGTCACTAACAACATCTACCTATTTTATATTTTGGTGACATATTTTATATGGAGGAGTGAAGTGATGAGAGTATTTTTATTTTGTATTTCATCATCAAACGACAAGATACAATATGGATATGATCCCTTTCTTCGAACATCGAAAAGATTTCCTTTTTTTCTTAATGATTGAATATGTAATTTGTTATAATGAAAATAGATTCATCTAACCTCAAATAAATATAATGTATAGTTTAAAATTAGATGTTGATCTAGTTAGAAGGAGACTATAAGATTATATTTAACATTTATTAAACTGCCTATATTTATGAAAAATTGTCTTGGGTTTTATCCAACTGTTCTGTAGTTGACCTGGCCGACGTAAACAACTTTTCAGCCATCATAATTGAGATGCTCAACTCCAACTACCCAATCACTATCAAAAAAAATCTATCTCAGATTTTCTAGATCTAGTTGGAAGTCTCATGTGGGATGTAATTTCAATTGTTTATCACATTAATAGTTTTTATGACAACTACATTTAAACTTTTTATTCATTTTCATTTTATTTTTATTGAATTTAATTAGTAGATATTTTCATTATGAATGAAAACAGTGTCTTCAATTATGTATGTTTTGAATTTATGTACCATGTAAATTAAGTAAAAAAATTGGAGATATAATTTTAATTAACAATGTACAATAATAATTCAATATTTAAAAGTATGACGTGATGCTCGAAACTAAAATGCTTGGTTACTATATTTCGTGTAAAGTTAGAACATTTTTGTTTGCGTCTTCATGAGATATATATTAATTACAAAACTACACTCTTTGTACTATATAGACCACTGCCAAATACTTTCTTTGTCCAAGCTTAATTACAAATGTGTCATTGATTGGGCATGGCTTGGACTTTTGGCCACTCTTATAGTCATCCACCTTTTTAATTTCATTACCTCTTTCCTGTTTCCATTTATTTTTATAATAAAAATACATCAATATTTAATAACAAAACTCCAACGTAATTTGTCTGCTTTCTAAAAGTCCCTCTCTTCCATTAGTATCTTGTAAATAATAAATAATAATAATTAGAATGAATAGTGAACCCAACTGTCTTATTTAAAAGGAAGTTTAGTTTATTTTTGCATCTTCAAACTTATACTGGCCGTACCCCAATCATGACATTCCAAAATTATACAAATACACACCATGCATATATGATCTATTGAAGAAAACAATCCAAAGTTATATTTTGAAAATCATTATCCTACTAATATAATATCGTACATCTTTGGAGAAAAAATTAAAGAGAATTTTTTAATTTTAAATGATCTCCGATATAGTTGAAAACAATCCTACCCACAGCTCCACTAGTTGAATTTCCCTAGAGTATATAGCAAAAGTTGAATTTGAAAATTTGAAAATTTTCTTGGTGGCTTTAAAATATTAACAAAACAAAACCATCTAACAATTATGCCCATCATTTAAAAAGGGTTGGAGATAGTTCAATTAATTATAACAATCAAAGCTTATTATTAAATCCCATTTTTATTTCAATATGATCATCATCATTAATTAGCTGGGACAAAAAAAACTTCATGCCATGGCTTGGATTTGGGCTACAATAATTGCATTACTTCTTCTTCTTCTTCTTTCAAATTACATCTTCGAAACGTGGCTATTCAAGAAGAAGAGTAAGGGCAAGAAATTACCTCCTGGCCCCAAAGGGTTCCCCATTTTTGCTAGTCTCAATTTGCTCAAAGAGTTTCCTCATAGAGATCTTCATCGCTTCTCTCAAAAATATGGTCCCATTATGCACATCAAATTGGGACTTGTAAACACAATTATTGTCTCTTCCCCGCCAGCTGCTGAGCTTTTTCTCAAAACCCATGACCTTATTTTTGCAAGTAGGCCTCTCACTATGGTCTCTAAATTCTTGTCTTATGGCCAAAAGAATTTGATTTTTTGCTCAATATGGATCTTATTGGAGGAATGTACGTAAAATGTGTACACTTGAATTGCTTAGTAATCACAAGATCTGTTGAGAATAATACACCCAAGTTCTAGTACCACTTGTTGACTATACCAAACTCCCAACTAATTGATATAGTTTATGAATTCAATCAGAACGCAACAGCCAGATAATCACAAGGAAAGCGATAATAAGCACACAACGATATATAGTGGTTCGACCAATTCGGTCTAAATCCACTTTGAAAACCAGTTTGGAGGGATTTTATTATGAGCAAAATCACATACTATTACAGAGTTCAACCCAATTAGCAATATGTAATAAACCACGACAAATGTAAACTGATTATACCATCAGCCAAACACCAAGATAGATTGAGAGACCCACGCTGAATTAATGCCGAGACCCAAAAATCACCTTTGCCGAACACCTCACTGTCTTCTCCTCCGCGGACGCTGCAAGGACTCCAGTCTTCTCCTCCGCGGACAACTTCACCGTCGTGCAAGGATTCGGACAGATCGGAACAGACGCCGACGAACCGAGACGGCAAGGATCTTCGACTGTCACGCGTCAGTCAACACCGTCATGAATGCCGTTCACCGTAAACTCCTCTGCGAACGCCTTCTCCGACGTGCAGTAACTCAGACGGCAAGGATGGCAACTCTGTCTTTGTCGTCTCTCCCTCTCTCTCTGTTTGTCGTGTGTTGCGGCTGCCCCCTCCACTTCCCTTTATTTCGTCCAATTTTAAAAGACCTAAAGAAGAAGATAGGATTAATTACAAATTTGCCATAAAGGCAAATTACCACTTTACCCTTAACTTAAATCCCATTTTACAAACCCTTAAATACTTGTCATTTTTCTACAAATCTCCCTCATGACGAGCTATTTAAGACACCAAACCGATTCTCCCAACACCCTATCATCCAGATTTGACCTTCAGCTCATCTAATAGGTATTTAAACCTATGAGCTGAAAGAACTTTGGTTAACATATCTGACAAATTCTCAACTGTATGAACTTTGACCAGTTCAACATCCTTCTGAGCAATAACATTTCTGATATAATGAAATTTGACATCGATATGCTTAGACCGTTCATGATGAGATGGATTCTTCGCAAGATGAATAGCACTCTGGCTATCACAATGGATGATAGGAATAAACTCCTGCGACAATAACTCACCAACAATTCTTTTCAACCACACTGCTTCCTTCACTGCTTCACCAAGAGAAATATATTCTGACTCAGTAGTCGACAAAGCAACAACTGGTTGTAGAGTAACTTTCCAACTGACAACATTACCATACAAGCGAAAAATGTGGCCTGATAGTGATCTTCTTTTATCAAGATCTGCAGCATAGTCTGCATCTGTGAAGCCTTCCAACAATGCTGACTTATCACAATCCCTGCTAAAGCACAATGATACACTGGCACTACCTTTCAGATATCGAAACACCCATTTAACAGCATTCCAATGTTCCTTCCCAGGATTTGACATAAACCTACTTATCATACTCATAGCATAACCCAAGTCAGGCCTAGTACAAATCACCAGGTACATAATACTTCCAACAGCATTACAATATGGAATATTAGACATCTCTAATCTTTCTTGTTCAGTAATAGGGCATTGAGACGAAGAAAGTTTAAAATGAGATGCTAAGGGTGTAGAAACTGCCTTGCAACCAGACATATTATACTTTTCAAGCAATTTAGTCACATAACTCTCCTGCGAAATGGTTAACAAACCTTTTTCCCTATCTCTTTTCACATCCATGCCTAGGATCCTTTTTAGCTTACCTAAATCTTTCATTTCAAACTCACTACTTAACTGTTTCTTGAGTTGACAGATTTCAGCATAATCCTTAGACACTAGTATCATATCATCTACATACAACAATAGATAGATAAATGTACCTCTATGAGATAGTTTCCAGTAAACACAAGCATCATATGAGTTCCTGTGAAACCCCTGCTTTAGAATGAAAGTATCAAACCTGATATACCACTGTCTTGGAGATTGTTTAAGTCCATAGATGGACTTGTGAAGACGACAAACCATGTCTTCCTTACCCTTCACCTCATAGCCCTTGGGTTGAGCCATGTAAATCACCTCCTCCAATTCTCCATGAAGAAATGTTGTGGTGACGTCCATCTGTTCAATGAACATATCAAAGTGAACAGCAATAGATAAAATTAATCTAATGGACGAATGCCTCACCACCGGAGAAAAAATCTCATTAAAATCAACTCCCTCCTTCTGAGTGTAGCCCTTTGCTACCAACCTAGCCTTATATCTAGGCTTACTGTCACCTCCTGTACCTGGCTTGATTTTGTAAATCCACTTTGATTGGATGAGTTTTTGGTTAGGAGGCTTTGGAACCAATGACCATGTCTGATTCTTTTGTAAAGAGAACAACTCTGCTTCCATAGCATCCTTCCATTGTTTCTTCGAATCAGATATAATTGCCTCTTCAAAAGTAAGAGGCTCTGCTTCAATACTGTCAGCTGCGCAAGTAAGAGCAAAAGCAACTAGGTCAGCATAACCATACCTTGTAGGAGCATGTTTTTCCCTCTGAACTCTGTCACGTGTAAGCTGATAGTTTTGTAGGTCATTGTTACTTGAGCTTTCTTCACTTAAAGCTCCCTCATCAATCAAGTTCCTCTCCTGTTGAGACTGTATACCATCAAATTCAGACTGGTGTGTAGCCTCTGTTTGAGAAACTAGTGGTGACTGATCACTAGATACATCTAAGCCAACTGATGGTCGTACTTCTGAATCAACTCTGACCTCTGTCTCAACATGATCAATAGTCTTCTGTTTCTGTTGCTCTTTGACATAATATGGCATTTCTGTTTCATTAAAAGTTACATCTCTGCTGATAATGCATTTATTTATCCCCTCTTCCAAGCACCAAAGTTTATAACCTTTGACACCCTGAGGATAACCAATAAACATGCATTTCAGTGCCCTCTTGTTCAACTTTCCATCTTTAACATGAGCATAAGTTAAGCATCCAAACACTCTGAGATGTTCTAAACTTGGAGCTTTACTTGTCCATACCTCCTGAGGAGTCTTTAAGTCTAAAGCTGTAGAAGGACTTCTATTAATGAGATAACATACTGTTTGAGCAGCTTCCCCCCTAAATTTCAAGGGTAATGAAGCATTAGTCAAGAGGCACCTGGTACGTTCCATAATAGTTCTGTTAAACCTCTCAGCTAAACCATTTTGTTGTGGAGTGTACGTAACAGTGAAATGTCTCGTAATTCCCTCAGATTTGCAAAAGCTATTGAATTTGTTATTCACAAATTCTAAACCATCATCTGTCCTCAAATACTTGACCTTCCTACCTGTTTGGTTTTCAACCTGCTTCTTCCATTCAAGGAATTTCCCAAAAGCTTCATCCTTTTGTTTCAATGGATACATCCACACCTTCTTTGAAAAATTGTCAATGATAGACATGAAGTATCTCGAGCCTCCCAAAGAAGGCACCTTCGTAGGACCCCACAAATCTGAATGGATATAATCCAAAATACCTTTGGTCGTGTGCTTCCCTTTCCCAAACTTTGCTCTCGTAGACTTTCCCATTATACAATGCTCACAAAATGGTAGTTCAACATCCTTTACTCCTTTTAGCAAACCTTGTTGAGAAAGTGCTTGTAAACCTCTTTCACTCACATGAGCTAACCTTCTGTGCCACAACATAGATAAATCAGTAACTTTGCCTGATGCAATAGCAGCACTGCCTGAAACTGCAGTACCTTCCAACACATACAAACCATTCCTCAAGGTTCCCCTTAGTTTAACCAAAGAACCCTTGGTAATTTTCATAACTCCATTCTTAGATTTACAAGTATAACCTGATCTATCTAAATCACCAAGAGATATTATATTACATTTGAGTTTCGGAACATATCTAACATTAGTGAGAACTCTGATCATCCTGTCATGTGTTGCAATTTGGACTGAACCAATTCCCTTTACATCACATGTACCATTATCACCTAGTAAGACTTTTCCCCATCATTTTCTTGAAAATTAATTAGAAAATCTCGATTAGGAGTCATGTGATATGTGCACCCTGAATCCATGATCCAAGCATCCTGAATATCCCTATGAGACACCATCAAGACCTGAGCTAAATCATACCCATCAATAACATTTGCTGAACTAGTCTCACCTGCATAATGGTTACTTGATGCTTCCTTGCTCTTATTCAAAGGGCAATTTTTCTTAAAGTGTCCTTCTTTATGACATAAGAAACACTTTCTACCTTTTCCCTTTGATTTCAACCTGGAACTCTTCTCTTTGCCTTTCCAGCTCTTTTTCTCACTCCTTCCTCTGGCCATGAGTAACTCTCCATCCTTGCGTTCTTTCTTAATTTTGAGACTTCTAGTCTTTAAAGCATCCAACACTACACTCATGGTCAATGAATCCCGACCATATTTAATAGCTGCTTTAACCTCTCGATATGTTTCAGGTAATGAATTTAAAAGAATCACTGCTTGATTCTCATCCGACATCTTCTCGCCGATATTATTGAGATCAACTACAGTCTTCTGAAATTCATTCAAGTTCTCTTCTAAGCTTTTACTTTGGTCCATCTTATATCCAAAGAATTTCTCCTTTAGATATAATTTATTTGGCAATGACTTTGTCAAGTAAAGACTTTCTAGCTTCTTCCACAACTCCCCTGTAGTAGTAGCCTCATCTACAAGCCTAAGCACATCGTCTGACAGATACAGAAGAATCGTTGAATAGGCCATTTCATCCATATCTTTTTTCTCACTTTCTGTAATAGTTTCAGGAAGGTTCTCTTCATCTAAGATTTTAGCTACTTTTTGTTGAACTAAAATAGCTCTAATCTTTTTCCTCCAAAGAGCAAAATCACCCATGCCATCAAACTTAGCCACCTCAAAACGTGTTGAAGTCATCTTTACAGAACTGATTAAACCAAGAATATGTAAACAGCAAACTACCACACAAAACCCAATTCTTATTTGGATCGAATGAAGCTCTGATACCACTTGTTGAGAATAATACACCCAAGTTCTAGTACCACTTGTTGACTATACCAAACTCCCAACTAATTGATATAGTTTATGAATTCAATCAGAACGCAACAGCCAGATAAATCCAAGGAAAGCGATAATAAGCACACAGCGATATATAGTGGTTCGACCAATTCGGTCTAAATCCACTTTGAGAACCAGTTTGGAGGGATTTTATTATGAGCAAAATCACATACTATTACAGAGTTCAACCCAATTAGCAATATGTAATAAACCACGACAAATGTAAACTGATTATACCATCAGCCAAACACCAAGATAGATTGAGAGACCCACGCTGAATTAATGCCGAGACCCAAAAATCACCTTTGCCGAACACCTCACTGTCTTCTCCTCCGCGGACGCTGCAAGGACTCCAGTCTTCTCCTCCGCGGACAACTTCACCGTCGTGCAAGGATTCGGACAGATTGGAACAAACGCCGACGAACCGAGAAGGCAAGGATCTTCGACTGTCACGCGTCAGTCAACACCGTCATGAATGTCGTTCACCGTAAACTCCTCTGCGAACGCCTTCTCCGACGTGCAGTAACTCAGACGGCAACTCTGTCTTTGTCGTCTCTCCCTCTCTCTCTGTTTGTCGTGTGTTGCGGCTGCCCCCTTCACTTCCCTTTATTTTGTCCAATTTTAAAAGACCTAAAGAAGAAGATAGGATTAATTACAAATTTGCCATAAAGGCAAATTACCACTTTACCCTTAACTTAAATCCCATTTTACAAACCCTTAAATACTTGTCATTTTTCTACAAGATCTATTCTTTCAAATCCATGAGAAAGGAAGAGGTTGGGTTGTTGATTGAGTATCTCAAAGAGGCTGCAAATGATGGTGTTTCTGTTAATATTAGTTCAAAAGTTGTGTCACTCAGCACAGACATGACTTGCTTGATTGTTTTTGGGAGGAAATTTGGGGATGAAGAGTTGGATGATAGAGGTTTCAAGGCCATGATACAAGAGGTGATGCAATTAGTTGCTGCTCCTAATTTGGGAGATCTTATTCCTTTTATTGCAAGGTTTGATCTTCAGGGGTTGACACGTCTGATGAAAAGTAGTAACAAAGTGTTTGATGGGTTTTTTGAGAGGATTATTGATGAACATCTTAAGTCTATGGGTGAAAAAAGAACTAAAGATTTTTTAGATGTCATGTTGGATCTAATGAAATCTGAAGATACTTATGAGTATCGAATTGATCGTTCTAGTGTTAAAAGCAATAATATTGGTAAGAATTTAAATCCTTTGATCTCTAGTTGAAGACATTTAATTAAATGTTTTAATCATCAAACTAGGTCAAAACTTGAGTTACTTTAATATACTGTTCTTGTCTGAAGAATTATTTATTTTCGTGCATAAAATTACACTTTTTAAATGACTTATAAAGTAATTTCAGATGAGCCCATAGTTTTGTAGATGAAAATCTATTATTATTATTGTTTAGGTTTGAATGCTTCTTCACGTCTCCGTATTTTTTATTTAGTGTTCATATTTATTTTTATACTTCAAATTATTTTAGTCAATCTACGTTATATGTTATATATTTTATTGAGTGAATCGGTAATTTAAGAATATGCGATTATTTGATTCTTCAAAATATTTATTTTGATCATTGAAATTATTAATAATGTCCATTTTGATATTATTAAATTCAAATATGAAGTCGATAAATAGGAATGAGAATAAGATCTTGAGCTCTAGGACAAGTCAAACCAAAATTTTCAGTCATATCCAATTCATCTATTGACATGCCATCGGGGAGCTTCCAATCAAAGCAATGTAGTAGTTGAGCCAATACCAAACGAACCACAGTCAAACCCAATTGAATTCCCGGACACCCTCTTCTACCAGCTCCAAATGGAATTAACTGAAAATCTCTTCCTCTTACATCCAATTGGCTATCCATAAATCTCTCTGGATGAAACTTTAGTGGATGAATCCAAGTAGTTGGATCTCGTCCAATTGTCCATGCATTCACTATTACACGTGACTTTTTTGGAATGAAAAAATCATCAACAATACAATCTTGAAGAGATTGGTGTGGAACTAACAATGGAACCGGTGGATAGAGCCTAAGAATCTCCTTAATGACCATGTCTAAATATTCCAAGTGAATTAAATGTGATTCTTCCACCATTGTATCTAAGCCCACCACATTTTCAAGTTCATCTTTCACTTTCTTCATTATGTGTGGATGTCTTATGAGCTCAGGTAGTGCCCACCCAATTACTGTGGCTGATGTGTCCATTGCAGCACCAAGCATATCCTTCAACAAAAACAAACTCAGTATATATATATATATATAATAGGAAAATTTTAAAAAATACTACATTTTACAAAATATTTATAATCTATAGCAAATTCTATTACTTGATAGTCATCAATATGCTATAGTGATATAAGACTATCGGTGATAGAATTCAAAATTTTGCTATAACTTATAAATATTTTAATTTATTTTGCTATTTTTAAAAATATCTTTTTAATATATATATATTGGACCCATTCATCTTTTATGTTATATTTAAATACACTACTTTTATATATTTTTCATTTCGTTTTGAACTTTTATACTTCTTTAAAAGAAAATGACGATTCATTTAGTTGTCCAGAAAATAAATTAAAGATGTGATCATTTTATTTTGAAGGACCAAAGTGAACCAAAGTTAAACATAAGATCTAATTAGAATGAGTTGTTAAAAATAGATAGAAATTAAAATAATAATATTTAGATGTAATATTTATATCTAAATAATATTAATATTTCAGTTCATAATTTACGTGCTCATTTGAAATTACTTTATAGATCATTTGGAAAAAAAAAAAAAGTTATGCATTTATGAAACTTTTTTCTATAATGAAGTAACTCAATTCTAATTATGGCATTCTTTTTTTACTTAAATAAGAGGATTGGAATTCTCACCAGTATTATTGCTTTGACGTTGGATCGATCAATTCGGTATTCATAACTAAAACATTCAGTATTCATTAGATCCAACATGACATCTAGAAAATCCTTTGTCTTCTTTTCGCCCATAGACTTGAGATGTTCATCAATAATCCTCTCAAAGAACCCATCAAACACTTTGCTAACATTTATCATCCGACGATTCAGGCCTTGAAGATCAAATCTTTCAATAAAGGGAATAAAATCTCCCAAATTAGGAGCAGCAATTAATTGCATCACCTCTTGCATCATAGCCTTGAAACCTCTATCATCCAACTCCTCATCTCCAAATTTCCTCCCAAAAACCATCAAGCAAGTCATGTCTGTAATGAGTGACGCAGCTTTTGAACTAATATTAATAGAAACACCATCACTTGCAGCCTCTTTGAGATACTCAATCAACAACCCAACCTCTTCCTTTCTCATGGATTTGAAAGAATTGATCTTGTGATTACTAAGCAATTCAAGTGTACACATTTTACGTACATTCCTCCAATAAGATCCATATTGAGCAAAAACCAAATTCTTTTGGCCATAAGACAAGAATTTAGAGACCATAGTGAGAGGCCTACTTGCAAAAATAAGATCATGGGTTTTGAGAAAAAGCTCAGCAGCTTGCGGGGAAGAAACAACAATCGTGTTTACAAGTCCCAACTTGATGTGCATAATGGGACCATATTTTTGAGACAGGCGATGAAGATCTCTATGAGGAAATTCTTTGAGCAAACTGAGACTGCCAAAAATGGGAAACCCTTTTGGGCCAGGAGGTAATTTTTTGCCCTTACTCTTCTTCTTGAATAGCCATATTTCAAAGAGGTAATTTGAAAGAAGAAGAAGCAGTAATCCAATTATTGTAGCCCAAACCCAAGCCATGGTGTGCAATAAGTGTTGAAAGGTTACGTGTATTATAGTTTTATTAATAATTTTCAAGGCTTGAAAAAAGAAGACTTTACCTGTGGTTAAATATTTGTCGATGAACTTCCCTCCGGTGACATGCGTCCATATTTTTGGCGAATCTCCGGCCAGTCTCCCATGCATATGTGCTAACTCATTTTTCTCACACTTCTTTTTATTTTGTATAATGTTTATCTCTATAACTTTAACAACAACAAAAATCTGTGTTTATTTTCAAAATCTCTCTGCTTTTGTTTTCTTTATGGATAGAAAAGCTTCCACATTTCTTGTACGTTTTTTCTTTCTTCTAATCTTCTCTCTTTTAATAAAGAAAAAGGTAAGAGGACAATAAGAATAACCTTGCAACTACGAAAATTAATTTCTCTTCTGTCACGGCCTTTACTCAATAATTCGATTTTACTTTTATCTTTTGAAAGAATCTCCTTCCTTTAACAATAAATGGAAAAAGAAAAATAGAAACGAGGAATGGATCGTTTTTATTTTTTGAAACAACTATGAAAATTATTTTTTCTTCTTTCACCTACATAACTTTCTAAAGTTGCACACATTAAAAAAAAAAGAAAAAGCAATGGATTGTTGCACTTAATAATTTCATGTGCTACACACAGAAAATTTTTAAAATGTTATTAAAAAAAAGGAATACAAAACTACCATTTTTTCAATGGCAAATCCTTAGGATGCATTAATGTTGAAGAAGGGTTAGGTTGTAATGGTCAAACATTATTTGTTTGGTGCAGGAAGAAACCGCCACAGACGTCTTTTTCTATTTCTCCTTGTGGTCGAGGCCAATCCAACCCACAGTTTTTTATTTTTGATTAACAATGACACCCTCCTTTTACTCATAACCTCCCTTTTTTTGTTGTTAAATTCTTAACAAAAATATATTGATGATTTCATTACAATCCATATTTCTTGATAAAAATATTATGGATATTTTAGAGAAGAAACAAATATTAACATCCGTTCAATAAAGTTAAAAGGTTGGTTATTTATATTAATAAAAATATTGATTATATTTACTTTTGTGTTAGGAAACACAAAAATTAAGTATCGATGAAAATATCAAACATGTTGATGAAATTTTAATATATTTAAGTTGTTATTTTAAATTTTGATATATTAAATTTATATTTTTCAAAAGACTCATCTAAAATCACAATTTTAGTCTTAATGTTTAGATCATTTTTATACTTTTCTTACAATGAAAATATTATTTGTTTAATTACTTAATTTTAATAAGCTATCAAAAAGTGGATCCGTGGCGCAATGGTAGCGCGTCTGACTCCAGATCAGAAGGTTGCGTGTTCGATTCACGTCGGGTTCAATTCCCTCTTTTGTTTCTTTGTTTTTTTCCTCCAACGCGAAGAATTTACAAAAATCAAACCATTTACTTCATCCGATTTTGCTATCCTCTCCCCCGTCGAACTCCAAGGTACTTCAAATTCTCCAATGCCTCTTTCATTTTCTCTGCAATTTTCTCCCACATTCACTCCATCTTATTCTTCTTCCCAACTATCTCGGCTATGGCTTCCACTCCCTTCATCTCTAAAGAAAGCCGTTTCGACTCGAGTGGTTTGCATTTCGACTCGACCCAGTAGGAAATCTGGGGTTAAAACCGACAGATCCGAGGCTGAAGAACTGGTTCGAGGTATAATCAGAAATTTCAGTGACAAAGAACCATTGCTCAAGACACTGGACAAATACGTCCGTGTTATGAGAACTGAGCACTGTTTTCTTCTATTTGAGGAATTGGGGAAAAGAGATAAATGGCTTGAATGCCTCGAGGTTCGCTTCTCTTCTTTTGAACTCTGAATTTGAGCCTATGGGTATTGACTTTTGGAACTTGGATTGATGGGTAGTGATGAAAATGCTCAAAGACGGTTAATTGAATTTGAAATCGAGGAGATGAATTTTCAATTTGTGAACATTACACAGAATTAATTGAATTTTCACTGTAGTTCAAGGTCTATTTAGGCATAGATGAAGAAGGGAGAGTCTTCATTTTTCTGCTATTATGTTTTATTGATGTATTTTCATCTCCAGGTCTTCAGATGGATGCAGAAACAACGTTGGTATATTGCTGACAATGGGGTTTATTCTAAACTAATATCTATTATGGGAAAGAAGGGTCAAATTCGGATGGCTATGTGGTTGTTTTCTGAGATGCGAAATAGTGGGTGTCGACCTGATACATCTGTGTACAATGCACTTATCACAGCACATCTTCATTCTAAGGACAAAGCTAAAGCTTTAGTTAAAGTTCTTTCGTACTTCGAGAAGATGAAAGGAATGGAACGATGTAAGCCAAACATTGTTACTTACAACATTCTTACCAGAGCTTTTGCTCAAGCTGCAAAAATGGATCAAGTTAATACATTGTTTAAAGATCTCGATGAGAGTGTTGTTTCAGCTGATATATATACGTATAATGGAGTGATGGATGCATATGGGAAAAATGGGAACATTAAAGAGATGGAATTGATGCTTGCTCGCATGAAAAGCAATCAAATTAAACCTGATATCATATCCTTTAACTTGTTGATTGATTCATATGGGAAGAAACAGTTATTTGACAAGATGGAACAAGTGTTTAAGAGCTTATTACGATCGAAGGAGAGGCCAACGCTGCCTACTTTCAATTCAATGATCACAAACTACGGGAAGGCACGGCTTAGAGAGAAAGCTGAAGAGGTTTTTAGGAAGATGAAGGATATGGGATATGACCCAAGCTATGTTACTTGTGAAAGCCTGATCATGATGTATGGTCATTGTGACTGTGTTTCTAAGGCTAGAGAAATCTTTGATGGAATGGTTAATTCTGGGAAGGAGGTGAGGGTCTCAACCCTCAATGCCATGCTTGATGTTTACTGCATCAATGGTTTACCCTTGGAAGCCGATTTGCTTTTTGAGAGTGCAGGTAATATGAGGGTATTTCCAGATTCAACAACATTCAAGCTTCTTTATAAAGCTTACACCAAAGCTGACATGAAGGAACTTCTGGAGAAGCTCTTGAAGAACATGGACAAAGCTGGCATCATTCCAAATAAGAGATTCTTCCTTGATGCTTTGGGAACCATTGGATCGTCACAAGAAAAACCAGAACCTGCAAGAACTAGAACAGGTTCAAGAAACTCAGAAAGTAGTGTGGAAAAACAGTCATCTTCAAGAACCAGATCAGGTCCAAGAAACTTAGAAAGTAATGTGCAAAAACCAAGATCTTCAAGAACTAGAACAGGTTCACGAAACTCAGAAAGTAGTGTGGAAAACCATGCTCCAGAGTTAGGGTTAGCTTAAGAATTTCTTTTTTGTAGTCAATCTACATTCTTTAGAAGCTTCTTGAGTTCTCCTCTTGAAATTTGGAGAATGGTACGGCAGTTTTACAAAAAATTACAGGAATGTTGAGTTTTGAAAAGAAGCCAAAATTTTGTATATATGCTCATTTATTTTCCCATGAAATTTTATGATTTGATGAGGTTGGACTCCTCACAAAATTGGGATGTACAGACAAACTAAGTTTGCTTTGTATTTGTGGATTATATAAATTGATTCAATTATCATCGGAGAGCCTAAGCAACCGTCTGAACCATTTTTCTGCCTCATTAGCGATCTGAAACTGTGTTGGTGATCACAAAAAACATGTTGAAAATAAAGACAAAGCATCAATCCAGATTCACCTTTAATCCAACATCAACTTTCGTAACAAATAACAATGAACAATAATCTAGCGGAGCAATTGCGTGTTTGTACATGTTCGTTCCTTGGAGTTAAAACACACTTGTTTATAGTTATACACATAAGAGTAACTTTTAACAAGTAATCAAAAGGTTAGATACAAGACAAGAAGGTTGAAAGTACATCAGGTAAAAGTAATACGATGGTCGAGATGATCGCATTTCGAGTATCACTTCTATTGACAAGCAGTCAAGTCGCATTGAATCAGCAAATCAACCCTCTTCCGATTCTGCACAATATCAATTTACCCATTAGAAAAATGTAGAAGCACGATTTATATATACCCACCAAAATACTCCATGTCTAGAAATGGAAATGACCTAAATGAGCATACCATGGATTGCTTCCATGTTGTCTTCCTTGTAAACACCCAAGGGGGATCCATGGATGGACACAAGCATCTCGCCTGGTTTTGGCAGTCTTCGGGTTTTCGGAGTCATCCCAATGGATAATCGTTGGTTACTCACCTATAGAAGGAAGGCTAGTTAGCTTATAGTTATAGTATAATACACTAAATAGAGGCAAAAATGACAAAAACAGCCTTAAGCAAGTTTTGTTAGGATAAACCCTCAAACAAGCCTGAGATGTTATTAAACTATAATCTTTACATGTATTTTTTAGTAATAACCATGCCGATCTTTGTACTTAGAATTCATCTTTGCAGCTTCATTCATAGGTTCAAGATTTTCCCTGTCTTAACAAATAAATAATTTGTATCTATAAATTAATTACTAGAAATGAAGCCGTGTTCCATCATTCCTCTACGATCTAGTCATGATTGATTTTTGAAATGATCGACTATTGCCTCCCGGCTCCCAATAACTTTTTTGCAACTTAGCTCGGAACTTAATTTTTCTCCCTACTTGGTTGGCAGAAAACATATATAAATATGAACTTTTATCATGGTATTGAAATCCATAGGAACATTTACACTGAAGATTCGGAGTAGAAATATTCAAATCCAAAATGAACAATTAAAAGAGAGAAGAAAAAACAAAACTATACTCCAACGTTCCAAAATTTCAAATAGCATCCGATTGCAAGACAAATACTAGGTGCAAAGTTGATTTCCGATTTACTAATGAGTATATGAAGGCCATGTCTTCTTTAAGGTCAGCTTGTTAGCCTCAACTATCCTCACAGAAAAAACTATCATAATGTGATTCTACTTTGATTTTCAAATATTTGGTAGTGGGATGGCCACTATGTGTTGAACTTATTCCCTACATTTAGACTTCATTAACCACAAAGTTTAACTGATGGTGGCAACAAGATCCCAACTTATAACCAAGAAGTCACAACTCAAACTTATTGACAGATTGAGGCAATAAATCCCTACTTATAGACATGAATTAGCTTAGACACCCTTAAATATTTAAAACAAAACACCGTTAATTATTGAAAATAAAACATTAATAATTGATTGCAGCCACCCATCTATCACTACAGTAATTCCATTCCTTGGACCCCGACAATCAATGTGCCTAGATAATTTAAGTGAAAACACCGCCAAATAGTGAAAAAAATGGCAATAACAGATAGCTATAGAATATTAACATGAAAAGGCCAATGCAATAAGCGATGTGCAAAAACCATAAAGATACAAACCCCAGGAGTTTGGAGTATATCTGGCATGCCGAGCACCATATTATCCGAGGGCTCCTCCAAAACCTAAAATCAAGAATTGTTAACAAATCTATGAGTCAATACCAAATTGTTCACGGTTTTATTTCTAGTAGCGTTCTTCCACAAATCAACAACATGAAACAAAAGATATAGACAAACTAAATCATATGTTGTGAGCTCGCACCATATAACTCATTCTACTACTGTACGATTTAAGATATCATATCCAAATATTACTTACGAAGTTTGGAATTTGCAGTTTCTCGACAATGAAAGGATTCGTTTTCACTGCCACCAGTAGAGAAAAGAAGGTGAGTTGCAGCAAAGAAGCGTCGTATAAGGGGGCACTTACTAAATGATTTTGCGCTTCAAAATCCAAAATCTACAGATACCTGATTTACTGGAAAAGTCGAATCCATTGAAAGATCGCATCCCGGCAGAGCAGTTAGGATAAGCTATCGACAGGCGGTGAAGGAGAGACGCATGTATATCTATTCCATCAGCTGGATTGGTGCGTAGCTCATCCTCTGTATCCTTCCATTGTACTTCAATTTCTCCTTGTTCGCCTGTTCTCGAAATAGACAACCTAGGGAGGTTTTCTTCGAAGAATTGCAATAAAGGAGTTTGCAATTGCTCCTTGTTGAAATACGAACGAAGCAACCGCAATTCAGTAATCAAACGCCCGATCTCCAAATCCCGAATGGCACGGATTGCAGCAGCATGCCGTTCAACTAAGCACAAGTAAAAGGGAAAACAGCGGAACAATTATGTTAACGGGAAGAGAAAGAAAACAATTTTCTTTCAATTAAATTCCGGCTTCAGTAAAAAGGATCGAAATCACTAAGAATTTCAACATACCATCCTCGTCATTCGCTGCTTCATCCTTTGCTTCTAGTACAGGTGAAGGGCTGGACTTCTTAACCGTTTTCTTCCCCTTTCGCCTTGCCATTCTCAGCTACCAGTCTTTCTTGGCTTTGCTGGACTACTCAGATTGCAGCATTCTGAAATGACTCCGTACTTCGTCACTGGATTTTCAACTGTACAAAAGACTTCCAAACCCTAATGTAGTGCACAGTGAAATTAATTGAAGTTCGCAGTGGGATTCTAAAACATGAAGAAATGTAGCTGCCGGAGATGGAAATAAATAGATTAATTTTCACCGGTAAATCTCTCTCTTCCTCTTTTTGAGCTCTGCCGAAGAACCGATGTTGAGACGTGGGCAAGAAGATTGGGCGGGAGAAAGATGGTGGTTTGAAATCGAATTAATAGCAATGTTGACGGGTTGGATATTACATGTGGGCCTATAATGGGACTCCAGCCCAGAAGGTGATGAAATTCAGCCCAACTTCTTTATTCAACACTTGATAACGCTGTCTCGCTGGTTGCGACCGTGAACCACTTTTGAGGAGCACAGATACTCTCCCCGAGTATAGGAATAGTCTTGAACAATCAAATGGATTATTTTTCTGTCCCTAGTAATGTTTCTGCTAATAAACTCCCACCAACACCACCCAATTTCGTTAATTAGGCCAGGGAAAAGGCCATTATCATCCATGTCTCCGACTATCTCCTAAAGGTGTTCTTTTTCATTCTAATTTCTTAACTTGAATTTCAAAAATGTTACCACCTTTATAGGTGTCTTATAATTGAAGATTTCTTTGAAATTAATTTCATCTACAAGATGGTCAACTAAAAGCTGTTGTTGGTGCAAGTGGAGGAGCCTTCATCATTGCTCGAGTAGCAGAGGTTTTGTTGAATCATTTTGTGATGACTCCTTAAGTTTATCATCCGGTTAATGCGCTCCTTCTCCGATCCGTCTTGTAATACTTCTATATCGATTCATCCGATCTAAACCTTCTTGCACTACTGGATGTTAGTCATTTGGGAACTAATACATTTTTTGTTGAATTGAAGCAAACAGTCAGCTGATTCTAAACATTTTGAACTATGCGGAATTGGACCAATGTGTTTTGGGGTCATTTTGAAGTGCCTGCTAAAACAAGGGCAGAACTTGATAAGAAGGATCATGTCTTAGAAGGGATCAGAGAAGGGACAGTTCGTCGGTTCATTGTTCAAAGTTTTGGGTCAGTGAGACAAGGTGGTGGCGTGGGTAAACTTGTGGTAGTAAGTGATCCCAGGAAGGGTGGGGCTCCGGCTGGCTTTGAGATTGTGAATTCTTGGATCTCTTCAATAGCTTCCATTGTTAAAAGACATGTTAGCAGAATGAATTTAATTCAGTGGAAAGAAATAAAATAATAATGTTTAGAGGGAGAGAAAAGGTTCATTTCGAGATTGTAAAGTAGGATTATAGATTTTTCTGGGAGGGAGGGGATACTCGTTTTGGCATATAGGATTAACCCAAATAAAGTTAGGCAGAAGATGTACTTTTAGGTTGTGATATTATAACAAATTTTTTGTTTTTCTTTTTTCATGTTGTTTTAGTTCAGTATCTTGAGTTGTGACCATAAGATTGTGGTTGCAATGAACATGTCTTTTCGTATTTTCATAATTAACTAAGAACGAAGTATTTGAATGCTAACAAATAGTTTATTAATATGTCTTTTTCTTTTTCAAATGGCATTTTAGAACCACTTTTTCATCACCTTTTATTCAAAACTTTCAGAGTGTTTTCACAAAGATTGGTTGATTGTATCTTGTAGACGAAGTTTGCTGAGTTACTCATGAAATTCAAGCATAGAATAAGTAAAATTATCAAGTCACTGGCTTAGATTCTTTTAGATTACAAGATTTTGTATCTTAGTATTATCCACGAAATATCGCACCATGGAAATAAGGTTCTGATAACGAAAGTTCAAACTTTTTCAAAGGTCCATGGAAAAAAGGTTCACATGGTGGAAGATTCCGAGAGTAACTATCGCACCATGCGACCTCTTTTGATTCTTCTCTTATCTCTCATCAATCCGCCAAGTTGGGTCGAATCGGACGATCAACGGCTCTTCTCCTCTGGATAATCAGGACGTAGTTTTAGCCCTTGAAATTTCGGAAAATTATCTGAAACGAACAACTCGAGAAATGTGGAGAGGAAAATTTACAACGTAAAGTAAACTTCGACGAAACCGCTAAAGATGAAAACTAGACCCTAACCCCTAATTTATCCGATTCAGACAAAAACAACGCCCAAAAATTGTCACGAAAGTCGTCGATTATGATAACGATATATCGCTTCCTTTCCTGTTTTTCACCCAATGTCAATGCAACTTCCTTATTGCGATTGTTTTTCTTCTTGAATTCCCAGGAAAGAACAAGGCTGCTGCCAAATAAATCGACTACGAAAACAAGAAGACGACAAGAAAGGGCGGATTTGAGCTGATTCTCTTACTTGGCCAATAAATTATCCCAAGTGAGTCACTGTTTGAATGAGTAATTTCAATCTTGCTTCAACGTGATCCATTCTTGCCTTTTGGTTTCTGGGTTTTTGTTTGTGGTTATAAGTTGGTGATTTGAGTCAAAACTCTCCATTTTATTTCGTCTTTCTGAAATCCTTCATGGATTTGAAAGCAGAATCTTGGGAAAAGGTTTTTCCTCAAATTGAACTCATTTCAATCTTCCATGGAAAATTTAAGTAATATTAGTGGGGAAAATGATTATACATTTGGGGGTGGGAAGAGCGAAACTAGTTATTTGAGGACCAACGTAACGGCGATGGCATGGATCGTCCGGAAAGCTCTTTGCAAATGTTTGGTCAAACTTCTACAAGGTTACAATGCCAATTTTAACAATTATACAAATTTAAAGGTTCAAACTTCTACGACTGTTTGGGAACACTTTACAGAAAATTCCATTAGACGCCAAATAAAATTTTAAAAAATAGTTAACAATACTTCTTTTTATATATATTTACTCATAAGATCACTTTTTTTATAATATTTTATATGGTAATCTGTTTTTAAATTTGCTATTTTTACAATTTAAAAAATGTAACTGACATGAACTCTATTATCATAAATTTTTTGCTATTTTTACAAACTCTCTGTACTTTTATAAGTTCGAGGACAAATCTAAATTTGTAATTGTGATCAGTGTCACTTCATGGTGGCTTACTTTTTGACATTTTTTTCTTAGTTTAACAATTAAATTAGTTTGGATAATGGTATAGGTTCTATGACTTTTGTTATTTTTGAAATCATTTTAGAAAAAGGCTTTTAATTATTTAAAATTAATTTTAATAAAATGAAAATTAAGTTTTAAAATAATAAAATTAAATGTTTTTAGTTTTAGTAATAATATAACATTATAGTTTAGAATGTTTTTAAATATAGCATAACATAACAGAAAGATGCTTACTCATTTACAAATCTAACAAAATATTACTTCTTTAAAAAACATTTTGAATAGCATTGTCATCTAAAACATTTTCACTCAAAATTTTGAAAAGAAATAACACCGCCACCCTTTTTTTCCTCCACAGGCATGAGCTTGTACACTATTTGTTCATTTTCTCTATTGTTCTAATCATTCTTTCTTCATCCGCTTACCGTCTCTCTTATAAAATCTTTTCCAATTTGTCAACTTCTAACAGTTAGATACTGCCACAGATTCTTTTCATACTAAGTACCAAACAAAAATCTCCACATAAACATCCACTTGGCAAATTTTACTGCCAAATGAACTTCTAAGGCCAACAAACGCACTAAATTCAATCTCATCTTTTGTGGCGTGTTCTATTTTCAAAATCTTGTTCTCATCAATACATGAACAAAACATGGTCTAAGGAATTGTTTTGCACCTTAAAGATACTGAAATCATTTTACTTGTGCTGCTTCTGGCATTATTTTCAAATTCCACATGGGCTGACTTAGAAAACTGTACAAAAGATCAAAGCCATTTTGCTATTTTTAAACATGGTTTGGCCTTCAAAAGTCGATCAACGAATCCGCTCCTGATCGTAATCACGGTTTTAGTTACGTTGCTTTTAATATAATTCTAAATCCTCGCCAAATGGGCTGATTTGAAAAACTTTAAAAATTAATTAAAACCATTATTCTGTATCATATCTTTAAACATAGTTTGGCCAGCAAGAATATATCAATGTATGCTCTCCTGATAGTGATTTACATTTTTTTTTCCCAATTAAACTGATCAGTATTATTTACTGAGTAATCTATAATGGTTTGCATTTGTGGCTGCAGCAATGTTGATACGTTGGCTTGTGATTGTTCTTGTTTCTATTGGGTTACTGACTCCGACCTCCATAGCTCGACCTGAAGTTATTGTAGCAAGCCATGGTGCCGTTGCCGCAGATGATCGCCGTTGCTCCAAAATTGGTATGGATGTTCTACGCGAAGGAGGACATGCTGTTGATGCATCAGTGGCTGCTGCTCTTTGCCTGGGGGTTGTTAGTCCTGCATCAAGTGGCATTGGTGGAGGAGCCTTTATGTTGATCAGATCAGCCAGTGGAAAAGCTCAGGCTTTCGATATGAGGGAGACCGCACCTTTGCTAGCTTCTGAGGTAAATGGTACTCCGCTTGTTTCTTCTTCTTTGTTAGATTTCCAATTTATCATTTTTCATGGAAAAAAAAAAAAGAAGCACAATGATCATATAGTCTTCTTGCTCATTTTATTGTTGTTGGAAGGCTCATTTGTTCATTCATGTCTGAAATTCAAATGTTGTATAGTGATTGATAGTTTGATGGCATTGAATAGTGTTATTTAAGTAGTTCATAGTTATCATTACAAAGCCTTCAGTTCTTTTGGCCAAAGCTTTTGAGTCTATTGGAGACAAAAATGGAGAAATATGGGAGTTTTTAAATGTGTTAAGACCTATCTTTCATCATCATTGTGTTGAACTTTACACGAGCATATGCTTAAAAGTCTTGTGGGTGTAACTTTTGAGTTTTAACATTTGGAAACTGATGAATAATGAGTTGTTATCAATTGGCTATACACAACCTGATAACTTCACTCATCCAAAATTTCTCATTGAATCAGTCTCTTAAATTTTTTTGCATTCATATACAGAATATGTATGCTGGCAATGTTGCATCAAAAGCATCCGGAGCCCTTTCCATTGCCGTTCCAGGAGAACTTGCAGGGCTTCATGAGGCTTGGAAACAACATGGAAAGCTTCCATGGGCAAGGCTTGTTCAACCAGCTGAACGTCTTGCTCGCTTGGGGTTTAAAATATCTCCGTACCTTCATATGCAGATGGTTAGAACAGAATCAGGGATCTTAGGGGATGAAGGGCTCAGGAACTTGTTAACATCAGGTGGAAAATTGTTGAAACAGGGAGATATTGTCCGCAACCAGAAACTGGCAGAAACTCTAAGAACTATTTCTAGATTCGGTGTTAGTGCCTTCTATAATGGTTCGATCGGAATTAACTTGATAAGAGACATCAGGAAGCTTGGAGGGTTACTGTCAATGAAGGACTTGCAGAGTTATCGAGTTAAAATTAGAGTCCCCATCTTATCTCGTACAATGGGTCTTGAGATAACCACAATGCCTCCTCCTTCAGGAGGCTCTGGAGTGATCCTTGTAAGTTTGTTGTCTTATCTTTATGAGCAGTTGTGTTAAAAGTTCGTTTTGTTAGTAACACCACGTTCTACTGCAGATGCTTAATATTCTGGCTCAATATAAACTGCCTTCAGGGCTTTTGGGCCCTCTTGGTATCCATCGGGAGGTTGAAGCATTGAAACATGTGGTTGCAGTAAGGACGAACCTCGGTGACCCTGATTTCTACAATGTTGCCGAAGTTCTTTCTGATATGCTCTCACCCGAATTTGCTGAACAGTTGAAGAAAACCATCAATGACAACAAAACTTTTCATCCAAGCCATTATGGTGGCAGGTCAGTGCTCCTACGTGGGTTCGCCGTTAGTATTTTGATAGAACACTGATATAGTGTTTCTATTTTATTGATACCTTCAACAGAATTACAATATAAAAGCAGTAAAAGAACCCTAACCCTCTGCCCTTCCTCTCTTTCAAGGAATGTTGCAGCCCTAATTCTTCACCAAATTCTTCATACCCTTTTTCCCTCCTCAACTTCCTATTTATAAACAACTAATCTAATTACCCTTTTACCTCTACCCTATACTAATCTAGGTATCTAACATATTTCCTTTATATCCTCATATAAGTGTAAGCATTTCCAAGTGCTTCCTCGTCGTTCCAAGCAAGACCTTCTATCTCTACTTTCTTCCTTTGAGTTGAGCCTGTTGGTAACATATATTCTGTTTGTAACAGATGGAATCCAATCAATGACCATGGAACCAGTCATTTGTCTGTAGTCGATGGAGAACGAAATGCCGTCTCCATGACTACCACTGTGAACTACTATTTTGGAGCACATATACTGTCCCCAAGTACAGGAATAGTCTTGAACAATGAAATGGACGATTTTGCTATCCCGGCTAATGTTTCTGCTAATCAACTTCCACCAGCACCAGCCAATTTCATTAGGCCAGGAAAAAGGCCATTGTCATCCATGTCTCCTACTATTGTTCTAAAGGTCCCTTTTCATTCTAATTTCCTCCAATCACAAATGAACTTGAATTCCAAATTTCACTCTCTCTATAAATGTGTTGTAATCGAAGATTTTCGTGAAACTCCTCCACAGAATGGTCAACTGAAAGCTGTGGTTGGTGCAAGTGGAGGAGGCTTCATCATTGCTGGAACAGCAGAGGTTTTGTTGAATCATTTTGCAAAAGGAATGAGTCCTTTCTCATCTGTGATGGCTCCCAGAGTTTACCATCAGGTTCGTTTCATCATCTAGCTTCCCTTCTCCAACCCATCTCATAATATTCCTCCATTTGTTCATCTGATCTAAACATTCTTACACTAAAATATTAGTCATTGAAGTACAATTTGAAGTTTGGGAATTAATATAATTTGGTTGAAACGAACAGCTGGTTCCGAACATTTTGAACTATGAGAACTGGACCACTGTGCTGGGGGATCATTTTGAAGTTCCTGCTGAAACAAGGGTAGTCCTTGCGAAGAAGGGTCACGTCTTAGAAGGGCTTGCCGGAGGAACAATTTGTCAGTTCATTGTTCAAGGTTCTAGCTCATTGAGACAAGGTGATGGCTTCGCGAAGCTTGTTGCTGTAAGTGACCCCAGAAAGGGTGGGGCTCCTGCTGGCTTTTGAAGATTTTGATTTCTTTGGATCTCTTTTACAACTTCCATTTTTATAAACTGCCGTGATAAATGGTGAGTTTATAACCTTTTAGCCTAATTAACGATCTCTCTAATGTATTAGTGACAAGTTGTTGACACTTCAATTCATTGTGGAAATAATAACTATGTCATTGTATTATATAAAATGCAGAAATAAAAGTATTGTTTGTTTTGAGTTAATTTAATATCTATTTTGATCCTCATTTCAAAAGGTTACATTTTTACTTTTGAATTTTTAGGTCTTCCATTGATTTGATATCTATTTTGATTCTTAGGTTTCAAAATCTACTAGTTCAACTATAGTTTGCTACATAGAAACCTCTTTTTTTTCCCTAAAAAATATCTTTAGTATTTCTTTTGTTATGAGATTGAGGTGTACACCAAAAAGATGGTGTATGAGAAGCATCCAAGTTTTGCTATACCAATTAGTATATTCTGTAATCACTTGGTGGTGGTGGGAGCATATAGTTTGGGCCACTAATCAAATAAGAACATTTCTTTCTTTCTTTTTCTTTTACAACATTCCTATGTTTGACTACTGCAGAATATGTATTAGATAGATGCCAGTGGTGGTTCATTTCAAAAGACAGCTCCCAAATATATGCCCAAAAGCACATAAACAATAAAATCCATATGGTTTGTGGTTTATTGAACTTATATCCTTTCTTTCATAATTTGCTCCTTCAATTTTATTTTATATCTAATTTTTAACTTCCTTACAAGTTCTTTTAAATTTTGAATCACACCCCACCTAACATTTATTCTACATTTATATTTACATTGAATCGTTGTCTTGAAACAAGTTTTTATTGGATTTTTTTTAGTACAATAATGAAGATGAATCAAATATTCATTCTCTATATTGAGTTAAGTTCGCTTCAACCTATTGATTTATAACAAAATGCCAAAATTTAATATCTAAATTTTGAAAGAATCGAGGCTTCCCGTGATATTTATTTTATAGAAACCTTTTCCAGACAAGATGTTCTCTGCATTGTCAAAGAACCTACCATGACTGTCATGCATTTAGTTCATAGATTATAACTACGGGTAATGACATATTTCAAAAGGTAATTGTTTTTTAAAATTTAAATAGAAGCCATCTGTGTCCCCATTCCTGAAAATACATGGACGTTCCCTTATTTTCTTTTTAGATAACATATCATCTTTACGATTCCAGAAGAAGATGGTTAATTGGACCAAGAATGGGCCTGGGCCTGTTTGTTAAAACAGGCCCATACCTCCCTCTTGCTTAAAATCTAAGCTCTATCGGTTTATTCTTAAATTAACTAAATCCTTTCATTGATATTAATTTATAATCAAGGATGTCGAGTTCCTGGTGGACTGAGTCTGAATCTGACGATACTGTTCTTATTTAGGAATAATAATAATTTGAATACTATACTTTTAATCTGAAGATAAAGAGTTGTTCAGATGCTTAAAGTTGAAGCCATATTAAATTTAAATAATAATGATTTAAAAGAGGAAGAAGAAGAAGAAGAGGAAGAAGAAGAGGAAAGGAAAAAGAAAAAAGAAAAAAAAAAGGGGGACGAAGAGTTTATGAAAAAGACAGTTTTCGTTGGAGGAAGGTTTGTGTAATAAATGGAAAAACTGGTTGCTGAAAAAGTAAAAAGGAAAAAAAGAAAGGACCAAAGGGAAAAATAGAAGAGAAAAGTTTATCCGAACCCACACCTGTCCATCGAGGCTCATTGGGCAGCTTAAAACGCGGTCTTTTTTACAAGATTACGACGCTGCCCGATCTGCCCGATACCGGACTGGAAAATTACGGGCAGTCGGTCTCCAGTAATCGCACTCGCTTCTCTCACTTCCCCCTCTCACCCCTTTCCCTCTCAACCCCCCCTTCTCTGAGTGCCGCCGATAATTCTATATCTTCGTTTCTCTTTTGTCTTTTCGATCTCGATCCGACGGTCCACAATGAACCTCCCTTCTCCTCCTTCTTTTCTGTGGTTTTAGATCCCCATACCTCCAGATCTACCATCTCTCTGCTCTGATCTCTCTTCTCGGTATGTTTTTTCTCTTAATTCCTTTTTTTTTCTTCCGTCTATCTGTTTCTGTTTTGTTTCCTCTATTTGAGCTTCATCTTTTCTTGTTTTCTGCTTTTTTTGCTTCATCTTCTTTGCTGTTCTTCACTTTACTAGTGTTTCGGGCTCGTTTCTGAACGACTTAACTGAATTTCTGTGCTTTGTGGAGTTTAATTTCTCGTATATCTATGGTTTTTGTAACTTTTGGGATGGATTTACCGTTGACTTTATGAACACTGGAATTTTTTGCTTCACTGAAAGTTTAGGTCCCTCTGCTATGTTAGAGGATGCGTCAGAAAACATCTTATGCTCTTTTTAAAAAAGGTATTTAAATATGTCTTAGAATGAGTCATTTTGGATTTATTGTCTGCGGTCAAACCTCTGGATAGGCGGTAGAAACTACCAAATCAACACGGTAGGGGAAGGGGCTGACTGAGAGACTGAGAGAATTTCCGGTGGAGTTATGTTTTGTTATAATTTTTAGGTTTTCTTTTTTTCTTTTTTTAACGGCTTTTGAATTTTTGGAGACAGATCTGACGGCGACCACATCTCTCATCAGTGTTTTTTGATCCATTTGCAGGGAACAGTCGCCGCGCGAATGGAGATAGCAAATGCTTCATTAGGTGTCACGCTCGGTGATGGCTCACTGGCATGCGCCAGTAATTGTATAGCTGCTTTACTAGCTTCGGCTCTGGTCAACACCCAGCGCCTGGCTCAGGCAAGGCCCCCTCTCTGTTTTCTAACCTTTTTAATTACCACCTTATCTATAATTTCTGAGTTCTATCAGCCCAGTTAATGAATGTTTCTAGTTGATATGCTTTTCATATTGAGGAAAAATTATGTTTCAAGTCGGTTTTTACTGGATGGTTTTTTGTGTGTTTTTTTATGGAATCCCCCCACCGGCTTCGGCCAACCGTTTTGATGTTGCCGATTTCGGCTGAGCCTTAGTCGATAAAGTAAGCTGTAGGATAGGTGAGAAAAATATCCAACAGATCCATTCACTGCCACTCCTTCCGTTTGGCTAACTGATTCCCATCGTACGGCCTCCATTAGATTATTTTGGTTGATTTTTTCAAACCCAAAAAACAAAAACTTTTTTCTACAAATTAATAAAATAAAAAGTTGAAAACTTTTCATTTTTATTTTTTCAAGGAAATTACTGTAATCACGCGTCATGGGATTGATTCTTTTGGATTTATCTTTCTCCCTTTGTTTTTTGCTCTTGGGCCATCATTTTCTTGACCCCACTTGATGGGTTCGTTGAGGTTTGATGCTGAATTTACGGAAATGACCCTCAACCGACAACTTGAATGACACGCCATATCCCTCTTTTAATTCACTTCATTTCAGTGGTGGAGGATACTATTGATGATTGACACGGAATTTCATTTTCTTTCGATTTAAGAATAAAATAAATAAAGCTATGCTACAAAGTTTATTCGTTTGATGGGAAATATTTCAGTAAACAATTGTTAAGATAGGGAGATGTCACCTTTTTCTTTTGTTGTTGGAATATTATGCTTTGGACTCGGGGTCGAATAATTCTTGGAGTACTTGCGACCTTTTTGAGGATTGTTGGATTTGGAATCAATCTTAATACGTGGTTTCTAGTGCCCAAAAGATTTATCTTTTCATCTTCCTATATCTATTTCTAGCTTGATAGTGTCCGATTGTGATTGGGAAGTTTATTCCCTTCCCACCATCCTCTGCCTTTCTGCTTTTTAATGGATGCCATTTATGACATTCAGTAGAAGTGGCTGATTAAAATTATTGGGTAATTTAGACGTTAAAGTTGGTTCTTTACCACTTTGGTTGGTGACCAGATCCCGACAAGAAAAGACGAGGGCAAAAAATAAAACAAAATAAAATAAAAAGGGGAGGAGGTTAAAGTAAAAACAGAGATTGTCAAATTGGAGGACTGAGACAGGGGAAATAAACAAATGTACGCCTGCCATACTATTCATTTCTGTTAATATGTCCCATCATATTCTGTTAAATATTTTAATATGTCCTTATCGTTACTAATCATCAAGTTTTGAAATTGTAAAACAAAAGAAATTCTGTGGCATTACTATTTTTTTAAAAGGAAATTCAGGTGAACTGGTGGCGGCTACGTTGTTTTAGCATAAATGGTTTCATTAAAATCTATGGCCTACTATGTTGAGTTCAAGTGTACAAGGAACATAGAAATTGATAGTCCTTGTGTGGTTTCTCTGTCTGTTTTTCTTTGATTGCAACGACCATTTTGAAGTGGTGTTTTTGGTCGCTGACATGCTTAACCTTATGGACCATTGTACTCTTGGGAATTTTGTTGCAGGATTCTCTTGGTGCATTTCTGATCAATCCTGAAATGAAAGGAGATAGTTCCACCCTGTGCCCCTCGTCCACACCGCTTGATGCTGGAGAAGATGGTGATGATGATGATGAAGGTGATGGGGATGGCGACTTGAGTGAAGGTGAAGGTGAAGAGGATTTATCATCTGAAGATGGAGATGACTACACCAACAACCTCAACGATAATAACAAAAGTAATTCTAAGAAGAACCCAGAGGGTGGAGCTGGTGGGGCGGAAGAGAATGGAGAGGAAGAAGAAGAGTTTGACGGGGAGGAGGATCAAGACGATGATGGTGATGATGACGACGATAACGATAACGATAACGATGATGGCGATGAGGATGACGACGACGAAGATGGTGATGACGACGACGACGATGATGGTGGAGAGGATGAAGATGAAGTAGCAGATGAGGAGGACGAAGATGAGGAGGACGAAGACGAGGAAGCACTCCAGCCTCCCAAGAAGAGGAAGAAGTAAAAAAAGAAATAGGGAGATGAAAAAGCGGACATAGACACTTTTCATATGTAGCTTTGTTCCCCCGACTTTTGGGTTTTTTTTTTTCTTTTAAAAATTTTTATTTTAGCTTCTTGAGAACGTTTGTTAGGATGTGTTCCAAATTAGTAATTATGTCTCCGCTGCATGATTTTAGAGTACCTTTGAACTTTTTTTAGCTGCAGCAGTGATAAACGGCGATTACTTTCAATGCTTTGATTAATTTGATCATGGAAGGAGTTCACTTTTCGCTGCCCAAATCACATTGTTAAAAAGTATTCTCTACGTATTTTTCATATAAAGGGTAAAGGGCAACAAAGGAAATAAAAGAGTAATATGAGTTCAGATTTTTTTATTTTTCTTTTTGATAATGGAAGGAGTTCACATTAAGTAATAAATAATTATCATTGGAGAAAAACCAAAGTAATGTTAAATAATAAGTAATAAGGATAACATTATAAAAATAACCAAAGTAATGTTAAATAATAATGATAATATTATAAATATTACATAAATAGATTTTTATGATTAATTAAGCTTAGTTTTCATATAGCCACGTGTCACTTTCCTCCTTGTTCCTCCTTGTTCCTTATCCAACTCTTATGTTATGTGTTTTGAAAAGAATTTTCTAATTTACTATTTACTTTATTTGTTTAATTTATATATTATATTTTATTGATTTTTGTACTGTGGTTGTACCTCATTCTTATACCAAGTAATAAACTAAGGTATGACAAATTTAGTATATAAATCCAACTAATTGCAAATTACGTATAAATAATTTGTTTTTTTATAAAAAAGATTTCTTATAGAAATTACAACACCTTTATCATTTTTATGTTGGAATTGTCGTGGATAGAAAAAGAAAAACTTAAATTTAATGAAAAAAGTTGGGAGGGTTTGCTATTTTTTAAAAGGCCTTGAATCAATACTCAAATTAAAAATTAAAAAAACAAACAATAATTCAAACTTCAATTTATATATATATATATAACAATATTGTAGTTGTGATTGTGACTGTTTATAAGCCAATTTGTTGGCAAACAAAACTTCATACTCCAGCTTCATAGCATTAAAATATTTATGAACTAAATTGATATAAAATTTTGTAATTGAAAAAAAAAAAAAAAGAATTGAGTTATAAAATTTGATGTGATAGAAATAGAAAAGAGTTGTAAGGGATCGAAGGATAAGTTGGTCAAAAAATGGTGAAGGCTGTGGCCATTTTGGGAAGAAAGACATTCAACCACTTTCTGCTCTACACTTCTACACAATCTCTTGCTTTCTTCCTGCTTCACCATTATCATTCTCTCACACCTTCTAAATCCCTCTGGCCTTACAACTCTTTTACATGGAGATCCCCTATTTCTTCTTCATGCTATCCTAATTCTCCTCCACTTTGTTCCCACCATTTTTTTTTTGTTTTTTCGTTTCTTAATTCCTTATGGCGGGTCAACCGTCAGATTCTTCCCCTCTTATTCCTCCGGCGCCGATCACCGACCCTAGTGAGATCGACCTTGAAGCTGGTCAAGGGGAACAAATTCAGTGTAGAATTTGCCTTGAGACCGATGGTAATTTCTCATTCCTATGTTTTTCAGTTTTTCTTAGGTTTCGACTGTTTTCGTACGGTTGGTGGGGTTGTTTTCGTTTGGGTATGTTCCACATTTTCCTTCCGGGAAATCATCGTGGAACCTAATTTCTTCTGCTTGCTTTATAATCAATGGCTCAGTGCAGCGTTTTAGGCGAAGTTCTTTGGACCCTAGAATCTTAATTTTCCGAAATTACGATGCGTTTTCTTATGATCATTGTTTCTTTCAATACCGTGAGACTTGAAGTCTAATTAATTAGGTTCTTCGGTGTTAAAAATTCGTTAATTTGATCGTTTGACAAGCGATGTTAACATTCCCCATCCACTTGGCCATTCGTGCTTTAGAATTCTTTGGAGTTGACTGTTCACTTAAAATTGTGTATAACGGTAGGAGAGGGGGGTATCACATTGAGACTATGGGAGTATTTTTAATTAACCAATGTGCGTGTTTCATTACATGATCAGGTAGGGATTTTATTGCTCCTTGCAAATGCAAAGGGACATCCAAATATGTTCATCGAGAATGTCTGGATCATTGGCGAGCCGTGAAGGTATGAATGCTATCTTGAATGCTGGTGGTTGCAATGTAAGTTTAGTTATTGTGATTGAATTTTCAAATGAAGTTGCTGATAATACACCCATGATTCCCTGCATTTGCATGGTTATATTTTCCTCACCTTAATGACTAAGTTCAGCCTTAACAAGTGATTGTTACAATACCTTTCATTGCTTAAGAAATTAACTTGTATTTTGCCATTATTAACTCTGTTCTCCTTGCACCAGCATGTTTGAAGTTTCAATTTTTATCACACGATTGACTCTAATTTAGGGTAATTAACAAAATAAAGAATATCACTACCCTTGGGCGGTATTTGTATCCGCCCGCACCAGTCATATTTACAGTCTCGTTTTTGTCTTCTTAGACTGGTTCTATGTTTATTTAGGAAAATAAAAAAGGAAATTTCTATAGCCATCATTTAGTTACATTTGGTCATCCGTGATTAAAATTGCAGGAAGGGTTTGCTTTTGCTCACTGTACCACATGTAAGGCCCCTTACCATTTGAGAGTACATGCTGTTGCTGACAGAAAATGGCGAACCCTGAAATTTCGATTTTTTGTGACTAGAGACATTATATTTATATTTTTGGCGGTTCAGCTTGTAAGTTTTATTTTGTTTCTATTTAATTTATTGCCAAACCAAGTTATGTTATAGCATGAGATTATTTTTCTGTAGGATAGTTTATATTCCCTTGTTTATCTTTGTGCAGGTAATTGCTTCTCTGGGATATTTGACATACTTAATAGATGGTTGTCAACATTACTGGCTTCGTCTTACTTGGGGTTTTGATAGCAAAATTAGTTTTTATTACATAAGCGGTAAAATCTCAATTGGCTGATTCAAGCTTTGCATGCTCAATTTATGTTATAGCAATAGGGCATAATCTTGTTTGGCCCATAGCTTCAAGCAGTTTGTCTTAGTGACCTTGTTTGCTGGTCTGCTTAGAGCGCTTCTGACTTTTATGGGTTCACATCCAAAGAACTTTTAACATAAGAACTTTGATGATAAGTAATAATATATCCTTTGCTTATTTAATTCTAACATTTTAAGTACTTTTGCGGTGTGCTTTAGTTAGAAAGGAGTGTCTTTTAAGTTTTAATTAAAAGTATATTAAGAATTGGTAAGCTACTAGTCGGGGTGTATCTAAAATTGTAAAAGTTGTGATATAAGTGAGAAGAATTGTTGAGAGGTTGTTTTTACTTTTTAGAAAGAAGTTGATGACGAGAGGAACTGTGTAGTAGAGGAGTGTAGAGACTAGAGAGACCAGGGTGAGATTATGATGGAAAAAAAGTCTGTGAGATAAAGTGTGTAGAGAGATGGGAAATCTTTTGTGCTTCATAGAAATTATTGAAAACTAATGAAAGTTTGAGGGCAAAGAAGAACAGCTGAAAAAAATGTGCTTATTACATTATCGCAATATTTTATTCATATTGTTGTTGAACCTCGTAAGGAGGAAGTAGTTAATGGATTATGGTCCTTCACTGTATGAGTATTATATTGAGTCAACTTGAAATATGCAATATCAATTTGGTCCCTATCATTTAAAATTTGTTCAATTTTAGTCCTTGTACTTTTAAATGACCAATTTTAGTCTCAACTTTTTCAAGTAATCTATAATTTAGTCCCTCCTGCATGCTTATTAATGATTTTTGAAAATAATTTTTTTATATCTCTTAGCATTTTCACTATAAATTTTGAAAATATATTCACATATCATATTTCTTTACGTGAAAGTTATTGTTATTATTTAGCCAATTTTTATTTTTTTAGAAAAATATTAACTTTGAGGGACTAGGTTTAAGCTTTGTACATGGGCTAAAATTGAATTTTTGAAAGTATGTGGATTAAAATTGAACAAACCTCAAAATAGAGACAAAATTTTAATTTATTTGATTTCTTTATGTTAGATGCTATTGTGTTCTACAAAATCGAAAGACATATTTCAATTCTTTCAATTTTGTTTTTATTAGTTTTTGCGTTATTTCCTATGCAGGGGCTTTATTATTTTTTGCATTGCTCGGCGTATCTGGCTGCTTCATCACTTGTTATGATCGGAGAGTTAGGAGTGATTTGGCTCAACCATGTAGAGAATTGTGTCTATGTTGTTGCCACCCTGGGTATAAATCCATACTTTGCAGTTTCTTTTTTAATTATGTTAAAAATTTATTATTTTCAGATTTTAACAATGCTTGTTGAGGAGCGTAGGCTCATTCTTTGGCATAACTGCAGCCATGCAGTGATGATTCTCTAACACGACTGATCTTTCTCTATTCTGCTTCCCATCCCATTGTAGTGAAAGAATGTTGCTGGAAATATAGAATATTCAATATTTAGCCAAGCTAAGAATTCGTTCAGGCTATGTTAGATTGATGACTAAAATCCTTATCAAAGCTCGTTATATCTATCTTCATCAAATTATAATTTATAAATGCTGGAAATATTTTCCAAACAATAGTATTTTTAGTTTATTCACCAGCATCATATTTTTATGTGTTTCTTGCATCTTTACAGACTATGTGCAGACTGTCATTTACCTGGTACTCTTTGTATGTGGACCGACTGTACCACTTGCTTCGAAAGTTGTGGAAGCATAGCAACTGAATGTGGATGCCTAGGTGGTGCTGGTGAAGCAGGACTGCCATTATTACTTATAATGGCCTTGATTGTTCTTGGTTTGTTCACAGTGATTGGTATATTCTACAGTGTCTTGGTGGCTACCATGGTTGGCCAACGAATATGGCAACGACACTATCACATACTTGCGAAAAGAATGCTAACAAAGGTGAGTTGATTGATCTCTTTTGAGCTTTATTTGTGCATAACTTTCAAACTCTGAGCTAGGAGGGTAAATACTTGAATATGGCTTCTTTTTCTGTACACTAGACCGGCTATTGAAATAAACAGAACCAACTAAATTTGGGCGAGTCTGAGATTTCATTTTGAAAAATGTGTTCTTAAGTGAAGCATATATTTTGTAAGCAAAACTAATTAAATGTTTCATCTAAAAGTACTTTTTTAAGTGCCTTTTATCTACTTTTATAATTTTTCAAACTGCGTGTGATTAAAGAAAAGTGTTTTAGATTAAAAGTACTCTTCAAAAATTTCAGTAAATCCCATGATTTAAAAGAGAGCAAAATTACTAGTCGTCCAAACACACCCCGTTAGAAAATGAAAATAAAAGTCAAACATCATGGATGAAGGTGGATGCCCAGCTGGCCAAGCACATCCATTCACGAGGGCTGTCATATTGGTCTTTGGGATGAGAAAAATAACAGGAGTGGGGGACACTAAAACCAAATGACATATTCCCATGGATGGATTGATTGTGAATCGACCATTTTTGTAGGTTGGAGGATCAACCAGCAATTTTCGGATGGTAATTATGCAAGTCGTGCTATTCTTGAATTGGCAAGAATGGACTAATTACGACTAGAAAGTTTCACTTGTGAATAATATGTTGGTTGGTTAGGTTTTTGATTGATTACTATATTTTGGGATGTTTTGATTTCTCACAGGAATATGTTGTGGAAGATGTAGATGGGGAGATGACAGGATCTGACTGGTTGCCTCCACCACTTCCTGCAGAGCACGTTCAACAGCTGAAAACTCTTGGCCTTTTATGAGATGAAATGTGTCAGTTTTTCACTTTGCCCAGAAGAGCACCTGTTGAAGCTTGAACTCACCATATGCTTTTGCTGCTCAGTTGCACTTACTACAAGTTACTTTGGACCAAGAAAGTCCTATACATATGCTCTCAAATATGTGACACCCTCAGCCTTCTCTTCTGTATTCTTAGAATGGCTAGCTTGAAGCTCTTGATCTTCTTACTTTCTTTCTTTCGTCTTATCCCTTTGATGAAAGGGAATGGGAACGAATTTGAATACCTACAATCGAAACTGACATAAGTCTCCAAATTAATATGCTTTTAACGTTTCTCTTACTGAGTATAAAGTACATTATATTTGTGAATTTTCTACTATCACTTCCGTCTTCCTCTTTGTTAGGCACACATTTTTATCATTCTTTTTAAAAATAACGAAACTTTCCTCGGCCTGCTGGTATATATATATATATATATATATTTCTCATTCTTATCTCCCATTTGTCAAAAACTGGATGGTGATAAGTATGAGATTCTTGCTGATGAGTCGATAGATAATTCAATTCTTTTAAAACGACACTTTTGTAAATATTAAGCACATCTTAGCATTTTAAAAATGGTCTTTCCTTAGGATTTTATTATAAAAAGATCAAGTTTTGACTGGAATATGTTCGCAAAAATTGGTTATTGCAATTGAGATAAAAAGAAAGTTGTTATAACATTAGAATTATTTTTACCAAACCATAATGATAATGAAAAGTGGTGTAGCCTTTTCTTTTATTATTTTTTTTAAATGAAATTTTATTAATGAATCAATTACAATAAGTTTGAATTGTGCATCTTAGTTACAGTATTGCTATACATAATCTATCATATTTATAGTTATTCTTACCGAATAACAATAACCAAGAATATGACATTTTTCAAAATTTTAACTCATATCATGAGAGTAACAATAACGATAGTGGGTTGCACATAAATCTCAAATGCAGTCCAATTGGGTACTCTCAATTTTTCAATTCAATGTGAACTCCACATTTTTGTAGGATTACGAAATATAGATAAAAAAAATGTAATAAAATGAAATCTACTTATTAAAATAGCTATTGATTTATAAACAAGTGGGTAAGTTGCAGCCTAATTACTAAGTACTAACCATGGCTACATTAGTTTACTTTCCATTAAGAATAACCTAATTATAAAATATGTGCTTCTAAATATCTTAAGGGTAGAATAATGCACTAAAAAAAATCCAATCAAATTCATTTTTAATAGGTACATATTGGAAGAGTGAAATTGATTACATAATAAAATTTATTGAAATGTGTATATAATTTATGACATTAATGTGATTATTATGGTTAAATTATGAATTATTTATAAGCTAATTAATAAGATGCATTTGAATGATTTAAAAGAGTAAACAAAACAAAATGCGATGAGTGTGGACTGTCACCGCCCACAACCAGTAATATGGTGCCACGTATTGTGTACAACGAAAATGTATAATTAATGTGAAGAACAAATAGTAATTAGACACGTATTAGTTACATGAATCTGATGTGTTATGCGTTTGTCGGTGATGTGGTTTTGGTTTTTGAGATCAAAACCATTTGCTCAGTTTCGCTGTTTTCCGATTCTCAAAAACCACTTTCCTTTTCCTTTTCCATTTCCATATTTACAAACAAAAATGAAAAAAAAATAGTAGAAAAAGTAAAATCATCAAAAATAAAATATTTACACTTCATATATAATTTTGTCTTTGAATCATTTTCTTCCAAGTGAAAAAAACCACACTAAAGAATTTGATTCTTTTCTTGACTTCAATCTCTACCCCAAATTTGGAGAAGAGAAAAAAAGAGGGAATAACTCCATTCTTAAATATATTTTTTTCTTTTCTAGATTGTAATTTAAACTATTTTGACCAATTGCTTCATAAGGACAAATTAATTTTAATATTTGTCATTCGTTAAATTTTTTATTATTAATAATAATTTTGTTATTAGATTTATGTTTGAGAAATTGTTAAAATAAAACCTTAAACAAAATATTTACATTCAAGTGCAATTGAATTTGTCTTTTAATCATTTTGTTCTATTGAACTTAAATAGTTTGTCATTTTTTTTAATTTTTTGAAAAACCTCTTTATGTTTTCAGTAATAATAGGCTAAAGTTTTATTTATCATCCTTAAAAGCCATTTCAATTCTAATCTAATTTTTTAGTTTACTTTTACTTTAAATGTAAAAGAAAAACACTCTTAAAACATAAGTAATAAAAAAAAAAAGAAAAAAAGATCATTTGGAATTTTTTTCAAATGAAACTTAAATTTTGTTCTCAGAATTATTTTCAAATATGACAAAAAAAATTTAGAAATATAACAAAATTTTAATTTTTACAATACATTAAGATAGATATAGACACTACATGAGTTTATCACAATCTATCATTAACAAAATATAAATTTTGATTATATTTATAAATATTTTTTCAACCATTTTGGTAGTTTGCTTCAAAAGAAAGATATGTTCCTCTTTTTTTTATTGAAAAGCAAAGAAGAGCTACCCTCTCTTCATTGTTTGAAGGAGAAGATTGAATAGGACAGACATTTATTTAAAAAGAGTTTGAGATAATTAACATTGTGGAGTTGGTTTTTCTTTTTTTTATCATTTACAAGTCCTGAACTATTGGTATTGCCTTTTACCACTTCCCACCAAACCCACTAGAATATTGCCTACAAAATTTCCACCACCAACTTCATTGAAACACCACAAGACATCCATTATAATGGATAACTTTTGTATCCTATCTATCATAATATACATAATCTTATTATTCTCAATTAACAATTCTTGTATCATTTAACAATCTGTAATTTCTTTATAAGTTTATCAAGAATACGTGTTCCATTAGAGTTTTGAAATACTAATATTCTATTATAATTCAAACAACTATCCCAACTTTGTTACCAAGAAATCCCTTTATTTGGGTATTGGCAACAATCAAACAAGACCCTTCAATGAAATATAATACAATTAAATTTCTCCACAAAGGGTTTAGGGTCCACCCATAGGAAAAGTAAAACCAAAATGCCCAAAAAACCAGACTAAGTCATCAAAGGTCACTTTTTTTATTTTTTTTTTTAATTTCTTTTTATACACTACACCGACTTGTCAGCCTTATCCACAATCATACCTCAATCTGAATATAAATTATGTCATCCTCCTAAAGGGGTCTCCTCAAAATCAACTAAGAGGAGAGTTGAAAAATCACAGCCATGGCGGATATTGCAATTCTTGTAGCAGAGGAATACGAGAGGAGGACGAAGAATCCAAGGCGAGGTCAAGAGATGATCGGGCAAGAGCTTCAAGATTTGGGTTCTTCTGGGGTTTCCATATCTGCAACTGCTACTTCAATTAGGATGAAGAAGATGATGGAAATGGCAAAAAAGCATAATTACTCTGCTGAGATGTCGGAATTCAATTGGGTTTTTGAACCCAAATCTCAAATTGGTCGAGCTGCTTCCACTGGGTTCTTCTCAGCTTGAGTTGCTCTGTTGGGTTTATATATATATATTGTAAATGTTTCTCATCTCTCTCTCTCTCTCTCTCTCTCTCAAATTTGTACATTTTTTTTCTTTTTTCCTTTTTTGGATTCTATTAGTTTTGAAATGCTTTTGAATTCGAGAGAAGAAGGGTGGGATTGTATTATGATTTGATGATTATTATAGGGTTTGAATTAACCATATGAATGTTGGGAAAAGATGGATGATTTGGTTTTCAAGAAATCATCAAGAGTTGGTCACTTAGTTAGTGCTTTTAAATATGTTATATGGTGGATGGATGAGGCTGTTCAGATCCCATATTGAAAAATCAATGAATTTAGTTGTTCATAGTTATGCTTTGGGATCAATCCACCATTTAAGATGGTATCAATAGTAATCTGATATTTATATAAATAATAATATTTGATATTAAATCGTAGACAAAATTTTAAATAAATCACCTTGTGAGCTTTTAAACTCATAATTATAATTATGGTCATGATATCTCTTTATGTAATTGATATATAGTTATGAAATTTTGGTGGCATTCAAAGAAAGTGAAATTAAGAGTGTAAATGAAATGATGGTAAAGGTTTGTAATGGTGACACATTTGTGTCTTATCTGAGAGGCCATTTTGGTTTATTCAAAATTTCGTCAATTTAGGTTTGGTTTTTTGTAAAAAAGGAAAAGTTGCTTTTTAAAGTACTTTTCAAATTCATTGTTTTCAAGTCCAAGCTTTTAAAAGTTAGGTTTTGAACATCCAAAGTTCTATTTCTACATTAAATCTCATATAGAACGTAAATTTGATCATCTAATGGGGATATATATGGATACATAAAAATAATTTAGGAAAATTATAAATAATAGAACATTTTCATAAATATAAATGTAATGAATTTTGTTTTTAGTGATTTTGTTTTTTAGTTTGTCAATTTTTCTATTATGAAAAAACTCCGTAAATTTACAAAACTTTGACTTGGACTCCCAATAAAAATTGTTTTATAGTTTTGGACCAACGTGCTTTTCTTGACCAAGGGCTTTCTCTTCTCTTACCGAGATGCTTGCGCTTGGACCTTTGTTTGACAAATAAATATCAAGTTTTTTTGCTTCTTTGCGCTCATCTAGAGTTTTGATTTTAGGACGGGGGATGAACCTCACTCGCACTCTTGCTTTAGTTCTTTCCATGGTGAACCTTCTTCTTGCAATTGTTTCAGATATAGTAGTTTCAAAAAGTCATGAGTTCTATTCATAATGGTCATCTGCTGTAATCAATGTTTCATTAAAAAAAATCTATGTGATAAGTTAAATGTTCTTTCTTTTAAAAAAATCATTTTTTTGTTTCAAAATTTAAAATAAAATATTATTATTCTTAAAAAAAAAACCCCTTTGTTAATTTTATTTAAAATATTTTTAGAAACTGATGTTACCATAAAATTAAAACATAATATCTATCAATATCAACATATTTAGACATATACTCTTTGAGTTTGCCTAAAATCATTTTTTCTTCAAATAATAGTGTTTGACATGAACTTAAATAGATATAAAATTGTTTCAAAAAGAAATTAGGTGATAGTAATTTTTGTTGGGTGATTTTCAATCAACCACTCCTAAAAATAGATGTCTAATTCAGTTTTCTTTTTATAAAATATTGGAATAAAAGAATGTACGTGATTCAATTATTAATAAAACAAACAATTATATAAATTATGAATTTTCTTTCCCCGTCTATATATAAACATATATGTATCATGCATATAAGAACTTAACAATAAAATAAATAAATAGAAGTAGAGGTTTACCATAATCAAAAAATACAATTAACCAAACAATAATGATTAAAAATCATTTCTAAATATATGAAAATTGCATTTAAAAGTTTGATATCAAATACAAATTTAATTGTTTAAAAATCAATTTTACAAAAAAAAATTATACTTAAATTTGTTTTCTAAAATCAATATTCAACTATCAAGACTTTTTTTTCCTTCAAATTTATTGATTAAGACTTTTTTCCCTTTCAGATTTATTGATTATTTAATGTAATAGTGGTTGATTTGATGTGCAAAAATAATGATTAGTTTTAATTCGTTTATTTAACTATCTTATTATAGGAAAAAAAATTTATTCAACTTATAATCATTTTGTATTTATTGAGAGAGCTGATGTTAATCATCCTGAATGTCTCTAATTTTGAGCCCTAAACCAAACTTACAGATAAGAGTTGGTGGTGGCCATGTGTTTTTAAAAGATTACTTCCTTGTATAATGTATATTTAATGACTTCAATACACCAACAGATATATATATATAATGTAGCTTTCAATCAATTCATTAAATTATTTCTATCTTCAACCACAATTGAAACTCACAGTAAACGAGTCCCAATTCAAATCACCGTTAACACAAGAGTAAGATCCTCAACCCCATTTTAGAAGACCCATCTCGAGTGTTTAATTACAAGTTTGTCATGTATATATGTGTGTATATATATTTGTTTCATTCAATCACAAACAAAAAAATGTTTATAATAATTTTTTAAAAAAATGAAAGAAAGTTTGTTACATGATTAACAATTGAACCAACTATACAAAAGATATAGGGAGTATATTCCATATTTGTTTTATATTTTTCTTTTGTTCGTTACCAAAGGAGATACGTTAAGATGGGTGCAACACTTGACCCTAAGATTACTCTTTTGCAATGATCAATTGCACTTTACTAACCAAACTCATGACCGATGACCTAAACAGACAGAGCCTTACAAACCTTTACACAATGTATTCCACGATTGAAGAAAGGAACAACGACAATACGTAGCATATTCCATGATTGGACACTTAGATGAATATATATGTATTGCTTAGGATACCCCATGTTGTTTTAATTTTGTTTGAATTCTTCTTTGTTTTGTAATTGAAAGAGATACATAGAAATGGGCGCACATCTTCATTCAAATATTACTCTTAATCAAACGAATTTGTTGCATCTTAATTTCTTACCAACTCATGACCTAAACAGAGTCATATTTTTAATTTTCAGCAATATACTCCATGGTTAAAAAGGGAAACGGCAATATGCACCAAATAAAATTCAACCCTGAAAAATTGAAAAAGGAATGAATCAAATCAACAACAAACCCCATTTCCAAAATAGATAAGGATTCATCTCCCCTTATGCGTTACTTCTGGTTTGTGGTACTATTACTTTACAATTGAAGTAGTTCATCTACTTTTTTTGAATCTGACATTAAAGGTCAAAATCTTATGAATTACCCTCCGCTGCTCCACCACGAGATTTTGCCTGTTTAACATTTCAACTTATTGCTATTGTCCGACATACAGAACAATTCAGTACATCATGCGAACTACTGTAGCTCCCACAACCCCATTTAGGACAAACTTATTCTCACCAACAGTAAATAGGTATTTGGCTTCACCATCTAAAACCTGTTTTTGCTTTGCTTCTTCTCCTCTTTCACCCATCCCCTGATTCTGGTAATGCTAAAAAGTTAAACACACTGACTTTAATAATGCAACTTATCTCACCAAATCACTGTTCTTTAAAGACCGTGTCCTCAGTTGCCCTCATCTTTTGGTGGGTGTTCAAAAGTAGAAGAAAACAAACTCCAAACTGTTTCAAAAGGTTCGAGGAAGTAACGAGATTCAAACACTATAAAAAAGAAAAAAAGGCTTTTGGCTTTAGTTTCAGATCATCCCAATGAGAAACATTTCAAGTTTGTTTAAGTATAGAGTTAATATCTTGAGTTTAGTAAGTTTGTCTTTAGGTTGTGGCGGTGTAAAATAAAGTTTTTCTATTAATGTGCAAACTTATTTTTCGATAAACGTGCAGGTGAGCTAAACACAATCCATTGGTTTTCACTTTCGCCATCGGGGTTTAACTATAGAGAAAATGAGCTCAATTAGTTTGTTGTGCATTTAGATACAGAGCATTAAGTCCTTCTCCTACCATCTCCACCTAAATCCCCATGAAAATATCAAGGGAGAATCCATCAAATTTTGAATGCTTCTCCTTTCACTCAATGTTCTTAATAAATGCCATCACATACCATGTTCTATTTACATTGTAAGAGAACCATAAATTAGATCACCAACTCGCATCCACTAAAATTATAGAATTAAGTTTGCACCATAACTCCTGGTCCTACGGAGACAACAAGCCCACATCAAGAGAGACTAATAGACGATCATCTAACAAACTAATATCTTAAAAATCTCAATAGATCATTTGGATTAGCCAAAGTAAACTACCTGATGGAAAAAATTTGTTGTGATTTGGGTGATTTTAGTGAGGATTTCAGTGCGTTATTGGGTTAAGAAAAAAAAAGGGTCTCCGTCAAGATGTAAATCGGGTGTCTCCAAAATTAATGATTCGTTGACGAATGACCAAGAAGAGTAGGAAGCAATCAGGCAAACAACACATCAAACAGTTGGGTTGTGTAATTGCAAGTAAAGAGAAACATACACGATTAAGATTTATCTCGATCTAGCTAGAGAGATCGATCGAACCAGAAACGAGCTGTTCCCTTAACGTTATTGCTCGTCAATGAAGGAGAGAAAAACAATATTTCCCTAGTTAATCTACAGAAAATCAACATTCTATGTTGTTTAATTCTATTCTGTGATTAAAAACAAAATAAAATTGGTGTTTCGCCCTAGAAAAATCTATATATACTGTTACCATGCAATGCCGATAACAAAAAGATGAGCTCCTCGTCACTGCCGTCGTACTCTACACGGTCTCGAAGCCTATGGTAGCCGGCGACGATATCGTCCGGCAAAACCTTACTCCGGCAAAGCGGACAGGTAGCGAAACAGAGTTTCAACCAATTATCGAGACAATCCTTGTGAAAAGTGTGGTTGCATTGCAATTTCCGTACCTTCTCTCCTTCCTCGAATTCAGAGAGGCAAACGGCACACTGATCGGCGATACTTGGGGTGACCTTATTTGAGAAACGGATGGTGGGATTCTTGTCTTCGATGAGTTTGAAAAACTGAGCTGTCGTGATTACGCGCTTGTCGGCGTTAGGTCTTAAGCCGAAGATGGTACGAATGAGAATAACGAATTCAAGAAGTAAAAGGGTGAAGAAAACTGCGGTCATTGTGTGGAGGTGGGAGAAGAACTCGGAGAGAGCTCCCATAGCTTCGTCCTGATAGAGATGGGGGGAAGGGGAAGGGGAAGGGGAAGGAGGAGGAGGAGGAGGAGGAGGGAGAGATAGATACCCAATAATTCAATTCTTTTTAATTTTATAAGCTTTGTGAAAATTTCATCACACACTATATTCTCTCTTTTCCTTTCAATTCTTTCCTTTTCCTTTTCCTTTTCTTTAGTCACAAAATGTTCAAACTCCGGGATTTATAGGATTTCTGTACAACCAACCTCACTTCGGTACACGTGGAATTCCTCAAACCCCGTTTTATGATAACCCACCCCCATCCAACGTTTATATTATTATTTTCTTTCCCTAATCATACTTTTATTGTTTTATTTTACATTCAATTATTGATTATGTGTTACTTTCATATATACCAAAATATCATACTCTTTCTCTTCTGCTCTCTCTCTATATATATATATATGAACATAGGTTAATTTATTATAAGCTTAAAATGGGTTTTAATCTACCTCTACTTTGGTTCCAATTACTCTGCAAAGCCTTTTACCTCATCAATTCTCTATCTTTCTTGGGAGAAAAACTAATATAAAAAACTATATCAACTTATTCATAAACCATATATGCTATGATCAATAGACCTCTTACTTTTACATACTCCTAAAATTTGTTTGATTTCCTACTAATTAAGACAATATATAATATTCTATCAAAATGTTAAAAAAGTTGTTTATTTTTCTTCTTTTTAGAGGTAGAAGTACATATAACAGTAATCTTACTTATGTATATATGTGTGTGGAATTATGGATAGCGTCGACACCGTTATATTATCATGTTTGTTTTGTAAGATTTATATTCAAGAATGTTTTAAATTTACAAGACGTTTCGAGATGTGTTTCACTAATTTATAACTTATATAATATAACATGTATAATTTTTAAAAAAAATGATAAATATAGTTGACCATTTATTTTATTTATATAAATGTGGATAAGATTAACACACATCACACACATTTGATTAAAATATGGATTTTATATTATTTAAACTACATTAGATAAAATTCATACACAGGTTGATCATCATTGTATACAATAATTAAAACAAAACATCAATATGTGTTTAGCTTCCCAAAGATATCAACACTAAAATTTCTAAGGAGTTTTCTTCCAAACAAACATGGTTTAAATTCATTGATGTTCTTTAATAATCATTATTTACCTTTCTTTTTCATAGTCGTTTTAAGAGGTGGGCTTTAATTGGTTGACTTAGATGAGGATGCAATATAATGTCTTAATTAATCTCATTCAAGTGGACAATTAAATCAAATTATTATAATTTCAATCTTCTATTTTGACTATTTCAAATATAAGTTTTTTCTTTTCTTTTCTTTTAGTTTAGTTTAGTTTGTGTGACGCTTTGATTTCTTAACCTAAAGGTGTGGTGAAATTGACAAATTAAAGAAAGCAAAAAACTGCACAAATAAAACATATATGAATACAATTTTGAAGATAATGAATATACACCCCCTCTAAACTTTAGAACAAAAATGATAAATATCATAATGGTTTTGTGTTTTGAGTTTGGACCAACTTGGAAATTGGGATGTTAAATAATAATTGATTGGGGAAAAGAATGAGTTGGTTTTGAACTTACCCAATTTCCAAGAAAATCAATCCCTTTGCCTTTCCTTTGTTTATTTCTTTATCTCTTGTTGAATTGGCCAACTCATAGAACATCCCCTACTTAATTATCTTTTCTTCATATGAAATTATGAATATCGTTTTCATTCTTCTTTCTTTTCTTCTTCTTATTTTAATTTCTACAAACTTGAGATGTTTTTCAGCCTGCTTCAAACTCTATAGCCAGTTTGATTATATACAAAAATGGTTTTTGGCTGTTAATGATTGGAATAATTAATAGATTAACAAATATATCCAAATACACAAAGTTGGTGTAATAAAAAAGCATCTCTCCATATAAGGGAAATGAGAGGGAAGAAAAAGAGTTGAAATATTTCCTAATAAGCCCATGTTTTCTAACCATTAATTTTTCCCATAAATGGCATTTTCTAAACAATATACCAAAAGGAGACCACCACCACCACCCCATTCACCTTTAAATTATTCATATTTTGTTTTATGTTTTTCAAATTTACTTTATATCGTTCAATATTTATATTTGAAATGTGTTTCTACAAATAATAATTTTTTTTTATCAAGATTTTGAATTTTTAACTTTTAAAATGTAAATTTATACTAAATAAAAATAAAAATATTTAGATAGACAATATCTTGTGTTATAAACTCAATATATATTCTTTTTAATTAAAATATTCTTTTTATAAATTATATGATAGTACAAAAATTACTTAACATGGCTGGTAAATAAATTAATAATACTATATTTATAAATGATAATGTATTATTGTCAACTAATATCTATTGAGACATTTTTTAAAAGATCAAAATAAATTAAAATATTTATAAGATATAGCAAAATTTTGAATTCTATCCATAATAAAAATCAATAGACTTCTATCATTGTCTATCAATGTTTATTATTAATAGAATATGAAATTTTGTTATATGTTATAAATATTTTGTCAAATTTGCTATTTTTGACAATCTTCATAATTATAAATTTGTTTATTTATTTATAAATATAGTATCAAAAGCATCTAAACACCATGTTTAAATGGTTAAAAAATAAACAAACTATTCACAATCCATAGCACACAAAAAAACGACAAAAACTCACTATACTTGATTTTGCACGAACGGTTCGCTTTTTCATTTTTTACCATACTCACTATTTATATTATAATTTGATTTTTTAATTTGTTACCAAATATATATGTGTGTGTGTGAAGTACAATTTTGTTTCCACTAAATTCTTTATTTCCAAATTTACCAAAATACATAATCATATACATTTGAATTTACCATTTACAAGATGGAAAGAACAAATACATAATTAATGTCACCTTTCAAATCTCAATACAAGTCTTCATTGAAGTTCAAGATTAAAATCTCTCACATTTTAGTAAATCAATTGTAAAGTTGACATAATTAGTGAGTGTTAATTGAAGTTTTAGAAAGAGACGTAAAATTGGATGGAATTAATAAACATCAACAAAACAACCCTAATTTTATTGTAGACGTACGGCTGCTCTAATCAAATAATAGAAATCTTTCTTATTTTATGAGTATTGTGGGCCGACAAAGTTGAATGAGACTGGATCCATTGGACCCATTCCGAAGTCCACAACCACACGTCAGCCCATCTCTTTCCGTCGCCACAACTTTACAGTTTTACTCAAATTACCCTTTCCATCAATAATAATTCCAAACCCTCCCGCCCAAACGAAGAAAATCTCTCCATCGCAAATTTTCACTTTATATTCCTTCCTTTTGCCTAATTGGATGAATGGTTTAAATTGTTGATGTGAATGTTTAAAGATTTGAAAAAGATAATAGAATGTAATATTAATTTCTTTCTTTCTTCCTTTCGTATTAAACTTTTGAAATTATTAGAAATGGATATGGAAACAATGGATTTAATCAAAATGTAGAAATTTTGACTTTTGAACATAGTTTGGTGGAATTTAATTTGATATTATGTTGGTAATTCATGGCAACTGTTACCACGCGTGTCGTGGCATTTTCTTGATAAAGTACTGAAGAAATAAGACCTATGTAAAGACTATGAAAATGACAATTGTTTTTTGTCACACAACAATTTTTTTCACTATTGTTTGTTAATTACTAACTATATATTGTTATTGTTATGAAATCAACCATCATGCCTACGTTTTATTAACACATACAACACCCATTTTTGTTTTAAAAAGTTGTCATGAAGAACTATCTTATGTAAGTTTGGGGATGATTGAATTAAATTTAAAGTTTTGGGTGTGTAATCTTAACTTGTATTGTTAAGAGGTCGTCGTTGTAATTTTTCAAATCGATAATATACATAGATCGTTACTAATGTAAAGGCATGAACATATGTATTGCAAGTCTTAAGTAGTAGAATTCATGCTTGAGGGTGGGATGAAGATTCAAGAATATCATTAGCAACCTTCAACTACTCAGATAAACAACATATACACTCTTAATTTAAAAGACACGATTCATATACGAAATCATTTGGACTTGAAGGATGAAATGTCCGTGCGTACCAAGCACCCAAAACTACATACAAAAATGCCCTTCTACCAAAAGAAAGTGTTGATGATATTGAAACATTTGTTGAATGCAACACAATCTATTTTTCAAACTATAAGGACCAAAATCCAATTAGGGTCCATTCTATTTATAACTAAAGGAAAGGAGATATGTTTGAGCCTTTGAAGAGATAGGGATAAAAACCTCGTCAATGTATTTATAGATAGAAAGAATTGTTTAGAATGGGTGCACTTTCAATACATCTAAATTACTCTTATTGTTTTATTGTTAGATTTATCTTTTTAAAAAAATGTTATTTAGTATTTTCTCACATGAGACGATCTTTTTATTATGATTTAACAAATTTTCTTAAAATTTAACTTTGAGTAACTAAATTTACTAAAACTAGACAATTAAAGTACATAGATTAAAATCTTATAAACTCTGAGATCAAAACGATAATTTAGTTTGCCTACCACATTCGTTTTTTTAAGAGAGAGAAAATTGTGATAGTTACAAATATAACAATTAAATTAAAAGCATTAACATATATAGCAACATTTTAAAAAATGAAAATATAGCAAAATTTGTCGAACTCTATCGATAATAGCCACGGAGGTGTAGCAACGATACACTGAGGATTATATTTTACAAATTTATTAAAGCGATGTTATACACTTTTATCTCCAAAATTGTTGTCTGTATTTGTTTAGAGAGTTTGGTGTTAGAAGTGGAAAAATGGGTGCGGCCCAAGCGAGAAAGACAAAAACCAATGGGCCTTTCGGCCGAAGACGGTTTTAGTCGGACGTAAGAGATAACCTTTTTTAAACCTAACCTTTAGGAGTTTTCTTCCAAAAAAGAATTAAAAAGTGAGGACAAAGATGAAAGCAAAAAACGATACGAAAGAGAAGAAAAAGGTAGACAACCTAATCTCAATCTCCGATTCCTCTCACCTTAATGGAATTTCCGTACTCCGTAACCACCGTACCCTTCCATTTCCTTCAATATTTTCACATAATGCCAATTCCTTTTCATTCTTAAATTAATTCTTTTTTTCAATTATTAAATTATATTATTTTCGTCATTACCATTCAATCTTAACTTTAATTTGACTTTTCCTTTTATAATCATGAATCATTATCATATTATAATCTCTTTTATTCTTGAATAGGATGATAATTGTAACTATAAAAATTAACACTCGTACAAATGGTCAATTGAATCGATCTGAGTTTGATAAACTTTTAGTATTAAAAATATTATAGTGGGATTTAACGTCAAATTGTACCCAGAGTATCTAACGTCAAATGGGGAAAAAGCTCGGTACTTGGATAATGTTGAATTTGAATAATAAAGAAAATCTTTAATGATATATCTAGAATGGTTATGTTAATTAACCCGTCGGCACAACGCATTTGAGTGGGTGCATAATGAAGAGGTAGACTTAGGTACTTTTGTAAGTGCAAGGTAATAATGACAAATCAAATAATTCAAAGTAAATAAAGAAAGAGAGAAAAAGGATGAAAAAGGTGCCTTCACGGTCCACGACTCAGATTGTGACCTCAATCAAACTCTTATCTCTCCAACATTTAATTTCCATAATTCAAAAAAAAAAATTAAGAAAAAAGGAGAGCACTTTTTTGTTATGTTGGAAATTTCGGGCCAATAATCAACAGACACGTAAGCCGAACCATTGGCCGCCTCCATGTATAATATCTTTAGCTGACGTGGGCGACCTCACAGTTGGAGTGGTGTGAGTGCCGCACCTAATAGAAGCCATTGTTTCTTTTCCTTTTCTTTTTTTGATTTTCCTGAGAGCTTGGGGTTTCCCACCGTTTTATTCGTTTCTGTGTACTTTGTTTTTCAAAAACCATCCCGGTAAACGGCGTTACTTGTCTTTCAACCCTTTTCTTCATCTTGGTGATTCCAATTAAATATTCCATTATTGAGCCTCTATTACTTAATTCTCTTCTTCTTTTTCTTTTTTAAATACCTCTTTAAAAAAAATTTAATTAAGTTTGCATGACTTTATTAGACTTCACAAACTATGCACATGATTGCAACATGACATATCTATTTAAGTAATGAATTGATCTAAGTTTAATAACGAAACAAACTATATCAAATTAAAACTCACAAAACTGCACTAGCATTTTGAAAGAAAGTTAAATTATGGAAAATTAGATCAAAACTATAGATTAAACCAAATGAAAACAAAATTTATCCTTTGTAAATTAGAATTGAAGCAACAATGAATTTGCCGTTCTCAAATTTTGAACAATACATTGATTAAGTTAAACGCAAATTTGTAGAAATAACAAATATGCAAATGAAACTAAATTAAATTAAATTAAATTTGGATTGAAATAAAAAGAAATTGTCCAATCCAAATAAGGTATAGAAAATTGGGGTTATGGTTATCTGACCCCTACACTAGGGGCCAACGAAACACCAAGGCCACCCAACAAGTTTTCCACTATAAATACAGCAAGGGTTTAAGCCATTCAATACTCACCGATTCAACAAATTAAAAGCCCACAGAAACATTTGTGGAAATTTCTTCATTTCGTTTGCTTTTCTTTTGTATAAACCATGTCCTCCATGGGAGCTAGCTGCGCTAGGGTTTATGTAATGAAAAAGAAAGCAGAGGAAAAACTGCAGAGGATGGAGCAAGAGAGATCTGGCAGGAGAGAAGATTCCGTCAAACCTCCAAAAGCTTCCCATCACGCCGGCGGCGGAATTGCCGGCAAATCCAGTAAAAAAGTCCATCCGGGTACCCTATTTGGGCTTCCGGCCATCTCTAATTCCTGAAAACAGGCCTCCTCTGGCTTTTACTTTCTCAATAGAAATTTCATGCCAGAGTCGAAGCTTTTAGTGCTTTTTTTCTTTTCTTTTCTTTTCTTTTTCTACGTCTTGTGTAAATTTTTGAACTTCCTTTGGTGATGTGATCTGGCTACAAATCAAACTAAGGAAGGTACAAATTATGGGTTATATTTTATTTTTTCTCTCTTCGTCTCCATTTTTGGTGTGAATTTTGGAGCGTTGTTGAAATATATATAACACGTTACAAATCAAAAAATGATTCTGATACTTCTGAACATGGGAGAACTGGTTAATTAATTCGTAGTAATTAGGCATTAAATTGTAGAATTTGTCCCTATATCTTGAAAAGAAGTTGTAATATTTCAGTACAACGGGATCCAACATTCTAATCCTATTCTAAATTGTAAATTTGGTCACTTTTAACTTAAGAAAACTTATAATTTAGTCTCAATAACAAGGATTATTTGTGATGGCTTCATTAAATTATAAGGATTTCTTTTACACTTTCTGCACTTAAAAGAGACTAAATCTAATCTTATGAAACAATAGAAACTAAATTATTTTCCTTTCAATTATAGCGATAAATTTCGTCTTTTTATCTTCAATTCACGTTTAGGGAAGACTTTAGACAATATCTTTTTTTCTTTCTCGAAATAAGGAGACAGCATCTTCTTGTTGGTACCAATGTTCTTGTTTAGATAGAAATAAGAGGGTTTAGAATTAAATACTATCTATCTATATATATATTATAGGTCAATTTATGGGGGAGATAGCATTGTCATTTCCTAAAGTCTTGCAAAAAATGGAGATTAAATATGGATTTGTTTGATGTAATTTTCGATGTAATTGTTTGTCGTGGAAACTTTGGATTTGAAGTATTGTTTTGAAGAGGTAGGCCATTCTTGGTCGTGGTCAATAATAATATGTTACTCAATTATTGACTAATAAACTACTAAATTTAGTTTGTCAGTTTAGATATGCTCTCCCAAAATGTAATAACCTAATCAATATTTTTATGAGAACCAACCAACAATATGGAAAATAGTTGTTTGGATCATTTATAACCTTTCTTTTTGGAAATGATGATTTCTAAACTTATTAACCAAACTTAATGGTCTTCTTGAGCCAAGATAAAGTAAATGCAAACAAGTTATCAATTTGTAGGTTAAGTTGGATTATGTTTTTTTATGATTAATTTTGACAAACACTATATATTTTTTAATAACATATATTTTTAATTAAATATTTGAGAATGTATTATGAACACATTCTCTAAATAACTATATATAGTATTATGGAATTTAAAATTTAAAACAATTTTAGTGATACAAACAATTTTATGAAAAGTACTGATACGGACTTGTGAGAGCGAACTTTTATTTTTATTATAATGATTTAGACTCATTTAATCTATAAAAGTGATTGATATGATCGAGGGCGTAAGAATATTAGAGACGATATACAATTGTATAATAGCATTCCTAAAAAATAGCAAATATAACAAATTTTTCAACGAAAAATTTATATTGTTGTGTATGGACTAGTGAAATAGACTATAATGTTACATGAGAATCTCTCCACAGATGAAAGTTTATCAACATTTGCATTTTTTTAAAAAAAATTATTTTTTATACTAATGTAATTGAATTATTTATTATATTTATATAGATGATATTATCTCAATTTTGTTGTATTTACAAGTTACTGAATGCATGCATTATACTACTGCTTTTAATTCTATAAAATTTGCTATCGTTTCATTTCAATTACCTCTTGCCTAATTTTATTCATAATTTACAAATAAAACAAACAATCGATAGTGAAAAATAAAATAAAAGGATGCAATAAATGTTGTAGTTAAACCTAAACATTTACTCATCCTTCCAACCGTGAGCCAATGCCAACTATGGTTTGAATTTAAAAAAACCAAAATTACAATTTAAATAATAATAATTAAAAAAAACACTTATAAAAAAATTATAAATATAACAAAATTAAGTGTTAAACTTTGTTACCAATAGACTTCTACAAGATGTAGGAGAGGTAGTACTTATAGATACTCCCACTAATATACTCTATTATCTATAGACAGAATCTAATTTGTACTTTTAATAAAAGTTTAAAATTTCTTAGGTTGTTATATATCAAGAAATGCTTTCAAATCAAAACTCACATGCTCACTCATCAGCATTCAACTCCTACAAGCCACCACCTAACCCGTGGAAACCTTAACCACTTAGATTAACAATTCACTGACAATTTAACACAAGTTAACGAAAGTGAATTAGCAACATAAGTTAACGAAAACATGGTCAGAATAATTTCAATTTTTGAAAAATCTTACCTGTGCATGTTATTTATCTACAATTTATCTTTTCCCTCGCTGTTTTAAAATTCTCACTTTTTAATTGATTAATTAAAAATAAAGAGTGTTGTATAAATGAGAAAAGAGATTTAGCATATATATATAAATTTAAAACCAAAATTGATATTGTCAATAATTGATTAAGAAAAACAAAAGAAATACAATAACCGTAAATGAAAGAGGGAAAAAAGGGAAAACGTCCATGTGGAGTGCCAAGTGGCACCACAAAGACCGGCCATGTGGCAGTCTTCAGGGCCTAGGTGGAGACGGGTGAGCAATTGCTCTTATTGATGTACTTGCAGCGACCCAACACTTCAATCTCCGATTTATCGATCGGTTTAATTTGGAGGAGGGCGGGGTTCGTTCAATTTTCAAGAAGATAAAAAGGATATGGAATTTGCCGGAAAAGAAGTAGTTGTCATCTCCGGCTGTTCCGACGGAGGCATAGGCCACTCTCTCGCCCGAGCCTTCGCTGACCAGGGCTGTTTGGTAGTTGCAACCAGCAGGTCCCGCTCCTCAATGGCGGACCTGGAGCACGATCCCAGATTTTTCTTACAAGAACTCGATGTTCTGTCCGACCAAAGCGTCGAGCGATTAACGTCTATTGTCATCGAAAAATTCGGTCGAATCGATATTTTGGTGAACAACGCTGGCGTTCAATGTATTGGACCTATTGCCGAGGTTCATCTTTCCGCTATGCAGAACGCCTTCAATACCAATGTTTTCGGTGAGCTTCGGTCTCTAACAAATTATCCATCAGCGAAGTTAATTGTATTTTAATTCAGATTCGCCATTTCATTTTTCTTCCTTGAGAATTGAATGATATCGAAACTAGGGATTAGAAACTGTGAATTGACTGATCCCTTATTTAGATTTCTAATTGATTTGAGTTTGGATATTGTTTTGTGATTAACATTTGATCTAGTGGTCGGTTAGAAATAAACGCTGAAGGCTTTATCATCCTATCTTCTGCTCTACTGTGTTCATCAGCTTTTGCTGTTGTATGTAATTGTATTCCTGGCAAACACCGGTGGATTTAGCATAGGTACAGAATAATACCAATTTAAGAAGTTAGTGAACTGTAAAATTGTTTAGTCCCTCTATACTCAAGTTCAAGTCCTATTAGTTACATTTTCTTCCAAATTATTTTTAATAGTTTATAAAGCCTCCGTCAATAAAATTTCTGATTCGTCACTGGTTAGAAACAAAGCTGTTTGTTTGGTACTGTGAAATGTAGAAAGCAGAATTAGAGGTGGGGAAAATTTGAACATGAACACTCCAATATGGAAAGGGGTGGATTATTGTATTATGTTACATTAGTATTTATGAACTGGGGAATTGCATTTGCAGGGACTATGAGATTGATTCAAACCGTGGTTCCTCACATGGCATCACGAAGAAAGGGGAAGATTGTGAATTTGGGAAGTGTCACCGTATTGGCGCCTTTTCCATGGGCTGGTGCTTATACTGCATCCAAAGCTGCTATTCATTCCATTTCTGACTGTCTGAGGTTCGTATATACCTCTCTGATTCTCATCTAATGGTATAATTGATTCTCATCTAATGGTATAATTAACAATTGTTTTGTGTTCCTGATCATGTACGAAATGTTTTGCCTTGCCTTAGTTAATTATCTCGATCTTCCAGACCCTCGCTAGTGATAGTTTATTAAGTTAATTTGGATCTCGCTAGTCTTTTTCTGCGATGAAAGTTGACTACTAAAGCTATTTGATAGCAATTTGCTTTTTAGAAATTAGGTTTACAAACTCTCTACTTTTCATCTATTGGTTTCTTTGTTTTGTTATCCACCTCTTATCATTAATTCTAAAATCCAATACTAAGTTTTGAAAAGTAGAGAAAGACAGTTTTTGCAATTTGCATTGATTCTAAAAACCAAGACTAAATTTTGAAAAGTAAAGAAAGATAGTTTTTGCAATTTGAAAATTTACTAAGAAAATTTAGTCTTCCTTGATAAATAGTATGATAGGGAAGTTGTTAAAAGAACAAATCCCTTGTTCGAGGACCAAAAACAAAAGAACTAAATAGTTTCCAAACATTAAAACTATTTTTTTGGTTTTTGAGTGGTTTAGATTTTTTAAAAACAAGATAGGAAGAAAATTAGAGGTGAAAATAGGGTTTATAAATATTAATTTTTAAAAATAAAGAACTAAAATTCAAATATTTTCAAATAAAGCTCATTGGTGGAGTTTGACTTTGAACGCAAATCTTACCTTAAATCAAGGGATTAAATTAATATTTCTATGGATTTGAGTTCCGATTCTTGTAGCCATTCATGTGAGTGGATGAGCATCATTCCACTTTGTTTATCTATCTTTGAATAATTTTTAGTTGGATTTGAAAATTTTGATGTTTTTGCTTGTTTGATTATGTAGTGGGTTCGAGACCTTTATGCTTAAAGTTTAAATCGAGTATTCATATGAGAAAAATAAGTGCCGGGGTCCTATTGAATTTCTAGTGTATCTTTTTAGCAGCTCAAAGATCTCAAAGGTATGTATAGAATATATTAAGTTACAATGCACTGAAGTAGAACTGTAGAAACAGAAACAACCCACAAAAGTCTGATTGGTAAGCAAATATTTCTTTTTCCGCCGGTTTTATTTTTATGGGTTACTTATTGTTGATTCAAGACAACATTCTTTCTTTATGAAATTCTGTTTGAAATTACTTTATAGGACATTGTTTTATAGAACGATCTTTGAGACAAAGAGTGAAGTTGTGAGTTATGAAAACTAGGAACTTGTAAACTGATGGGAGCACAATGTACAGAGTTATTGATGTTTTTTAGTTGTGAAAGCCTACAAATTTTTTAGTTTAAATAAAGATTGAAGTTTACAATTCCACACTTCTACTTGTATGTTGTTACTCTCAAACTCTTGTGCAAATACCCCTCCAAAAAAAACTTTCTTTTTTTCAATGCTTAGAAAAGTTATTCCAAGACATTAAAGTTCAAAATCTAAAACTTTCTTTTTTCTTTTTTGCTTTTTAGGGGGCCACGACGCACGATAGAAACTTGAATAAACGCAATGAATATCCAATTCAATTTGCTGACACATTTCATTTAATTTTCGCATTTATTTCACACTGTGATGTTAGTTGACTTGATCGATATGTCCATCATTAAAGGATGGAGCTGAAGCCTTTTGGAATCGACGTTATCAACGTTGTCCCTGGAGCCATTAAATCAAACATTGGAAACTCTGCCATTGCCACCTTTAATCAGATGCCTGAGTTGAAGCTGTTCAAGCCCTTTGAAGCTGCAATGTTAGCCAGGGCCAATGCCTCGCAGGGCTTTAACGCCACCCCTACTGCCGAGTTTGCCGAGAAGACAGTCGCCGCCGTTCTTAAAACGAAGCCATCGCCTTGGTTCTCATATGGAGGCTATTCCACCCTCATGGCTGTTATGTACCATTTGCCGATCTTCCTCAAGGACTTAATTGTGCAATTTCTCTCTAAACGATTTTTTAATAGCAAAAAATAGTTGGGTTATAGATTCTATATTTGGTGAAAAATATGGTAATTTGTAATAAATAATTAGAAAATGACAAGATTAGTCTTTGATTGATGCATCTCTAGCTCTAAGAAAGTGTTTAGATTTCTAAATTGAAGGATCGCTGAAATAATGAAACAAGTATGTCCAAAAATTTCACCCATTAGAGACAACCGCAGTAATATTCAAATTTAATTTTAGTATAAAAACGTTGGTAGATATTTTCTATATGTTTAGAAACATTTTGATAATTGTGTGTGTGTGTTTTGAAAACTAATAATTGAGTTTTTGGATATGATAGTGAAATTCATTAGATATCACTTTTGTGGGATTTTATCTCAAATATCTCTTTTTAACTAAAAAAAGGAAACAAAATATTATTAAAAAAAAACTAATGCTTTATGTGACATGACATGGTTCCCTCTTTAAAATTGGGATGCCTCTTTGTTCTTCCCATGTGACATGGCCCCTACCACTCCACTTGGATGCTTTTATATATATATATATATATATATATATATAACATCTTCATTTAAAGTCATATGAAGCAAAACTTTTATAAATATAATAAAATATTAATAATAAATGTTGATAATAGACTATTATCATTTATCTAATAAATGTCAATGGACACTAATAGATGTCTATTACCCATGGATAAATTTATAAAATATTAAATTTTGTTATGTTTGTAAATATTTTCAACAGTTTTACCATTTAAAACAAAATTTCACACCTACGCATATGTTTTCAATGTTAATAGAATGAAGAATCAAATCATTGACTTTTAGAGAGAAATGATAGACCAATTATAGTTTAACTAAGTCGAATCTATTTTAGACATAAAGATGTTTGAACACATGGGCAATGGACAAAATCTTTAAAGGTTATTAAATAATTATGAATATTATTAGAGAAAAATATTTGATATTATTAGAGACTATATCAGTTATCATAAAAGATTACCTTGGAGATTTAAAAAAGAGGCTGTATTTGTTGTTGCACAAAAACTAGATCGTCTATCAAATTTACATCTACAAAGTATTGATCGAGTCATACCTTCAGAATCACAATGGACCCGAATAAGGGCAGTCTTGTCAGATTCGTTCAGCCCACCTCATCAACCTCCTACAAATCTATTGGGCCCAAGGCCCAATTTTATAAATGGGCCTTGTAGAATCTATTGCAACTCGCGGAATAATTCCTTGCGGATAGTCCAACACATCTAATTAGGCGGTAAAATTCCGGTGTCATCGGATGTTTTCCTTCCTCTCCGGCGATCTTCCTCCGGTAAACCGATTGTTAATTTGAGTTTTCTAACCCGTTGCTCCACCCTCCTACCAGGCGGTCTTTCCATCACCCACTGCCCAAGTTGCATTTAATCGCTTACTTGGTTATTCGCTCAAATATATTCGTCGCTCGCCGTTTTCACTGAATAGGTATACGCTATGTGGCGGAGGTACGGAAATGCTCTTGAACTATGTTTCAACTATGTTTTATTTTGCTCGTGATGCTGATGTTCTTTGTTGATTAGTCATTTCGATTGTCCTTCGAGTGCAGTGTTTTCTTGAATGGTTGAAAATTGGCAGATTCTTATTCTTTAATCTCCCGAGGGTTAATTTGGCATTCTCAGCGATAGGAATTTGCTACTAATAAATGATAATTAATCTCAATGTCAATGGTCATGTTATGTATGAATTTGGATCTCGCTGGGTTCGGTTACAGCGGGTGATGCTTATAGATGGTATTTTTATCGCATTATTGTCTGCAGGTCAATTCTGAAATTATCATCTCGTCAATCTGTTGGAAGGACTCCGAGGCAGAGTTCATCCCAGGCAAGTAGAATTTCGTACATAAGACTTTCCCATTTTTGCGATCAGAATTCGTTTTGTACAATCCAAACGCTGAGATAATTTACAAACAGATATTTGGAGAAGTGTGTATTCGACTTATAAGCATATAAATCCACATGCTTGGTTCTTCATATATGTTATTGTAGATGCAGTTGGGATCTTTTAACATACACTAAATTGCTATTTATGCTATTCTTTATTGGTAGTACGAGAATCTGCAAAAAAAAAGCTTGGAAATTTATTTTTGACTTGCGAGCAAATACATGTATATAGTTTTTCATCTGCCTGCAACGTGCTTGTGATGCAGTTGTGCTGTCTTTATTAACTGACTACTTGAAGCCTTCTCATATAATATACACGAACTTTCTATTTATACCATTCTTTCTTCTGCTGTTGTAATTAATTGACAGTATTAAGAGATGTCAAACCCATTAATATGTTTCTATTCTTATGATTAATTTTACTGTGCCCAAAAGCTGTGAGACAAATGAAATGGGAGGACGAACGGAGTGTGTTGCAAAACTAGTCTATAATAAAATATATTGGCAAACTATGTAATCCTGATATTGTTTGTGGTTTAATGGTGTACTTTTTCAAATATTTTCTGATTCTTTGGCAGGTTTTTGTTGCAGGTGCAATGTTGGCATACACCCCCATGTATTTCTACGAGAAGGGAATTTTCATCTGCGCCCAAACAAAATCTGAAACCACAACCTACAAATGTGCCATCTAATTCTGGAAATTCCATCCCAAAGGTTGTCTTTGGCAGTGTTGTTATTGGTGCTGCTGTTTTTGCAGCTTACCAAGCCGGCTATCTAGACCAACGAACTGTTGATATAGAGCAGAATTCTTCTGTAGAGTCAACTAAAACAGTTCAGAAAAGTGATTCAGACAATGTCCAACCTTTGGTGGTGAAGAAATTTGATTTACCGAGTAGTGAGGAAACCGAAAAATCGAATAGTGTTAGAGAAGAAACCGAGAGCTCAAATCCCATTGTGGAGTCCACTGAGCAGAAAGTTGAGACAGATGCCCACCTTCCTCATCTTGAAGCTTGGGGAAAAGAGAAAGATGATGGTCAGTTTGAAGACAGTTCCAGGACACTGCCACATGAAAAGATCGAGGAGGAAAACGTGCCAGAATTTACTCAAAGTGGCAGTCAAGTAGAGGATGAGAATCTTGGATCTAAAACATCCACAGATGAAAACTTGAACATGCAAAGCGCAGAGTCTTGTACTAGGGATGGGCCTCACGATGAAGTTCAAACTTCACCAATATCTAGCAAGACAGATGCAGAACCTGCACAGATTGATAACAGAATACCACCACAAGAAGATACAGTTGCAGAAGAGAAACTGAAGGTAACTTCAATTTATCCATTCAGATCAAATGTTGATGTAATGGTAGCTTGAAGGTTTAAGTCATACAATACAATGCACGTGCTCAATGCAAATTCCTTTTAATAGTGAACCAGCTTATATTAAGAGGCAGGGAAAAAAGTACAGATGCTGTATATAAAAAAGCCCACTCCAAGATAAAAGGGTTATGAGAAGGAAAACAGTTAGAAAAAATTCGTATAATTATTGGTAATTGAAATGAGAGGAAAATCACTAAAAATGTTTCAACAAAAAATCCTCGAAGAGGAACTTAATTTTGAGTCTGGCCACACTTTATCTGAGGACCCTTAATTGAAACACCCTCACGTTTCTCTCTACCAAATATATCTGAAGATGATTAAAAACCTGCCACCACAATTGTCTATTTCTCTTTCCTGAACTGAAGGATCTACTAAAACTTCTTCAATCATAGAATGAAAATTACAAAATGGGGCCAAAATAATGCCAAACAGTTGCAAAACCTAAACCAGATCATTATGGGAAAAGGGAAAAGTAAAAAAATGTGTAGATCCTCTTAATCTTCAATTAACTGGTAAGATAGGAACACCTGTGGAGAAATGTATGGGATTAATCCTCCTATAAACCACCAGGCACCGAGCGTGCAAAATTCAGTTTTCTTCATGAGTGTAAACTTCCAGAGACCAGCTCACAAGAGAAAGACTTGGAACAATCAAATGTCCAAACCCCCTTATCTTTGATACGTGGGTGAAACTGAAACATGTGTTAGCAAGGTAGTGGCAAAACCAAGTCATCATCTCTCATGATTAAAACTCTTCTCAACTATGATGAAGACTTTGCAGAAGGAGAGAACAGATTATAGGTCTATAATCCTTATGGATTAATAAGAAGGTTAAAATTTGTAAATATTGCATAGGGTGTTGAAGAAGATGACTAGCCTCTCATCATACAGCAGACGAACCTATTTGGTCTATTCCAACTTAATATTCATCCACTCCAGTGTCAGAAAGGGATTACTGTACAAACGTTTATTACAGGAGGCAAGTTAGAAAAAATACCAGGTACATAGAATCCCATGCCTAATAGTATTCGGGCCAGAAATGAAGTTTGATGAGGATGATTGGTTCATTAGAATTAGACATTCTAGATTCACAGGATATCATCTCTGAACTTTTGTTTCTTAAATATATTAATCTCTTATCCAAATATATTCATTTCTAGTAAAGATGTGTAACTTAAAGTGAATCTGCCTCTGCTCGTATTCTATCCAGGAGTTGAATGATACAAGTGAAGATACAGGGGAGTCAAGTTCTCTTCTCGAGGCCTACCATTTGAAGGGTGAGGCTGGCATGACTTCCTTGGGTGGTGGTAGCAAAGATGGAACTAACAAGTTTTACAAAGGAACAGAGGTCATTTACTTTTTCCTTCTTCTTGATGGATGTCCATTTTTCTGGAATTGAGTAAAGGAGTCTTAGACAAGATCTAAATTTTTTTTTCCAAGATGCCAGGGTTTAATTGCTGAAATTGAGGAGTTGAACGATGGCTACATATCCAAGGATGGGAAATTGGTCATTGATTTCTTAGAAGCTATTCATGCTGCTGAAAAGCGGCAAGCTGAGCTGGATTATCGTCGTTTTGCTGATGAAAAGACAGCACTGCGGGTATGGATCGATAGATTTTTTTTATATCGTACGTGAAATGTTTGTAATTTTTATGAAATGCGACTATTATTGACTGATTTATGTTTCTGTTCTATATAGAACAAGTTGGACGAAGCATTGAGGGATGCTCGGGTTAGGGAATTTATGCATGCAGAAAAGGCTGCTATGTTGGACAAGGTTGAATTCCCAATTTTTGAATTACGCACGTGGAGTCTCTTATAGATGTATCATCTGAACAGAGAGCGTACATCTGTACACCGTTGTTGTGTTTCTCTCATTCTTATAATTGGCTTCTTGGGATTTTAATCATTTTCAGGAGTTAAAACGAGAGAAAACAAAAGCAGCTGCTGCTCTGATGTCACTACAAGAGAATTTGGAAGAAAAATTTCAGAAGGAGCTTGAACAGAAGGTGGGAGTGTTTCTTAAATGACAAACAAGCTCAAGTTGCTGACCCTTTACCAATACTTTTTTAAAATGATTTCATTGCAGGAAAATGAGTTAGAATCAAAGTTGAGAAAACTTCAAGATCTGGCAAAAGCAGAGTTAGCTGCAGCAATTGCAAGTGAGAAGGCTGCCCAGATAGAAAAGATGGCTGAAGCAAATCTTCATGTAAGCAATATAGCACCAGTTATTGATTTACCTGAGCTAAAAACATCATGCATATTCAAGAAGTGGAAGTTATAGATAATATTAGGACCTAACGTGCCTCCTTAAAAAATGACATTCATAACAAGAAAAAAAATGTTTAGTTCTTCATGTACGATCTCACCATTCGGGGGGAAGTTTTTCTTCATAGGATGAAAGATGCTCACCGATTTTTATGGACATTGCTTGATGAAAATTTTACACTATAATGAAGAAACACGTCAACTGTACATCAATGTGGCAATTCTTTTGTTGCTAAAATAGTTTATTTTCTTGTCAATGATGTGCATGTTCCAATATATCTCCATGTCTTTTGGCCTGAATCCAGGCAATCAATCTACCACCAATAATCTGTTTATGTGTGGAACTTCTTTTTGCAGATTAATGCCCTTTGCATGGCATTCTATGCAAGGTCTGAAGAAGCTCGTCAAAGTCACTCTGCTCAGAAACTTGCATTGGTAAGTTCCCACTTCTACTTATTGATGTTTTCATTTCTTACTTGTAGTATAGAAGAAACTGAAGTTAAACTTACTTTTGGAGAAAAATTTGTCTTCCTACATACTGGTGCACGTTTGTGCATCTAATATTAGTAGTTTGGGTACTCTTGAAGGTGATCATTCTTCTATCAGATTTTCATCATTTGCACGTGAACAGGGCAACTGATGAACATTGGGATTAAACTACGTTTAAAAAATTCCAGGTTAAAATAGTTCTAGGTTTCTCCGCAACAACATACATATTTGTAGGCATTCTAGAAAGTTTGAAACCAGTACGTTTCCATAAAAAACATAAAATTAGGGGGTACGCTGAAATTTGGAAATGGTATTTGTTTTCCTTTTTTTTTTTTTAATTACGTTTTTGGGGCTCCTTTTTAAAATAAGGTCTGAGGTTGTTCTTAGAATGAAGACAGGTTTTGACATTGTAAAATTGCTTGTCATAGTATTCTTGCTTGGATAATCTCATTCTCTTCTTTTGTCAAGGGTGGATGTTCTGGCCTGTAAGATTCAATTGGAGATTCCTTAGTCGAGGTTTCTGTAATTAGCCTCTTTCGGTTATTTGTGCTGACTATGAGTCTATGATAGACACCCCCCCCCCCCCCCCCATTAAGCATGTGTATAAGTGTAGGCAGTTGAGGAATATTAAATTGTTATTAGTTAGTTAGAGGGATGGGCCCTGAGAATATAGTGAGAATGAGCTTTGGTTTGAGGAATATATAGTCTGTAAGTAAGAAAGTGCCGGGGAGGTACGTTTTTGCTTAGTCATCTTGTGAGAGAATTGTACTTAAGAGTGAGGGAAATTCTCCAAAACTTCCCTTGAATCTGCACTAGAGTATTTTTTATATACTTAGCATTTTCTAAGGATTTTTAAATCCTTGCTTTTGTATTTCACTGGTCAAGAAAGTTTATATATGTATAAATCCATCAACGAGCATTATGCTCAAGTACAAGGTGTCTCAGGAACTTTCATGGTTGTAAATCATATTTTTTCTTTTTTATATTTTACTAGCGCACGGCCAACCCAATTTATCTCAAAGTGTTTAATCAACTATAAGTCGTCGATCTTATAGGGGGCACTGGCACTTGAAGATGCTCTTTCAAGAGGGTTACCAATCCAGGCTGAAATAAAAGCATTACGTGTTAATCTTCAAGGCATTGACAAAGATTCTAACTTAGAGCTGATCCTTTCATCCATTCCTAAAGAAATATTGAATCATGGCTCAGATACGTTGTTTCAGATGACACAAAAGGTACATTAAGTTCTCCCTGGTTTGAAGACAAATTGTAGCATACTTCTCTCTCAAAAGGTTACCTAATTATAATCAGTGTCATTTCCTTCACTGAAAAACCGTGGGGCTGTTTGGCATTGGTAAGAGTTATTATTTGTTTTTTTTAAACAAAAGTTTAGTGAAAACGTGACCGAATAGCTGTGTAAGCTTGGTGTAGGTCAGATGGAACTTGGAAGTACGAGAAAAGGCAACTAAAGAAAAAAAATTAGTTCTTGAATAGCAATGTTGTTGATTTCGAAGAAATTCTTACTACCTTCAACCATATCTGTCAACATGAATTACTTTATGGGGAGGAAATCAGATATTATCTTTTACCTTTGTTCTTTCCCCCAAAAATGTATTGAATGTTATCAAACTGTCGTAATTCTTTGATTTTATCAAATCTGACTTGTTCTGGAATATTGTTGTACAATATTGACTATTTGATAGTCTAGTTCATCTTTGATGTGAAAGTATCTGGCTTATAACTTATTCATCTCCTTGCATGCAGTTTGATGCATTAAAAGCACCATTACGGCACTTGAGCTTGATCCCACCAGGCGGTGGTGGCATTTTGGCACATTCTTTAGCTCGTGTAGCATCCTGGATTAAGGTAAATTAGAGAGAACTTTAAATCTCCCATTTACTCTCCCCTATTGCTGGAGTTTCTTAAGTTTCCTCGACCTTCTTTAGGTGAAGGAGGCCGACCAATCTGGTACTGGGATCGAATCTATCATCAACCGAGTGGAGTCCTGCCTGGCTGAAGGAAACTTGGCTGAAGCAGCACATTCTCTTGAAGAAGGTGTTAAAGGCACAAAAGCAGAAGAGGTAGTTCATGATTGGGTAAGGCAAGCAAGAAATCGAGCCATTACGGAGCAAGCCCTGACCCTGCTTCAACTATATGCCTCATCAATAAGCCTTACCTAACACCTCAAAGTAATTTGCCATCTCTGCTCCGGTATGCAGGCACTGGTTGTGTGCTTTTTTTGTAGTACATATTTATTAGCTTCATGTCGCACCTCTTAGTTTAGGGTTTTATCTATAGAGCATCTAAAATTCTATGTTTACCCAGGGAACAGAAAGATCACAAGTTTTCAAGCAACAGGAACGCACGATTCTTGGATAGCACGATTTTTTCTGTATTGACCTTAATAAAAAATTTTGTAACAGATTTTACTTCTGCTGCTGCTCCAAGAACAGCAACTGCAGCCGTTCGGGCACTTCTCAGGCCAACACCAAACTCATATTGCAACCTTTTCTCAAAGTGGGCTAGTTGCAAATACCTGGTTCTTGTTTTCACTTGAGAAGCACTTTTATTACTTTGCTTCGAAAGGCATTGCTTGTCATTAACATGTTTGATTGTAAGCATGTTTGGTGGTTATCCCAGATCTGGTTGAAGGGACCTTGGCGGTAGTATTTTGCTTTCAGTACTTACGTTTATGATTAGTTATTTTCAAAGGATATACATTTCTCATGTCGGAGATCTGCTATTAGAAATTGTTGAAGAAATGGTCTTACTTAGAAATAGATGATTCTTGTCGGACCCTTTTTTCAAAATTAGGGGGAGAGGAAAATATTCTTAATATAGGATACTATTTGAGGGGCCCTTTGAGGCACGAGTTTGGCATCAAGTCTAGTATGTTGTGGGGTTTAAATAGTGAATCTAGAAAACCTCCGTTATAATAACTTTGGAGCTTGTTAACAGTAATTTTGATGTGGTAGGAAACCTATGGATATTTCCAATAAATTCGGACTTCATAAATCCATGGTGCTTCTGTTCAATATCTTTAGTCAAATCCACCCTTACCTAAAAATCCTCATCCATGATAACCTTCTGAGAGTGCTATAACAACCTACTTTTGTATATAAAAAATGAAATGTGACAAAATTGTGCTAGGATGATTAAGTTTTTGTTAGTTAATTACTCATAATTTTTATTTGATATCTAATTAGTACTAATACTAGCAGGTGTGTGATTCTCCATTTTGGCCCAATCTAATTTGTATGGTGGAAATGATGGGATTGGGCAAGACCAAGTTTTTTCCTTTTTCTTTTATTTTTTTTCTCTCTCTTTTAAAAAGGGTAAGGTGAAGTTGAAGTTGTGATTTTCTAAAATTCGATATTGCTTTAAAAGTACTGCAAAAAATTCTAAACATACCAACCAAAGCCGGCCCCTTTAGCTGGCAATTTCATCCATATTTGCACCAATAGAAGATGACCAATTAATAAAGTGTCCTTTCGGATTCTTCAAATCCAAGTTTGATGGATTAAGAATTAATAAAGATTTTTTTTCTCCCATCGTGGTTTGTAATTAATCATAAAATTACTGGCATCAGCTTTAGGCAGTCCTTGGATTGTGTTGTTTTTGTTTTTATTATTACTATTACTTTTCAAGTAAGATTGCCCGTTGATGTGCAAAAAGAGTGCACATTTCTTTGGATACAATAATATTAAAAGTGACAGCGAACCAAATCATCGTGTAATTGCTTTAGTTGGCTCCAAATTACAGTCTTAATCAACTGTTATCACATAATGGAGGTCTTATAGTCCTAATCACAATTGTTGCCAAATCAACAGCTATATAATATATTATATAAAGAGAGAGAGAGAGACATAGAAGAGATTAGATGACGGAACATGGGGCATGGCTATGGAGAGGGAGAGAGAGCTTTAGTTTTAGCTGAATGAAGAGAAAGAACGTGGGAGGTGACAGCACAGCTAAATACAAAACTACAAATAATGTCGCTATAAATCACCAGAGAATATTGTTCATAACATCATACCGGCTGCTACACAGTCCCAATCATTTCATTCTCATCACAATTACCAACAAACTCTCCTCCCTCAAGTCTTTTCTATTTTTTATCTGCCTCCTAAATTTCTCATTGTCCACACCAATAATCTTACTCACAATTTCATTAAACTCGTGTGCTTCACCAATATGTAAAACTAAAAATTGACTTGTCATCGAGGGTAAAATATTTCAGACACAGAACCTCTAATTACAAAAGGGGAATTTTATATATTTTTTTCTGGGTTCAATTTTGGGATGAGTAATGCATTTTGATTAGGGAATGAAATCAAATTCAGTTAAGTGAGAGGGACTATTAGACAAATCTTATATAATCTGTTTTAGCTTTATTAGGTGTATCTCACTGTCCACAATACCTGTCTATTATATGATAAAATAATAATAATAAACATTTCTAGAGAGAGATAAGGTATCATTTCATTTCAATTCATCCTCTTGATTTTAATTTTCTTTTTCTACTTTTTAATAATTCAAGCCAATTTTTTTTAAAAAAAATGAAATTCTCACTCAATTAATAGTAAAGTCACGACGAGATAAATTGTAGACAGAGAAAGAGAGTTATATAATAATAATTAATATTATTATATTTTATTTTTAAGACGAGAGAGAGTTAGAAAAATTAATTAATGGTTGACAATTATAATTTGTAAAATAAATGAAGAAAAAATTGAGGAATATGTGAGCCGAGCCGAGGTTAGCCGGGAAAGCGGCGGCTTAGCTTGTCGGTGGTGTATTAGTGAGAGTGTGGATGTGGAAAAAGCTCATAAAGCTTCATCGCTGTCTCCTGCTTGGTTCCGTTCCAATCTCTGTATATTCGGAGACGTAATTCCCATTTTTTAGAGAGAGAAAGGGGAAAAAAGAGGAGAGAGAGAGCAACAGCACCAGAAAGAAAAAAGGAAAATCAGAGGCTAAGCTCTCTCACTCTCTCTTTATGCTCGCTTCTCTTGTAAGAAACTTGCTCTTCATTCCAGTCTCTTCTTAGGTTGGTTTTTTCTCTCTATCATTTTCTTTCTGATGCATGAAATGGATTTGAGCTGCTTGCATTGGCCACGATGTAAAAAATTCACTGAAATTCCTGTTTTCGATTTGTCGATTTTGCCTTAGCCAAATGCTATTATAATTTAGTTTATTTGTGTTGTGCATTTATAGACTTGTTTGACTGATCACTAAATCAGTTGTACTTTGATTCTTTGTTGCTGGATCTGCGTCATTTTTATTTTAGTTGGTCGGTGTTTATGTAAATCTGTGGATTTTCGTTGCTTGGATTTGATTTCATTTCCGTCTTTAATTGTTGATGGAATTTGATTTACTGGAGAGAGGTGGTGTCGGGAGTATAGACAGTTTATATGTGTCCTTGCGTGATGTGAAATTAATTTCACATTAATCCTGCAGACCTTTAATTGGCTCAATTAGTCTTAGAACCGCTACTTCAGCAGCATCGCTGTTTTTCTGGTTTTGTTATTTATTTGTTAGTTGTATGGAAACGGTTCAAGTGTTATAAAATATTTGGATTCGCGGCATTTTAATCATTGTCTCTGATCTGGTTTTTTCATGATTGTTTTGCAGGAGGCTGCTATGCTATTAATTGCCTTTCTTTCATAGATCTGTAGAATTCTGACGTTCTGTTTCATCTTCATTGTAACTTAAAAGGAAGAGAAACTGGCGGCGACACTAACTTGGAGACTAGCTGCCAGCAACGGTAGCAGTCATCCTACTAATGATCTGGTATTTTGTGGCCTCTATTTAAATGTTGTCATTAGATTTGTAAATTAATTTTCCCTTTACCAATTCTTGCATGGAGTGCTTATGAAAACAATAATTGTTTTAAATGTGAGCATGTGCGAGTGTGATTCTGATGCATATCAAGAAAATTGGGTTATGGACTCATGAGTATGCTTATTTTAGTTATTTGGTTGTCTGAGCTCAATATTGTTTGAGGTTTAAGAGGGGACAGATGGATTGACTGGTTAACTGAATTTCAAAGATAACCTTAGTCAATGCAGTTTTCTTTGGGATGTCATCTTCAATTTGATACGAGTGGTTTAATATGTACCCTGTTTAGTGTTTATGTCTTGGGAAAAACAAAATAAGCTGCTTAAGAAAGTTCTATGCTTGCTTTAAAGTATTCTACTTTCTCGATTTTGTGGTACATGTTATGTTAGTTATGTACTAATCATTTCTGTGTTCAATTGTTGTAGGAGAAAAACATGGATGTAAAAATTCATGATTCAGAGCCTCCTACTCCGCATTCTATTATGAAGATGGGCTCCAGGTAAAATCAGAGTTGAATGTTTATTTATTTCATTTTTTTAACAAGTTCATGTTATGTTTGGAAGATGTGTATTCTGACATCTAAGGATAATCCATATGGTTTTATTTATTGGCTGTCCTTGTATGTATAATTTTTGTTCCTTTTGCAATTTCATGGTTCTGAAAGCCTCATTTTTGTTTGATAACCAATATGCTTTTATGTATACACTTCACTTGCATGCATTATTTTATTTTAGAGGTTTTACCATATCCACATTTTTTCATTTAATTTTTGACATAGGTATGTTTGTGTGTTGTCTTGTTTTAAGAACACGGATGTGAGTAGACCTAATAAATTTTAGTTGGCTGTCCACTTTTCCTTCCCCAACTCTCCAGAGTCCAAACCTCCTTAAAGGACAGCACATGATGAATGAGTCCAATAGTAAATGAGGATAGCATATAATTCAGTCTTGTTTTGTGTGAGTCGATCCAAGTAGTAAAATACAAGTGTTATTGTTCAATTTGTGTATTGCTGAACAATAATACCCAGATCAGATGACTTACTTTGATCATATTTCTTGCAGAGATCGCAATAGCATGGAAGATCCAGATGGGACACTCGCAAGTGTTGCTCAATGCATTGAGCAGCTGCGGCAGAGTTCCTCCTCTGTGCAGGAGAAAGAATTTTCTTTGAGGCAATTGCTGGAACTTATTGATACACGTGAGAGTGCATTCAGTGCTGTTGGATCCCACTCTCAAGCAGTTCCAGTACTAGTTTCTCTTCTCCGTTCAGGATCCCTTGGGGTGAAAATACAAGCTGCTACTGTTTTAGGTTCCTTGTGCAAGGAAAATGAATTAAGGGTAAAGGTTCTACTTGGAGGATGCATCCCCCCATTGCTTGGTCTCCTCAAATCAAGCTCGTCAGAGGGTCAAGTTGCTGCTGCAAAGACCATTTATGCTGTTTCCCAAGGTGGTGCTAGGGATCATGTTGGATCCAAAATATTTTCTACCGAGGGAGTTGTTCCGGTACTTTGGGAGCAGCTACACAATGGTCTCAAATCTGGAAATGTTGTTGGCTTACTGACTGGAGCTTTAAGAAACCTCTCAAGCAGCACTGAGGGATTTTGGTCTGCAACTATAAATGCAGGCGGTGTAGACATACTTGTGAATTTATTGGCAACAGGAGAGCCAAATACACAAGCAAATGTGTGCTTTCTCCTGGGACATGTGATGATGGAAGATGCATCTTTTTGTTCCAAGGTTTTGGCTGCAGAGGCTACGAAAAAGCTCCTCAAATTAATAGGACCTGGAAATGAAGCCTCTGTTAGAGCAGAAGCTGCAGGTGCTCTTAAATCTCTTTCTGCTCAGTGCAAAGAAGCACGGCGTGAGGTAGCAAGTTCAAATGGTATTCCTGCCTTGATAAATGCAACAATAGCTCCCTCGAAAGAGTTCATGCAAGGTGAGTATGCTCAGGCGTTGCAGGAGAATGCTATGTGTGCTTTAGCAAACATTTCAGGTGGTTTGTCTTATGTTATCTCAAGCCTTGGACAAAGCCTTGAGGCATGCTCATCAGCTGCTCAAACTGCCGACACATTAGGGGCTTTAGCATCAGCTCTTATGATATATGATAGCAAAGAAGAAGTCACCAGAGCATCAGATCCTATAATTGTTGAACAGACTTTAGTAAAGCAGTTTGGATCCCGTGTAACCTTTCTTGTGCAGGAACGAACTATAGAAGCATTAGCTAGTTTGTATGGTAATGCCATACTTGCTGTCAAACTTGCAAATTCTGATGCAAAACGTTTACTAGTTGGTTTGATCACAATGGCAACCAATGAAGTTCAGGAAGAGCTTGTAAGAGCCCTTCTTACCCTTTGCAACAATGAAGGTAGTCTATGGCGTGCCCTGCAAGGTCGTGAGGGGGTTCAGCTGTTGATTTCACTTCTTGGACTCTCATCAGAGCAGCAACAGGAATGTGCAGTTGCATTGCTTTGTCTTTTATCGAACGAAAATGATGAGAGTAAATGGGCTATAACGGCTGCTGGTGGCATACCTCCACTAGTTCAAATTCTAGAGACTGGTTCTGCAAAGGCAAAAGAAGATTCTGCAACAATTCTTAGAAACTTATGCAATCACAGTGAAGACATACGTGCATGTGTTGAAAGCGCTGATGCTGTCCCTGCACTGCTGTGGTTGCTTAAGAATGGAAGCTCTAATGGAAAAGAAATTGCAGCAAAGACTTTGAATCATTTGATTCATAAATCTGATACAGCAACCATCAGCCAACTTACTGCATTATTAACCAGTGATTTACCAGAATCCAAAGTCTATGTTTTGGATGCTCTTAGAAGTATGCTTTCTGTGGTCCCCCTCAATGATATAGTGCGTGAAGGTACTGCTGCTAATGATGCAATTGAGACCATGATTAAAATATTGAATTCTACTAGAGAAGAGACCCAAGCCAAATCTGCATCAGCTTTAGCTGGAATATTTGAAATCCGCAAAGACTTGCGTGAAAGTAGCATTGCTATTCAGACTCTCTTATCAGTCATAAAACTACTTAAAGTTGAATCCGACAATATTCTGGCAGAGGCTTCCCGGTGCCTTGCTGCAATATTTCTGTCAATCAAGGAGAACAGGGACGTAGCTGCTGCTGCTAGAGATGTATTATCTCCCTTAGTTGTGCTTGCAAAGTCTGCAGTTCTGGAAGTTGCAGAACTGTCAACCTGTGCTCTGGCAAATCTTCTACTTGATAGTGAAGTCCAAGAGAAGGCTGTTACTGAAGAAATTATTTTGCCTGCCACTAGGGTTTTGCGTGAAGGCACAATGTCCGGAAAGACACATGCAGCAGCAGGAATTGCTCGCTTGCTTCGCTCTCGGAAAATTGACCATAGCATCACTGACTGTGTGAATACTGCAGGAACTGTCCTCGCGTTAGTATCATTTCTAGGATCTGAAGACACCAGGACTGTTTCCACATCTGAAGCACTAGATGCTCTTGCTATTTTATCTAGATCTGAAGGGGTTAGCGGGACCATGAAGCCTGCATGGGCAGTCTTAGCTGAATTCCCCCAAAGCATTTCCCCAATAGTTGCATCCATTACTGACGCAACTCCTATACTACAGGACAAGGCTATTGAGGTATTAGCACGACTTTGCCGGGATCAACCTGGTGTTATAGGAGAAGAAGTAGTTACTGCATCTGGATGCATAGCTTCTGTTTCTACGAGGGTGATCAATTCCACAAACATTAAGGTCAAAATTGGTGGAACTGCCCTTCTTGTATGTGCCGCTAATGTTAATCACCACAGGCTGTTGGAAGATCTTCATGCATCAAGTTCATGTAGTCTACTGATTCAATCTCTTGTTGCAATGTTAAGCTCTTCACAGAGTTCTGTACTGGATAATCAGAGTGATACTGATAAGGAATTTATCAGCATATATAGACTTCCCAAAGAAGAAAGCTGTGGTACAGAATGCAATAAAGCTACTGCTGTTGTTTATGGTGTCAACCTCGCAATATGGCTACTCTGTCTTCTTGCCTGCCACGACGGAAGAAGTAAGACTGTGATCATGGAGGCTGGAGCAGTTGAAGTTCTCACAGAGGGAATATCCAATTATTCCTCACTGTATGCTCAGGTGCTCAACTTCTTACCTTCCTTTAGTTTTTCCATGATTTATGGTCCTTTGTTTGATATTTTACTCATTGTGGTTTCATAACTAATTGCATTTAATTTTCTTTTGCTTGTTCAATTTTTACACAGATTGACTTTAAAGAAGACAGCAGCATATGGATATCTTCTCTATTGCTTGCAATTCTATTTCAAGACAGGGATATAATACGAGCACATGCAACCATGAAATCTATTCCAGTGATTGCAAATTTACTGAAAGCAGAGGAGCCAGCAAATAGATATTTTGCAGCCCAGGCCATTGCAAGTTTAGTTTGTAATGGTAGCAGGGGTACCCTGCTGTCAGTTGCAAACTCTGGTGCAGCAGGGGGATTAATATCTTTACTTGGGTGTGCAGATGCTGACATATTTGATCTTCTTGAACTGTCAGAAGAATTCATGCTGGTTCGCTACCCTGAGCAAGTTGCTTTGGAGAGGTTGTTTCGGGTAGATGACATAAGGACTGGTGCTACTTCTCGGAAAGCAATTCCTGCTCTTGTTGATTTATTAAAACCAATTCCTGATCGCCCAGGAGCACCTTTTCTGGCTCTCGGAATTTTGACCCAGCTAGCGAAAGACTGCCCATCAAATAAGATTGTTATGGTAGAATCAGGGGCTTTGGAAGCATTGACCAAATATCTTTCACTTGGACCACAAGATGCAACTGAAGAAGCTGCTACTGATTTGTTAGGAATTCTTTTCAGCAGTTCTGAGATACGTAGGCATGAATCCGCATTTGGTGCTGTCAGTCAGCTTGTAGCAGTTCTGCGTTTGGGTGGAAGGGGTGCAAGGTATAGTGCTGCTAAAGCATTGGAGAGCCTCTTTTCTGCTGACCATATTAGGAATGCTGAATCGTCCAGACAAGCTGTGCAACCCTTAGTTGAGATTCTCAGTACTGGCTCAGAGAGGGAGCAACATGCTGCCATTGCTGCTTTAGTCCGTTTATTAAGTGAAAACCCATCAAGAGCCCTTGCAGTTGCAGATGTTGAAATGAATGCAGTTGATGTCCTTTGCAAAATTCTGTCAACAAATTGTACAATGGACTTGAAGGGAGATGCTGCTGAGTTGTGCTGTGTACTTTTTGGAAATACAAGAATCAGATCTACAATGGCTGCCGCGAGATGTGTCGAGCCTTTGGTATCGCTTCTTGTGACTGAATTTAGTCCTGCTCAACAATCAGTTGTCCGTGCATTGGATAAACTAGTTGATGATGAACAACTAGCAGAACTAGTTGCTGCACATGGAGCTGTTATCCCTCTTGTAGGCCTCCTCTATGGTAGAAATTTCATGCTTCACGAAGCAGTGTCTAGAGCACTTGTAAAGTTAGGTAAAGATAGACCTGCTTGTAAGATGGAAATGGTAAAAGCTGGAGTAATTGAAAGCATTTTGGATATCCTCCTTGAAGCACCTGATTTTCTTTGTTCAGCCTTTGCAGAATTGCTACGTATACTGACTAATAATGCTAACATTGCTAAGGGACCATCTGCTGCGAAAGTGGTTGAACCTCTTTTCCTATTGTTGACAAGACCAGAATTTGGACCTGATGGACAGCATAGTGCACTGCAGGTTCTTGTTAATATATTAGAGCATCCTCAGTGTCGTGCTGACTATACATTGACTTGTCACCAAGCAATTGAACCCCTCATTCCTTTACTTGATTCCCCTGCTCCAGCTGTGCAACAATTGGCAGCTGAGCTCCTATCACACCTACTTGTGGAAGAACATTTGCAAAAGGACTCAGTTACGCAGCAAGTGATTGGTCCTCTAATACGAGTACTTGGTTCTGGTATTCAAATCTTGCAGCAGAGAGCTGTCAAGGCTCTTGTTAGTATTGCACTAACGTGGCCAAATGAAATAGCAAAAGAAGGTGGTGTCAGTGAGTTATCCAAAGTCATTCTGCAAGCTGATCCTTCACTTCCTCATTCATTGTGGGAATCTGCTGCCACTGTATTAGCAAGTATTCTACAGTTCAGTTCTGAATTTTATCTGGAAGTCCCAGTTGCGGTGTTGGTCAGGTTGCTTCGTTCTGGATTGGAAAGCACAGTGGTTGGTGCACTGAATGCTTTACTTGTACTTGAAAGTGATGATGCAACGAGTGCTGAAGCAATGGCGGAAAGTGGTGCAATTGAGGCACTGTTGGAACTTCTGAGAAGTCATCAATGTGAGGAAACTGCAGCTAGACTACTGGAAGTACTTCTTAATAATGTGAAGATCAGAGAAACCAAGGTTACTAAATCTGCAATTGTACCATTATCCCAGTATCTCTTGGATCCTCAAACTCAAGCTCAACAGCCAAGGTTGCTGGCAACTTTGGCACTTGGTGATTTGTTCCAGAATGAAGCTCTTGCTAGAAGCACGGATGCTGTTTCAGCTTGCCGTGCTCTGGTCAATGTGCTTGAGGACCAACCAACAGAAGAAATGAAAGTAGTAGCAATATGTGCCTTGCAAAATCTTGTTATGTACAGTCGATCAAACAAAAGAGCAGTTGCAGAGGCTGGTGGTGTTCAGGTGGTATTGGACCTAATTGGATCCAGTGATCCAGATACATCTGTGCAGGCTGCAATGTTTATTAAACTCCTTTTCTCAAATCATACCATTCAGGAATACGCATCCAGTGAGACAGTTAGGGCCATCACTGGTAATTTCCCTCAACCCTCCACATGCACCTACATGCATAATAACATTGATAGAATTGGGTTTGCCTTTTCAATCATCTCCACGTCTGCTACATGATTGATTATATTTTTGGATGTTTTCCTTTATTTTTTCCCCTTGGGAGACTGCATTCTAGAATTAATCATCAGGTTTTATAACAATTTCTTAGACGCTTGCCTAATAAACTTTACTTACCTGCCTCGGTAGATATAGTGTCATAACAATTTGGTCTTGCAGCTGCCATTGAAAAGGACTTGTGGGCCACTGGAACTGTGAATGAGGAATACCTGAAAGCCCTAAATTCTCTTTTCAGCAACTTCCCACGATTGAGAGCTACTGAGCCTGCTACACTCAGCATTCCTCATCTAGTAACATCCTTAAAGACTGGTACTGAGGCAACTCAAGAAGCTGCGTTAGATGCCCTATTTCTTTTAAGGCAAGCTTGGTCAGCTTGTCCAGCTGAGGTTTCAAGAGCTCAGTCTGTTGCTGCTGCAGATGCTATCCCTTTGCTTCAGTATCTAATTCAGTCAGGCCCTCCTCGTTTCCAGGAGAAGGCTGAATTTTTGTTACAGTGCTTGCCAGGAACATTATTAGTTATAATCAAACGTGGCAACAACATGAAGCAGTCTGTAGGAAACCCCAGCGTATTTTGTAAGCTCACCCTTGGCAATACTCCACCGAGGCAAACAAAGGTAATGTACTCCATCTCTGCATCTTCCTTTCATTCATAATTTTTACACTTGTAGATATTCCAGGGAAGATAATTTATATATTAGCCAATTATAGTGGCTATGTTTAACTAATTATCGGAACTATAGTCTGTTGTGTGCTGGAGTAACGTGGTTTCTTTCTCTTGTCGCATGTGTGGTCCATCTCCATATATCATTTTTCATTTGCATATGTACCATGTTTGAATAATTCTTTTTTACAGTTCATAGAGGAAATGCCCCAGTGTCTTATTAAAATTTTGCTGGCAGAACGGTTTTAGGAGAAAATTTGTGGTTCTATTTTATTCCATTATAACCAATATTATCATCACTTCTTTTGTTCTTTGATCCTTTTCCCAATTTGTCTCAGATTTCTTAACTGTCTCTTTAAATTTTGGTCAGGTTGTATCAACCGGTCCAAATCCAGAATGGGACGAGAATTTTGCATGGTCCTTTGAGAGTCCACCGAAAGGCCAAAAGCTTCATATTTCTTGCAAGAACAAAAGCAAAATGGGGAAGGTGAGTTTCATTAAAGTTTCCTTTGTTTCTCTTCTTTTGTTTCCATATGAAAGCTCCATAGCTAATTTTCTTTTCATGTACTCTAAACAAAAACAGAGCTCTTTCGGGAAAGTAACAATTCAAATCGACAAAGTTGTAATGTTGGGAGCGGTTGCCGGCGAGTACACCCTGTTGCCTGAAAGCAAAAGCGGTCCTCGGAATTTGGAAATAGAATTTCAGTGGTCTAACAAGTAAGCTACACCATTGCATTAGTAGGAGACCATCCCCTTCCCCTTGCGGAATTATTTTTTCAATTTTGAGTATTTATCATGATAGTGTATATAATATACTCTCCAGATTTCTCTTTTTCTCTTTTTTTTGTTTATAAATAGAAAATTGGAAATTTCCTTTCACTAGTTTTTCTGGGTTTGGTCTTGTTTGTATTTCATTGATTTCAATTGCTTGTCAATTTTGAGAAAAAGTAATGTATAATGTAATTATGTAACTTCTCATTGTGTGAATTTATTAGTATAAAAAGAATGTATGCATAGGAACTCTTATGAACACACGTTCTGGACATTCTCTCTGTTTTCTTAGTTTTTCTCTCGTTTCAGAACTTGTGAATTATATATTAGGATACCCTGAAATAAATAATTTTTCTTTCTAGTAATGGTTTGGTTTGGAGTTTTCATATTCAGAAATCAGAAGTGAAAAGTGCTGCAGGTGAATGACAATGAGTGGGTTGCCACTGCCTGTTTGAAATTTGAAATTTATGTTTTAGTAACGTAATGTGATGAATTATTTAAAAGAAATTTATCATTTAAATTCACAAGTGAAGGGCCGCCGCCCAATGAGAATGAGTGCGCTTTTTAGGTTTAACCGACACGTAAGTAATTGTTGGACCACCTTCTTGGTGTGGTGCCTCCGCAAAATTCATCTTTCAATTTCTTTGTTTCCCTTCAATTAGGTCTCCTCACTTTTAATTCACATATCATCTCTTTTTCTTTTAAAAATATATTTTTGAATCTCAAAAGTTTAGAAACTATTTACAAATAGGGTAAAATGTTCGAACCAAGGTGTGAATATAAATACTAAATGAACATGTGGCTAACCTTACTTTAACTCTTAGCGCAGCTACAAAAATAGATGTTAAGTGTCAGTCACTTAAGCTGAACATTTTAGCTAGTTAGGAGTAGGAGCAATGCATATTTGGGTAAACATTTTAATTTGGACCAATTGAATTAAGAAGAGTGGAGATTTTGTACCTACCAAAAGTTTACATTTTGACCAAAGACAATTTTAGTACGTCTTGGTCTCTCTCTACCTAAGAGTCCTATCTTCAATAATCATGAAAGGGATTTATTGGGATACCTTTTTTATTTTCTTGATTTTGTCAATAATTGAGGCATACATTTTCTATGTCAATGTTTGCTTTAGGAAACTTTTCTTACCAATAAATGTAAATGTAGAAAATTCAACTTTTTTTTTTAAACTCTTAAAAACAACGAATACTTTAATCACTAGATTATGTTGTTATTATCGATTAACTCCTCTAATAATGTATTAATAAATTTTAAAAATTAAATCTAAATGATGTTATGTTTGTAATTTTTCTTATATTGGAAAGGGAAAAGTTTCTTATCACACTTGTGATGTCACAAATTCGAATCCAGAAATCAAATGAATCTGAATTTATTTTTTTCTAAAATCTCCAAATAATTTATTTCGTTTCTTTATCCTTTATTTTAAATGTTAATTTATTTCATTTGAAATCTCCAAATATCCGAAACTAAAAGTAGTAGCCCACATTTAATCTTTATTTAAATAAAAGGAATTGCAAAAGCATCGATATATTATGAAAAATAAATTACGAAAACGAAAAAAAAAAAAAAAAAAAAAAAAAGTAAAGAGGCAGAAGAAATGTATCCAACGGTGCTTAAGAAAACGACAACCTCTCTTACGGGCGCGCACACAGTTAAAAGGAATAATTTATAACACGCGCTATTTTCCCCGTGTATTACAAATCCATTCTGTCCTCCTCCTCCCCTTCCTTTTCTTCTTTTGCCCTCTTCTATTTCTCTCTCTCTCACCCTCCTTCCCTCTGCTTCTTCTTTACACTTCACTTCACTTCACTTCTTCTTTACACTTCACTTCATTTCTTCTTTCCTACTTCCGTCGGAACTCCTTCGCCTTCTTCTCCGATCTCTGTCCCGTAATTTGGGTTTCTCCATACCCCTCAGATTCTTTCTGTTTCTGTTTTTCATTTTGGTTCACCGGCGGGTAACTAAAGCTCCGAATTGTTCGTGGGTTTCTTCTGAACCTCCAGATCTCGTCTTCGAGCTACTTCCTTCGTCCTTTCAAGGACTGAGTTGCAATGTCGCTTCGGAATCTGGTTTTGTTGCTGCTGATGGTGATTTTTGTTCACCAGGCGGTGTCTATTACGTTCACATCGAGGATACTTCACAGGTTCTCTGAGGAGATGAAGGCCCTTAGGGTTTCAGGGAGTACGAATACGAGTGTACGAGTATCATGGCCTGAGAAGGGGAGTATGGAGTATTATCAGGAGCTTGTTAGTGGTGACTTTCGGAGGCAGAAGATGAAGCTTGGTTCTCGGTTTCAGTTGCTTTTCCCGTCTGAAGGCAGTAAAACCATTGCGCTCGGAAATGATTTTGGCTGGTCACTATTACTCTACCTTCCCTCTCCTTTTTGTTCTTCCGTTTTGCATTTACTTTTCTGTTTTTTTTTTTTTTTTTTTGAGTAATCTCTCTCCCCTACACACCAAAAAAGAAAAAAAAACATCTTCTAATAGCTTTTTGCATAGTGGCACCTTTATGAGAAAATTTTGTGTTATAAAATGTTATCTTATGCACTTGTAAATCATCTTGTTATTTACGTATTATAGGTTGCATTACACCTGGATCGATATCGGGACACCGAGTGTTTCTTTTCTGGTTGCATTGGATGCTGGGAGTAATCTACTTTGGGTTCCTTGTAATTGCATACAATGTGCTCCCTTGTCTGCAAGTTACTATGGCAGTCTGGTAGGCCTGCTTTTCAGAATCTGTTCTTTCCACATAAACATTAATTACTTCTAATCCACGACTTATGCTTTATACCCAAGCATATTGCCTTTTTATTTCCGTTAGATCAAGGGTTATGCTTGGACAAATTGTGTTCTGGAATTCGAAGTCTTGTAGTGATTTTTGGCGGAAAAGAAAGGCATGGCCAGTTCCAATGGGAAATAATGCCCGAGAGGAGACGGAGATGAAAGATTGGCTAACTCATTTTTGGCGCGAATGTATTAGTGGATTATGAAGTCTTTTTAATAAGACAGCAAGTTTAGCACTTATTTCCGATGATTGATTGGCAGGTGCTCCTGCTCCCTCATGTTTGGGGCATTATTTATAATGCAGGATAAAGATCTCAATGAATACCGTCCATCCAGTTCAAGCACGAGCAAGCATATATCTTGCAGCCATAATTTGTGCGATTCAGGCCAAAGCTGCCAAAGTCCGAAGCAGTCATGTCCTTATGTTATTGACTACGTTACTGAAAATACTTCAAGTTCAGGACTACTAATTCAGGATGTTTTGCATCTTTCATCCGGTTGTGAGAATTCATCTAATTGTACGATTCAGGCTCCTGTCATTTTAGGGTATGATCCATTGTTCCTACATTTTGTTCCTTCAATTGTTTGCTCTGTGTGCAAACTGCAGCAATAAGGAAGGATGCTGTATTTATATTACCCATTTTTGCTCTCTAATACAGGTGTGGTATGAAACAAAGTGGCGGTTATCTAAGTGGCGTCGCTCCAGATGGTCTTTTTGGATTGGGGTTAGGAGAAATTTCTGTTCTTAGTTCCCTTGCGAAAGAAGAATTGGTGCAGAATTCCTTCTCGCTGTGCTTTAATGAGGATGGATCTGGAAGAATTTTTTTTGGGGACGAGGGACCTGCAAGTCAGCAAACGACTTCATTTGTGCCATTAGATGGGAAATAGTAATTACCATAATGAATTATCTCCATGTTTATGATGATCATGTTTTGTTATATATGCCGACTGAAGTCCTTGTGATACCTCAATCTCAGTGAAACCTACATTGTTGGGGTGGAAGCATGTTGTATTGAGAATTCGTGCCTCAAGCAGACAAGTTTTAAAGCATTGATAGATAGTGGGACATCGTTTACATATCTTCCAGAGGAAGCTTATGAAAATATTGTGATGGAGGTACATTCATTTTGTAGTTCTGCTTTGTACTTAATTTATAGTTTGTTTGTCCTTTAACCAGTTCTCCTTTTCATAGTTTGATAAAAGGTTAAACACTACAAGCGCCGTCTCCTTTAAAGGATATCCATGGAAGTATTGCTATAAGATCAGGTGATATTGATGAGATGGATAACCTGTAAAATCCTTTTCACTTCATAAACCTCACCCTTGTGCATGTCTAATTTTGATGTCATCGTTTTTTCCAACAGTGCAGACGCAATGCCAAAGGTTCCATCTGTGACATTGTTGTTTCCACTAAACAATAGTTTTGTGGTTCATGATCCTGTGTTCCCTATCTATGGCGATCAGGTAGTTGGAAGTTTCCTTCTAAGAATGTTTAAGTGTACATGATTTGATTTGGTGAATATGGGTGCAGGTGTGGACTTGATCTTTGAAATTTGTCATAATTAGCCATTAATGGAATAGCTTTGACTTTTAGTGGGCATAAAAGTACTTAAAAATCAAACTGTGAAACATAGTAGTGAAGTTGATAGCTTTAGTCTTTAGATACTCCAGAAAATAGAGCCTCCAAGGAAACGAAGAATAAAAACTAAAACAATAAAAGAAAAAAATAAGGTGTGCTTAAACTATCAAGATGAGGTAGGGCCCTCTTCTTTGTTACAGCTTAGCAGTTAGTCTCTAGTTCTAACTATCCAATAGATGATATAATTGTTTTAAGTATCCTGAAGAAGTCACATGCTATGCATCACTTCTAATACAAGAAAATAATGCCTGTGTTAATACTAAACAGTGCTATGTATACAGGGGTTAGCTGGATTTTGTTTTGCTATACTGCCTGCTGATGGAGATATCGGGATATTGGGACGTAAGTTCACAATGTCTCCTCAAATTTAGATTGCTAATATGATATATGCGATATGTGCAGTAAATCGTACGTCTAATGAAAATGGTAATTTTGTATTGCTGTCTTGTGCAGAAAATTACATGACTGGATACCGGATGGTATTTGATAGGGATAATTTGAAGTTGGGTTGGTCACACGCAAATTGTAAGATTTCCTTCTCCTAGTGGTACTTAGCTGATGCCCACATCTTGTGCATGATAAACCGAAAGAAAATGTTTGAACTGTCTTAACCTTCATTTTTGTTCTTGCTTCGTTTCATATGGGTTGGTTTTTTGTATTGTCCATTGTATATTCTTTTCGTTTGTTAAATGAAAGTATGGCTTTTCCATTGTTTTATAAACTCGTTTCATGAACTTCCATTCTTATTTCTACCATGTTCATGTCAAAGGTCAAGATCTCAGTAACGAAAAGAAAATGCCTCTTACTCCTGCAAAAGAGACACCGCCAAACCCATTACCAGCCGATGAACAGCAGAGCGCTTCAGGGGGGCACGCGGTGGCTCCTGCCGTAGCTGGAAGGGCCCCCTCTAAACCATCAGCTGCTACCCCATGCTTCATCCCATCCAGATTTTCTTCGATCAGATTGCCGCTCCTGCTTCTTCTGGCACTCGTGTGATGTAGATTCTGAGTTTTATCTAAGTAAGTTTTACATGTAAATGGAGGTCGTCTCTTTACATCTATCGTCCCCCCAGCAAGGACGACATGTAGATCTTGTGTCCGTCCTTGCAAGTTCCATCAATGGCATTTTCCTTCTTTTCTTTCTTTTTTCTTAGTATTTTTTTTGGGGGGGGTATTATATGAGCCATCCAATGGGGGTTGATGATAGTAGTTACATTTTTGGTTATGTAGCTATACATTCTTCTATCTATATGTTTTCCTCTTCTGATATATATTACCTTCTTAATCTTTACTCTTTATTTCTCCTAACGTAATCTTGGCCATCCATTTGTTATTTATTTTAATTTCTCTTCGTAACCATTTCTTCTTTCGGCTTTGCTTTTTATATATATAAGTAAATCTATTTTCTTTTCCTAAGGTTAAATTCTTAGTTAAATTTAAATAACAAAAACATTTTTTTTCAAGATATTTTTTCTGTTTAATTTTCAAATTTTGGTTTGATTTTTTAATCCATGTAGATAAAGAAAGTTTGAGATTTTTAATTTTAAAAAACAAAATAGTTATCATAGGGACAGTTGGTTTTGTATTTTGTTTTTGAAAATTTAGTTAATTTTCTATCAATTTCTTCATAAAATTTGAAATTTTAGTCCTTTTTTTTTTAAATTTTAAAAAAATGACTTGGTTTTTAAAAAATCATTAATAAAGGTGGATAACAATGCCTAAAAAATCAAATATATATTTTAAATTTTTAATGTTAAAGACTTATTATAAATTTTTAAAGTTGAGGAACCCAATAATACAAACTAATTTTGGAACTAAGCAATATTTCATTTTAATATATATACATCGATATAGATAGATTATGGTTCCTTCGTGCGTGAAGGCCACATCGTTTCCAAATTTCAATTATTGTTAGAAATTGAGAATCCTCTGAAGGACTAGGGAAGAGGACTCATCTTATTATTATTATATATATATCTATGAGTGAACTTCAGGACAAAAGTACTTCTAATTATTTCATTCACACAACAATTCCTTCTCTATTCATTTCCCCAACACACCACATTTTAATTCATTTCTACATCCATATTACTAAACCCCTTTTGTATATCTTCTAACTTAATTTTTTTAAAAAAATTCTTAATTAGTTCCATTTATTATTCTGGACACAACAATTTCTTTATATATTAATTTAAATCAACTAAAATTTTCTACTGCCACTAAGGGACAAACCAAGTAAGAACAATTAAGCATTTTAGATGAATACCCAAACTGTTCACCATACAATAATTGATTGCATGTGTTATACAGCTATCTGCTTTTTCAATATCAAATATATTTGTTTATTAATTCACTTAATCTCTTTTTTTTTTCTTTTTTTTTTTTCTTTTAAGAAAAAGACAATCTAGCAAAACAATAGCTTTCAATTTCTTTTTAAATTTTGACTTTCTGAATGAAATATAAATTCTAATCTTTTTTTGAAAAAGTAAAAACATAAATCAAGAAATCAAAGGGAAGAAAAAAGCCCAATCCCTTAAAGTACAAAAAGTTATAACCAAAACGTAATAAAAAGGAATCGTGTGCTGTTGTTATTCATGGGGTCAGTACAAACATTAGAAACAAAACTTTCTTTTTCATGAAATAATGTCCAAAGCCAACTTTGGTTATTGTGTTTTAAACCATTGCTAAAAGTTAATATAACTCTTTTGTAAAGTTGAGCTTAAATTTTGGTTCAAATTTCAATTTGATTGATTTATTTTAAACTACATTCCAGTTAAGTTTTAAGTTTTAGCATGTGACATGTCTAAGTGAGTACAGTTCAACTTACCTACAGATATGTTACCAATCAAGAGATTTGTCATATTATTTTTTCGACTTATAATGTACTAAAAATAAGAGCTATGCCATGTTGTAAAATTCAGAGATGGATCTATTAAGGGATCAGGGGAGGCACTTGTCTCCCCTCACATTCTCGATTTTTATATTTTAATATTAATTTTGAAATGTTAAATTACAATATATATTAAATAATGCTCTTTACTAAATTTTGCCTCTCATATAGTGGTTTTGTCACTCTTTAAATCCCAAAGTTCTAGGTTCAAATCTCATCCACTACATCTATTTTTTTTATATAGTGCTACCCTACCTATGATTTCTGGATCCTCCACTGGTAAAATCATAATTATAAAATCCCCTTTAAACTATAAAAAAATTTATAATATAATCTCACAAATCAATTTATACTACACAAATTTGTTTCTATAATTATTCTCAAGTACAAATGAACAATCCCAAAGAAAAAAAAAGGTCATAGAATCATTTTGTTACTAGTTGGAGCTTCATAAAAATAGATACATTTAAATTATGCCATCATCTTAAAAAGAAATTATTAGAAAAGACTAGTACAATGTAATACTTAGTTCATATTGTTTGACTCAATAAATTTAACGATTCATTTTCATTGTGTTTTATGCATTTTAAGTAAGAAAAGTATGCATGAATAAAAAATGAATAAATTATCGAATGAAACTGTGACATCGTTAAATTTATGTAAAATTTTAAATTCGAAAAAGGAAAGTGGGAAGTTGAATAATTAATCATAGTATAGATAGGAATGAGAGCTAAAATGTATAGCAATAATTGTGTTTGGGAGGTGGAGGAGGTGGTGGTGGTGGTGAAGGTGAAGTAAGTCACCTTTTCTTTCCCAATTCTAAAAAGTTGTTGTTCCATTGAAAAGAATAAATGAAAAAGAAAGTGCTCTTTGTCTAACAAAACCAAACCTCCAAAATAAAAAAGCTACAAGAAGATGGATTGTCTGTGAATCCCCTTTTTCCTCTTTCTTTTTTTCTTTATTAAATATGCATTAATAATAACTTGTAACCAATTATTTAAATCTCTGTCTTTGGTTACTAAATATTTTGAAGAATAAGAATGGTGGTTCGTTTAATGAGAAATAATATTCTTATCTTCACATTGAAGGTCCCAAGTTTTGTGTAAGAGTTGGAACAGTTTTTTCTTTGCACAGGCCTTTGCCCTATCCCATTTCATGTCTACCTTTTTGGACAAATTATTATTCTAAATTAATTAAACACCTAATTATAATTACCATCATTTTTAGTTTAACAATGAGACTATTAGATTTGATGAGATGTAAAGTTAGATCTCTAGTGTCGGTTTATGTTTTATAATCTTTCATAACCATGTTTGTTAGTGGTTAATTAATAAAGATTATGAAATTTTTCTTATCTTTTTTCATGGATGGATATAATCTACAACCATTTTTATTTTTAATTTGATAGAAAGCTAATTAATTAATAATAAGTTGGGGGTCCCATTAAAGTTATTAATGTAGCTATAATTACTATAAAAAAAAGGTTGCATCATGAAATAAAAAAATATTCATGGCCAAAAAAAGTACATAGTGTGATAGAATGACTTTATTAAATGTGTGCTTATTAGGGGAGAAGTTTGAAGACAAAATAGAAAGTGGAGGAAAAAGAATAGAGGAAAAAATGGTAAGATTAGCCACACCGATTTTACTTCCTTCCTCTATTAGAATAAAGAATCACCATCATAATCTTTTTACACACATCCCAAACCACATTTCTAGATCCACAAATTAAGTCAAAATTAACTGAGAGTCGTCAGTTTAATCCACGTTGATTCAAGAAAAATTCAAACCGTTAACATTGTAGAAAAAATTTAAAAACTTAAATCGATCCAAACCGACTGACCAACACTAATTTATGATCAATTTGATGTCGGTTTAGTTGAAAAACTGACTATATACACACCCTACCTCACAACTCAAATACTTTGAAAAATTAAAGATTGATTTGGATTGATTTTTAAGGTACTAAACAAAATATTCTTTTAAAATCTTCAAAATTCAATTTAAATAGACTCTAAATTATTGGGTTTAGTTTAGTTAATTGGTCAGTTAAGTTGTTTTATAGGGTGGGACGTTTAAATCTCTACCTATTTACTTTAAAAAAGACTGATTTTTTTTTTTGATATTCAAGTTAAAACATAATTTAGGATCCTTAAGTTTTGAAAAATCTTGATCATCTAAATCAGTCAAGTAATCAACATTTGTGACTCCAATCAGTGATTAGTAGTATTATAGATTGAATGAAAGCCAATTAACCTGTCCATGTGAAAGCCCAATAAAATAACCTAAATATACACAATAAAAACAGAAATGAAAAGGGAAAGATTATTATAAAACTTTTAGAAGAATACAATTGAAAAAGACTTAAGTTTTGCAATTGCATACAAGGAAGGAGGCTGCTGCCCACTTTCCTTCCTTCGGGTTCTCTCCACCCCCAAGTCCCCAACACAACACTTTTCAAACAAACATTAAAATTATTGTTTATAAAAACTAAAATAATCCTAAATCTTTAATTTTTTATATATGTTTAGTGTTAAGTTGTTCAGAAAACGACATGTCGACTACTTTTTCTTTTCAACTATTATAACATACTTCTCTTCCTAACAACATCTGTCTGTTTTGTTACTTGTTGTTTAAGCCAGCCAAACCCATTTAATTAAAAACTAAGGTTAAAATTGAAATTGATTTAATCACCTACCTACTACCATGTAACTTCAAGCTTCTTATAATGGAATTTAAGATGAAATAGTTTTAAAAAGTTACGTGAAAATATTGAGATTAAATTACAATTATGCAAACTACGGTGCATTCGTATTCACTAAAATAAGAAGACTCCTTATGCATTAATGTAAACATGGCGGTCACATTTTTGGTATAGCGTTGGTTTTTAAAATTTGTTAGAATTGAGCTTCACTCCACAAATGACAGCCCTATTGGTTTTAGTTTGAGTTTAAATTGCAAATTTGATCCTACGATTTTTTTTAAAAAATGTTAGAATTTAATTTGTACGACCGCTTAGAGTATTAATTTTAGGTTAAATTGCAAATTTATTTTCTATATATATATATATATTTGGCAAAATTAGAATTTAAAACGCTAAAAAATAAGGGGTCGAATTTGTAAATTAACCTTAATTTTATTACTGGAATAAAGGCGATCAATCTTCCAAAGGATAGAGCCAAAAGTACCTCTTCATTAAGAAAAGCATATAAATTTGTTTTAATATATTCATAATCTTAAAAGAATTGCCATTTTAAAGTAAAAATGCAACGTCCACAGCAACATAAAAAACCAAGCTTCCTAAGCCAAATTATTTTTGGTGATTGGGGGGCCACAACCAAAACACAACCCTTTTTCCTTAGTTTTAAAATGTAACCCAGATGGCTATATAATGAGCTCTGTTTCCTTTCATATAACCATCTCAAAACCAGAGCAAGAGAAAGAGAAAGCAGCCTTTGTTTCTAATGCCCTTTTCTTTGCTTGTTTGCTTGAAGAGAAGGTAAAGAGAAAGATCCATCATTCTACCCAAACTTACGTTTCTATTTCTTTCTACAACTCTGGTTTTTGCTTCTGTGAGCTTCTGTTGTCCCTTTCCCTTTTCAACTACATCGATTAAAGAGTGAAAAATGGGTGTTGGTGGGACTTTGGAGTACTTGTCAGATTTGGTGGGTAATACCCATAAACACAAGAAGAAGAAACAGCTTCAAACTGTGGAGTTGAAAGTCAGAATGGACTGTGATGGCTGTGAACTTAAGGTCAAGAATGCCCTCTCTTCACTCAGTGGTATGTTATGTCTGAAGAAACTCACCCCTTTTGTTTTTTTACTTGTTCCTTTCCTCTCTATCTAACAAAATGCAGTTGCTTTTGAACTTTGGAAGGGGTAAAATCTGTGGAGATAAACAGGAAGCAGCAGAAAGTGACAGTTACGGGGTATGTTGAAGCAACCAAGGTACTGAAGAAGGCAAAGTCTACAGGGAAAAAGGCTGAGATATGGCCATATGTTCCCTACAGCTTAGTGTCACAGCCTTACATTGCTCAGGCTTATGATAAGAAGGCACCACCAGGGTATGTAAGAAATGTGGAGCAAACTGCCACTACTGCTTCTGTTACCAAATATGAAGATCCTTACATCAACATGTTCAGTGATGACAACCCAAATGCTTGCTCTATCATGTAATTCTTTGCAGCTAAAACAAGTCTCCTGTTTTGTACCTCTCTATATATCTCTCTTCTGTTAAATTTTTGTCAAACACCTCAATAATTATGGTAATGATATATATTACTGTGTGTTCAATCATTTGTGAAGAAGAAAGCGTCAACTAGATGGATGAGTAATTAGAATATTTGGGGTTGTTAGTTGTTACTAGCTGATGTAAGAGATTACTTTATTTCATGATGTTGTAATTTCCTGTTTGTGAGACGACTTTGGCTTCCCCACAGCTGTTCTTTCACCTAAAAAAAAACAAGATTCCAACCTGGTTATTAACTGTTAGAGGAAAGGAAAAAAGAAGAAAAACAACGTCGCTTTATTTTAAAGGAGTGGAAATTATTAAGTTAATGAATTGTGAAGGAGTGGTATGGCTATACATTTGCACTTACTTTCGGTTTGGAAAAGAGCCTAAAAAATTTGAACACAAAATTCAAATTATTTCAAACGGCATTTGGTCCCAGCAAACGAAGAAAAAGGCCAAGCCAAGGCTTCCTTTCCGGTTCTCTCTCTTCACCAAACGTGAGGAAAGAATCCTGCTTTCTTTGCTTTTGGCTTTCGGAACATTTTTTTTTCCGTTAACCTTTTTCTCATATCCAAAGGTAGCATAAAGAAAAATAGCGGTGAGGAAAAATTAGGGTGATCTGTGTTTACTAATTTTGTGTTCATTGACAATTCAATCATATTAAAAAAGAATGTGTTCAAACAAAATGCGGTCATTAGATTCCATTTGCATAAAGTTACTGAAGTACTCAGAAACAAGACGTGCTTTTACAAAGTATAATAGTATCCGTGCATAGAAATACAGTCATAATCTTGTAAAACAACCAAATACATAGTTTTGGTCAATTACGTTTGAATTGAGCAATTTCAACCATGCCTAGCTGGATTTTCACCTAAAAAGGATTGCCAGTCCTGCTGGTGGGTAATTAGAGAAAACCAACTATTCTGCTTTAAGAGTCAAGCTTGAGTTCCACATACTTGGAAAGTCCAGAGAGAAATGCACTTCAAGCTCGTGGTTTAGCTTCAACTTAAGTTCTGGGAAACCAAGAGGGAAAAAGCATATGATGAACAATAGATGAAGCAGGAAGCATGAAATGGAATCTCAGACACTATTGAGATAATTGTTGTGATTCTACTGTATGAGATGGACCAAAAAACAAATGGGTGTGTTAAGATAGCTGAGCTGTGAACACAACTTAAAAGAGAAACCAAACAAAGGATAGGTTGATATGATTGCACATTTAGAAAAGTCAGAAAATCACTTACTCTGTGTTGTCTATCTACAAGAATTTTGTTGGAAATTGGGTATTGTTTCCATCACTTCCTATTTCCTGAGTAGACTCCAACGAAATTTATATCATACACAAGAGTTGCATTTCCAGGTATATTGCAATCACCTGTAAAGGCAACACAAATGGCATTAACAGAGTCCATTAGTTACTTGGTACTTGGGTTTCACCAGCAGCAAAAAGAGATATCTGGAGCAAAGCAACTACACACTAACAAATAGTGCATTTGCACAAAATAAACAACGTTAACTTGCCAACAGAAGCAACTACTGACAGCTTGCAACATTGTCATGAAAATTTAGATAGCCAACACGCAAAACAAAGCAGTTCAGTTTAAAGAATTCAACCTGAAAAACATCCTGCTGGTTCTGGTCCATACGCTAAATGTGGAGGAATCTGAAGCTTACGCTTGCCACCTAGGCAAAATCAGAGGGGCAATAATTTCTTAGAAGCAAACCAGCAAAAAAAGAAAACCACAAAATTCTACTCATTGTGTCAGTAGACATACCTACTAGCATTGGTGGTACTCCTTCACCCCCTAATATTCCCTGATCCAATCCTCTTATTACCTGGTAACAATCTTATCAACTTTAGTCCCTTTCCAACGAATCAATATGGTAAGTAACTACACCCACTCAGTTACCCACGGTCCCACACTCACCACAAGGTGAAATGAATGTAGTTATAGTTAGTGACTAAGTTAAAAGTTTGTTTTACAAATAGTATGGCTATTGATTGGTTGCAAGTAAATTAAAAGTTTGTTTTACAAATAGTATCTTGCTCCCAATCTAGGCATGAGAAGGAAAATTCTCAGTACCCTGATCCTCCCATGTTGGTAACAGACTTTCCTCCACTCTCATTCAGCTCTTTCCTTGTCAAATCGTTAAAGAAACCCACCACGTTCTTTCTACATCCTTGTCAACAAACAATTGGGATTTGTAGGAGAACTAGCTCCACACAAGGTCTCTTAGAACATAGTTGCATATAGGGAGGTGATTGTCAACCAAGTTGATGCAGCAAGGTGCGTATTTTATTAAGATGGGACAAAGAGAGATGTTCCTCAATCCTAGAAAAGCTATTCTGCTGACCTTTTTACTCTAATTAAATTTGCTTTTGTTTTTTTCTCATAGTTATAAGTACAATTGAATTCTGCTCAATAACGTTTTCCTAAAGAAACGACATGATCTGGAAAGTGCAGAAATGGACTAAGTTACCAATGACCTAAAATACATATATTTTCATCACTTTTTTCTTAAACAGTATCATTACTCTCAAAGCCTGTAGCCGCTCGCTCTTAAATAAATTGGCCAAACTTTTCAAGCCCATATGCACCTTAAGAAGCTGTACAAAACACTTGATCAATACCTTGCCAACACCAATACGCATGGTGAGATATCTACCACGCTTGTAGCTACTGTCAAACACTATCCCATCAGCAAACCTTGCAGTGTAGTGAACCTGCATTTGAACGGTAAAATAACGCAAAAACATATCATAAAATCCTTTATGCGTGGAATGGGGAAATTAAACGTAGTGAATTGCAGTTCATTGCAACACGTGACATAACATATACACATTAAGAAAAATAACCCACATGCAAACTCAGCAAAAAAGACAGACACATATTAGATTGATATACTCAACATAACAGCGTATTGGCGGGAACTGCACATTCCATTGCAACGAAGCAATGCAGGAGAAGTTGGACGGAAACAAGCAGTCATGTAAAAGCAGGGTAGAAGTTGATGATGCGAAGAAAGTAAAATGAGAAAAAAGTGGATAATTGAAGATCGGAACTGACATTGATAAGCTCACCATAAGGAACTTCCTCACCGGATCCGACGGCGATGTCGCAATAGCCAAGCCCGGAAGGCACATAGTTGAACTCGCAAAGGGGTTCTCCAACAGTGGCATAGTATTCAATTCTGGTAGCGTTTGCATCCAAGGGCGAAAAAGCCAGAAGCGAAGCAGCAAGAAGGCCAATGCCCATATTAGATATTGCCTTTTTAGTAGCAGAAACTGAAGAAGAAGTAGATGTGGGTTTAACAGTGGAAGATAATTTGGGGGAGAAAATTTGGGAAGCTTGGAGTCTTGGGGTTGTGAAGGTTAATGGGGAAAGTGCCATTTTAGTATGATCAGATTGAGGTGTATGTGAAGCTTGAATAAAGTGAAGGTGGCAATGGTAAGATGTAGCAGTGGTTTGAATGAATGCGCAGTTGGATAGATATGGCGAAGTGCAGGGCCCCACAAGTGCAAAATATGGGCCATTGGATTTGGATAAGAGCCTCCTTCTATTGAGAAGATTGCCTTTGGGATTTTGGGCTTTTGGGCCAACACACCCACTCTTATTCTATATAATATAAATTAATTAAGAAAGATTTTTTACCTAAAAATCTAAAAATCTCCTTTTTAAGTTTCAAAATTTTCAAGGACCGATTTTATACATAATTATATTTGATATGTGCTCAAATACAAATGATTATATATATTATTGTGTACATATATACAGTTATTCATTGATTTTTTGTCTAGAACCCTCAATCTTCATCTCTTCTTCTCCGTATCTTTATCTTGTTTAGAACTCATGTTGTCAACTGGATGAATGACCAATAAAAGAATGACGTTGAAAGCTTCATCCCATGCCCGATGCTAGAAGCTTTGCCCTATGCTTTAGACCAAGAGTGGAAGAAGAAGAAAAAAAAAGTTTTATTTATTTGAATCAAGCTCAAAATTGTAATTATTGATCACTAACCTTGATAAAACAAAAAATTGCAATTTAGTATTTTTAAAAAAAAATGAAAACTTGAAGAAATTAATGTAATAAATACCTCATTTTAAACCTCTTTACGTACAAAACCCTACCTTAAGTTAACATATTTAAAATGAATTAAATTTTAAAAAAATTGAATTTATAGATGGTCATATTAGATGTTAGGCTAAGTTGAAAAAATAAGAAGAAAAAAAAATAATGGTTTATGATTAAATTGATAATACACTATCGACACACTGATGATGTACTTAAACGTTGCTTAGCAAGACTAACATTATTGAAATATCCATAATTGAAAATATGTAAATGTAAGAAGATAAAAAAAAATTCAAAAAATAAAAGAACAAATTTGTGGTGAAAATGAAAGGAATTAACGTTGAAATAAAATTACAAGAAAAGAAAAATAAAAGAGGGAATTTTGAGAGTAGAAAGAGGATTAGAAATTGAAAATACATGGGATGAAAGAATATTAAAGGTTGATATTTAGATATATCAATTAATTGGTAGAGCTACTACACTTCGGACCAATTGATATACTGAAAAGGGATGAATATTAGTGATCTAATACTACAAAAACTTAGGATAAAAAAATAGGAAAAGAGTGTCCCTTACTGTAAAGGATAAAGTTGAAATAAACAATAAATAAAACATTTGGTCATTACTGTTGTCTTTAATCTCTAGTTTATAAATATTAAATATGAAGTTAGGCATCTTCTTCCTGTGGGCTGTGATTGTCACCATCCTTAAAACCTGCTTAAGTTACGTTTTGCAAATTGCACTTCAATATGAAAATACATATAAATTAAACATCCAATTATTTTCTTCTACTTCTCTTAAATTAATTATATTCTTTCGGTCAACTTTTTAATTTTGAAAAATAGCTTCCAAGATTGAAGTCATAATTTAGTATGTGAAGTTTAAGCCTCAAGGATATTTTATTCTCAAATTTTAATTATTTTGGTTTCTATAATTTGAAGTTTGCATTAAATTAAGAAAAATCTCTCCTCAAGATTAAATGAAATCTTAAACGTATGAATGTGTAGTCTTTATAGTTAGAAATTTGGTTTTGAATGCACTTGTTAACTATAACTATAGGTAAAAAGTTCTATTAACATTTAATAATATATTTCGTAAAAAGAACAAAATCATTAAAAATTATAGAATACAAAATTACAACTAATGAACTAAATTGATAAATCATTCCGACTAAAATTTAAAAACAAAAAAATTCGAATGAGATGTGATATCCAAACCTCTGAAATGATAAAATTATGAATAACTGAAATTTTATATAAAAGGAGCAGTTGATATCAACAAAAATCACACACACACACAACATACCAATAGTAGTCCAAATAAAACAACATAACAATCGTAATGTTATTTAAATTATTTCAAAAACTATTACCATTTCTTCTTATTTTTAGCAGCAACCACATTTATACCTATACACTCATAGTGACTCTCTATCAGTACAAAGAATTTGGATAAACATAAAAGAATATCCTTTGTGTTTTTCTAAAGAATAGTAATCGGGATGGAAATGAGTTAAGGTCTCAAGAACCTCTTGCTCTCCCCGCATCCCATAATGGACGTAGGCAATTTTCCAACCCTCTCGATCCCTTCTTCAAAAACCACACCCATTCCCATAAAGAAATGCGCATCGATGTGACAGTGGAAAGCCCAGACACCAGGATTATCCGCCACAAATCTCAAAGCGGTCCATCCATATGGATGCAACGGCACCGTGTTCTTCATGATCGGGTTCTCCAAATTGTACTTGCTTGGATCCTTATAAATATCGAATTTCCCTTCTCCGTACCCCAGAACCCAGAAATCGTGTCCGTGCAAATGCCAAGGATGTGTTTCGCTGTTGTTTGGGCTCATCATATTGGCGTTCTGTAGTATGATGTCCACAGTTGAATTGAAGTCCAACCGGTATATGGCGTCGCTTACCGTCGCTTCAGGGTTGGGCGCCGGATTAAAAATGTCGTAGTTCTTGAAATCGTATCCAGTGGGTGGTTTTTCCTGGCTGAATGTATGGAGAAGATTGTGCTTTAGAGCAATAAGATATGGGGTATGAGGCATATTGAAGGACACGTTATTTAACGACCACCGGCGACGGCCATTCACGGTGTTTTGGGTGTTGAGAAGCACGATCACTTTATCGGCGGCTTTGGGCGGCGCGTGGATAAAACCTTGCCGGGCTTTGATGGCTTGACTTTGAGCCAATCGGGGAGGAACATCGTTCCAAGCAGGTGGTGCTGGAGAAGTTGTCGGAGGGAGTTTACTCTGGTGATTTGGATAGTAATTGAAAATGGCTAAACCAGGGGGGGTGGTTCTTGATCGGCTCACCACATTGGTTGTGATCCAGTAGTTTCTAGAAGGGTCTTGATCGGCTTTTATCAAGACGGAATATGTTTCTCCTGAGTAAATGAACAAATTGTTTACTTGAAATGGCTCAACGTAATGCCCATCAGCTTCAACCACAGTCATGGTGTGACCCTGTTTCCAAAACAGAGAGTTCATCAGTTTAAGCCATTTAAGAAGTATTTCAAGGAGAGTACATGAAATTAAGTAGATGAACTTGTAATTACCTCAATTTGGAAACTGAGAGCTGAAAGAGAAGTGAGACTAGAGATCCTTAATCGGTAAGTTTTTCCCGGTACGACTGTTAATGGATGAAGAACACATTCTGTGCTGGATGAATTGCAGGTACCACTGGACGATCCCAGAACAGAGCAATTGAATCTCCCTCTTCCTTGAATCAACAGTGAATCAGGCTCTCCCACCCAGCTGAATCCAGAGCCAGGGGTAGCCAATCCAGTGGCGTGTTCGTGGCTGCTTTTGTGATACCAATCTGTGAGGATGAGATTACGATCATGATCATAGGAAAAAGGCTCTGTTTGTCCTTCTGGAACCCAAACCACAATGGATCCATAGAGACCATCTTCTCTTTGCATACCATAATGGGCATGGTACAGATAAGTTCCTGGCTGCAGATTTCAAATTTCACAAAGGTCAAACTCAAATCAAAGCATGGAGCTTTTGAGAGGCACAAAACAAAACGAGTAAGTCCAGTATCTCTTACTCTGTCTACAACAAACTGATATCTGAAGGTTTCACCAGGCAAAATAGGACATTGAGTGACACCTTCTGTTCCATCGCTCCATGGTGTTCCGATCTTCAAATGTACGAACACGTCAGAAAGAAAAACTATAAAACTAACGAAGAAAAATACGGAGAGAAATGAAAATTTTGGGGTACCTGTCGAATTCCATGCCAGTGGATAGCCACGTTTTCGGTAAAGAGGCTGTTCTTGAGCTCAACGATGACGGTGTCACCTTGGTGGGCGTAGATAGTGGGACCTGGAGATCGGCCATTAATGGTCAAGGTAACTTTTTTAAAGCAATCGGGGGACTTCAATTCAGATTTCACTTCCCATTTATAGTTCAGAGTTCTTGATTCTGCAGTTTGAGATTGAAGTAAGAAGAAGAAAAAGGAGAGAAGAATTAAGAGGTATCGTGTACTTTGTAACGGCGAAGCCATTGTTAGAATCGTTTTAGTGTATCATTGAGATTGATGCTTTGCGGAAAACATTGGTTCTATATAAATATCCTGCACGACTTTGACCCAATCAAATCTTGGTCCAAGGCAGCGGCTGCGACATTTTCATTTGAATTTTTTTACATTTTCTACTTACCTCGATAGTGCCAAAAACAAACATCATTTACTAACAATATTAATTGTTCTTTCAAGAAAATTCAATTAGCCATACAAAAAGAAATACATTTGTTAAATTAATCGAGAAGTGAACCATTAATTTATTGTATTGAACAAATTAGCCTAGGTATCTTTTTTCCAAGGAAAGAAAAGGTGTTCTTATGTTGAATCCAGCAAATATGATGATGGCTCGATAAAAGACGTTAGGTAGAGCTCTTTCAACAATAAATTAACATTTTCACCACATGTTTAAACATACAATAACAATGAAAATATGTATCAAACTTTATTAACTTTATTAGGAGTTCCAACTATGTCATTATAGTCACATATAAAATTTTCTTTTCATCAACAAGTTATAACAATTAATAATAGTCAACATGTGCCCAACTAATTAATTGGCTTGTATTACAATGCATTTAGAAAAAAATGATAATAAAAAGAAGAAAATTTGTTTTCTTAGAAACATGGTATTAACACATTGTGTGTAAATGAGATGATAAGTCAAAACATTTTTTCATGTAGGGTGGAGATTCAACTTCTTCTACAACCTCATGGGTACACAAAAGCTGATCAATTCTAATATTAACCAAATCAAATGATAATTAAATAGTAAAGGAAAATTATTCCCGTTTTCGATTAAGAAATTCTTATATCCCATTTTGAAAAGAAGGGAGTCTGTCCATTTCTTCGTGATAAACCCCTTTTTTGTCCCATACGCGTAAAACCATTTTAGATAATATCAAAGTTAATATATAATAATAATAATAGTCAATTCGAAAGTTAATGAAACTTTCAAGTCCACTATGCTTTTTTCATTATTTCTTCGAAATTTCTTAGAAACGATCCTTCCGAATTTTCCTACTTTTCATTATCTTGACGAATGCAAGTTGGAAAAAATTATGGATTTAGATTGTTCTTTTTCCTTCTGTATTCAAAGGTATTTTAATTCGCATGTCATGGTCTAATCTAACGTGATTCAAGCAACGTCATATGCGCAAATTGGGAACGTGAAGTAATTGTAATAATGGATAACTTAACAAAACAAAATAAATAAAGATAAGTCTTTATTATTATAAAAGTGTCTAAAAACAGTAATTTTGAACTGAGTAAAATATGAATAAACTTTTTAAGAACAAGAAATCTGGGAGGAGAGAGGCTTGAAATTGAATTTGGGGTTTTGTGTATACTTGAAGGCGATGGGTTTGGAATTGAAAATAGGTTGGCCATTGTTGACTAAACACTCGTTATCAGAGACGGCTAAGATGGATGGATCGATGCTTAAAGTAGTTGCAAAGCCTTTGCAGTCTAGTTTCAAATCAGATTGAGAACATATGCAGTTGTTGGTTATTGTTACTTTCCATTCTGTCATTCCATGGATCTGAAATCCTGTCATCCTTTGGCTGATTTTTATGTTGTTCAATAAACATTGGCAGTTTCCTGAAACCAATCATATGCTCTCAGTATCTCAATCTTTAGCTATTTAAACATAATTATATTTTAATGTTTAACCATACTCTAATGAGTTAATTGATGATTTAACACGATACAAGTTTGTGTTGTTTAAAGATCCATCTTTCAAAAAAGACACTAAGTTTTTCTTTTCAATGATAAGGGGAAAAATGATTATTTAAAACATTTGTTATGAGTATAAGGAAAATTATTTTTAAGAAAAGAAGAATATAGAAAAGCTATGTTCACACCTAATCATAAAACTACTTTTATAGGAAAGAAAAAAGAAAAAAGAGGAATGACTTGAGAAAGAATAATGTTAGGATAAAGAAAGAAAAGGACAAAATGGAGTTGAAATTTTATATAGTTATACCTGTGGAAATGAGAGAGAGGACAAGAAGGGCAGCGAGAAGCTTGGCAAAGATGGCCATTGTGATTGTGTTATACAGATTACTATTTTCCTTTTTTTTTTTATTCCGAGGTTTTTGTGTTGGTGAGGAAAATGAATTTGGGGACTGTCCAATTTAAAGGGAATTTTGTAAATTGTAAAGATGGAAATTAATTCGTAATAAATACATTCATTTCATAAAATGTAAAATATGATTTATTTCCATTTCCATTTCCATTTGAGAGGACTTTCATCTTTAAGAAATAATTAAGATTTTAATTAAAGGCATATATCATAAAACTTTTTAGCTAGCTTTTAAAATCGGACATTCAGTATTTATGTAAATAAATAAAAAAAAAAGAAAAAAAAAAAAGAAAGAGAATATTTATGAAAATTTAATTTTTCTTACTAATATTCATCTACCTCCATGGTACACCCCTCTCTAAGCCTTTTATTTCAATTCCTTAATGGACATCGGGTATCAAATGAAAAAGGTAGAAGTATTCATTTCCCTTTTTCACTCTTTTGGCAAATTGGACATTGCACTATTTATTCCATTTTCATTTATTTACCCACTAAATTAGTCTTGAAGGTGGGATCCTTTTACATTTCTTTTCCTTTTTTCTTTTTTCCTTTCTCTGAATGATGTCGTCACGTCATGTAGTTTCTTTTACTAATTTATTTTTAAACATTGGAACAAGTCTGCCCTACTTAAACTGGTTAATTTCAAAGTTTTTGTACAACTTTTATTTAGAAACTTCATCCCCAACCCCAAATACATAATGAGAAACCCCAACATATTAATAAAACCCAATGTCCTAAGAGCCCCCATGTGGTGGGTATATTTGAAAATTCTTCTTCTTCTTCTTCTTTTTCTCTTTCAAATTGTCATCTCTTTTGGGAAGATTTCCACAGTAAATTCCTGAAATGGGCCATGATGTATAATAGGCCCAATACGAAGCTCATTTGGTTTTGGGTCTGAGCCTGGATCCTTTCGATCCAATGTAAGCACGGTTGATCCATGTAACAAGAAAATAGGAAACTGTTGTGGAAGAAGAAGAAGACCTCAAGAAAGAGGAGGTAGGAAACTGGATCCTCTCGGTCCAACGACTCATCATCGCTCGAAATGGAAACTGAGTCACCGTCACCGTCACCTGACTCTCACTCTCACAGCACTTCCGATCCCCAAACCCTAACAACTGGATTCGAAAATTTGGCAATTTCCTCGGACCCTTTAACCACTCAGTTTGGATCCCTCAACGATCTTGCTCACGATCTTTTCTCTCTTCAAGATCTCGCCACTCGCGGTTCATGGCGTTCAATTTTAGATAAGGTTGCCCGAGCCCGAGCTCTCACCCTGCTTCAGAAGCCCCATGACCACCTCACTTACCTATCCTACAATGTCCTTGCGCTCGTCAAACTCCGCCGTTTCGCCGAAGCTCTGGCGGAACTTGATTCTCTTGAAGATCTCAATAGCTCTCAATACAGGTATGAATCGTATCCTAGCGTGTACCCTAATCGAACCGGCTCCATGGTCCCCTTTTCACTTCGGTGGCTGCAAGCGCTAATCCCCATCAAAATGGGCGAGCGTCAACATGGGTTGGACCGGTTCTACGAACTTCTGGATTTTGTACAGTCTAAATTAAAGGATAAAGAGGAGAAAAAGCTCGATGTCTCTGTGAACTTGTGGAAGAAAAGGGTAGTGTTTGTGATTAATTGTATTATTGGTCATCATTTAAGTAACAAGGAGTTTGGGGTTTGTTTAACTTTGATCAATAATTTGTTAAGTGAGGATTTCTCAGATCCTGCTCTGATTTCGAAACTTGGGTATATACAAATGCACGCTGGAGATATTGAAGGAGCTAAACGTTCGTTTAATCGGATTGAGGAGTTGGTTAAAGAGGGGAAAAGCAGTGGGTCATTAAGCGATGTAGAGATTAAGAACCTTGTGAATAGGAACAAGGCATTGGTGTTTTTGGTGGGTAAGGACTATCTATCAGCTGTGAGGGAATATGAGGAGTGTATTGAGAGGGATAATTCGGACATGGTGGCTATTAACAATAAGGCTCTTTGCTTGATGTACTTGCGGGATTTAGCAGATTCGATTAAGGTGCTTGAAAATGCACTGGAAAGAGTTCCGACTGTGGCTCTCAATGAAACAGTGATCGTGAATCTGTGTAGTATGTATGAATTGGCTTATGTTAATCACTCTGAGATTAAGAGAACGCTCAATAACTGGATTGCCCGTGTTGCTCCTGATGATTTTGATTCTTCGAGTACTCGAATTTAAGTTTGTGTGTATGATTTTGGTATTACAATACCTTGTGCAACCGTGCCCCCACATTTTGAACCCCTGTGGGTTTTGAGTTTTATCCCTTGTATTAAAATCTATTCCTCTTCATTGGGTGTCTCCTGAAATTCATCATTATACTGGTGGTCATTCACATGCCTATTCTACTGTGTTATATAAGTTGTTTGTAGCTTATGAGTTGCCTTTTAGAATGGTCTGGTAAATTGTTAGTGCCATGAAAATGGTAAATTGTTTTGATTGAATAAACGCAAAACTTTGCAATTGGCATCATTCCCTTTAACCAAATTGCGGGTGATGGTTCTTGTTGTCTAAAGCTTCAAAGGGATTGGACTTGTCTGCATTTCTAATGATTTTATTGCCTGCTCTTGTTATATTATTAGGTATATCAAAATCTAATATCCAATTCTATTCGTAAAAATGCATCCCAACCGGTCAAATCCTTTATCTGTTATCTTCATGCTTACTGATCAGGAACAGGGTGAACTGCTTGAGGAAATAGATAAAAGGAAAGTGTGGGGTCATCATAAACAAAAACTGGTTCAACCCCTTTGATGTTTCTCCTTTCCTTCCTTAATTTGCATCTATGGGCCATTCTTGAATTTTTATTCCACAACTAGGGTGGGGAAGTTTTAAACTTTTGATGAAATCTTTCTACTCAGAGTTAAATTTTATCAGTTGGGGCTAGAAGGTTTTTTTTTCTGCTACTGTAATCTTTTTTTACATTTCTTCTGGTCCAAAGTTAAAATTAGAGGGATGCTAGGCTAAGCTAGCAATATTTCTCACCCGCAGAAAACTCCCTCTCATCTATGTTGAATCTGCAGTGCAATGGATGCTTATTAAACCAACCAAACCGAACCCAATGCTAAAATCAAACCCAATCCGTGAATCAAATCAAAAACTCAAATTTTACTGCTGTGTCTGTTCAGTTTGATTTAAAATTACAAGTAAATCAAAGGGCTCGTTTGGTAACGTTCTCGTTTTCTGTTTCTTGTTCCTTGTTTCCTGTTCTCGGTTTTTCGTTCCTTCTTTTTTTAAAACAAGAAACAGAAATGTGTTCGGTAACTATTTTTATTTCTTGTTTCTTGAAAAATAGAAACAGAAATAGAAAATGTGTTTGATAACTGTTTCTTGTTTTATGATTTTCTTTGAAAATTTTATTTTATTTTATTCACATTTAATTCAATTAAACACCCAACAAAAATATATGTCCTTCATTAAACATAAAAAAAATTATCAAACCTAGATAGGAAGGTCTTCTTGTAATTTTATGGAGAACAAGATAAAGATTGAGATCTGAAGAACAGAGCCGACGAGAGGAAGATGAAAACCCACGACGAAGAAGAGGACTCAGATCTGACAAAACCCCGCAAATTCGGAGAAAACCCAGCGAAAAAATAATTCACGTAAAGAGGAAGAGGAAAACCCAGATCCAGCGAAGAGGAAGGCGTCGTGTAGAGGGAAGACGATGAGGGGCGAAGAGGAAGACGATGAGAGGCGAAGAGAAAGACAACGAAGATGATGAGAGGAAGAGGAAGAGGATGGTTATTTGGAAAAGATGATGGAGATAAGACGAAGAAAAAAGAAATCACGTGGAGATTGGTTATTTGGGAAAAAAGATGGAAATAAGAGGAAGATAAAGGACATCACAGGAAGGAAAAGGAAACCAATAAAAAGAATTAAGAAAAAAGAAAAGAAACCAATGGAAACAATTGAGAAAAAGAAAAAAGAAACCAATAAAAATAATTGAGAAACATGAACGGAAGAAACTACTTTTTTTGTTCCCAATAATTCATTATAAAATGAGAAACGTTTCTATTTTTTTTTAGAACGAGAAACAGAGAACGTTACCAAACACTCCCGTTTCTTGAAAAATGAAAACAGGAATCAGGAAACGAGAACGTTACTAAACAGGCCCAAAATTTCTTGGTTTGTTTTGGTTTCGGATTTGAAAACTGAATTGTTTATATTGTTCCTATTATACAATTGAATCGAATAGTTTATATTAGCTAAATTGAGAAAGTTCAAAACTCTGATTGCAATTAAGTACGTTGAGTTTCAAATTTTATAGCAAAGGGAAAATATTCATGTAATTTTATTTTAGTTTGTTTTTCCAATTAAACAGAGATTGAGGAAATAATTATCGTCTAACTTATACAACTGTATAAAAAACTTTTATTTTATGTTTTGGTTGATTAATTAAGAGTAGAGTAATAAAATATGGAAGGCAATACAAGAGATGAGACGGAATAATTTTTGGTTAAGAAGACCTGGCTTGAAAGGTTCCATCAATATTCCAAAACGATGCTGCATGAACTGTATTTGATTGCAGAAAGCAATAGGAAAGTGATAACAAAAGTCATTCTTAACGTTTCTTGATGATCAATTTACCGTTCAATTTGAGCTGGTTTTGCAATTGACACCCTCCAGAAGCTAAGGACTTCTTCATCCCCGGACCAAGCTCTTGACTTTAATTTCAAGACAACCAATCAAACCCTCAACACCAAGAATAATCCTCTCTTTTCTTCACCCATTTATATCCTCTTCATTCTCCCATGTCATTCAACATTAAGAAAACAAACAAAACTTTATCTTGAAACTATTTGACATAAATGCCAATGGATATGGAGGCTTCAAGTTCATTCAAAGAAGGTGCAGCTGAGATTGTATTTTTCGACTTGGAAACTACCGTACCCAAAAGAGTCGGGCAACGGTTTCGAGTATTGGAATTTGGTGCTATTGTTGTCTGCCCAATGAAACTTGTAGAGCTTGAGAGCTTTACTACTCTCATTAGGCCAACGGATTTATCTGCTGTTGCGTTGAGGTCTAGCCGACCTGACGGAATAACAAGAGAAGCTGTTGCAACTGCACCATTGTTTGAGGAAGTGGCTGACAAGATATTCAGCATTTTGAATGGAAGGATATGGGCAGGTCACAACATTCGAAGATTCGACTGTGTTCGTATTAAGGAGGCATTTGCAGAGATTGGCAGGCCTGCTCCTATCCCAGTTGGGATGGTTGATTCTTTAGGAGTCTTAACGAACAAATTTGGCAAGAGAGCCGGGAACATGAAGGTGAGAAATAACAAACTTTTGAACCTTGAAAACAATAACATATAGCACACAACGTTTGGCAAAATAGTTCTCATATATTTTGAACTGTTTTATATTTAGATGGCATCATTGGCTTCTTACTTTCAGTTGGGACAGCAAAAGCACAGGTATCAATACAATTGATCGACTCCCTTCTTTGTATGTGTTAACTTGTATCATCTTAGTTCACAAACTGACAAGTATTTTTGTGCAGGAGCCTCGACGATGTTCGAATGAACTTGGAGGTTCTCAAACATTGTGCTACTGTTCTATTTCTGGTATGTATACAAAAATTTCTACCACATATGCCGCTCTTCTTGGACAAATGAGTTATCTAAAACAATGTCTCCACCAGGAATCGACCCTTCCAAGCATATTGCAAGAGAAGTGGAAGACTTCACCCACCAAAACAACCCGAAACAGAGCCAATGGGAAGCTGAATTGCAGAGAGGAAAGTAGTCGAAAATCTCCTCCATCATCACCGGGATATCAACTGAGATCAGTTCCTTATTCAAGGGAAAGATTAGGCATTGGAAAGGTTTAGTCATAGGTCTTTCATTATATTTCAATGAAACGTTTTCCCCAACTAGTTTATGAAAATATGCTGAATTGAAACAGATGACAGCTAAGGTAAAGAATTTATTCTACATGGCTCAGGGAAAACAGCATCTCAACGTCTTACTTAAACATTCTCGATTGCTATTACGGTGACTTGAAACCACATGGTTGTCCTTTGCACTCCAAATTGTCATTGTTTTGTAGTAAGCTGGAAAGGAAGACAACAATATATTTTCTATGAAGGACAGGAAGTGTGGATGTAAAAGAGGGGTATGTCATCTTCTTGATGAAGTAACTTGTCTTTTGGAGAGTGATTCTTGTTTGTTCTTGGGAGGGATTCTTTCATGTACATATATGAAAATGTATAACCAGAAATCAATTGGTTTATTCTTTCATTACTTCATCCTGTTTTATTCTTAAGTTATGAGTACATCTTCAAATTTTATGCAAAAAGAACTAAGTCCATTTCCTATACCCTTTTCCCTTTCAAATGATCACGAACCTTTCTTTCAAAAGATACTGAAATTTGTAACACATGGCTGAAATCATCTCTCATCAACCATTTGGATTATGAACAGCACATTACTAAAAAGGAGGCCTGAAAGATGTCACAGTTAAAATATATACAAATATACACATAAAGCTTTAAACCGCAATTTCATGGCTCTACCATGAACTCTTTAAATCAATTTGTTACCAAGAACAATTTTAAACTTGGAACATACTGCATTTATAATTTGATCGAATAAACTTATTCAATAAAAATAAAAAAACAAACTTTTCAAGAAATGTTCAATCTTTTATCTCATCCCACAATTATTTAGTAAATATAGAAATTACCATATAAGTATATAAAATTTTCATAACTCTTAAGTATTTATCCCTCCACAAGTTTTTTTTTTTTACAATTCTTTCTTAAGTTTTTATTCTAAACTTCGAGTAAGTGAAGTGGCAAGCCTACTCCATCTTTTAGATTTAATTATAATGTTTTCAACTACTATAACCTATAAATTAACTATAATATAATTATTTAAAAATCATCTTCCTCAAAAATACTACAACTCAAACAAAAATACTTTGTACTCAAATACAAATTACTATAATCTACAAGCTATTATAATTGACAAACCATAATAATCACTTATTATCATAACCAACTTAGCACTTCAAACATCCTCTCAATTTAAAAGTTAACGTAAAAAAATTTCAAATTGAAATGAAAAAATTGTTAAAAATATTTACAAATATAACAAAATATTTTATTCAATTTGCCATAATTATCTATGGTAGATAAATAGTGATATTCTACCATATTTATAAATATTTTGAATGTTTTACTTAGAAAACAAAGAATAAGATTAGGAAAGGTTGTAATTTTTGGGGTAAACAAATAAACGTCAAATCCGGAAGCTGCAATTCCATTCCAACTAAAGTTTGATAGGAAAAATCCAAAAGGGGAGGTGTATGTTTCAGGAGCCCCACTTTTGAATTAATTCACATCCTCATTATTCATACATATATTGTAATAATTGAACACACCCTTAAAAAACTATAACGTATAAGTACTACTTTTGTAATTTATTTATTTATTTCATAAGTAATCTACCATACCCTTACCCCCTCAAATATAACAATGACATGGACGACAAGGGGCCTTCAATGGCTTATAAACAGCAATACTTTAATTTTTTAGCTAAAAACGTAAATCAAATTTCACGAGATCTCTTCTTTATCACATTTACAACTACCAGACTCTTCGGAAAAGTTGGATAAAAAGGAAAAGAAACAGAGCTTTTGGTAAAGAAAAAGGGCCACACCAATTTTTAACCCCAAACAAAATAGTAGTGGGCATGTATATGAAGTTTCAGAAATGCATTGGTTCGGGATCAGTTGTTGGAATTTACAAAGAATTGAATTGACAAGTTTCCAACCAATTCTGTTCTATATTATGATACAATTCTACTGTTTCATGCCTCTGTTTCTTTTGCACAATTTCCTGTTTATAGTTATACAAACCCATGTGACTCCTATAGTTTTCTTTCGTTTCATTTTGGACTTTATGGCACCCACCCACCTTCCATTCATTTACTTATTTACTTTATTCTTCTTTAACCGATCAAAACGTTAAAGGTTCAAAATTTCTCTCCTTACCGTTTTATTGAATTGAGAAAAATAAACAGAAATCATACATATAATATATTATCACGTGAATAATGGGGTGGGTTTCCTGCACATTGATGGGGATGAGGATGGGACCTCCATCGCCACCTATTGGATACAAGGGAACATTCTAGATTACCCTTTACAATTTCATATCAAATTATTAAAAAAAAAAAAGAAATTTAAAGTTCTTTTGTTAGAAGGTAAATAATGTCTTTTCAATTAAACTATTCAGGATTATAAGCTAAGAAAAACAATGGACTGATTGATTGATATATATGGATGTATGCATTAATTAACAACAGTGAAGAAGGGGGGAATGGTATTGCTGGGTGATGAGAGCCACAAAGGTGATACAAGGTCACGAGCCTCCCTCTGCATGGCATTAGAAGACCCACCTTTTCCTACACCGCCACATAAGCTGCTGTTGCTTTATCGTGATCTGATCTCTATGCGCCCAGCAACCCCATATTCTTCTTTCTTCCTTTTTCTTTCTCATTATTTTAGAAGAATGTTCACAACCACCCACTAAACGACCAAATATAATAAGGGCCCATCATACACTGTTGAAGATGAGTTTGTAACGTAAGGTCATCTAAAATTTATGTTTTGATTTAACATCTTTGATGTAATTTATAATATTATATTATGTTTTACCATCTCATTTTCGTTTATTTTTTTATTACTAAAAAAAACTATAGAAACTAATTAACTTTAACGTGAGATTTACAAATATTTAGAGAAATATTGATATTTTTGTAGTGTTATAGCATGCATCTGCATTTCACTTCCTGTAAAAAGAAAAAGCAAAGACACAAAAGTAAGTTTCAAGAAGCAGTCTTCAAATAATGATGATGGACTATATATATACATATATATATATAGCTTTCATAATTTAAATTATGGTCACATCATCCTTTAAATTTACTTTGGACAGAGACCATAATGTGACCACGTGTCAGGATATTACGCCCTCCCCTCACTCCTTTTTCATCAAATTCACACATTTTCATATCAAATAAATTTCTCATAAATTATATATAAAGCCATAAGCTTTAGTGGGCCAGACATACCTCTCCTCTGAATTCCCTCATAGTATATATTATTTGATAATTTGATGATGTGTTCCAATGTAGAATACATGGGTTAGAATACAATTGATATATTATTGAGAATTGGGTTAGAATACAAGGTAATTGTACACGAAACGGAAGAATAAGAAAGAAAAAAACTAATTACCAAAATTAAGGAATGAAATAGGGAACGAAATCTGCTAATCTACAAAGTAGTATGTATATATGGTAATCCATGCATGTCATGCCACGTGTTAACTATTTGAGTGCATTTTCGTCTATAAATGAAACCATCAGCAGAAGGGAATGGATCACATACATTACAGCAGCCTGAGCTACAAAAAAATTAAGCCTTTGTTTGGTTCAGTGTAAAATTTTCACTACTTTTTCTTCTTGCATTTCTAAAAGAGAAAAGGGAAAATGTTCATTGAGAGCTTTAAGGTTGAGAGTCCAAATGTGGTGTACACTCCGAATGAGATTCATTCTGTGTACAACTATGAAACAACAGAACTTGTTCATGAGCTTAAGAATGGTAGCTATCAATGGACGGTGAAGCCCAAGACTGTCAAATACCAATTCAAAACTCAAACCCATGTCCCAAAACTAGGGTTTGTTGTTTATGATTGTTTTACAATTTTTTATTTTGACAATTTCTTTTATGAGAAGAAAATTTCTTATGACTTTGTGTTGTGCAGGGTTATGCTTGTTGGATGGGGTGGAAATAATGGTTGTACTCTTACAGGGGGAGTTATTGCCAATCGAGAGTAAGATTTCTTAGAAAAGTATTTTTGTTGCAAATTTTGAGACGGGTGTCGTTCCTTTTGGGCACCAACTTCTTTTGTCTTCTGTATTTGAGTTTCTGCTGAAGTAATTTCTTGACTTTTTTTAACGTGGATTTATTTAAATATTCTCAGAGGGATTTCCTGGGCAACTAAGGATAAAGTTCAACAAGCCAATTATTTTGGGTCATTGACTCAGGCTTCGTCCATCCGGGTGGGTTCTTACAATGGAGAGGAAATCTATGCCCCATTTAAAAGCCTGCTTCCTATGGTAGTGACCTTTTAGTTTAAATGAGGAGGAGGGCTATGTTAATTACATCTCTGTTTTGTTAACCCCCATTATATTGTTTAATCTACAGGTTAATCCAGATGACATTGTGTTTGGAGGTTGGGACATTAGTGACATGAACTTGGCAGATGCCATGGCAAGGGCCCAAGTGTTTGATATTGACCTACAAAAGCAGTTGAGACCCTACATGGAATCCATGGTCCCACTTCCTGGGATCTACGACCCTGATTTCATTGCTGCTAATCAAGGTTCTCGAGCTAACAATGTGATTAAAGGAACCAAGAGAGAACAAGTCCAACAAATCATAAGTGATATCAAGTAATATGTTACTCTAGTTTTGTTTTGTTTCCTGCAATTGTTTAGAAACCCATGTCTTTTTTTTTTTTTTCTTGTAATTAATTCTCTGAAACCTTAGGGAGTTTAAGGAGAAGAGTAAAGTGGATGAAGTTGTTGTGCTTTGGACTGCCAACACAGAGAGATACAGCAATGTAGTTGTGGGGCTGAATGACACAATGGAGAGCCTTTTAGCTTCTTTGGACAAGAATGAGGCTGAAATATCTCCTTCTACCCTGTATGCCATAGCCTGTGTTCTTGAGAATGTTCCTTTTATCAATGGAAGCCCACAAAACACCTTCGTCCCAGGTATGATATAAGCTTAACATTTTCAGCTCTCTTGCTTGTATGTTCCTAAGCATCAAACATTTTGATGATGAGTTCTTTGGGTTATAATCTTCCAATTCCAGGATTGATTGATTTGGCTATTAGGAGAAACAGTTTGATAGGAGGAGATGACTTTAAGAGTGGTCAAACCAAGATGAAATCTGTCCTAGTAGATTTTCTAGTTGGTGCTGGTATTAAGGTAAAACTCTGACACAAAAATTGCTTGGTATTCAACTCAGGAAACTCGTGAAATCAAATCATATTCTCTGATTTCAGCCAACTTCAATTGTGAGCTACAATCATCTTGGAAACAATGATGGAATGAATCTCTCTGCTCCACAAACCTTCCGCTCGAAAGAAATATCAAAGAGCAATGTGGTCGACGACATGGTCTCGAGCAATGGCATCTTGTACGAACCAGGGGAGCATCCAGACCATGTTGTAGTGATCAAGGTGCTTTCTCTTTTGGCTTTGCTTCTCTGTTGAAGTCTTTGTTTTGTTTGTTTTTTCCCCTGATTTGGAAGTGTTTGGGTCTTTAAGTATGTGCCATATGTTGGAGATAGCAAGAGAGCCATGGATGAGTACACATCAGAGATATTCATGGGTGGAAAGAGCACCATTGTACTGCACAACACATGCGAGGACTCCCTCTTGGCTGCTCCCATTATCCTTGATTTGGTTCTACTTGCTGAGCTAAGCACTCGCATCCAACTCAAGGCTGAAGGAGAGGTGGGTTGAAATTTAAGAATTGATTGCATCTTTTTCAAACTTACAAAAGATGAAGATTGAAGATCAGTTGGTTGTTCCTTTTTGCAGGGGAAGTTTCATTCTTTCCACCCAGTGGCTACAATACTGAGCTACCTCACCAAGGCACCTCTTGTAAGTACAAATTCGATCTTCTTTAAGTTGTGAGCTCTAACTTGAACTTAAAAAAAAATGAACTCATAACAAATTTGAGAGTAATGGAAAAACAGGTTCCCCCAGGCACACCAGTTGTGAATGCATTATCAAAGCAAAGGGCAATGTTAGAGAACATTCTGAGGGCCTGTGTTGGGCTTGCTCCTGAGAATAATATGATATTGGAATACAAGTGATCGAAGGAGGAAGACTCATCTTGAGAGATTCTGCCGTTTTCTGCTTTACAAGTTTGAGTTTGATGTAATTGTTCTTTGGAGAACCTCTCAGCTATGTTCATTTCTTTTTCTTTCTTATGGGTGTTTCTAGAGAGGGAAGCTTTTGTGAAGGCTGTTGTGTTGACTGATTCAACAGCATCCCTTAATGGGAGTAGATAATCAGTGGGTTTAAGGGTAAGCTACTGTTCAGTTTGCAAATTAATGGTATATATTTTCAATCTGAATTTCTGGACATTTCAGTACAACTAAAACAATATTGTAGTTATAAGTTGAAGGTATTGGTAAACTTTGACATGAGCCATAATCTTTGATAAACACTATATACCAGTTGCTCTGCTGTGTTACGTTATCTCTAAACACCAAAAATTACGTATGTTTAGCATTTAGTTTGGTAAATTCTCAATGAATGGTTGAAGTTAATGAAATGTGATGGACCATTTTGCACCACATGAAATAATTGTTCAATATATTTTTCTAAAGGTGAGGTTCCAGGGTGAATTATACTCGTGCTGGCAACTATTTATGACAACGAAATTGAGCTAAGTCTTCCACAGTAATTGGCATGCACTTGAAATTCTAAAAGCTAAGTTGAAAGTTTGAAAGCTAAGGTGAAAGGTTGAAATTCTAAAAGCTAAAAGATTTTAGAATATTTTTGAGATTTTGATATTGATAAGATTAAGAACGTTGGAATTAAGACATAATGTGAGAGGCAATTTTAGTACATAATTTTAATAAGATTAGACAGGTTGTTATTTTTGGATATTGTATAATTGCCAACACATCTAGTTATCCTCAGCTTCAATTGGATCATGGTATTAAACAATGATGTAGTAGATGCACTACAGAGATGTATCAATAAATTGGTGATTTTGCATATGACTGGTTTCCTCAAACAATAGGAGTCGAACCAATACTTTTATCGATTAAAATTACTGAAATTGGCCTGTAGTTTGCTACAAATGATTTTTCTTTTAAAGTGACTACGCTCATAATTTTTCCTTTTATTTAGGGTATATCAACAATGAGTAAAAAATTAGACAACGCTAGCAAACATACTGCAACTCAATTTGATACAAATAGTTACGGTGTAACACACGTTTCCAAAAAACAAGTGATGTGGAATAACAAATGTTATTAAACTGAAATAACATTCAAGCTCAATAGGTTATCGAGACACACTCTTGATAAACACTGTTCTATATATAAATATTCACCTTATAAAAGTTGCAAGCAAATTGCATCGATTGTTTCAGCATAATAAAAGGAATAATTTCGATAGTTGGGTTTTCTAAGTACAAATCAGCCAGCTCTAGCCAAGTGGGATAATGGGCCTATTCGGGCTAATGTTTTAAGTGGCAGTTTTCAAGAATTTGGAGTTACATCTTAATATAAATGGTATCTCTATCTATATTGGGTATCATTTGTAGAGATAGTAATCATGGTTAGCACCCTTGGAAAGCTTAATTTGAAATACTTTTATCTTTTAGAATAGTTACTTTAAGTTTTATAAAAATTAGCGGTGGAAAAAAGTAAGATTGATGTTTGGTAAATTTTAATTTGTAATTTAAAAAAAAAAAAAAAAAAAGTTAAGTTTGTTATGATGTTAGATAAGTTAACACTAAATCGATATTATTTAATTATATGAAGCTAAATTAAGCTTATAATTTTAATTATTTTCAGTGGATTTATATTCAGCAGAATATATTTTTTCTTTAAAATTTTATTTGATTAGAGTTTTAATTAACTTTGTTTGAAAGAGGTTTAAGAAATGTAAATTCTTAAAAAGATACATTTAAAAATATATGAAAAGAGCATATTTATATGAAAGATATTTTTATAATATATTTTGGATCTAAAAACTACTATTACTAGTTAGAATTTAAAAGGTACTGAATCTATTTTCAATTCTCGAACGACCATTTCTTGAAATTCACATATATCATAATTTGATACCAAATACATTTAATTCATATTTTAAATAATTTTTTTTAAAAAAAAAACAAGAATTTTTTAATGGGTGTAGTAGAGCTAGGTAGTTAGAACTTAGAAGTGTTCCAGATCATAAAATTACAATATATCTAATAAAAAATATACATCAAATAAATAATACTTCCCCTCCCCCTCCCCCTCCCCCCACAGCATTTTTCCTTTTCCTTCAGTTTTTTTTTGTTTTCATTTTCCCTTTTACTTTTTCAAGATTTTCCAAATATTCCATTTGTACAAAGTAACCAAAATATACCCATCATCATATAGTAACCTCATACTCCAACACCCCACCCAGCTGGCGTGTGACCAACCACCGCCCCAGCCGGAATCGGAGTCGGTACTGGAATTACATTCATATATTATGTAATTATAAAATACATATAAACCCCTCCTCTCTACTTCTACCCACAATAATATTTTTTTTATATTTCCACTCTAATCGATCGTTAATTAAATTACCTCCCTCCACCCTCTGCTTCCTTCTTCCTCGACCCCCTTACCCCCATCCCCGCCGCTTGCCGCTCCTCTTTCTTCTTCCCTCCGTACTCTTTTCTCTCATCTTCTTTTATTTGCTTCTCTCTACACTCCGAACTGCAAAACGCGGTGTCCCCTCTGCACATACGCGTCACATGCATCTCCCAAATTAATTCACAAATTCTAATTTTCTTAAGATATTGGGAAAGAAAAAGAAATGGAGAGAGAGGAGGGTACTGTACCTGTACATGTAGATATCACGGCCCGGAGCGAGGCGGCGTTTGCAGAGACCGCACGTGCGGAGGAAGTGATCGTTAGGTGGGGACTGATTTCTTATATTTCGAGGAGAAACCAAGGCGGAGTAATTAATGGCGGTGGTATTATGAGGAAGTGAAACCGGGGGGATGGGGTGGTGAAGATCGTAGCCGGCGCCGGGGTTGTTGATGATCTGATCGGATGAGGGTTGTTCTTCAAATTCGACGTCGGGGATATCCCCTCTGATTCCGGTCATACTGGTAGTTCTCTTGATGGGAAGGCGAGGGCGTTTGCCAAGCAGCATATTCAAAGAAGAAGAACCGGAAAAACGAAGGTGGAGGCGCGAGGAAGAAGAGAGAGTGGGGGAAGTTGGAGTAGTGTGAGAAACTACGCCAATTGGGCAAATAAAGAAATATATAGGAAGAGTGTTTTTGAGTTAGAGAGAGAAAGAAAGATAGAGAGAATCAGGTTGATTAATTAATATTTTGATGATGAGTGAGAGGGAATCTTGGCCGTTGCTTGCGGGCACCACGTAGCCCAAGGGATCCCACGTCACGCTTTTTTAGTTTTTCTTTTTCTCCAATAACTGTAGAGTTAAAATTGTTGTTTCAATTATTTGACGTTTACGGAAAAGGATGTTAAGTGGGTTATAACTCTTATTTTATTTTTCCTTTTCACAGCCCCCATGCTTAATTAATGACACACTACTTATGTTAATCTTATTAACATTAATCAGGTGCAAATCTTGTGCCATTTATCGTTATCCATTTCTCATACCTTATCTTACATATTTTCTTTTTCTTTTTAATTAAATGCTAAAAATGGTATACACACTTAATTATCCTTTGTTCTTCTTAATCTTCTCACTCATTTCCGCACTTATCTTCCATGTTTTCTTTATCTATGAAAACAATAAAATTGTATTATGTAGTGGAATTCATTAATATCAAAATGAGGGATATTTATCAAGTAGAAATTAATATTAAATAAAAATAAAATAACATATAACATTGAAGTACTTGAGTTTCGGACCTACAAATTTGATATAGCATCTAAGTCTATAAATGAAGAAGAAAAAGAAGGAGATCTTGTGTATGTGTTAGGAGATTAAAAGGAAATAATGAGATGTGTAGTGGAAGAAGGATTAGGCAATGAGAGGGAAACATCGTAATGAGATGAGTGAAAATATTTTTAGAAAAATGAAAAATTAAGGAAAAGGGATGGACAAAAACGTCATATTCCAACTTACTAATACTAAAGAGACAATGGGACAGCAATGGCACATCCCCATCTTTTCCTTCGCCCCCCTTTTAACCATTGCTTGCCTTTCCCTTCATTCATTCATTCATTCACTCATCCCCTTTTTTCCCCCTTCTATCACATCTTCCCTTTCTCACTAAACCTACTTTCCCAACACACACACACACATTTTTAATCCTTTTTACTGCACAATGACACGCACCCGAAAGATTTCTTAATTTCTCCACTTTGAATGGAAGGAAATGAGGACACAACAACCTCTTACCTTTTTAGTCTACTGTTTTCCTATGCTTTTGTTGCCTAAAACTAACTTCAAAACATCCCTTCTTCATTTACATGTCTCCTACTCTACTCACACCTCACACCTCACACCTACATCCTTCACCAATAATATGATATATATTGTGTTTGTACCACTTTAAAAAATCTCATGTTGATGAAGATAGTTGATTATCTAATTGATGTAGAGCTTTAACATTTTTGTTTTTCTTTGTTTAATTAACCAATTCGGAAGTGTTCATAATTTTCCACTGCTTCTTTTTCTTCAAAAACAAAAACCAATTTTGTGCATTATGCCATTTTTCGCAATTAGGACCACAAGGTGTCGTTTTGGTTTAAAACGACAACTACATGACTCGTCTTCTAAATTCCATTTACGCTACCTCACGGATATATATACGGTCGATAATAACATTAATTACACCCAATTACTAATTATATCATCAGTCTTAAATTATTATTATTAATTTAAGGAATGGGAAATCATAAAAGTGGAGAGAAAAGGAATGACGAAGACATAAACAGACGAATCAATGAATTTAATTTTGGACTCATGAGAGACACATCACCCTTGTTAATAAAATATCAAGAAGATTCCACGTGGCAATTTTTGATTCCGCCGAAGGCAAGATTTTCCTTTTTAATTAGACCATAGATTTTCATATAGGATTACATCACAATCACTAATGATATCAGTTTTCACTAACCCTATTATTTTAATCCCCCCCTCAACAAAGCACACCCACCAAAGTTATTGCAATTACTTTACTCTTACCTATACAAAACAACTCCTTTTAAATATTCCGATAAGTTTAGCTCATTATATACTAATTGACATGATCTTTTTTCGAAATCAAAAGTTTAATTAGTGTGTAATTAGTTTAAAAATTGGTGCAAGATACATACAACTGGACTGATCTAATATAAAAGTGGTGACATCATACCAATTATTTTGTAAGAAACTTGCTACATTTTGGATATATATTATGTTGAACTATCACAAATTGGATTATAAAACATATAATCTAGCATTGATCAGCGTAATAATGCGGTGTTTGAGAAAATAATTTGAATTAAGTATGTTGTAGTAATTGTTAATTAACCTAGTTTTTGGGGGTTAGGGAGATCCTAAGTTAGGGCATGCATGTGGCCAGAGAAAAGAAAAATAAAAGGAAAGTTGGGGAACTGCAGTGCACTCAGCTGCTGCCTCATTGGGGAGCTGAAAAAGGACTTTACCCACTAATTATTGCTCTCCACTTTTTCATTATAATTTTTTCCACTTACTTTTCCATCTTCCCAAACACATTTTCTTTTTCTTTTTCTTTTTATTAAACAAAATATTTTAGTTCATATAATATCTCATCTCATTTTTCAGTAAACAAAATCAATTTACACAAATCTTTCATTTTTTCAGGGTGTATTCCTTTGTAAGCTATTTATTAAGTAAGTGTAGCTTATGTTTACCTCAATTTACACACACAAAAAAAAATGAAATGCATTGTTAACTTTTATTTTCTTTTAAGAGTTAGACACGTAAATTTAGTATTGCTAATTTACTATCATAATGTCATATATAAGTCAACATTTTGAGAGTAAACATCTTGAAATTATTGAAGAATTGAAATATTTGACGATAAGATTCGTGCATATATCAATTAGTAGGGTTGTTACTAAAGAATAATGTCGTCGTCGATGTTATATGAACTTCTTCTAATTCAAATAATTTTTCTTGATACCAATTTACGGGATTTTGAACATATCTCTCAACAAATATTGATTCATATAACTATAGAAGCATTTTATATATGTTTATAGTGATAAAAAGAAAAAGAAAAAGCAAAGAGGGGTTTAGGCAAAATAAGAAAAAGATAGCAAAATAATGAATATTTAGATACTCCCAAATAATTAAATGAGAGAATAAAAGATACCTAAGGTAAGCATCGTTTCAAATTAAAAGGAAAAGAAAGAAAGAAAGAAAGTAAGTAAAGTTTGAAGAATAAGAAAATATATAAGTGTACAAGTCGCCCACGTGAAAGAATAAAAATACACACATATAGCGTCATTCCCACTCCCTACAATTGCAAACAATAAAAATAAGTAAATAGAAAGAACCAAACAAATCAATTATCTTTTGCAAAAATCAATATCATCTTATGCAAATAATGATGTATATTTGTTGCTTCTGTTAAAGGGTTGTTTAATTAGATATTTAACAAAGATTGAGTACTTACTTAACTCTGATTAATTCGTTTGTATACATGCTTTTATTGATTTACAGTTCAATTATATGCATGAAAGGAAGTTAATACCTGTTTGATTCATAAAATTGATTTTGCTATATAACCCCTAAACTAGATAGTGTCCCTATTTGGTTCAAACTTTATATAGCAAATGGAGTACTTAGATTTAAAGTATCAGTACATATAACTATGTTTGCTATATAATTCTTAAACTTTACGTGATTGTTTGAAACGTCTAACCATAGTAAATGTTATCTAAAAATTCTCAATCAGCTACCAAAAACACTATTTTAAAACTTTTATATTATTTGACAAATATTAAATTAGTTTTATTTTTATTTAAATAAAGAAAAAAAATATCTTATAAGGAATTAAAAGATCTTCCTTAAAAATCTCATTTGAAAAGAAGATAAAAGATATTCATTTAGGAATATTTTATGGTATAGAAGTTCTTCTTTTTTGGCTCCTTAAAAAGGAGAAGTTCTGAACCTAAAATTCATTCTTCACGGCTACAGTTCAAAAGTTTATATTTTTTGGTGAAATTTTTGTGAAAGTACGTAAACCGGTTACCTTCTACCTTATGACAGATTATTGAAGATCGTCAAGGGATGAAATATGAATGAAGGAGATAATTGTACAGTGGAGCCTAAATTCGTCTTCAGGGGAGCCTGAATTCGTCTTCAAGAAAATTAAAAGTTTACACTCAGGGGAGCCTAAGTGTCTGAGTTTATACGCTTAAGTTATGGTTAAGCTATGGTGATAACTTGTTAACTTAATTTTAGGTTAAGTTATAAACTTTTAAATCTCAATAATATTTTTTATTTGAGCGTATTTATCGAACTTGGTTATCAAAGTGGTCTATTTGTCTCATATAGCTAAAGGAAAGTCCTTTTAACCTTCTCTCGTTTCAAAAACCCCCTAAGTTGTTAGAGTTTTTACTATTTGATATTCACTATTTTTTATTTATTTGACACTTATCATTTCTTTTATTATTTGGTACAGTATTTTACTATTTTTTTTTCAACCTAAAAATAATATATGTCACAGATACATATTATTAAAACCAAAACTAAAATAATATATATTCTATCCCATGCTCCAAACACAAACTATTATAATTTAACTAAAATAAGTAGGATTATAATAAATAGTTGGAAGAAAGATGAAAGGAAAGGTGTCATGGCCGTGGGTGAGAGAGCAAAAAAGGGGTAATTAAGGGAGCGCCACAAGAACAAACAATTTTGAAGAAAACCAATTTAATGCATATATTAATTCTGTATTGCGTTTGATTATTTTTGTTCTTATTGAAAATGATAATAACAATAAGAAGAAGGAGACAATACACCAAACACGAATGACTCAAAAAAGGAGAAAAGAAAAAAGCAAAGGATAGCGCATCCTCCGTTCCGGTGTTCTCGGTTGGCCGACTATGTAAAAATCTGCCATTCTACATTGTTCAGAATCTGCAAAACTTGGTGCCCTCTCATTTTGGATCAAATCTATTTGCCATCTCCTTGCTTATCTACTTCCACTAAATCGGACTGCCAGCTCAACGTAACCCTACTCTTCCCTCTCTTTGATTTTCTCTTTTTCTTCTTCTTTACTTTTGGATGTTTACTACGCTCTTATGCCTATTCTTGGTGTTCTTCTATCAATTTCGCATATTTTTCGTTTTTCATCTCTTACCTACCGATTCCCAATTGTATTGTGCTGGCTGTTCCTGTACTATCAATTTTCTATCATGTCAATTCTAATAATATTCTGTCGTTGATATGTGCTGTGTTATCAGCATGATTTCTCCTGGATTTCACGACTTCAATGGACCACTGCAGCTTTGTAATCACGCCAATGATTCAAATCCTCATAACATCTATGCATTTTCTCCACCCTTTGTCCGGAGGGGTAATGATAATGACATTCCTTTGTTTAGAAGAGGGTTTTGTACTGTAAGAAATTACAAGCTTTCTGTTGTTTGTGCCACCACCCCGCAAGCTTCAATTAAGGACCATTTTGTACCTATTTCTCATTTGAATATTGATGATTCTAAGAACCCTTCTTCAAGTAAGTCTGGTCACCTATCAGGAACAATGGCATCTAATATTTTGTTAGTTGCCTAGCTAGGAGATTGAATTTCTTTGTAATGTCCATTAAATATCCCATTTTAAAGTTGAAACAGCTCTGATATTAATTCGACATGGTGAGTCAATGTGGAATGAGAAGAATTTATTCACTGGCTCTGTTGATGTACCTTTAACAAGGAGAGGTGTAGAGGAAGCAATTGAAGCTGGTAAGAGGATTTGCAACATACCACTAGACTTTGTGTATACTTCTGCGTTAATTCGCTCGCAAATGACAGCTGTGCTTGCTTTGACTCAACATCGCTGCAAAAAGGTATCTATATTATGTCGTGTTCTTTACATCTTGAAAAGTGGATAAATTTTTATTAGCCTAGACCTGATTTTCATGAATTCAGAACTTCATACTTGTTGCCCAAGATGGTCGTAAGATATAATTATAGGAGGAAAGAAAGCTTATGAAAAATTCTTTCCTTCCATAAAGACATTTTTATCATTGTGTGAAAATACTTTCCATTTTAGAATTCATAGTTCATTTAGGGGAAGAATACTTTCTAGTACTGATTCTGAGGAGAACAATAACAAGGGACTTAACCTCTATAGCTAGATTTAAAGTTTTGATTATTATTATGTTTTATTATTCAGAAAAGACGTTCCAAATTTAGACAAACTTATGCTTTCAGGTGCCTATAATTATACATGATTGTAGTAAACAGGCAGAGGCATGGAGTCAAATTTACAGTGATGAGGCTAAAAAGCAATCATTTCCGGTTATTAGAGCGTGGCAATTGAATGAAAGAATGTACTCTCTCTCTTCATTGGGATTTATACTTTCCTTCTATCTGAAGTTCGAATATTAGATTAATTATTTTGATACACATGAATAATACAGGTACGGTGTGCTACAGGGATTGAATAAACAGGAGATTTCCAAAAGATACGGTAAAGAGCAAGTGCATGAATGGCGTCGGAGCTATGATATTCCTCCGCCTGAGGGTGAGAGCTTGGAGATGTGCTCACAAAGAGCAGTCGGATATTTTAAGGAACATGTAAGCACTTTCAAATTCTTGCTTTGACTATTTTAACGATTCTCACAAAGCAAGAAGGAATTGTAGATTGAACCACAGCTGCAATCTGGGAAGCATGTTATGGTTGCAGCCCATGCTAATTCGCTGAGGTGTATTATCATGTATCTAGAAAAATTGACTTCTTGCGAGGTAGAGAAACCATTTCCTACACGTTATTCTTGTGTTCATGTGGTCAGTTATTACCTTCTAGTATAGTTTTTCGATGGTGAATGATTATATACTGGGAGACAGGTAATTAACTTGGAACTATCAACTGGGGTACCATTACTTTACATATACAAGGAGGGATTGTTTATGAAGCGAGGAAGTCCTGTAGGTCCTTCGGAAGCTGGTGTATATGCATTAACAAAGGCAAGAATCTTCTACCTCTCCATTGACCTCATGTCTTTTGATAACTGACGTCTTGATATTTGCTTGCAAAACTTCAGTATTCATTTCAAATATTGCTATGCTAATCATTGATTAAAATTGACCAAAGTGGAAAAAAGAACAAAATAGTTGCTGTTGTGGTATATATTGATATGGAAAATGTCCATGGAACAACTGGGGATCCTTGATGAAATGCTGACATTCATATTGGTGCTTTAGGAAGCATAGACAAACGTCTTATGTGTCAACTCAAGTAAATTAAAAGGAAAAAGGCAGAGAACTGCTACATTTTTCTGTCTGTTTTGCTCCATCCCATCACTTGATTGATAAACATCTGTCTCTTGGTATATTTTGTGCAGAGTTTAGCACTTTACAGGCAAGAGTTGGACGAAATGTCTTGCTGAACTCCCTAAAATTTAGGTATGAAAGTTTGACTTGTTAGATTACAACTAGTCAAGTATTAGTTTTCCAGCTGTTTTAAAATAAACAAGATATCTGCTTATTTGATGTTGCTAATGAAATAGGAAACCAGTGGACTCACAGGGTCTTGCTTCTTCTTCTTGTTCTAAAACCACACGGTTGATACTAATTACAAAGTGTGTGTTGCTCGTATGTGGAGAAGTGATCTCTGTTTCTGGAGTTTATTGAGGTTATCTGCAGCTGGCTCAAGCACTTCCTGAAAGGACTAGGTGCATTTGAGCAGGAAAAATAGGTATTTCACAGAAGCCATAGATACAAAACTTCTTCTTCATTCATCTGGAACGCCGTGCTCTTGATTGTAATTGTTCATATCTGTTTAGTTGTAGAGAAACGAAAGTATAATTATGATAGTTACTACCCAATTTGCTAATTCTTTAATGTTGTGGATTAAAATATCTGACTCTTATATTTGTAGTTTCTGCCTGATATTCTAATCAGGATTAGTGCCAATATTCGTTCAATTAAGAACTATAAAACTATTATTAACGATGACACAATTGACAAAGTCTAATTGATTTAAATATCAACCAAGTTTAAATCTCTTGCTCCGGACAATCTTAACAAAGCCTATTCATTGAAGTGAAGGTTTGAATCATATGATACTTCAACAAAAAAGGAAAAAAATATATATATATTTTCTCTCCCTGCATTTTATTCTATCACAAAGAAAAAAAGAACAAAAAACAAAATTTATTTTTTAAAAGAAAAGTTTGTCATGTGATTGGACACATAGATAAGCTATTGATGTACATATATATTATATTATATTATTTTTATTTTTATTTTTTAAAAATAACATATTTTCTTCATTGCAGCATCATGAATGAAATCCTCCAAGTGAGTGATTGTTTAATCAATTTTGTACATTTTTATAATTTCTAGTCAATTTTGTTTTGTCACATTTGGATGAGGGTTTAAGAATTTATCCAAACAAGAAAAGAAATAAAATTGATGTAACAAGAATGAGGAAATGGGGTAGAAAATAGATCTACTTCTCTCCATTCATCTAAGAGATGGTAGTCGTAGTACATCTACAAAGATACACCAATTGATACACGATCACCTTCATTCAAACACTCGCTCGCCTTTTATTGACTTGAATAATATGTAGACTCAAATAATCACATACCATTTTGAAGTGATTGTGTCTCATTCAAAAAGAGTAAAATAGGAATATACTAAAAAGGTGGGGTAAAAAGGAAACAAAATAATCTCCTTTAATTTGCATATTATAGACTAGGCATGCCAATTTTTTATTTTATTCACTCGTATTGCAGAAATGCAACCGAATTAAAGGTTGATTAGTGAATTTATGAATCTTCTTCGACATTATACTAATTTCAAAAAAAGTCGTTCCAAAAAGACACACTTATATATTTTGTTTAGGTGTAAATATATTGATGGAGAGTTTGAGATTAGCGGATGATCAGGACTTGTGCTACGAACTGTAACTTCTAACCATTTTCATCCTTTCAATCCTAATTATATTCTCCGAAAGCTTTGCCCCCATTTTCTCACCCCCACAATACACAAACTCATAACCAATTTCCTCAAACACACAATCACTTCTCAAACACACACCCTCCAAAAAAAAAAAATTATTCTCTTTTTATTTATATATATATATATGAATAAACAGCCACAGATTAAAAAAAAGATAACAATAATAACCCATCTTGGAGTTATTAAGATTTTCCGGCTGGTTAATTCCAGTCCGTTACTTCGCCGGCCATTTTCTGGTGCCTTCTTTCGCGATTCTGTTCGCGAGTTGAATGCATTGGAATTTCGGGTTCTATGAATGAATGTCGAACTATGCCACCACTTCCAAGAACCCCGGCCCCCTTTCTCCCGCTCTTTCACCGGACAACTCCGTCAAGAACGAAAAGAAAAAACGGGTATTTTTAAGTATTTGTTTTTCTTTTAAATTTCTCACCGAATACACCTTTTTTTTTCTGAACTTTGTTTTCATTGATTGGATGTGTTCTGTTTGTTCTTTCCCCCTTCCCCTGCATTTATGCACCATCAGTCTATTATTCCAAAGATCTTCAGTTCAAAGAAGAGCGAAAGGGTAAATTCGGAGGAGGAAATGTTTAAGTTAGATTATGGGGATGGCGCCATTGATATTGGTATGTATATATAATAATAATAAAAAATCTCTTCTTCTTTTGTTATGTTTTGTTCCCTTTTGGTAATTAAAATGCGTTTCGTTTTTTGTTTTAAAGGGAAAGGAATTGCTTCAAGAAGAAAAGCTTTCATGGAGTCAACTCCCACAATCAAGAAAAGCTTTTCAGGTACCATTTGAAATATATGAAAATAATGTGTGTTGTGGTTTTTAAGACACGTTGCGATGAGTTAAAGACTTGAGAGATATTAATGTTAATATTATTTTTGGTAGCTTACCGAACAATATGATTATTTTGATCAGTATGAAGAATTTTGCTTCCAATCAGATAGAGTTTTAATTAATTATTGAAAACGATGTTTTACATCCTTTGTGGTGTGTGTAGGGCAGAACGATTGTCCATATATAAATGTGAGCCACATTCTCTCCAATTCATCCAACAATGAACATCTGTTACCACCCAAAAAAAATAAAAAAACATTTCTTATGATATTAAGATCAAAATAAAAAAACTCTTATCAGCACATTGAACTACTAACTTTTTGGATTTTCTTGGGTATCTCATCGAAGGTGAGGATCTGACTGAGTAACAATGGAGAGAAAAAGAAGTATACGTTTAGGTCAATTTTTCTCTGAAGTAATTGATTCATTTCATCACTTATCTTATATTTTCAAATTTGAAAAGGAAAAGAAAATGTATGTTTATGGCATTCAAACAATCAAATTTTAAAAATTTATATTTCATAAGCCAATCTTAGTCCTCATCCATATTGTTTGGATCGAGACTACGCTTTATAATTAACCAAAAATAATGCTATTTGTGAAAATGAAAATTTATCGAATACCATTTTTAACTACTACGTTTGAACTTTCTAGAGTGTTACTCTTGTTCATAATTAAACATATTTGATGTAAATGTTACTTTTGTCTTTTTCTGAATAGGAGAACTAAGTGAAAGAAATTTGTATTGCAATGTACTTAAATGTTATGAAGAAAGGAAAGTCTACATCTTCACCTAACTTCAAATTACCAAAGGGTTTGATTTGATTACTATTAAAAAATTTCATGGTATGTATTAAAGAGCTAAACTTTTACCACTTTTGTTTATTAATCTTCAGAAAGACACACAAGTTCAGATATCCAAAGCTTAAACCTCTCCAACTTTGAACCACCCATGACTCTACCAAATGAGACCAAGAATTTCCGGTACGTGCAAGCCTATGGTAGTAGTATTCAAATTGATCTCATCATTTATTTTTTTTATTGAAAATTTATAATTAAAAAGCTGGGTTTGGGGTTCAGGATTTTCACAGCGACATGGAATGTAGGAGGAAAAACTCCTAACAATGGCATCAACCTCGAAGATTTCTTACTAGTAGAAGACTCAGCAGACATTTATGTGATTGGGTGCGTAAAATATTTAAAAATGAATTGGTTTTTCTCTCTTATTAATTATAAAAGTTAAATTTTTTAACAGATTAGTTTTGGTAATGTGGGGGAAAATTTTATAGGTTTCAAGAAATTGTTCCACTAAATGCTGGGAACGTGCTTGTTATAGAAGACAACGAACCGGCAGTAAAATGGCTAACACTGATAAACCAAGCTATAAATAAACCATCCAGGAACAACAGCGACTCCATGTTTGGTGGTGGGTCAGATCATGGGTCAACAAAAGGATCATCAAAAGATTCGAAGACTCTTCCTTTTTTTCAAAAGCCCTCTTTAAAAATGCTTAGCAGGAACCTGAGGCCACTTGACAGTAGTCTACTGAAGGCTTGTAATTGCCCAATTGAATTAGGATCGAGAGAGAGAAGGCTAAGGAAATTGAATGAAGGAGCGACATCGGATTTAGAGAATATGATTATTTCAACAAATGAGCAATATGGGAGGTTGATGATGGAGGAATTCGTTTCGATCTCAGAGCTTGCTTCGTCAAAAGCAGAGAATGGGGATATGATGAAATTCAAGCTTATTTCAAGCAAACAGATGGTGGGTTTGTTTCTTTCAGTTTGGGCAAGACAGGAATTGGTTCCACATATTGGTCATCTTAGAGTTTCAACAGTTGGAAGAGGGATAATGGGTCGACTTGGAAACAAGGTTGTTTGAATTTTTTAAGAAAATGGTAATTTGTTTATGAAAATGAAAAAACAGGGGAAGAATTTTTAATTGGGTATTGTTTTTATTTTCTTTCAGGGATGCATATCAATTAGCATGTCAGTGCATGAGACAAGTTTCTGCTTCGTTTGCAGTCATTTGGCATCTGGTGAGAAAGAAGGAGATGAAATCAAGAGAAATGCTGATGCTGCTGAGATTATCAAAAGCACACAGTTCAGCAAGATTTGTAAGAAGCCCAATAAAAGAGCCCCTGAGAGAATTATGGATCATGAGTAATTACAACTATTATGATTACTTTCCAAAATAATAATGTTTTTGCTATGGACTTGTGATGATTAATTTAATTCGTGACTGTGAAAATGCAGTCGGATAATATGGTTGGGAGACTTGAACTACCGGGTGTCATTGAGCTACGAGGATACCAAAATGTTATTAGAGGACAGCGATTGGGATAAGTTGCTAGAGAAGGATCAGGTACGTAACTTAAGTACTACGACGACTTGTGTGTTTTGCTTCTTGTTTTACTTAAGCGGGAGTATTTACAGTTGAATGTAGAAAGAGAAGCAGGAAGAGTGTTTAGTGGGTTCAATGAAGGGAGGATTCAATTTGCACCGACTTACAAGTACACTCAGAATTCAGATTCATACACGGGGGAGACGGTGAAATCGAAGAAGAAACGACGAACACCAGCTTGGTAAGTAGTGAGAATTAAGTGATTGATATATCGTATGTGTGTGTATTGAAATTGTAAGCAGTATATTTGTGTGGGTGTTTGGTTCAGGTGTGATAGAATATTGTGGCGAGGGAATGGGATAGAGCAGTTGTGTTATATTCGAAGGGAATCGAGGCTTTCAGATCACAGGCCAGTTTGTGGAGAGTTTAGGGTGGCGGTTGAGTTGAGAAATAGAAGCAGTAAGTTCAGAAAAGGCTACTCATGTGCAGCTCCAAGAGGACAGTTTGAGGATTGTGTAATACCCAAAAGGCATAGCTTCTACGACCTCTAAATACATATTATATAGTTTTTTTCTTTTGTATATTTCCCTTTTATTTACTTATTTTAGATGAAAGGCTAACGCTATTCATATACATACCACCCAGTTATAAAATCCTAACCTCTCCTCCTACTTTGAGGAAAATAAAAATATAACTTTTAGTCTCACACTGCTGTTTTCGCTCGTGATTTGAGATGATTCCAATGTTCGTGATCACATATAGGTTTTTGACCTAGTGAAATTGAATGACCTCGTTTGTTCTTCAAGAATACTTATTGCTATTGAATAAACTTGAAGATATCGTTGTTTAACCCAAAAAAAAAAAAAGAATCCAAATTTGTCCTATGATGATGATCAGAAAAAGAAAAAAAAACTTAAAATTGGATAAAATATCGTAAATAGTGATTTTTAAAGAATGATAGTTTGATGTGTAAAATTTAATAAGCACGTATGATATCGTTTAGAATTATATGTTGGGTGGATTTGACAATAGACCATGGGACTCATTTCCCTCTCAAATGATGACATTTTATGTATAAAGATATTATTTTCTATTAAAGTAAGCTCAATTGTTTTTATTAATTACTATAATATTGCTTTAGGCTCAATTAATCTAACACTTGTTCTAATAATAATAATCTAAAGTTCGAGTCTTACTTTAAACATTTTCTTTAAAAGAAATTCAAACCCATTATATATTTAGAAAAAGTTTAATAACTATGCATACAGACATGGACCTAAGTTAATCGAATAAACTTCTAGCATTATATACATTTGTGTCCCTTTTCACATAAAATTGCAGTTACGTCACTTAATATACATAAATAATTAATATTAAAATGTACCATTTTGTTTTATTTAAAAATGTTGCATAATATTTGTTTCACATAACTTACAAGAACGATAGACTTACAAATGGCTTCCAATTTCTTATCATTATGTTTTACCTTTTTAACACATTAGTTGGTATGCCAATATCTTTTATTATTGGAACAAAAACTCTTCAAACAATGTTTAAATAGAAAATTTTAAAATCTAGGACATAATTGAAACCAAATTTAAAATTTGAATCATATATATATATAAATAAATAAAAAGATAGGTATGATTGTTTATAGAAACTAAAAACAAGGTCTTATAGAATTGAAGAGAAAAATAGAGAAATAGAGGGGGGGCAAAGGCAAAGGCAAAGGCAAAAGGCAAAGGCAAAAGAAAAGATGTATGGAGGGAGCGGGAGGGGGATGAAGAGATGCCGGGAAAGCGCGCCACCGAGAATGCGGCAACATTTTGAATGGGAAGCGCGGGCCCTGCCTCCACATTTACACCATTCGCGCTTCTTCTTTCTCTCTCTATATATAAATTATTCCTCTAAAACAAACAATAATAAATTAAAACCCAAAGCATTATCATTTCCTCCGTTTCCCCCGAGACCTGCTCTTCCATTCTTCTTACTTCCCCATTTTCCCCTCTCCTCACTCAAATCAAATCTACCTCCAATCCTTTTCAAGGTTACTCTCTCAATCTCTGCCTCTCTCACTTTTACATTACAATGCTTTTCTTTCCTCTCACCGATTCGATTCTATACTTGATTTTCCCGATTAATCTCGATTTTTCTAGGGTTACTGTGTTATTTATGGTTTTATTCCTTTATTTTGCCGCTCTTGCTTGTCTTTCTTTTGTTATCTGCATAATCTTGCAAAATTGGGGTTTCTCTATGTGTGTGTGTGTGTTTTTTTTCGCTCAGCACACTGAATAGGATTTGAACGATTTAGGATTTTTTCTGCCCGAGAGATTAAAGTTCTAGAAGATAGATTGGTTGATCAGATTTGCGTCCCCCCTTCCTGTGTGTGATAATGCGGGAGGATAACATTGATGGTGTGTTAGGCCACAATCGTCCGGCCCTTGGAAACCTAACCAATCGTCCGCTCAAACGAAAGCTTTCCTCCATTTTGAGTCATTCAGGTGCTAAACCAAGGGATGGATGTGGTAAAACTGTGGATGGGGAAGACGAATATGTCAAGGAGAACTGTAAACGCTCGAGCGGAGAACAATGTTATTCAATGGCGTTGTCTACATTTAGTAAGGAGCAGCAGGAATCTGATTGCTCACTGGCTTCGAGTGAAGCTGATACAGCTTTTTCTGAGATACCAAAAGAATCTGTGCAGTATAATTTGCCGATTGACAAACCACATCTTGTGCATGAGGGTGAACACAGAATTTCTGATAGTGAAGCTTTGGGAGTTCCTTGCTTGCCCACATCTGTAGTCCCTACTTGCTCTGAGGATAAGAAGAAAGAGTGTCCTGGAATTATGCTAAACAATGATAATAATGAAGAAGCAGTTGATCTTGTTTTAAGTAACGACGAAAAGGATATTGACGTTGGGATAATTGGCTCAAGCAACCACGACTCCTCGGAATGGTCGAGGATGCCTATTTCAGAGGGTTCCAAGTCTCTGGGATTGGATAGGTGCTCAGGACTTAAGACTAATAACTGTGCTAATACAGACATGTATGACGACTTGCTTAAAACATGTTCTTGTTCGTTCTGCTTGAAAGGTAATTAGAATGCAAGTTTGTTAGTTCATTAGTTATGTATGTAACTAGGGGTTCTTTAAAATTTTTGTTCAGAAAATCTAAATTGGTCTGTTTTGTAATCAGCATCATACATTTGGTCAGATCTCCATTACCAGGACATTAAAGGACGTATTTCAGGTAAAACTGTTCTTCCTTGTATGGTCATAATATCATGCTTCTTGGGTTATTCCTACTTGTTGATTATCATGGTATTTTCATTCTTTTAGCACTTAAGAAAAGCCAGAAAGATGCAAGCATCTTGGCTCAGAAAAGCAGCAAAGAGAAAGAGATTTATCATGGTCAAGGAAATTCTTCCAGCTCAAAGCTAGAACTTGATCTTTGTGGTCAGTGGATGTCTCTGTTCCGTCATATGGAAGATACGTTTGCTCATGAAGGGAACCAACTTGTAAGTACGGATCTTTTATACTTGTATGAACTATGGAATCTCTTTCCCATCAGAAATGTACATCTACCTTTGAACTTTGATCTTTTCATGTACCCTCTGTCTACGAAAGAATGAAATTATTGTAGATCTCTTGAAATGTTCAATTTAAGGAGGAACCTTGTTGGAAATCTGAAAGAGTCTAGTTAACGAAACTAATAAGAATTTTACGCCATTGTTGGTATGGAGGGATTCACTAGCGTAGGCCTGAAAGTACAGTGTTTTACATTCTTGAATATCTACTTCACTTTCATTTACTTGAATCTTGGAAAGACATAGCAGTGGTAATTCTCGTTTCACTTGGTCTACAGCAAAGCAGTTTTGTTGCCCTGAAAGATCTGAGAGAGGATTGCAAGATGAATTTGGAAATGTTTAATGCCATGCCCATGGAGAAGCATTAGCGTGCTGTTGTTTTTCCTCCCAGTCTGATGGTTGTGGGCCTTGTGGTTAGTCACTTGTGCTGTCCATATCTGTACTTTTCAATTTCTTGCTATGGATAGGGTAGGTGTATTATAGATTTGGAATACATGTAAAATCATCCATTCTATTTTTGAATAACCATGTCATTTCTTCATCCTTCCTTCCTACTCGGCTTTCCTGTATATTTTAACTTTGGTCTTTGAATGATGTTAGACTTTAGTAGCTTATCAAATTCTGTTGGATTAGGTGATTTGATAAATGTTCAAGGGTTGATATCTTTTGAATAGAATCATATTTCATAATATCAAATCATTCCACCTCCTAATAAGCAATGACAAGTTCTTTAAAAAATTACGAATTACTAGGACTAATATCTGTTAATAAACGTTTGTTTATATTTTATTTACAGAATGCATGACAGCCTTGAATTAGATTGAGATATTTGATACATCTGCTATGAAGACAGGTAAGATGTTTGAACTTGCTCTTTTAAGATTGCTATTCCATAGTTGAGATTGAGAAAATGCTTTTTAGGGGGGTCGTGAGTGTTTAAAAAGTGACTAGTAGGTTTTGACTGGGTGAGAACAGGCTGAACTTGGCAGATTGGTTTATAAGGTCTTGAAATCAATCAATCTGTCTAGAGTTTACTGTAACAATCTTTAGACATTAATTCTTTAAGCCTTCGAAATATAATTGTTCATATAAAATAAAATTTGATTTCAAGTTATCGTAATGTTTTAAATAGATAGATGCTCAAGAAACCAATCTTTTCACTATTATTTAACAAATTTAATTAACATATGCCTAATATTTGTTAATGGTCTAATCGTGATGGTTCGTACTTGCAGTTTGTGTAATTGACATAGGTTAAAAGGATCATTTGGCCTAATTCAATTTAATACATAACGAGCATGTTTGGAGTTATTTTAGAATGGTTGAACTTATTTGTGAGGTTCGAAATTAGTTTATTTTAAATGGTGATGTTTGTTTACAGTTATCATTTTGAGAGGGTACAAGATTATTTTAAACTGCTGTTGGTCATTGCTCAGGCAGGTGATTCTCAATGAATTGGTTGAGATTTTGTTTTTTTATTTGTAAAGGCAAATATCAATTTCAACTATTTTGAGGTTTTATCATGTAGTTTAAATTGATATAACTATTAAAGTTTAATCTTTAAATTGATATAAACTTTAAAATTTAGAAGTATAAATTAAATTTTTTTTCTTTTTTACAAAATGACTAATCTTTAAATGAAAAAAAAATAATCCTATTTTTACTTTATTCTTAAATTATGTGAGACTATTTTTTTTCACTCCATTTTTTTACTAATGTTATTTCTAATCTTTCTTTTTGCTGTCTAGGACTTTTATATTTCTACTTCTAACTTTATTCTCGGATTTATTCCCTTTTCACACGTTTTGTCTAAATATTTGATAAATTTCACTTAACATTATCTCTAGAATAACTTTTTGGTTCCTCTCTAATCTTATCTCATTTTTTCAAGTGCTACAAATTTATCGTCTCCGTCTAAGTCTTTGCCCCTCCCTTTTAAATTCCTTTCCTTACTGCTCTCTCTATTTCTCTTCTTCTTTTTCTTCTTCTTTTTCTTCTTCTTCCTTTTTTTATTTTTTTGCCTTCTTTATTTTTAATTTCTTTTCCTGTCAATAGTTTTTGTTTGATTCCAAAACCACTTTTGTAAACAAGCATTAATCGTGACAAAGGATTTTTAATTGGACACTTCTTAGTAAAAGGATCAACAAATCATTTATGCCTAAAACACTCATTCTAAATTCATTTACAAACATGCTCTCAATCATTTAATTCATTTATGATTGTCTAAAAATAAAATATGTATAACCCAAAAACTAAACAAATCATTTTTGATATAGACATTATCCGTAAAATCACTCCTTTTTTTTATTTATTGAAAATTAAGAAATTCAAAAGGAATGTAGTTCAAAAGGCGTTAGGTTCTTAAAATATTCTATTAGATTGGACCTATATAATTATTCTTATTTCATTTTATCTCATGGTAAGTTATATGGGCAAGTACAGTTTTAGGGCTGACTGAAATGAATTGTCTGTTCAAAAGTTATTTCTTTCAAACTCTTTTTCATAAAACTTTTTCACAGTAGTTTTTGCAAGCGTTTCAAAAAAAAAAAAAAAAAAAACTTATCATTTCTATAACTATTGTTTCAATCCATGCTTGAATTATATATAAAAGTTATATGTAAATATTTTACATTATCAAATAAATAATGAAATGTTGTGGTTGTGGAAGCCTTAAGAAAGAGATGCAAAGCAGAGTAAGCCGGCATTTGCATCTTCTCAAGTATATGTGCTCCACAATCCACATTCATATTTTTATCAACCACATAGTGGTCGGTTGACCTTTTTTTTTATCAATGTCAACTTAGGAATTCTTTATGTTATCCTCTTCCATTCTCTTCTCCAATTCCATGACTTCTTTAGCACAAAAACCTTCATCATATTTAATACTTTAATTACCCTTAAAGCCCATTGCGAGTGCTTCGGTGGTGCTTCATATGTTCAGGTGCTGCTCTATTTTTAATTGCCTTTTGGTTTTGTTCATTCCCTTTTGTCTAATATCTTTAATTTGACTGAATCCTAATATCCACCAATTTTATTAGCTTCATTTTTTGTCCTGTACTCTCTAATCCCTTTTTCTATTCAATTAATCCAGCTATTTTGTATATTAGTAAAACCTTTTGAAACTTTTTTGCATTTTCTAGTTTGAAGTTTGAAATTGAGCAATTTCTTTCCCCAATTTATGTATTATCAATCAGTTGGAATCTTTTGAATCTTTTTTCTTATATTCATCTAAGTTCTAAAAATATTCCTTTAGTTATTTTGGTCATTAGTTTTGATTTTTTTTAAAAATAAAATATATGGTGTGCACCATTTTCAACCACAACTTGATCTTTTAGATTAAGTCTAAAGTTATTTGATGTGTTTGGTGGGTGTAATTATTTTGAGTAGTAGGTTAAATTAGAAGTTTGCCCTCAACTTTTAGATTTGTATCCTTAATCTCTAAAAATGTTTGAAGTAGTTGAGCTTTCAATTTCGTGTTTAATAAAAATAAAAATTTGATTTATTAGTTATAAAATTGAAATTTGTCTTGTTGAACTTTAAATTGTATTTCATAAAGTTTGTGAATGTTCAAAATATCAAATTGTTCAATGATTTGTTAGTATTTAAAGTTAAAGAACCTACTTGTCACACAATTGAAAATTTATGAATCTATTGGACACTTTTTAAAGTGTAAAACCTGTTTATCACAAAATAGAAACTTTCAAAAAATTAAATAGATACAAACACAAAAGAGGAAGTAATGAACCCTCCTCCTCATATTTAAATTTGGCAATGAATGTTTATTTATATTTTGTGTTTTTCTAAGGATAATGTGCTTCTTTAACAGATTTAAGTTTGATTATTTTAATAACCTCTTTGTAGTTGTTACTTACACAATGAAAAGAAAGTTGGGAATAATTTATTGTTTATTGTATATGGGAAATCCAATTAATTAGTGCTTTCCATTCATTACTTAGTTCACCAGTCTCCCACTGTTTTGGTGGAAAATTTATAAAAGAAGAGAAGAAATTTGTGCATAATATAATAAAGAAAGTCAATATCAATGACTTGTGTACATTTTGATTATAAAAGTACTAATGTCAAAGAGGAGGAAGTTTCCTTTCACCCTCCAACTCATTTAAAATATACATACGATCTAATTTATGTTTTATGTCAGTTAAATTTTCTTAATTTTGATTTCAATTTCGTATAAACTCAATAATCATATTTTTCTTTTCTTTTTCATGGATTGCATTGTGACAGTAAGAAAGTACAAAAATAGGGTGAGTTTTGATTCATGTAAATTAATATCAGTGAACTTAAACATCGAGGACATTTTTTTCCTTTTCCATTTAGAAAAAAAATATTGAAAAGTTAATTTTTGTTTAATGTGTTCCAATAAAAATAGATATTGTAATGTTGATAGTCGTTGCATGCAAAAAGAGGCATTGGTAGTGGGTTAATAATGGTTGGACCCCTCGTTTAGGTTGACAATGTGTATATTTCTTTTTTTTGAGAGAAAGTTCAAACCATCTCTCGTCTTGTGGCATACCAAATACCAATTATTAAATATTACTAATAATGCTTGGTTTAGGGTTTAATTTAAACTTTAAAGACAAGAAAAACTATTAAATTTGTATTTTCAAACACTTGTTACTTATAATCTAAGCATCGGATCTTAGTTAGTCTATAAATGTCTATTTTCAAACACTATACTCTATTTTCATAATGAGCTCCACTAAATATATGTTCTATGATTTAATAGTTAGTTATTTTTCAGTTTAGTTTGTATTTTTTTTCAAAATTTTATACTGTACTCTTTTTAATTCCTTTTTTCTCATGAATGCTAAAGTAGATGGATGATAATCTTATATGGCATGCATCATGCCTAAAGAGATTTAGAACATGAGTAGCGAGAAACAAAAAAAGGTAATTTGTAACTAAAACAAATTGAATGTTAAAATACTAAAAGAAAAAATCTTACAATAAAGTGACAATGAAAATACTCTTTTAATTCCTATACTTATGTACTGTATATATTCACATATTCACATATTGGTTTTATGAATAGTACCATTATTATTTGATGAATTTAATAGTAATAAACATGAAGAGAATTGTATTAAAAAAAAAGAAAAAGTAGGAGTAGAATGGTATAGATGGAATGGAATCATGTTTTAGAAAGAAAATATGTAAAGCAAATTGGAATTATTTATATGGAAGAGATGGGGGGGAATTTGTGGTTGTTGTTTAGAATTAAGAATTGATGGGTGAAATGAAATGAAATATAATGAGGAAGCTTAAGTTAATATAGATTTGTAAAAATGAAAAGAAAAAGGAAAGAAAGGGCGTTTGAGTTGGCAAATCCCACGTAGGAATGGAAGGCCCCACTTACCATTTGGCATTTGGTGATGTGTGTTTTTGTGTTTTGGCATTCGCTTCGTCTTTACGCCAATAGTTGAGACAAAGGGCAACGCTCCGTGGTAACTGCATGCTCTCCACGCGTTTGGATTCCGATTCCTCTCTCTCTCTCTCAACCCACAATATTTAACCATGGTTAAGAAGTGGGAAAGGTCATTGGTTTGCGTGAACATCCCAAATTGGCTCTTGGTGAATGGGTAGGAGTCCCCCTTCAATATTCACTCTTTCATTCTCACCAATTTACTATTTCTTAATTGCATTCAACTATCATAATTCCTCCCTTTTTATTTTTTTATTATTCTATTTTATTTTATTTTTTTATTTTTGAAGCTTTACTTTCTTTCAAAATAAATCAAAAATGATAAAAAAAATATATATATGAAAAATGAAAAAAGCATTCATCCCCCAATTCTTAATTTGAAATGTATGGCGCCGCAATTGACCATTCTGTCACTTTCTCCTTTGTTTTTATTCACATCCCCCACCATTCCACCAATGCTATTCATTACTCATATTTATATGAATCTCATTTCATTTTCATTTATCTCTACAATGTGACACTGTTTACCAAAATGTAATGAAAAATAGTGTAATCCTAATAAAACATTTTGAAAGGTCAATTGTAATCATGTTTGTATTAAACTATAAATTTATCACATTTATTGTTGTTACTGTTATTGTTATCGATAATGTAGGATAATGGTAACAATGACAATAACAATAAATAAGATGGGTTCATAATTCTAACACGCTAATAGCGATAACAATTAGTGAATTCCACAAATATTTTAAATTCAATAAAATTGAGCATCCTCAATTCCTCAATCAAATTATGTTTCACTCTTAAGTTTAGGGTGAGTAATATGGTTTGAGTTCATAAGTTTCTTCCAAGAAAATTAAAAAGAAAAAACTTTAGGGGAAAATATTTTCCATCTCAGATATTAATGGTTGAATATATTGCTTTTATAACCGTGGACTTAAAAAACAGAGTTTAGTGAATGTATTCCTATTGAATGTTTGAATCTTTATACGGCATAATTCTAAAGTGATATTCCTAAAATAAACAAAAATTTTTTTTTTTTAATAATTAAATTGAAATTGAATTTTGTTTAGGATTAGTTGTATGTGATATTTTACAAGAATAGTTTGTGGAATATATACAGAATCAAATACCAAATATATATATACACACATATATGATCATGCTAAGAATGCAGTAAAATGGTCCTATTTATTTATTAGTGGCCCATTTGTGTTTACTTTATAGCTTAGATTCTGAATTCATCCTTTAAGTTGCAAGTGAATATTATTTTAATTATAGTGAATGATCACACGCGTATACAATATATTCTATTTTAAACACATCTACTCCTTAATTAAATATAATAAAGTTGAACATCATTTTCAATTTATTACTTTTATATCTCAAAACTTCATTATTTATTTTGAGAAACCAACTGTTTGGTCACTTGATTTTAGGTCAACACCTGTAGTTTATTTTCATCAATAAATATCAAAATTATAAAAAGAATGTTATAGGTTTAGTAAAGGACTGAAGAGTTTGAGTTAAAGTTATTTTGAAATATAGAAATACAATTGGGATATATTATGATTGTAAAATTGATATGGAATGAGAGGGGGCGATGTATGGTGGGGATGATAAAATATTGATTCGGAAGGATAAGGAATAAAGAAAAAGACATGGCTGCGCGTGCCAAACCAAACCAAACCACTATACTCTATAAATACAAATTCACAAATGCAATTAACTGAATATTTCACGAAGTGGGCCAATGCCATTCCCCCACGTCCACGTGTCTTCTTCTTCTTCTTTTTTTTTATGCTTACGTGGCATCACTTCATTGGGAATCCCACCTCGAATTATGTTATCTTGAAGTTGACGAGATAACTTACCGGAGCAAAATGCGGTCTTGGACTCAGAAAAACTGGCGCCTCTTTTGTGTGAGAGACGGCCATTTTTGCTCTTATATATACACTCTCAAACCTACCTCTATTTCCAAGGCGATATTTCATACTACGCTCATTCACCCAAACCAGGGATTACTAATTTCTCTCCTCTTTTTCTTTCTTTTTAGTCTGCAATTATTCTCTTCTGTTCAACTTCTTCCATTTTCCCCCCTTCTCTAGTTTCCCCGTTTCTCTGACTTCCCTTTCTGTCATCATCCTCTGTCTTTTGTAATTTTTCAATTTTTCAATTTTGCATTTTCTGTTGTTCTACACCCAGAAGGCTGCTTCTTTGAGCTCAGGTGATTCTGAATAGAGATCCAGATTTCTCTGTTTCTTTCGTGAATATTTTCTGTTTTCATCGGCTTTGAGGGTGTTTTTTTTTAAGTCCCTCGAGTTGATTGTAGAAACAAACTTGTTTTTCTTGTTCCTTTTCTTGAAGTAGAATTTTGTTATCTTGGGATCTTTTTAACACTTTGTTTTGCTAGTTTTGTAAGTTTTTTGACAATTCACATGGCAGCAGTTATAGATGTTTACAGTGGAACCTCAACGCCGGTTTACTATTCGGATCCTTTTAGCGAAGAATTAATGAAAGCACTTCAACCTTTTATGAAAAGTGCTATTTCAACCTCCTCCTCCTCCTCTTCTTCTTCTCCTTCTCCTCCTCATCCTTCTGTTTCTTCTCAGCCTAGATTAATCCCTGATTTTTGCTCCCCGTCGAGTACCCGCTTGTTTTCTCAAGGGTTCTCGGGAATTGAACAAATGGGTTTTGAGCAATCAGGTCCAATCGGGCTAAACAATCCCACCCCTTCTCAAATTCTCCAAATTCAAGCCCAAATTCAACTGCCCTCACCAACTATGTCTTCCCTCTCTTCTTCTTCTTCATTCCATTCCCAATACCATAACTTTCTTACCCCCAAATCCTTTCCCATGAAGCACATGGGCTCTCCACCTAAACCTAATAAACTCTACAGGGGAGTCCGGCAGCGGCACTGGGGGAAATGGGTGGCTGAAATTAGACTCCCCAAGAACCGAACTAGACTCTGGCTTGGGACCTTCGATACGGCCGAGGAGGCTGCTTTGGCCTATGATCAAGCTGCTTATAAGCTCCGTGGGGACTTTGCTAGGCTCAATTTCCCACATATCAAACACCAATTCGGAGACTTCAAACCTCTTCATCCTTCTGTGGACGCGAAACTTCAATCGATTTGTCAGAGCTTGAAACAGGGGAAAACAGAGGTCTGTTCTGTTGAGGATGAAAAACCAACGACCATTCCACTTCCATCCGAATCAAACTCAGTAGTTAACAATTTCTGCGAACTAGAATTAAAAAGCGAAGTGGAAACCTCATCTTCATCTTCATCCTCATCTCCTTCACGGTCTGAAGATTATTCCACTTCCACCGGATCTTCCCCTGATTCAAGTATCAGCTTCTTGGATTTTTCAGATTCTCAATGGGGTGATGGAGTAGAAGCATTCTGTTTGGAAAAGTTTCCTTCTATCGAGATTGATTGGGCAGCCCTGAGTCAGCTGGCCGAATCAGAGTGTTAATTAGTAATGCTTTCAATGTAATTTGTGCTTTTTGATAATGTTGTCAACTTTGTTACAAAGATTCTGCAGTGAAATTTTAGGCATTTGCAGAGTTCTTGTGTTAAAATGAAAGTTTAGGAGTCAGTCCATGAAAAAAGAATCCTCTTTAAAGAGATTTGTAGTTCGTCTTTAATGGGTTGTATTCCATTTTGGTCTGCAGGTTGTTTTTTCTTCTCTTGCATGGCCATTTTGGATGTTAAAAAAAATGTAATTATGCACTTTGTGTTTTTAATATACACATGTTGGTCTCTTGTAGTCTCTTCTTCTTCTTCTTCTTCTTCTTCTTCTTCTTCTTCTTGTTCTTCTTCTTGTTTCATGGTTCTGTAAAGTTCTGGAGAGTGTTCGTTCGGTTCAAATTAAATTAAGGGTCCTCCAATCCAAGGAATTATGAAGTAGGGAAGCGAAGAAAGATGTAGAGGAGCATCATATACCACTTGGATTTGGATGCATCCATTGTTTTCTTGAAATGAAATATTCCCGTTCTTTAGGTGACGCCAAAGACAAAGTTTTGAGTCACAAACAAAAAGGAAAAGTCTTACAATACATTTGTTGTTTTAGTAATAAAAGAAAAAAAGAGTGGGCTCTCTCAAGGCACCGTTTAATATTTGGAGAATCCCCTGGTTGAAACTTGACAATAAACTGAATCCTGGCCATTCCTTGTCACTTTTTTTTTCTTTTCTTTTTGTTCGGATCAATATATTTGTGTGGAAAAGAAAACAGTATCTTAAAATTTGATCATATTCTTCTGTCACCCCTTGGTTTTGGAATTTTAAAAGTAATGTGAAACATAGACAGTAAAGTCATATATGGATGGTGGGTTTAAGGGTAGAAAAAGGGTTGGGAGGCATCCTATTTTACTTTACAGGTCCTAGTGATGTGGCATTTGCGATTTCATTGCCTTTATTTAGTTCAAATGCTAAATTAGGACTAAGTTAAGCATCTAATTTCCATCTAATCTTTTTTCAAAAGAAGAACAGAATCCCTTCTCATCTAATCTAAACCTATAAAGAAGCTTCTTGGTTGGTGGCTCAAACCAACGCAAAATTACCATTCTTCACCCATTATGATTTCTTCTCTTTCTAAACATCCTTACAATTCAAAGGGTCAAAATATAAATTTTAAAAATATATCTAAACTTTGGAAGTATTTTGTAAAGTTAATTCAATGTCAGAGTTACGAAGATCTATTTCTTCCTGAAATTTTAAATAAGTTACTTTTTAAAAAATACAAAAATTGGTTAAAGTGTTTATAACGTATAACAATACTGTTTACCTTCTTTACGATTTATCGTTAATAATAGAAGCCTAACAGAGCCTATATAAGTCTATAAATAATCGAGTTGATAGAAATTTATAAGGGTATAGTTTGACATTTTTTCAATCCATGAACAAATTTCATTAATTTATTTATCAAGTTTCAAAATCATATATATTTGCTTGTACATGTTGAATAATGGTGTAGGTTTCATATAAGAAAGAGGTTAGTAGCTTGACGAAAGGCTGATTTCATCTATTTGAAATTAATTTTGTATCTTAATGTCAATATTCATTCATGAAAATAAAAACTTTTAATTTCTGCAACCTTCCCCCACTAACAACTTGACCTCTCCTTCCGATTTCAATTATGTCCATAAACTTTTAAAATCTCTAAAGTTGATGAATATTAATATATAATATTTATTGATTCACTTTATCAATAAATTTAGGGATGTCAAGAAGAATGACAAATTATGATTTTTATTTTGGGAAAATAGCAAAAATAAATTTAAATTGTTAAAATAGCAAAACATAAAAATTAAAAGAATAAATAAATGAAACAATCCCTCAAATGCCCCTAACTAATAGGTAAAATACAATTGTTCACATAAACCTCAAATACATTGTAATTGAAATAACATACATGCTACATAAAAATTTCTCCCAAAAAACATAAAGATTAGAAAAGTTGTTATTAATGGAAAGCTCAAAATTTAAAATATCTGCAAGTGATCATTTTTTTTCCTTGGATTTCGGCCACTTACTTCCTTCTTTCATTCGAAACCCTAGAGAAAGTTCGAAAACTATTTGAAACCATCAATTCATCGAAGAATTCAAAAGGGGAGCATTGTTGATATTATAATAAAGATAAAATCATGAAATTATACCATAAAATTCAAAACGTGTATACATCAGTGAGTTCTTCAAGTTCTTAATACATTCGAGATTCATTTGAGTTTTTCTCATCTCTTGTTTGCAATAAAAAAATTATCTCTCTCATTGTTTTTGTCTCTCGCCGGCTGCCCCATCTCGCAATCTCCTTCTTTTCTTTTCTCGGATAAAACCTAAAAGATGAAGATTCAAATAATTGAAAAAATGTCATTGAGGCATAATTAAATTATAAAATTTAAATTCAAATTGTTATTAAAAATATATATTAAAAATTAAATTCAAATTGTTATTAAAAATATATCTTATGTATTATTTATTGAATTGTTAATAAATGGTTTAAAATATAACAAATTTGAAATTATTATATATAATAAAATATAATAAATTGTTTAAAATATAACAAATTCAAATTTAAATTAGTGATTGCCATTATTTTAGGGATTAGATTGAGAAATGGTTGAAAATCCCCCAATTTTTAGGGGAAAGTATTTATTAAACATAAGTTTTATGAATTAAATAAATAAATGTTAATTAATTTGATTTAAATACTAAAATCCGAAAATTGGTTATGAATTATAAGCATATTGGAGAAATCTTGCTATTCCGGAAAATATCATAAATTAGTTAATATTTTTCAAAATTGATTGCAGTTTGCAAATACACTATATCTGTGACTATATGGTATTTGGTCTCATTATTTGTATCATGCAAATACACCGTATCTGTAAACACATGTATTATCCTACATAAAAAAAGGTATAAACACATTATACTTCTTGATTCAGACATATATAGTAAAGATGATTGGAAATAAAACGCCACAAACAAAATAAAACACCTAATTAAAATAAATATGAATATTAACGTAATTAAAAAACACAAGGTGAAAAAATAATTATTCGATACAAGAGGCATAATAAGTTAATTTTTTTTTAATAAAAATCAACCAAAACAAGTATATAATCATAATTAGCACGATTGTAAGAATGAAATATAATGACTCGGGAATGGTTGAAATTCTCATAAACATTTTTTATATTAACCATACGTACTATTTATTATCTAATAATTTTAAAAAAATAATTTGAAATATAAATCAAACGAAAAATACTGAATCGGTGATTGTCATTATTTTAGGGATTAGATTTAATAATATTTGAATTCAAAATATTATGAAATCTAATGAATAAGGAACGGTTGAAAATCTTTTAGCAATTTTTTAGGGAAATCTTTATTAAACATCTTTTATGAATTAAATAAATAAATACTAATTAATTTGATTTAAATACTAAAAATCCAAAAGTTTATTATGAATTATAGACATATATTTAGGGCATATTGGAAAAATCTTGTCAATCTCGTAACTATCATAGTTAATATTTTTCAAAATTGATTGTAGTTTGCAAATACACTATATGTGATATTTGGCCTCATTAAGCAAATGTTATGAAACGTACCCTGAAGGAATAATATTATCAATGATTTTATGGTGTGAATTAAATAGTGTAATAAATAGATATTATTAAAAATAATTTGTTAATCATTTGATTTGAAGTGTACAAACCCGATAATCTGTTATAAATTGAAGGCATAAATCTAACATATATTGGTTAAATGAGATCAATCTGAAACATAAATATCTATTTAATATTATTATAAAATTGAATGATATGCAAATACACTGTAATCGTAATTTTGTGTTATATTCCATTATTTTATGCTTCACAAATACACTATAACTGGAAAAAAAAAATGAGTTGCATACAAGGGGTAAAATCGGTTGAAGATTTGCAAAAAAAATCTACCTTATTCGATTTTGCTAAAAATCAAATTACTTTTAGAATGTGCTATTTTTCCAATTGTACTCTATTATGTTGCCATTTTGACTGTTTTATCTCATAAATTTACCAATTTTGATCCATTGAGTGCATCCATCAAATTGGGGCTGGAGATCCATAGGCCCGGAATGTGAAACTCGTGGACTTTAGCCATCGTTTGGGCCCAACAAAATACAAATCAATCAAGTCTGTTGGACTTGAGCCAAAACGTATTTAGACGACAAATAAGCAAAAATATTGGGACCGTTCCAAATAATGGCATTAGATTTATCTATATAACAACTTTACAAAAAAAAAAAATTATAAATATAGTAAAAATCTATCAAAATAAACGATGTTGCAAATATTTATTTGTAAATTTTTAAAATATTATTAAATACTTAATTATTATTTATAAAATTGCTACTTATTATAATAAGTCAAATATATTTTGGACACGTTGTTATAGTGACAATTGAGTATTGAATGACTTTATTTTACCAACCTCCACAATTATTACAATAGAAAGATAATAATCATTATGTTGCCTAAACAAACAACTCAATTTCTGAATTTGAATCTTTAGGTTTTGTTGCTCAACTAATTTTTAAACAGCACGTAGGTATGTTAAGAATTATTTTAGCGCTACATGCTGGTTTGGTACAAATTTCTTAACTATTTTTTCTTTTTAATAATTGTTAATGACACAACAGAACTTCATATATCTATGTGATGATATGATATTGTCTACTTTGAACATACGTGTCTCTCATGATTTTATTTCGATTTCATCTAAAAGTTCTCATACCCTTAAAGATGATTGTCTTCACTTATAAACGCATGATTATCCCCTTATTTAATCGAAGAGAAATTTTGATGATGCATAATTTTCATACAAGTTCTCCTGTAATTACTCGCTCGACACTAATTAAAAACAATTGTTTACTTTCAATAGGATATATAACTACTAATTATGTAACAACTTCGAACCATCCAAGCTTGTTCGTGAATTTTAATCCCCACCAAGATTAACTATGTTGTTCATCAACGTAGAGCCATCTCTAATAGACTCCACCAAGATTAACTCCCATGGTCGTTGGTCTATATATATATATAAATTGCTACAATTCATGGAGTTGAATCGAGAATGTATTTGGACTTCAGTTTGGACTTAAGTTAATTGTTCTTGAAAAGGGTGAACAATTTGGACTTCAATTTCGATAATTCTATCTATATATATCAACTAATACAAGAGTTCATGAATATCTTAAAAGAATTACGTAGATTAAAATCAATGCCGTGCAATATTTTTATTCTTGAAATTTGACATTTTATCTATTTAAACTACTTTAATAGATAGCTAAAGTAATCTCTAAAGTTAAGATACGTTTGGATTGATTTTCTAAGAATTTATAAACACGTCATTTATAAACAACTAGGTTACGTCTAGATTGTGGATGGTCCAGCAATTATTACGAAGAAACCAATAGACTTTTTCCATAATGAAAGGATTAAAAAGATGAGTGAGTTGAAAGAAAAGAGATTGGATGTAATTTGGATATTTAAGGCTGTCTGTTTTGGAGAGGTCTCTTTTTGCCATATTTGAGCAATGTGTGTGGATGCATGAACATGACTCTGCTATTAGATTTTGGTTAGACAGTGTCTCTTTCACCGGCTAGCTATTACAAAAGTATTTCCATTCTTAATAAATATCTCATATTTTAATACCCTCATTTCAAAGGATAAGGGAATGGCATCCATTATTTGACCACAGTTTTTTACTATTCTAAACTCTACACCATAATTTTAGAACGTTCATGAACAGTCCAAATTTAGATAAAAGCAACCACTGGAATATATTGCAGCAAATAAGGAACAAATTATTTTGACTTTGACTGTAATTGTTGGTTGGTGTTATATACTTCCTATTAATTAGATTTGTAATTTTCCCAATTGGGTATAAATTAACACATATAATTATCTCATTCAAATTTTATTTTATTCTGTCATATTCGTTTTTTAAAAATCAATTTGGATGTTTGCATCCCTTTATGTTTAAAGTTATGAATATGTGCAAGAAAAAGTAATGAAGGATTGATGTTTTTGTTTTTTTCTTCCCATTTATGAAGAAATGAGAGAAGCGAAGACATCTTATCATATGTCTTGTATGTGCATCGATCATTTTAATTTAATTATTGTGGGAAATATATATATATATTGAGAGAATAATGTAACACATTATAGAAATAAGTGTGAGGTAACTACTTGTTTTGAGCCCACTAATTAAATCATTATCTTATAAAAGTAATTTGATATTCAGACTTTAAAGTTATTATATTCTCACAATCAAAATTGACAAGTTACCTCTTCCAATGGCTGAAATGAAAAGCATCAAAAATCCATGGCTGAGAAAATACCATGGCAATAATTAAAATCTAGGGTTTCAACACACACACATATATATATAGCTAGGCAAAGAGTCCCATTTTAAAATTGTCAACGGAAGAAAAGAACATTTTTTCTTGAAAAGAAAGAGAGATTTATGTGAGGGTTGGGTTCCAATGTGAATCATAAATAGAGACATATTTTCAAAAATTCCATATTCTATTTCTTAACAGAATTAAAAATAATGCCAAATGAATAAATTACAACCGTTGAAATGGGTTAATGAAATGAAATGTTGTACCTTGCCCTTGAGGACTCCCACCATCATTTTAATTACAAAACTTTCATTTCAGTCTTCAATATTCGTCTCACTTCAAACCAACATAAATCAATCACTTCCCCCAAACACAAAAATGAAAAAGGAACAAGAATTTAGGTTTATTGCATGAGAAATAATTAATAAATAAATGTTTAGCCCCCTAGTTTCCCTAACTACTTTAACTTTATCTTGTGGTATGCGCATATGTGGAGGAGTTTCACTATAAAGTAACCATTCTTATATACTCAAAAACATCTTTTTATATATATTAAATCTTGATCTTTAGACCAAGATAATGGTGTGGTGGGTTATTATTATATAACACATATACCATATATATATATATATTCCTCGTGGGAAAGGACACCTTTTTTATATTATAAACTAAAAACTGTTTTACTTTATGTTAAAGATTTCAATCTTGATTCGGTTGCATGTCTATAAGGTGAGTGAGGGTTACAAAATTATTATTATTATGAACATGGTGTACTTAATTGGGTAACATTGGCCCGTCGAAATTGATACAAAATTAAACATGATTAGAGAAATTAATTTAAATTAGGATAGATTATATTCGGTGCATGCAGAAAGAAAGAAAAAAAGAAGAAGTTGGGGATAGGATATAGAATTGAATTCTTGTTTTGATCTGGAATGGGGGAAAGATGAAATATCAATATTCGGTGTGTAATTAAGAAATTAAAAGAGAGTATCAAAGTTTTGGTGTATTTAAGGTGGTCATAATTAATATGAAAAACGAGTGATTAAAATTAGGAATAAAGTGATTGAGGAGGGAAACTATGGAGTTGTATATATAAAATATATTTAGAGGAATAATATATGGAAGTTATTTTTAAAAAAAGAATGATGAATCCCGACAAAGATTCTGATTACTTGGAAATCCATGAAACCGACCTGGACATTACTAGGAAGGTCCCACTTATGTATCATTTAACCACCTCCTTCAAATTATGCTTCTTCTTCAACTTAATTCTTCTTCAAATTTCAATTTCAACTAAAGCTCACACACAAGGGATAATCACTTTTATCCAAATCAGTTTTTTCCCTTTTCTTTCTTTTCTTTTCTTGTCATCTCACGATAAGGAACTTACCAGCTTCCCCACTTTAAAACTACTCCCTCACAATTATATTTTTACTCCCTTGCTTTTCATGTTGTTTTAGTTTTAATTCTCATTGAAATATTTGTAAAAGATCCAATAATTAAGTAGAATGTAGAATTTCATGTTCATTAAATGGATCAAATGAGGTGAGTTTATAGGAGTTTGAATATATAACTTTGGGTATGCGGTTGAATTTTGACAAATATACATGCATGTGTTGTGTGAACACAGAACTATGAATTCAAAAGTAGCTAACTGTGGTGTGTGGGTTGAAATAATAAAGGTGTGTCTTAGGGTGCTGTAAATTATAGACAGGAGTGAGCAAGTTGGTTAATTAAACTATAATAATGTGTGTGTGGATGTATAATTTTATGATAATAAGGAGAGAATCGAGAGATTAATAAAATCAAAAGAGAAAGGAAAAGAGTCGGAATGATTTTGAGGGTAAGAGACAATTTTGAAAGGAAGGTCAGAGAGAGGGGGGAAAAATAAACCATAAGGTTGGCTTTAATTTTCACACGAAAACAAGACTTAATTGGATGCACCTGCCGACCACAAATAGCAAGTACGTAAGTGGCACTGTCTTACTCCAAAATAAAAAGAAAATTAAAAAAATAAAACTAAAAAAGTGGTACTGTCTCTCTCTGCTTTTAAAAGTGTTTCTTAATTTTCAACTTTTTTCCTACATTATAATATGTATGAACTCTAATTATCATTCAATTCCTTGCTTTAGGATTCTATTAATCCTTTAATAGTCATCAATTAAGTAAGCTATTTATGAACATAGTCTTGAGGAAAATATTACAGCAATTACTTTTTAAAATCTATATGATTGTAGATATTGGTTTTTAATAACACACTATATATAAGCACTTTAGAAAGGAAACTAATTATGTGGGCCTAAAGTTTAAATGTGGAGAATATATATAATCGACAAATATGAAGATAGGGACTTCCATTGTCTTCCGTATAGAAGGATTAAAAAAAGGCTAACTATTATTTAAATGATTTAGTTAAATCTCTTTTGAAATCCCAACTACATCTATTAGTGTAGAACTCTGGTTGTGATATAAAACTATTTATCACTCGTCCTTTTCAATTTCTGTTTTTTTTTTTTTTTTTTTTTTGGATTATATATTTCCTAAACACAAAGTTGTTTACCAATAATTTCTCTTTATCTTATTTACTTGTATTCAAATTCTCTAAAGTTAGCCATAGTTAGAATTTATGATCCCAAATTCATACACTATTTATGCATCTTTAAAAAATTTACTATGTTTTATAAATTTAGATGATAATATAAAGGAAGACACAAATTTCACTGTCTAATGTGCCTCGTTGTTATGTTAATCTTAACCCATAAGTAAGTTGAATATTGTTTTGGAAGTTTAATTATTTTCAATCTAATATATATATATATACACATATATGACACTTTTCAATCAATCTAAATATTTGGATAGAATAGTGGAATTTTCCAATGGGACACAATTAATTAGAAATGAATAAATGAAACCTAACTAACCCAATTAAAATGTACGTGACAATGAGAGTAATCATTTTATTGAAGGAAAATAAGTGAATTGTATATCTTTGAAAAAGGGTCCACAAACCGGCCCAATAAAATGAAAGGCATTCTAATCGAGGTTTTGTTGGAATTTTCTACAAAGAACACGACTTTTCATATAATCTTAATTAACCAAGAAAATTATATTTGAAACAATTTTATGTAACGTTTAGATCTTAAAGTAAATTAGGTGAGTCCTAAAATGATTATTGATGCTAAAGGAGTTTGGTATAGGATTGAAATATTTTGATTTTTGGTGACACGAGTCCAGTTGTCAAGTAGCCAACCCAATGTCAATTAAAGATGACTAATACGCAATATTGTACCTAAACTCCTTTTCTTTAGTACTTTAACCATGGGGATTTTAACCAATAATCTAGTCATTGTTGACGCCTTCTATATGCCACGCATTTTTACCTATATCTAATTATATTATTATAACATATAATACAGTAGTGCCCACATGATTAATAATGAGTAGCATTTAATAGGATATATTTTCTCAGTAACTCTATGATTTTATAACACTTAACTTTTCTTTATTATAAGACCGTCGTGAAAAATAATAATAAACATAATAAAAAAAAATTAAATTAAAAAATCAACCATAATCTTAATACATATCTCCGTTTGATTAATCATTTACATTTTGAAAATCAAAATCTATAAACATCATTTTTAGTTCAACAAAATTTAACCAATTTAGTTTTGTATATATACACATATATATATGCACGTGTGTGTATATATATACTACTTTCACCTCTTATGCTTTGTCATCCAATCCTCTAATTCTTATTATTTCTAAGTTAAAATTTTTGAAAATTTTAAAAGTATTTTTTAAAACTGTATTTATTTTAAGAATTTGAGAGGAGAAGTTGAAGTAAAAATGAGAATGGAAGGAAAAACAAAATTGGAACTGTTTCCAAGCGGGCAAAGATTGATTCAACTGATGACATCTGTATTTTGACATCATGGTTTACACACTACCACGCATCTGATTCACTAAAATAATATATAGTTTGAAACTCCAAATAATTAATAAAGGAATATAAGCCTACTCAGTTTATAATGCACATCAATTCAGTAATACATATGAAGTGCTTTAAATAGTGCTGGAAATTGAGATTATAATTAAGGAATAATTAATGCTCAGAGACTATATGATTAATATAGATAAGAAATGATTTGGTGCATAACCCAAATAATATAACTGAGAGGAAAGAGGCACATGCATAATGAAAAGAAAAATGAGAATAATAATAATATAAGAGTAGAGAGGTGTGAAGGAGTTAGATAAAAATGAGATTTAATTTTAAAAAATGAATGAATAATTGGAATGTAATGAAAGTATTTTATAAAGTAGATTATAAGATAGAATTAATATATGAGGTTTGGGGTTTGGTACGTAGAGTGAAAAAAATGAACACGTTACAGAAATATAGAAATATAGAAGAGGAAGGTAGGAAGAAGTAGCTGTACTGCACGTGAGAAGAGTGTGAGTAATTTGTTTGTGGTTCCCAGAATCCAGCCGGCCATAGCATCATTCATGGTGGATTAATTTTTTAGTAAGAAAACTTTATAATTTACATAAAATGCATTATTTTGTGTGTTTAATTCTGCAACGTGTATACATTACAGAATGCCGCGACAGCCGACACACGTGTGACGTCCAGCGTGTGATTATGCTTAATAATGCTCTGTTCCTTTCCTCTTTAATTTCCTTAATCTTTCTTAAGACCTAATCCCTGATTGGGCCACGTACCCCTCTAAACCATTTGAACCTTTTGGATGTTTCTTGTTGGGTGGATTGCCAACATTTGATTGGCGGATGGGTTCGGGTTCGGCTTTCCTCCCCCAAATTAAATACTATAATACTCCTCAACTGCAAACTCCACTTTCTTTTCTCCATCTCTTAAGCGTTGATCCAGCCGAGTTCCATGGAATATCTATTTCTTTATAACTATATTCTAATTTTTTTTATTCTTTTTTTAAATCAAGCTTTAACACTTTGGTGTTTTTATTACTCAAACTTCAACTCTAAATTTTGAATTTAAATAACATCTCTAATCCCTATAAAGCTAATGTAAAACTAAATAGAATAAATATCTATCAAATGCTACCAAACATATCATCACTTTCATTAAATTACACTTTTGCATGTGATTCATTCTGACTCTATTACTCATATGCTCTTTAGAATCTTTTATTTTATTTTAATTTTTTTCCATAAACTTGCAAATGGAGCAGGAGGATTTCCTTAGTTTTCTTAATTGAAACTAGAACATGATTATTAGTTTTACATGTGTCTTCCTTTTAATCCAATTAACAGTTTTGATGTATACATAATATCTAGATATTAATGCAATTACTATCATTCTAAATAAATTTATTGTTTTTTTTTTAAATAATAGAAAACACAACGAAAAACTTAAAATCATAGCTCATGTAACTGGAAATCTCAACTTCCTAAATATATATTTAGAAACCTCAAAACAATATTAATGTAGATAGTTATATTTTATAAAATATCTCAAAACAATATTAATGTTTAATTGATATAATAGAATTGTCCATTTATATTCTATTAACTTAAATAATTGACTTTGAAAATAATTTTAATAATACAAAAAAATGTTAAAAAAAACACTATATTGTCAATAAAAACAATTTTAAGGAAGAAAAAAAATGGAACTATTTTTCACAACTATCCAAACAAACTCTCTCTTTCTCTCATTTATTTTTATTATTATTATGAACAACCATCATCATCATTACCATCATCATCGTTACCATCATCATCATCAAAGTCTCATGACTTATAAAAAAAAAAAGAAAAGCCTAGTCATTTCACCATTTTTCTTCCTGTTTTCAACTTTCTCACCTTTACTTTTGTTAAAGTCTAATAAATGTTTTGTGTACGTCTATTCTTTATTTTGTAAGAAAAAAAATATCATATTTAAATTAATAAAAACATGTAAAAGAAAAATATATTTATAGCCTTTTTTGGAAAATTAAGTTTGTCCACTTTTGCTCATATCAGATGAACAATAATTGTGAGTTTACATTTTCGTGTTTGCTAAACAAATGATTTTGATTATTATGACTTTTGACCTATCCATTCAACTTGTATCTTTATAATTTCAAAGAAATTTTCATTTTTCTTTAATATGGTCTTGATCTAATTGACAAATGACTTTGTCTCTATCCACATGTTTCAGGAACAAAAATGTATCTAAAATAGGCTACTATACCCACATACATACTTTAAATTCTTGAGCAAATTTTAATGTGGTGACTCATTGAGACCATAATTATCTACTTATCATCACGATTATGTGATATTGTATTTATTCTAGGGTAATTAAGTCTATTAATATTATTCTTCACTTATATTTTAATGTTTTTTTAATAACCTATTCATGTAATATAGAATCGCAACATCTCAAGGATATATTCATCTATTCAATATGTATTGGTAATGTCATTTATTTGTCTTAAATTGGTTAAAAAGAAAATATCTTATTTTGATTTTATATTATATAATGGGTTTTCCAATTATTCTATATTAAATTAAATAATTTATCGTGCATAACATTAAATATTCTATAAAAATTTCTGACAACCAAATTTATGGAATTAGGAGGATTATCGGGTGAAATAAATTAAAGAGGGCATATAAGATAGCTTGAATAGTTATGAATATATGCATTTTGGTTCATTTATGCATCTTAAATGTAGTTGGATGTTACAAGAAATTTGTTCATATTTTCAAACATAAGAAGGAAACAAAAGTCTAACTTTAATAGAAAATTGATTTTTTTTTTTAAAAAGAAAAGAACATAAATGAAATAGTAGAAAAGAAGTAATTATATTATAATTTCCAAGTGTAGAGGGTATTTAGAATATACCCTCCCTGGCGTGGGACAAAAGAGGAAAAAGAGGGAAAATGGATGATTTTGCTGCCTCTACTCTAATACGCACAAAAGGAATTGAAGCCATAAAGTATAGAGAGACGAATTTTCCTTTAATTTCAAACCACATTCACGCTAATTCTCACACATACACACACATCTTTTTGTATCCTATACCCTTTCTTTTCCACCTTCTCCAAACCCCAAAGGAAACCCAACCCCAACCCCAACCCCAACAAAGACTTTTTGAAACGCCTCCCCTTAACTATTACATTATAATATTGACATAATTAAATGTACCCTTAGAATAATAATAATAATAATAATAATAATAATAATAATAATAATAATAATAATAATAATAATAATAAATTAATAATTACAAAAGGTAGGCTAGCTAGATAGGCACCCTGTCCTTGTTCTGCATTACTCTCTACCTCTCAATAAAACATATATATATGTTTTAAAAAATGAGTGAAAGTCAAGGCCGATTGGTTGATTCGATACAGTTGTGTTAATAATCAAAGTCTCTTTAGTACCTTTTATTTCCATCTATATATATACTAATTAATTTTTCACTTAAAAGGTGGATATTCTAATAAAGAGACTAAATTTGATAAAAAAAATAAAATAAAAGGTCAGGACAAGCTCAATTATTGAGTTCTCTGATGTTTAATAAATAGAGTACAATGGTCAAGAATAATAATAACAATAATAATTGGTGATATTATTATTATTATTATTTTATAAATGAGGAGGGGGGAATGCAATGCGAAGCACATAGGGCTATTGACGCCGCTGTTTTTGGTGGAATTTACAAGGGGCGTTTTTTATCCGACGAAGTTTCTCTATGTAATATCTAATTTTAGGTAAGGTACCAACCGCCCATAACATGAACTCACACTATTTATAGCAATTCGCAAAACAGCTCTTCCCTTAACAAACCCACTCACCTTGTCCTTTCCACTGCTTTCAATGCTCCCACCCTACTACTCTCCTCTCACCCTCCTGTTTATCAAATGGATCAAAATAGATACAAAAAAAATGTATCATGTGTGTATGTATTAGTAATGTATTAACAATTTTTTTTTTTTTTTTTTTTTTTTAAACTTACTTTGCTAGACATCTGAAAAGAAAAAAAAACATCAATAATATTACCCTAGTCTTATACTTTCTTGGAGAGACTTATATTTAATTTTAAGTGAAATATTATTTTCTAAAAACAAATAAATGTTAAGAATTACTATGCTTTTAAGAACCGTAGCAAATGAAGAATTTTTATGAACAAAAAATTAAGTAATTGTAGTATATATATTGTTTTAGGAAAGATCAAATGATTATAGATAAAATCTGTTTTACTTTTTATAATGCAATATGGTTGGCTACTTATACCTATTGTTTCCTTTTTAGTGTCAATTAATATCATTAATGTAGTACACTTGATAAAGAAATAATTTAGATAATGGAGCCAGAAGTCTATGATAAATAGCTTTTTTGCTAGGAGGAAAAAATGTATTTAGTTATTTAATAAATACAGCTTAATCCAGTTCACTTTAATATATCTTTTAGGAAAATTGGTATGCAATAATTTGAATCAACAATTTTTTAGAGGTTAATTAATTGATATCTACTACTTCATTGCCAAAATTTTGGTAGAACTTAATAATTTGTGTTTCAAAAAAGGAATTATTTGGAGAACTTTATTATAATCAACAAATATATAAAAAAAAAGAAAAGAAAAGAAAAGAAAAGCCACGCGAGCAGAAACCAGGTTGGTTTGACTCGGAAGAGGAATGTTGGCCACGTGGAGACAACCCATAAGTGGCGGTTTGGAAAGAAGGGAGAAAGAAAAGGGAAGAAGGTTAAGGTTAAGGGCGTGCCCAACCCCACCCCCACCCCACCAACGGCGTCTCCCAAGTGTTAATAATAATAACAATATTTTAAATTTTAGAAAAGAAAAAAAGGTTGAGGTTTTTAATGTGGGGCCTCCTGGATTTTTCCAACTGGGCCCCATTGTTTTAACTATAAATCCACTCTTCCCCCTCTTCTTACTCTCACTCTCCATTTCTTCTCTCTTTGCTTCTCTCCCCCCATTAATATTATTCTTCCTTCTTCTCTCTTCTTTCAAAACAATTGTAAGTTTTCTTCTTCTTTAAATTTCCAACTAACTTTTTTCTTTTGTTTCATTTTATATTACTAATTCACTGATCTTCCTTTCATGATGTGGGTACGATGCAGTTAGTAGTGAGAAAGAAAACTAAAACAAAAAAAAAGTAACTAGGGGACTAACAAAAGGATGACGAACAACCCGAATGTGGTAATTTCAGAGAGTAAAACAAGCATCAACATGGCCATCACTGTCACAGTATCAAACTCGTCGATTTTCCAAGCAACAGCTCAAAAGCCACCGGCTGGCCCCAGCTCAACCACCGGCGGTGGCTACATCTCAATATCTCGGTCCACAAAATTGGTGCAGCAGCCCGATGGGCGAGCAAGAATCAAGACATGGGTGGACTCAATGCGAGCCTCATCTCCCAGTCGTATTAAACCCACTCCTTCCCTCTCCGACCATGACCATGACAATAACTCCTCTTGGATGGTACTCCCTCAATGAATCACTATAAACTTATATTATAAAAATACAATATATATAATATGTAAAGTGTGGGATCTGATCTGATTATTGTGCAATGTAACAGCTCCACCATCCTTCGGCTTTGGACATGTTTGACCAAATCATTGATGCTTCTAAAGGGAAACAAATAGTGATGTTTCTGGATTATGATGGCACACTTTCCCCAATTGTCGATGACCCAGATCGTGCCTTCATGTCCGATGCGGTCCGTAATTTACCTTACATTTTTTTTTTAATCTCTCTTCTTTTATAAATAACTCAACTTTCCTTCCATGTGGTTAAAAACAAATTACAGATGAGAAAAACGGTAAAAATGGTAGCGAGAAGCTTCCCTACTGCAATAGTGAGCGGGAGGCGTAGGGACAAGGTATAAAATTAAGTTTCGACATACACGAGATGAGATTAAATTTAAAATAAAAATAGGAATGGTGTGTTTTGAATTATTTTGATTATTGCAGGTTTATGGGTTTGTAAGACTAGGAGAACTGTATTATGCAGGAAGCCATGGGATGGATATTAAGGGACCGACAAAAGATTCCAATTACAAGAAAGTGCGTGACTCTCTCTGCCTCTTCTTCTTTTTATTTTATTTTATTTTATTTTTACCATCTTTTACCTGACATATATTCTCTCTTTACCCCTCCCTCTTCTCTTTTACTGTTTCAGTGTACCCAATCTGTTCTCTTTCAACCTGCCAGTGAGTTTCTTCCCATGATCGACCAGGTGAATTAATTAATTTTCCTTTTTAATACTCTACCTCCAAATATATTCCAAATAAATCAATTAAATGAAACCCTCATAATATTTATTAATATTATTATTATTTTGTCAGGTTTACAAAGAGCTGGTTGAAAAAACCAAATCAACTCCAGGAGCTAAGGTGGAGAACAACAAGTTTTGTCTCTCTGTTCACTACCGTTGTGTTGAAGAAAAGGTTAATGAATATTTCATTGTCACCATCTGCTATCACCTCTTTATACTGTTCATATTAATTCACTCTTGTCCTAGTGATTGATTTTGTAATTTGTCTTTTTATGATCATTATTACAGAAATGGAGTGAATTAGCCCAACAAGTTAAATCTGTGTTGAAAGATTTCCCACAGCTTCGACTAACCCAAGGAAGAAAGGTATATACGAAAAGTTAATTAATTAATTACCATAATTATTATTTTCCAAAATCCCTCCTTCTAACTTTGAATTGGAATTGCAGGTATTAGAGATTCGTCCAACCATTAAGTGGGACAAAGGGAAGGCCTTGGAATTCTTATTAGAGTCACTTGGTGAGCTTTTTCACCCTTTTACCAATAATTCATTTTTCATTTGAAGTTTCCTACTCATAATAATAATAACTTTTTTTTATAAATAAATTAACAGGATTCAACAATTGTTCTGATGTTTTTCCCGTATACATCGGAGATGATCGAACGGATGAAGATGCATTTAAAGTAAACAGCAGATATTAAAATAATAGTAACAGTAATAATAAGAAATTAATGTATTTTTTGTTTCATGCCCGTGATGAATCTAAATTTATTTTAAAAAAAAAAAATTGAGCAGATAATAAGAGAGAGAGGACAAGGGTTTGGCATTCTTGTGTCAAAATTTCCAAAGGAAACGAGTGCTTCTTATTCTCTACGGGAACCTTCTGAGGCAAGTACAAGTATTTATTATATATACCTCATCAAATATAGTTTAATTATGTACAATGTCTTTTTTTTTTGTCTTATTATAAAATTAATTATGTGAATTTTAATTAATTTTGGTATATACTCAGGTTATGAACTTTTTGCAACGCTTGGCTGAGTGGAAGAAGAGACCTATATTGCCACTGCCGGGGCAGTGCCAGATGTGAGAGAAATTTAAGAAGGAGAAGAATGGGAAATGGGAAAAAAAAGAAAGGAAAAGCTAAAAAAAACAAAAACAAAATACCTTATCTTTTTTTCCCAGCCAATAAATTAGAATATATATTAAGGAAAAGAGGAAGAGGGTTGGTTGGTTGGTTGGGATTGGTCGGTCTATATATATATGTAACTTATAATTGTTCAAAAATATGTTAGTTAGATATATATATGGAAATAGAGAACAAAAAAGCTAGCTGGGTGGGAACTCTGGTTTTTTTTCTTTTTCTTTCTTTTTCTTTTTCTTTGCCTTCATGGCCTTGTACATCTTGTAACTCTGTGTACAGGGGAAAGGAAGACAACCAAAATTTGCAATTATATGCACCTTAATCCATTTTAATTAATGGTATTAATCTAATTATTAATTATCTTATCTTCTCCAGCTTAATTACCTTCTTGCTTCACTTCCTTTACTCCAATAATGCTTATTACTAATTACAAATAAAGAGTGTGGGATAATTTTTCATTTTTTATTTACAACACGAACAGGGAAGTATTATTCGTTATTATAAGTGATTTTTTCAGAGGACGTTTGATTCAAATGTAAAAAGTAATATTGTATGCATAATGACAAAAATCAACGTGTTATTACATAAACTATGGGCATATAATGTTAGAGCTCTCAGAATTTTCTTGTCCTCTAGCAATTAGGCTGGTCAATCCCACTTTAGTTTTTTTTTTTTGTCTGTAGCATATACAATTCATACCTAAAATTTTATAATACTACTATAACACTTGAGCACAGTGAATGCCTCGTATAGCTAGATACATGGCCAAACGTCTTTCAGTTTATTGCTTAAGAGAAAAGAAAATGTTTCTTTTAAAAAAATTACTTAAAGATTTTGGATAAAAAAACATTGTAAAATAAACTTTGAAAATCTTTCTTTTAAAAAATATATATATATAAAAATAATCCCAAGACAAGAAGGATATGTGGTTTTTTTAAGAAAGTAAACACTTGAAAAATTAACTACAGTAAAGTTAGAAATTTATGAATCTTTTCAAATCTTTTCGACAAGAATTAGAAAACCTTCACGTCTTTGTTTTTGGTACTACCTAAATGCTTCATACCAATATAGTCATCCACCTATATACTAATTTTCATATCTTGATTAAGGTGAGACATTGTTTATACTCTTAAAAAGAAAGTTGAATTTGCGATAACATAAAAGATTAGAATTATTATTTTGAATATATACTTTAAAATAAAAGGTACAAAATGGACAATATAGGAGAGATTTGGTAACACATACATGCTCTCTATATTTGTTGTACACTATTTTTAAGTTTTGCATTAATAATCTTTTGTCCCATTAACTTAAATAGGTGTTCATCGCATATATTAAATTAACAATTAAAATACTGCATCGAAGAACCATGTGATCTGTTCAAAACCATTAAATATTTTAATTTCAGGTGTTGAACAAATATTAAGTACGAATATACATATATGTGTATTAAAAAGAGAGAGAGAGAACAGACGTCAAATAAGTAAATGAAATAAAAGAATGTAGGCAAGCGTCTAAGCCGGCATGAACCACGCAATCCACTTCACATCCACATTCTAACCTACTTTAAACAGTTCTAATATTATTATTTTAAAATCCACTCATCTCAATTTGTTGCCATAAAGTATATTTAATAAATTTTGTATAGTTGAGATGAAATGCCTCAATTATATGGCGCTAAGCTAATGGCTTTAATGTGTTAGAGATTTTCTTCCCCTGGGGGGAGGTAGCTACGTAGGGAGCAGAAGTGGCTATGATTTGGATTAACTGAAAGCACCATTTTAATTATTAAATACCATCGACTTCACTTACGTCTTTATTTTTAATTAATGCAGTAGAAAGAATCTTCAGCAGTCTTCCTAATGGGAAGGTTCGACCATAATAATGTTCCAAAGAAATTAAACCCGATTAGATTTCTTGAGAATAATTAATGCAAGCCAATTATACATAAACAAGAGAGAATATTCAAAGTGAGTGGCATACAAACAAAAAAAAAAAAATGCCAAAAGCACAAAATACGTATGAAAAACAAATATAACTCAACCAACCGTATTTAAATGGTTGATTTAATACAAATTTAAAGTAAGAAAATTGTTTTACTTTTTATTAGCTAGTAATAGATAAAGCTAGATAGTTATCAGTTTTTATTTTTGATATAGAACTTTATGCTACATATTGATTAAGAGTAATAAAAATGACTATTTGTGTGTGTTTGAATGGGTATGAGAGTTGTATATTTAATCTTTTGGGATGGGTGGAACTCCAAAGCAGTAGGGCAGAAGGCTGAATATGAGAAACAGAAAAGAAAAGGAAAAAGTGGTGGGTATTGGATGTGTGTTTAGATTTGAAAGAACCCCACAAGAGAGAATCTCTGCTTGGAAAGCATGAGGGTTTTTTTTTTTTTTTTCTTTTTAAAGAGGGTGTGGGGTTGGGAATAATAATAAGTAATAAGGGAATGGGGTTTGTTTTGATTGTTAGGTTTAGGGGAAAGGGAGAAAGGGAAGAGTTGGAATCCACTTAAAAAGAAGGGTTGCTTTGCTTTAGGTAGGGGAATTGAAGGAGAGAAAAACACATGGGGAGTTTTACAAGTAGCTAGAGAGACACACTCACACTCACATTAATATCCATATAACCTTTTAAACAAAAACCCTTACCCCCTTGCTGCTTTCTTTAAGACGTGTAAAGATACACTCCACATCCCACTATATATATAAATATATAAATGTAAGTTTTATATTTCAAACTTTCCCCATCATTGGTGCCTTAACTCAAATAAAACTATTGTCTGTTTCGTTTGTGAAGCTTCAATTATTGGTACCACACATAAAGAATAAAAACATAAAATCTTATATCAGAAATTGAAATTATATGTGTGTGTGGGGGCGCCTACCATTACCAAACCAAATCCCTTCCCCTTCCAATAATGGGTGTTTAAATTGAAAATAGATATGTTACACGTGTGTGCACATATTGTGATGTGAAGTTGGTCCCCGCATTGAGGGTCGAGCCGTTTTCTTTTTCTTCTTCTTCTCTTTACTTTTCTTTTCTTTTTTCATTTTCTTGTGTGTGTGTATGTGTGTGTAGTGGACACTGCCATTTAAACTCAGACTCACATGGAATCCCATGTGCCCCCAGATGCCTTTCTCACAGGGAACCAAATGCACCCACTCCTAAAAACTACTATATACTCATCTCCTAATATCTACTTCTTCTATTCATTATTTGTTGACACGTTGGTATCAGATAACAATGCAATGAATTGTCATAAATGAGTTCTGCAGCTAACTGAATTACAAAAATAACTTCCTTCATCTCTTCTCTTTCATTCTTTCATTCATTGATTCAGAACCATATTTCGAGCATTGCCTCGATTGCCTCAATGGATACACACAAGCAGCTTTTGTATATATAAATATGTATATTTATTGCCCATTCCAGACTCAACTAGTGTAGTGTAATCTTTCATTTTTAATGTTGCCCATGCCATGCATATTTAAAGGAAAATAAAAAGTGGAGGGTTAATATATATATAAAAATGGAGAAGCAGGGTTTGCAACTAACCATGTGGAGATGTTGATTTGTAAAAGGTGGGAAACACAAAACCCCTTCTTTTTTTCTTTTTTTTGGTTTGAATAATTTCTAAATTAGCTAAGTTATAAAGTGTTTTTGTTGTAAAGTAAAAGGCAAAGTTTTTAAGTTCTGAAATGTCCACCCATCAGTGTTCTAAATTCTAACACTTGTAAAGTTCCTTTCCTTTCTGTAGCATCCCTTTTTAAAGTTTCTCCCTTTTCTTTTTCAATACCAATACTATACATATTTTCATTTCTTATATTATTTCACTTTATTTTCTCACTCGCTTAAACAATCACAATTATTAGGTTACATTACACAACTATATACTCTTTTCCACATATATTATAATTAATAAAACGTATATGGATTCCAATTCCTTTTTCCTTAGATATCTGCTTTACACATTAACATTAGATTTACGTATTGTTTATCTAACAAATAATTAACCATGGATTTAGAGAATCGCGCAATCTACAAACTTTAGAAATACTATTATAGATTATATTGATATTATATTATCAACCTTAACCTTCCATTTCTCTTTATACGCTTACAAAAATATATGAAGAAATTAGCTCTTGGTTCCACATCAATCAATTAATCAGTTAATCAGTGTGATTTTATACAATGACGAGAGTAATTGTATAATTAACATTTAACACAAAGAAATTTGATGATAAAAACGGGAATTTCTCGAAAGGTTAGAAGAGAAATTTCATTGATTTTGGGGATCGAGATAAACGAATATTCCATTCAACCATGACTTCCATATTTTACTAGAATTGGCAATGGTACTTATTTGCTCGCTAACTCAAAAGTTTTAATGGTGAATAGCAGGAAGCACAGGAGTGTTGTGCTCATAGTATTGGATGATCATTCAACTTTTATCTTATATGAAAAAGGAAATAATATGATATAAAAGTAGTGTGCAAACCGCAATCTTTAATATCGAGCCGATGGTTGGGTGTGCCTTATCCTTGATCCAGCCCAAATATTTAACGAATCTTGAAATGGGCTAAAGGCCCAAAATCCATTACCAAACGCGTGTCGCACACAATGGAATTTGTTGGGTTCGGCCTCCAACATGGAGAATCCCTTCCTAAAGCCCATTCTGGCAGATGACAAATACTTTAGGGGTAATTATAATCAACAACAATTTTTTAAATAATTATCTATGTAATTTTTTAAAATGAAAATATAACAAAATCTGATTCTTGTACTCATCACTGATAGACTCTAATAGTTTATCAGTAATATACCAATATTTGCTATATTTGTATTTTTTTTTAAATATTGTTGTATACTTAATTATTTTGAATTTAATGGTTATAACTTCAACTATACCCAATATTTTAATAGGTGAAATATTCTTAAAAATGAATAATTTAGTTTAAGAAATAGAGAAAGAGAAGAGAAGAGAAGATAGGAACATTGAACAAGTTTCGAGACATCGAAATCTTAATTTTATGTAAATATAGAAATATCAAGATTCTAAAACAACTTACTCTAATATCATCTAAGCTTAATCTAATAGGTGAACACAAATCGAATATTATATAAAATTGATGGAGTATTATTTTGTGTTTGGCAGCTTATCTAATACTCTAAGGTAAGCATTGACCAAGTGGAAGTAGAAGATCAGTGTTTAGAGAACAACAACGTGCATCACATGTCCTTTGGAATATATTCATTGCCTTCCTCCATCTGATTCTTATTTATTAATTTTAATTTGCATAAATACTACCTACGAATCAACTGTACGTACGTCACTTATAAATCAACAAATCATTTTCTTGAAAATTTTAATTACTGTTTTAAGCATAACATTATTGTTGATGAAATTTCTCAACTAATTTGATCAAATGTTTATCGATAGCTTTAACATCTTTAATCAATTTTAAAACTTGTTAGATGGATTATATATCATTAGTCAATTCGTTATCAAAACTTGTAAACAATAGGTCTATCTATTATGAAATAAAAATTTAATGATATTTTCAAAACTAAAGAAACATTAATGATATTTTCAGACATTTGTGTGAAATTTAGATGGAAACGTGTTTGGTAAAGATGGCCGTTTAATACCTTTGGATCCACAATAATGTGAATAAGTAATTATTATCATTTATGATAAAGCAGAGATGAATCTGTGATGAGCTGGCGTGGTTTTGGTGATTCAAATCTCTATATAGTAATATCAATTACAAGAAAAACACAACTCCTCATTAATACTCATTACCACACAACACAAACATGGCCTACAAATCTCTCCTTTTCCTCTCCATTCTCCTCTCCTTTTCTGCCATAGCTTTCTCCGATGTATTTTCACTAGCTATGTTTTTTTTTCTCCATCTGGAAACAAAAAAAAAGACTGATACACATTTTGGATTTGGTTGATCTATATGCAGGATGCAGATTGTGTGTACACGGTGTACATCAGAACAGGGTCGACCTTGAAAGCAGGGACGGACTCGGTGATTGCCGCCACGATCTACTCGGCGGAGGGCGACGAAGTCCAGATTAAGGATCTGGAGAAATGGGGCGGGTTGATGGGACCCGACTACAACTACTTCGAGAGGGGCAATCTCGACATTTTCAGCGGAAGAGGTCCATGCCTGAGCGGACCGGTGTGTTCGTTAAACCTGACCTCCGATGGATCGGGTCCGCACCATGGGTGGTACTGCAACTATGTGGAGGTTACCAAAACGGGTGTCCACAGGCCGTGCGAGCAAACCCTGTTCACGGTGGAGCAGTGGTTGGCCTTAGATGTGTCGCCTTATGAGCTGACCGCCATCCGGAATGAGTGTCTGAGTGGGAGTGGAATCCGCGGTGATTTGAAATTGCAGTAGGTGGTGTGGGGTATGATTGATGTAATTGAATTGTTGTAGAATATGGGCTTAATCGAGATGATTAAGCAGGATTTTGGGGAATAAAACCAAATGGATGTGGTGTTTATGTGGAGTTGTGTTATTGGTATGTTGGGGGAGAAGTAATAGTTTAATGGAGAGTAGTGTTTTCTTTTCTTTACTTTTTGATACGATCTTTTGTCTGTAGGAAATTATGAACAATAATTGGTTTATATTTTACATTACTAAAAGGAGCAATAGTGAAAGGTAGCCTTTAATTTAGGTATGAATTTTACATTTAAATTTTAAAATTTCCAAAATACATTTAAACTAAAAAATTGAAATTTACCATGTTTGGATGTGTAGATTATTTTAGTTTAAATTATAATATTACTTGTTTTTACTTTCTAGGTGTATATTATTTTAGTTAAAAAAGAAAAAAGCTAAAATCCTATCAAATGAAGAATGCAAAATCTTAAGTGATTTTGAAATAAATAAATGGAGATTACAAAATACAGAATATTATTTAAAAAATTATTGTTTTAAGCCTAAGGCATTGATAAGATTTCTCAACTAATTTTATTAAATATGTTTTTTATAGCTTTAACGTCTCTAATCAAAATTTAAATTTCCTACGAGTGCTAAATTATTAGTCAGGTTTGTGGTAATTGGAATAACATTCGTAATTAAGGAGGTCTGTGTTTGGTTAAGAATAAACGAAAATAAATTATGTTTGTATTTCATTTTGTAAAATTAATCGTGAACTCTATAAAAAAATTATGATATACAATAAAACAAATTCAGAATCTTTTGGAAAATTTAATTATTTAACAATCAAATAATAATATTAATTAAATTATTAATTACTAGTATGTGTAAAGAGTAATTAAATTATCAATAAGATAGTAATAAATTCTAATTAATTAATGGTAAACTAATTAGAAAATTATTCAAAAATTTAGTTCTTATTATATTAATCATATTGATCATTAACTAATTGTGAGTTTATATTGATCTCGAGGCTATATTGGTGCTTTTTCGACCGAGATGAAGGATAGAATGCTTAAGGATAGGAGAACTCGAACAATCTCGAATGGAGTTCGACAGAGATTGAACGTAGAGAAGCAAGTCTAAGGAGATTGAAGGCCAAAAGAGGAAATTTAAGTGTTGTTAGGCAATTATAGAGTTGTGATCGATCGAGAGTAAAGACAGAGAATGTTTGGCTGAGATTCTCAAGGTGAGCTCGAGCCAATTTGAATCGAAATCACTAAGAGTTAAGTGTTCAACGAGTTTGAATTCCAAATGTTTAGCCATGCAAACTCATAATTTTGAATGAGTATAGTTCATAGACATAAATGATGCATGCTACCAAACCTGTAACCAAACAAAGACATGTTTATCCTATACCCATTTCCATCTCATTTAAGTCGTCGTGCTATGAGATGAAATAAAAAGTAATTTAAACATTTTAAAAATGCTCACAGGCATTATATTTTGAGGATTGATTATCTTGGATTCATAATATACTGAGTCAGTAGTTATTGTCATTTATTTATTTTCTGGAAAATAATAGAAAAGACGAGACGATGGCATTTATTTGTGAGTACGTGGAGATGCATGATTGGATGAATCATTTGAAAGATTATCCAATTGTTGACATTTGACCACTAATAGTGGGCCATCAAATGATTGCAGCCGTCCGATGAATCTCTATTGAGCTGGCATGGTTTTAGCAATTAGATTTTCTATATATAATAATATCTAAAAGAAGAAAACATACTCATCATTCCACAACACAACCATGGCCACCAAATCTGCCCTCTTCTTCTCCGTTCTCCTTTCCTTCTCTGCCATAGCTTTCTCCGATGTATTTCCACTTACTCTCCTCTGTTTTTTTTTTTTTTTTGCCTTTGAAAGAAATAAAAATAACTGATGCACATTTTTGATTTGTTTGATGCAGGATCCAGATTGCGTGTACACGGTGTATATCAGAACAGGGTCGATCCTGAAAGCAGGGACGGACTCAGTGATTACCGCCACGCTCTACACGGCTGCCGGGGACGGAATCAGGATTAAGGATCTAGAGAAATGGGGCGGGATGATGGGGCCCGGCTACAACTACTTCGAGAGAGGTAATCTTGATATTTTCAGTGGAAGAGGTCCATGCCTGAGCGGACCCGTGTGTTCATTGAACCTGACCTCTGATGGATCGGGTCCGCACCATGGTTGGTACTGCAACTATGTGGAGGTGACCACAACAGGGGTTCATAGGCCGTGCGATCAACAACTGTTCACGGTGGAGCAGTGGTTGGCTCTGGATACGTCGCCGTATAATCTGACCGCCATCCAAAATAATTGTCCCAGTGGGAGTGAGAGTGGTCGGGATTTGATCCGGTCAGGTAGCCCCAATTTGAAGTTGAAGCAGGTGGTTTGAATATGATGTATGCAATAAAACTGTTGTAAGACAAGGTAAGTGGAAGAGGGTATAATCGATGATTGAGCAGGAATTTGGGGAATTAAATCAAAGTGGTGTTGTGTTATTGGTATGTTGGGTGAGGAGTTATAGTTAAATGGAGAGCAGTCTTTTCTTGTTGGTTTACTTTACTTTTTGATCGGATCTTGTTTGTTTGTCAGGAATGATAAACAAATGGGTGAATAAGAAAAGGAGCAATAAAGAAAAAACAGCATTTAATCCTAATAATAATGAAAGTTAATGTGGGCAAGTGGGACGTGGAGGGGATTTTGTCCGGAAGCGATTTGTCTTCGCATTGACCGATCATCTTTTTGTTTTATTAAAGTTTAAAACTTAGTAACATATGTGTCGGCAAAGCTCTTTTTTTTTTTTTTTTTTTTCTTTTCTATTCGTACAAACTTTACCATCGATAGTTATAAAAATTGCGTCTAATTAGACTCTCAAAACTAATAAAGTATACGTTTTTGAGTTCATAATGAAAAGTATGCTTTAAACCAAAAGAATATGTTTTGAAGGTGTGGTTACTAAAAGGACCGTCACATTCAATAAATTTAAACACCAATACGTTCAAAAGGGTGTGGAGTATCATCCTTGGAACCGTTCTTTGTAAGGTTGTGTGTGGGGCTTTATTCCCCTTTAGGTTTTCTTTTTGTTGTATTGTTGTCTTGGTTTTGTGTTTATTTATTGCCTTCAAATCCCCCTTTTGTTTTAACAATTCATTACCTTTGGGGGAAAAAATCCTTAAAACAAACCAAATGTGAATTCGACAAATGTGAAATTTGGATTTTTACTTGTAAGAGAGAAAATGTGGCCTATCAAAAACAGACTTAGGACAATATCATGAGAATTTCAAGTCCATTGATAACGTTACCGTTCTCATTTTTTGTTTCCAAAATTTAATAAAGTTTCTAAAATTGAACAAAAATATAGAAACTACTATCCATAGTTTTTCTATTTTCTAGTTGGCCGAGGAGACACGTCTACATTCACCTTTAGGCTATTTCCAACTTAGATTATTTTTATTAAAAAATTGTATCAAATAACAAAAACATTTAGAAAAAACAACTCACGACACTCATTTTTTACATATTGCGAATATGAAAAAATTAGTGATATCAGACGACTATCAGACAATAATCATAAACTATCATACTGTAATTATGGTAGTATCAGAAGGTCTTTACTTTTAAATTTACTACTTTGCAAATTTAAAAAATATTATGACATGAACTCTATTATCATAATTTTTTTTTTTGTAATTTTTGTAAAAGTCCCTATTTTATTTCTCTCTTTTTCTTTACTTGTTCTATTTATTTTTTCTGCCTTCTTTATTAATCTTTAATATATGTTCAATATTTTTTAATTTGTTTTTTTTCTCCTCTTACTAAATCTTAAATCTTCAATATTTAAATGAATGTATTATGTACTAAATCTTAAATTTTCGAGATTTAAATGAATGTATTATTTATTATTTATTTATTTCTTTTTAAAATTTATATGCTTAATTTAATTTTAAATTTTAGTCCGTTCAATATTTAAATTTATATAATATTTTTATCTTCCAATTTTAAATTGTTAATGTCATGTTATTTAAATTTTAAAATCGAAATTAGTTAATATTTTATTATATATAATTTCTTTTTATTAAGATAATCGTTTAAGTCATATTTAATATTTAAAAATCATGACATTTATATAATAACATAATTAAATCAAATTTGAATCAATATCACTTAAGAGAAATGAATGGAATGAAAAAAAATACTTCAAATCAAAATTTATCCTATGAAAAATTATTGTATTATAGTTATTAAATTTGCAATGGATTTACGTGTATCTGATAGTGTTAATGTTTAATAATTATTACTTTTTATATTTCAATGAATTCAATATTTTTTTATTTTTTACATAATTAAATAATATTTAAAGTAAAAAAAATACATGAAAATGTTTGGAAAAATAACACAAGAAACAACAAAAAAAATAATTGTGAAACAATTATTTATTTATTTATTTATTTTTTAGAAACAGAAAATGATAATAGTTATCAAACTTAATTTCGTTTCTATTTCTAAAAAAACAGAAAATAAGAAACATGGAAATATAATGGACCCTAAACTAACTAATAAACAGACTTGTAGGTATGGCTAATCTATGTTGATACTTTTTCATGTAAACACAACATTCTTGCCCCTACAGTAATTTCTCCCAATCAATCCGAAACCAAACTAGGCCAAAACAAAATATCTTATAGTAGAAGTATTATGAAATCAAATCAATCAGAGCATTTCATTCATTATAGTACTCTAGGACCAACAAAATCATCATCTTCTATGGGAATTCCTGCTTCTCTTACAAGCTCTAGATCAAAGATTTACCAATGAACCTAACAGGTCGATAATTGAGATACGTGGTCTGAGAGGATAGTGATTTCCCGTTTATTTTATATTGCAGACAAAGAAATGAAAGAAGAGGTTCAAGACTGCAGTCGAACCATCTTTAAATCAAAGAATCAATAATCAAGCAAGCTGGAGAGTTGAACGGATTATAGTGATTCTATACCCAAGTTATAAAGTTGAAACAATTGTTGAACAAAAAAATTGCCTTTTCTGTTTACCATATTGTACTACTAATGGACTTCTAAAGGGTTCAAATTCAGGTAATAATGTTAAGCCGACGTCTCAAGTGCTTTACTGGATGACTAAAAAGAAATTTAGGACAAATAGGAATGCATAGGAGAGAAGTTGAAGACCTGTAGGGCGTTATTGAGGAGTTTTCTGAAGTACGTTCAGTATGGCTTGTGAAACCTCTTCAGCATTGTACTCCATTCCAAAGCATCTCAAAACCTCCAGGTTTGGACTCAACAAATACCTGATCGTTTTTCCCCGTCATACATACATAATACATTGTTCAAGTCATAATATGAAAAGTAGATTCGACTGTGTCAGGTGGCTTACATTTTGTGTGAAGTATCGATAAGATAATCATTGCCTTCCTCCTCAACCTTCTTAAAGTAAACTCGGTATTCCTGTGCCATTTGCCTTACTGCTGCAACTGGCCCAGTTAGTCCTATAATTCTTGAATCAAACTCTGCAGTCCATAGATGATAGGAAAAATTAACATCCGCCAAAATATATTTAACTTGACAATCTTCACGAAGAGGTAAAGACTGACCTTTAAGATAAGCACGAAGATGTGATGGGTTATCCCGTTGTGGATCAATTGTCACGAATATAGGTAGAACCTTGAAGTTATGTCTAGATTCTTATTCACAGAACAACAAACAAATAATTAACACAAGAGTGGAAGTACACGGCAACAATAATCCAAAGTTGCATGTTTTAAAGTAGTCAAATACCTAATATGTCTATAGCCTTGGACATAATCTGGAGTTGCTCTGGCACAACATCAGGAGACGAAGTGTATCCAAAGTAGAGGAGAGTCCAGTTCCCCCGAAGATCTTTCTCTGTTACATTTCTTTTATCTGTATCGATAAGAGAAAATGGGCCCCCAATAACTGGTCCTTTAACTATGTTTTCACCCGTGTTTCCCTGTCCTGAATCAAAGAAGACACTTTAGTTGTCTTTAAATCTGAAGCACTAAAACATGGCCCCTAAAATAAATCTAAAAAGTATACTACATTCTGCCACGGGGTAATTAAAAGTCAGGCGGATGTCAAATCTTCAGAGTATAAACTTGATCGTACAGTATATTACAACATTAATTTCAATAAGTTAACCCCTGCCATCCACATCGTGAGTTGTAACAGCCCATAACTTCATCGAACAGTTTAGATATAATCAGATTACGCAAGTAGGATATATATATATAATGCCTGTTCATAGACACAAATCTGACATTTTCATAATCCACATATAAAGAGGTTATTGTTAAGGCCATTCAAGCTTTTTCCATCTTCTACTTTCTCATCACTCTACCTGAGCATATAGAAGTCTACGAAATTCACAACTACTGGATGATTCCACAACTATCTATGGTTTCTTGAGGTCATCCCAAGTCCTAACACGACCGCTAGTGCCATATAATCTTTCTTATATCTTAATGCAGACAATAAATTACTGAAACTAATTATAATGGCAGCAAAAAATCGACAGAAGAGCACAAAGACAGTAACCTTTCAAGACAGCTCTTCTCTCATCGTTATAATGTACAAAGGCTGCTAACCCAACAAAACCCATCACCGCAGCTGGCTGCACAAAAATAAAAATAATAAAAGTAAAGTAAAGAAATTCAAAAAGGCATTATGATGATTTGTATAGAATAGTAATGTAACGAAACATAAAAGAAGGCCAATTTAAAATGTCTTCACAAAACGGTATTTACCCAACAAGGAGAAATTTGAATCTAAAAGATGAGATCGGGTCATACAATGATATAAGTAGTCCATGAAGAAGAAGTATGTCCATCTACGGAAAGAAGAGGAACTTCAGGTTTTTCCTTACTGTATTTTGATGATGTGGAACATTTGCAGGACAGAACGCTAATTGATGGATGTAACCTACGCCAAAATTCAAAATTAACCAGGTTCACTGGAAAGAACGATCCCAATTCAAATATAGTCACAGCCCTATGCCTCCAGTTAACAATTTAAAGTAAGTTATTGATAAACCAAAACATGGAATTGCATTGATAGAAAGCAGAAACCAACTCAGCGGGATAATTATTTGCACATGCGGGATTTGGATTGAAAGAAAGATAATAGAAAGCCATATAAACAGTAATAAAACACAACATAACCAGCGGGAATGGGTACAAAAGGGGGTTTAAGGGAAAAACCTTTGAAATACAGATCGAGGCTGAGGGGAGTGATGTTTGGAGGTTGAGAAAATAGTGCGAAAAGTGAGCATTGTTTGTTGAGTGGAGGGGCTTTATTACGAGGTTATGAAGAATCGTGGGTTGAGCCAAAAACCCATGTCAATCGGTAATGAAATTGATTGAAAGTCAGCTTGGGGTATTTACCCTCCGGAGTTGCCTTGCTCCCCAAGGTCGTTTACCTCCTAAAAGTATAAAAATCCGCATAGATTTTGACATTTGAGGATATGAATGTAAGCAACACGAAATTTTGTTGTTCCTCCGGCAAATGCAACGCTTCCCTGACCTTGACTAATCGGAGTTCGATGCCGACACGGACTATGGCTTCCTCCCCCTTCCCCCTAACTCCAACCAAGAAGGAATATAATAATACTTAAAATTAGGTAATGAGAGAGAGAAATTAACCAATATTTTTAGCAAACACTGAGAGCAGCTCAATCAAAAATCACTTTCCCCCATTTTTATTTACAAATAACACTATATGGAATGGAGCAATTATCCTGAAATTCATTATATCTATCCATCTATGATCTATGTTTAAGCTTTTCTTTTTCCAAATATTTTAGTCTATAGCCAGTAGTCACATCCAAATACTTAATCTGAAAACCACTAATCTTTCACTTTTATTATGTTGATTGTATTAAATATATCAATATATATATTTTCAGTTCAGATAAATTTAACACACCTCAAACTAATTATTATATATATATATATAGATAGATGTATTATCGATGGAAGATTTGAATCTCTTATCTTTATTTGTCCTCAATAAATTTCACCATATTTTTTGTTCTATCATTGATAAAAGATTTCACCATCTTATTGGAACTTTCTAGAAAAATTAGGTATTGTTTTTTTTTATTGATCGAGAATCAACTAAATATTGGTTAAATTATAAATTACTAGACTTCTATTTTTGTATGAAATAAAATTAGGCACTTCAAAATTTATCTAATAAATCTTTAAATTTATGCACATATCCAGTTTGATAAAATTCTAGACGCTTAGTTTATTTTATTAACGACCAACTCACATACGTAGAAATTTATGATTCGTATCTTACGCCATTTGAAATTTTGGGTAACTTCCAAACAAAAACGAAAGTTTAGATATAAACAACGAAATCTCTATCTATTTATGTATTTTGCCGATTGCGTTTGCCGCAATGTCCGTCCCAAGATTTCGGCCCACTTCTACGCTCTTCCGAAAGAACCCACAAATTTTGGGCCTCTACTATTCACGGCCCAAATGATAATTCCGAAACAAGAAATATATCCAAGCTTTCACCCATCAGCCAATTTTTTGTTTTTCCATTTTTCTTCCAGATCTTCAATGTCTATTAAATATTTGTCCGTTGTATATTATATATTAATACTAGTGTAAGATGAAACAAAAGCGTACAATTTACAAAAATGGAAAGCCATTTGGAATGAGCTGTTTTCAAGTATAATTGGAAGTAAGAATATGTGAAACAATGAATTTCTTAATCACTACATAACACGCTTGTATGTTAAGTAATACATCTAAAAATGAGTTGTAATAAGGCATAATGGGTTTGAGTGAAGAATAGTAGTATGTCTTCATTCGTTCTTAATGACTTTGGTTGTTAGAAGCGGAATGTTTACAAAAGTTGTAATGTTTTGGTAACATAAGGCAGTGGAATAAATGGGTAAGAGGAAAGAAAATTAAAAAGAGAAAAGAATGGTAAAGGGTAGTATATGATAGATGGGGTAAAACAACCTAACCCAGTCAAAGTTTGACCAAACTGTCACAGTCTTTTTTGGGTGGGACACATCAAACTCAATCTTATTCATTCAAAGGATCCGATCATAGACGCCAAGCAAATTCAATTCAATTACTGGGTGGTCCTCGTAGCAGGTTAACTTTTGTTTTTCTTTCTTCCCCTAAACAAGTGGTTTAATACGACTTGTCGGAAATAATAAGGATTAAAAATGAAAAAAATAAAAGAATACCCCAACCCCAACCTGAGGTTCAGTTGTCGGAATTGTTTACGTCTATCTTTCTTTCTTTTGTTTTTTGTTTTCAATTATTAAAAAAAAAAAATAGAAAGAAAGAAATTTAAGGCATTTATTAAAAGGAAGGAAAGAAAAATGGTTAATTTTGGTACACAGTTTGATTGTAATGTGGAAGAAAAAGAAAAAAGAATGAATATGGAGGATGGCGATGGGTTACTAACTTAGTACGGCATCTCGGAATAAATCAATCAATAATAATGCCGCCCATTTCCTTCCTTTTATTCTCTCTACATACGTATTTAAATATTAATTTCTCTTATTTTAATTTTCTCACATTATTCCTCATTTCCCATTTCTTACACCCAAATTTTATATACAAATTACGCCTCCCCAACATCTCCATTACCCATTTTTCAAATGCTATATAGTTAGGACTTAGGATACTACACCAACCTCAGTTCCTCACATTTCATTTTATTATCTCTACAAATTAATCAAGAGTTTTTTTTTTTTTTTTTTTTTTTTTTTCTTTTACTTTTTTGTATAACTATAGACACAGCTTTTGGGCAACTAATTAGTCACAAAATGATATTAAAAGTTTTAATATCCCATTGTATTGGATAGGCCATCATGTTTAATCAAGCACATCCATGTTAGACAAACACAACATATAATTTTATGTCATATGTTTTGACTTGAAAATACGTGGTAGTTAAAAAAGCAAGGATCTAATGTTATAACAAGATAGTTAACATAAACACAAGAAAGTAAAGGTAAGAAAATAACAAAATGCACTTAGTAACTAAATTAAGTGAAATCCGCCTACGTCTCTAGGGCTACTCCCAATTGGGAAGAGATATGTTCGGTAAAGTATATATAAATGAATTACAAGTATTCAACTTATCTTTTAGTAGACAAATTTGAGATACAACGATATTAAACTAGACGATCACTTAGATTCCACCTAAGTAGTTGATACTTGATTGATTCTCCCCTTACAAAAACAATACTCCCCCTGAATTATGAACTATTTGCTATAGTATGATTAGGCTCCCCTAAACAAAAAACACTAATATAACCAAAACAATTAGGGAAGTTTTTTGCAAGGGTAAACAAGTGAAAGAAAATGCTTTACAGCCAACAAAACATTAACAGTAGGTAAAGACAAAAAAATCAAGATTGAATACTAAATCAAAAGATTCAATCATGTACGATGTGACAATATCGAGTAATTGGAGGTATTTCAGTACATTTACTGACTCACATCTACTTATCATTGTGGCTCTAGAAAAATCAGTCATATTGGATTCTTCAAAAAAGAAAATATGTCATATAAGATGAGAAAGCCTAAAAGTTATTAACTCTGTTGTTTCTTAAAAAAAAGGTGAATTAACCAAACAAAAAAAGAATGACGTTTTATTTTGTTTTTATATTTTTCTTGGTTCCGCCCCTAAATGAGGAAATTTACCAAGAAGAATATTAAACGAGGTGTATGGAGGAGAACTCGAATCTGGCTTCTATATATATATATACTTTGAACACCAATTAATGTCAATGGAATTGAATATAATTTAAATTAATGATATCTTATATGACTACAAAATATTAATTCATTACATAGCTAAATTACATAGCTAGGAGTGTTTTGAGATGTTTGAACATTTCGTTTAATGAACTAAAAAAACATATGGGTAGAGATAGTTCTACAAAGAAAATACTATCAAGATATATAATTAATTAGGACCATATCTTAAGATTTAATGTAGTGCTAACCCTTGGAGAAGTTTATTTATTGGGTGATGATGGGATTGAGAAAGTGCATTTAGTTTAAAATTTGATCAAACTCAACCTTTATTAATTTCTTCTTTAAGGAGGAAAGAAGGGGAATGAAAATGAAAAATAATCAAATTGATACTCAATATGACTCTATCTTGAACTTGAAGTAATGATGGACCTACAATAAAGTAATGAAATATACCTAAAAAATATAACACATAAACAGTTGAGAAGCTTTATAAATATATATATGTGTATGTGTGTAAACAACAGTTGAGAGAAATCTACCAAAAGCGACCTGTATTTGTAATGCTACATTAAAAAAGAAGCTACAGATATAATTGTTTCATTTTTTGCCATATTTGGAGGTATTTTCAATTTGGTTATAAATTGTTTACATTTTCCTTCAAAGTTAAAAACTACTGACCCTCAAAAGAATTGTAAAATATATAAAAACAAAAAAACAGCATGCCCGTCATATTAATATGTCCAGCCCAATGACTCAATAACTAAATTACTAGTAGTTACTAAGTATTACACTAATAAAATTTAAATAAAATTTAGTATAATTTTTAAATATTTTAATAATTTTATTGTTTACAATTATTTTCCTAAATTTAGTTTGTTTTTTTACAATTATCCTAAACCTATTTCATTGTAAGTTTTAACTCAATTAATAAAATGTACTAAGGTGACATTTCATTATCGCTATTTTAAGTAATTGAAACTATAATTTTATATATATATATATATATATATATATGAGAGACCAATTGAAACTATAATAACTAAACACGCATTTCTTATTATTGTTGGTTACTTGGTAATTGTAATTTATTTTAAAAAGAGTAAATATTTCTAGACAGAAAATACATAAGATTAATACAACTTGAAACCTCTAATATGTAAAGACTGCAGAAATAATGAAAAAAAAATTGTGAAATTTTAGGGCCCATTTTTTTGGTTTAATACAAAGCTATGAGGTTTATGGAAATAGAAACGTTAAAATCAAAGATTTTTACAATATTGTTTAGGAGATTGTTGGTAGTTTTCGTTGTCAGCTTTAAACGTGTATAAGAAAATGAGAGCCATCTATTCAAAAATGTCTTATCATTTCCCTGCTCTTCAATTTCAATTTCTGTTTTTCATTATTACCCACTCAAAATTAAGGTTTAGGTGTAAAACCGAATGAGATATTGAGAAAATTAAGAAATAACTAAGAATGATTATATTTTAAAACTGGGTAAAATTAGGGTTTAATATATATAGCAATAAAAAGTAAAACATGAAAGAAGAGAAATTTGAAAATATGACCCCTAACCAAACTTTCATTTTCAGATTTCCATATAGAGTCTTCAATCACTTTCTGACAAACATAGTTGAAGTAAATTACGAAAAGACCATTTTCCAAAGGCAGTAATAATCAGGTTGGGAGAAGAATGGTATGAAATTGGAAATTGGAAAATGTAAAAAAAAAATACATATATATATTTTCTACTGAATGAGATTAAAAATGGATATACATATATATAGTGGATTATGGGGCCGTGTGTGGATATTCATCTGAAGTCGTACTAACTTTTTAGCTAAGGGGTGGGGGGGTGTGATGCATTATATTTTAGAATAATAATGATGATGAGATCCAAAAATGATGGCTGTTGAAGTTGAACATAAAAGTAAAACAGAGGGCATGAGCATGCTTTTCCCTCCTTCAATATAAACCAATCCAATGGTTGTTGTTCTTCTCATCAATGGCCCTTTATATGCTCATAAATCCAACCCACAGTTTCACTGAAAATGACGCCAATCTCTCATCATTCTCCTTTTGTTTCTTTCATAACCAAATTATTGTTCCCTACCCCCTTTATATATAGATATATATACACACACACACACACACCCTTTTCAATTCCCCATTCCACTTTTTATTCCATTCTTCTTTCTTTGTTTAGTTTATATATATTGCTTCCAAATGTTGTTAACATGAGAATGATAATTCAAACCCATTTTTGGGAGGTTGTAATGTAGTAATGAATTTGTAGCATGTTGTAGTTTAATATTTGACTAATAATTCAAATGCTTTTACTCATGAAAAATAAAGTAGACTATGTGTACATATAAGAAAAAGAATTGTTTTGCATGTATACATTTGATAAGTCATAAAAACGTAACACCTTCATGTATGAAATTGATGCTAACTCCTACGAGAAAATATAAATTAATTTCATTTTTATTTTCATTTTGGTTGAGAATCCTGAGTTTTAAATTATTGTTTTCACTACTTAAATTAGTCGTGATATATATTCAAGGATTAAAATTATAAAACTAGCCAATTAAAAAATGAAGCTCTAACGTTATTGAAATTGAAATTTTATGATGAAAAATGACATCATGCCAATATTATAAATGTTACTACTACATAGAATTAGTATTGGTTTTCCCCTATATGGAAATCTAGCATACTTTAACTTGTTAGAACTCGTGCATCATTTTTAAAATACTTGAAAGTGACTTTGAATAAATAAATTACTCTAAATATCTTTAAAATAGTATAATAATAATAAGTAGTAATTTTAAAAATGATAACAAAATGACTTTGAAATGATCAAAAGATTATTAGTATGCTAGTTAGGATGAAGTATAATATGCAAAAGTTCAAATTACCATAGGATCTTAATTATAGTCTTTCAAAGTCAATACTAATCCTTGCGAAAACAATATAATAATGAAGGAAAGAGTGTATCTTAATTCCTCCAACTAAAGACCAATCGATGTACGTTCGAGCAAAAGTTCTGGCTACTAAAATTGATGAATTAATAGATATATAGATAGAGATGGTGTTATCTTTAATAATATGGGGACCAAAAAAATAATCATAATTAGCATTAATATTCAAATTGGCTTCTGCTAGAGTTCCAATAGGAAAATGAAATTTGATATCTACATTGAAAACCTATATTGAACATGATAACACACAAGCTTAATATTATTTATATGTATATACATAAACGATCACTTTCATCGGTCCAATTTAAATTAAATTGCATAATATCACCATAATTATTAATAAATACGTTTGACAACAAAATAAATTACTTAAATAAAATTCATGAACGCACCGACACCACATTAGCCACAGAATCGCACATTTCTTTATCATCATTATTAAGTTTTAAATTTAATGTAATAGTAATTCAAAAAATTGGTTTGAAATTTGGATCTGTTCGCTGAAGTAACATGGCTGCGGCTGCTTTATACACATTTTTCATTTGAAATGTGGCCGGCGACAATACTGGCATATTCATAATATGGAAGTGCGTTTCTAACTCTATAGTTAATTTCTTTGGAAACTTATCAATCATTTTATTATACATAAACACATAATGTTTTTTGTAATTCATTAGAAGTATATATATTAGAATATATGAGTTGGAGGTGTATAAAATGTTTGGTGTGGACAAAGAGTATTAGATACGTATAAATAGAAATAAGATTTGTATAATTATAAAGGTATTGCATGGCCGAGAGTCGTCACGAGGAGTGCTGTGAAACACAATGGATCTAAAGCCCAATTAAAAAGTTAATGAGTCACATGATGGCGTGTGAGAATTAAAGAATGGGAGAAGAATTTTCATATGTTTAAAAGAATAAAGAATTCTTTAATTTTTCTTTTTTTTTTTAAATTTGTATATTGTGTTTAAAATAATTTTAATTTAAAAAGATATTTTGATATTATAGGGCTGAAGGGCACACGCAGGGGTATATGTCAGAAGAAGGTGAAAGTACAAAATTGGGCTTGGGATAAGTGTGGAAAAGTATAATGATGGTGGTGATTTTCTTGACTTTTTTTGTAATACTCAACAACCCTCTCTACATTTTCTCTACTTTGGTTGCTAGCCAACCTCACGATTCCCTTCCATTCCCTTATGTATAAATAATATAAATTAATTAAAATATCAGAAATTTGTTTAATTAATATAATAATTGGTTTAAAATGAAATTAAAAGTTTTTTTTTTTTTGGGTGATATATTATTAGATATAGGGGGGGATGAAAAAACAGGCAAGTTGCATTTACTTTGACTCTGTGTTAATAGCATCTTGGAGTCTGCCTATTCTCTCTGATCAAATGAATACCCCACATTGATCGTTTTCTCGTGGAGTTAAACCACAGCCAGAAGCAACCTCTCTATTTCCCTTCCCTTCCCTTCCCTTCCCTTCCCCCAATTAATAATAAACACTCACACAACACCATTCTTCTTCTTCTTCTTCTTCTTCTTCTTCTTTCTCTCTCTCTCTCTCCAAAAACCCTAACCCTTTACAGACATTTCAGGTTCAGGAGTGGAGCTTCCACTTTACGACTCCGCCGATTTCGTCGCTTCTTAAACGCTACTTTCTCGATTGCTCTTTTCTTTTTTTTACCCCCCCCTTTCAATGGGTCGGGTTTCTTAAGATTGTCATCAAGGATTCAGCTGCAGCTGCAGCAGCAGGAGCAGATCATCAGCTTTTCTTTTTCTTTTTCTTTTTTTTTTCTGCAAACGTGATTCTGATTCATTTGAGGGTGATCGTACGTGTTTGGCCTAATAATGGATTCTGGGAGTAGTGGAAGTATACAAAGCTCGAGCGGTGGTGAAGATGAGTACGATTCACGCGCTGAGGGGTTCTCTGGTTTCTTAAACAAACCTCCAGGGCATGTCGGTCCTAAGGCTAATCCATCCCCACCACTGACGGCGCACCACCCTCATTCTTCTACCTCCTCCGGCCTCTTCGACCCTTTCTCCAACTTCCTCGATCCATTATCCACTCGATCACACCAAAATTCCATTCCTAATCTCGATTTCCTCTGGCCCAGAAACAATCCGAGATCCGACCCCAACCCGATCCACTTTCCGGGCTCCATTTCCATGCCTCCTTCTTCAACATCCAATTCTTATATGGCGGCGACGAATAGTCAAGTCCCCCATCAGACCACGGAACCCAATGTACTCCACCAAGCCTCACGAGGTTTAACGCTCACCACAGATCGAAGCGACGTCGTTCCTAACAATAATAACACTGCTACTGGGACTACTACTGGCACCAGCAACCCCTCCGTTCGTAACCCGAGGAAACGAACCCGAGCCTCGAGGCGAGCCCCAACTACAGTTCTCACTACCGATACTTCCAATTTCCGAGCCATGGTTCAGGAATTTACTGGGATTCCTGCCCCTCCCTTCACACCGGCTTCCTCTTTCCCCAGAGCCCGACTCGATCTTTTTGGCGGCGGTACGGCCTCCACTTCTTCCCCACCCTACTTACTCCGTCCATTTCCCCAAAAGTTATCCACAACTAATTCCCTTCTCTCTCCATCCTCCGATTTTCTCCTACCCAAACAGAATCATTATCTTCCTCCCATGTCCTCTATTTTTAATCTTCAGCCTTCTCCCCCTCCGCCGCTTCACCAAACAAATATTAACCTCCTCGGCTCCGACCAAACCCAAACCGACACACATCGTAATCACCATCTTCATCAAACACCTCTCCCGGAAGAGTTGCTTTCTGAAAGTCGAAATATTCTTCCGGCCAACTGGGGAAGTAGCGGAGGCGACGCAGGAGGAGGAGGAGTAGCGTCGGACCAAGCTTTATTTAGGTCCATGAATAGCAAATACTGTACGGGTACTAAAGTTAACAACAACTATTCGGCTTCTTCTTCATCTTTGGATTTTCATGGAGATAAAGGGTCAGAGAATGTGACAACTAGAAGTGAAGGTATGATGGAATCTTGGATTTGTTCTTCAGATTAAATTAATTACTCTATTTATCCATAAATATTCCAAATCATATACCAAGACGTTTATATGAGTCTTGAGAATCACAACCCCCACCCCCCATTAAACTAGAGGTATAATTAACGAAAAACCACTCAGATTTCGTTTGTTTTTCCCTCAAAATTTTATGTACATCACATTACACACTTTCATTTTGGGATTTCGTCCTTATTTCCAATTTTCCATATGCTTTTTTTTTTTTTTTTTTTAAATCCTCACATACATCCAAATAAATAATTATTTTATTTTATTTTATATTATGTGTCCCAATATATTGAAATAAAAAGGAAGAGAGCAGTTAATTAGGTTGGGTTTTGGTAAAGTAGACAGTGTGGGTAAAGCTAAACCATCCTCCTCGTACTGTCTACACATTCTGAAAGCTGCATGCACCTAATCTAAAAAATTATGAACCCCCAATTACTTATTTTGTTTTGTTTGCCTATTAACCAAACACCATGCCCTCCCATCTTATTTGTCTTCTTCCATTTCTCTCTCCCTTTTTAATTATATATATAGATATGTAAAAAAAAAAAAGAATTGTTTCCATATAATTTAGGAGCGATTGGAGGCGAGATTTGAGGAATGTGAAGCCGTCATAATCTCTGTCAACAAATCTTTAAACAAGTACATTTTTTAATTTCGGATATTTGCATTCATTCATGGATTTATGCGTGTTATAATATTATAATGTCAATTGCTCCATCATGGTAATTAATGACTATTCAAACTTCATAAATTCATGCAACCTAATTAGGTGTATTTAAATTTGTAAAAATATATATATAAAAAAAATTGTGTAAGTGTGAGTGTTGTGCAGTCAGTATTGGAAACCAGACGTGGTGTGGTGCCCCAAATTTCGTTGATTCCTCTAGTTTTAGGACAAAAAGTACAGCTTTATAGCTGTCTAACCTTTTCTGGCAACCACACATACAAGTTACAAATATCATAAAATTCCATTTCTTCACTCTAAAAACCTTTTTTTTTAGTAATCTCACACGTTAAGTGATTGTTTAAATATGAAAACATGTAATTTATAGTATTTATGCATGCAATTATTAAAACGAAAAAAAAAATGATGAAGAATAAGAAAGTGGCATCGGGATCAAAGACATGGAATTTCGTGAAGCAGAAGCTCCAATTTCGAAGTTGGTGTTTGTTACTTTGTTCGTTGGAAATGGTTTTTCTTTTTGAAAAAACTTATTTGATTGGACTATCATTGTCGTTCTTCCTCGTTTAATGCAAATCTTAAAACTCGACTGTACAGAACATAATTTGTTCAATTTTTCACTAATTACCCCCTTTAATTCTAACAATTATGATTAATTAAACTCGTTGTTGTTGATTGTAGTTTTTGTGATTTCTAATTACCATTACCATACGAACAATAATAAATCTTACATAATTCTTCAGTTTTTTCGAGGTTAGTTTTATGTCTAGTAAAAGCTCAAACTTTTAGCTTTACTTAAAATAATGATGAAACTTTATTCAATTATAAAATGATTATGAGATATACTACCTTTTCTCTTTTTACTCTGATTTGTATTTTACCTTTTACTTTTTTTATTTTTATAATTATTCAACTCTATAATTATACATAAATATGACAATGATAGGAGAATCTTTACCTCTCTTTTTGTTGTTACGATTTTAATAAATTTTTATTTTATCTTTCAATGTTTATTGAAGGGATGCAACCTTCGAATCAAGTTGATCGTAAGATGAATTTGTACTATAAAAATAGCTTTTTCTTCTTATTAATTTTTTTTTTTTTGTAATTCCTTTGAAAATACAACACTATTACGGTGTTAATGAGTGAAAATCAAGGTTTCAAATTAAATGATAACATTAACGTAATAGTTTTTTAGGATGACAAAAAGCAATTGTTCAAAGAATAGTATAGTTCACCTATAGAATTAGTGTATCAATTTGAAGATTAGATAATTACTCTATATCCAACCTTTTTTCTAATATCACTAATGTTAAGTTAGAAAAACGAGTGCATATCGAAAATATCAATTCTCAATAACTACGTTCATATTGGCTACCATATCCCACCAACATCTCATTATAGAAAATGTATAATTTATATAGTTCTTCACATGTTTATGAGTTTCTTAAGTATGCTTCATCTACTTTGAGAAGGTAAATGAACCATAATTGAATTTCAATGAAACAAGGAAGGTATATATAGCTAGTTTTATATTAATCTAAATTGACTTAATTAAAACAAAGATATATTTCTTTAAGACATTATTTTTGCAGTTATTTTGTCATGTAAAATGCAGAGAGATTTTACACACATAGCATGTGTTTTAACTATGGTATATAGTATAGATTTGAAGTATGATGTATATAAAATAAAGTGTTTTTTTTAATGGTAAAACAGCTTATTTTTTAAATGTCTATGTATTTCTTAGTGGTTGAAATAATATATAAGTCTTATATATTATATCATAATAAATATATTTACGGATGGAAGCTCGAACTATGGTGTGGGTATTAATTATTATGCTTTTACAGTCCACCTCCTAATTTGACTTTCAATTAAGATGTGAAAAGTTGTAATTATTTAGAAGCACTAAAGTAAAAGTGTTAATGGGATAAAGAATTATGAAATTTATAGAATTGGAGAATAATTAGAGTGATAAAAGAGGAAGACATGAAAATGGGTCCAATACAATAATTTGATGAAAAATAGAGATAGTGTTAATTATATTAAAAATGAGAGGGTGAACATCTTCATAAAACCGTGTTGTCTGCCACCACCATTTCATTTTCCCTCCACATTTACATTTCAAAACCAACACCACTAATTATAAAACTTTTCTTTCTTATCATATCCAACTCAACAACAATATTTAATTAAGAACCCTACATTCTTGTTTTTTTTTTTTTTTTTGGAGCTAAATTATTAATATTAATTTACTATAAAACTAAACCCAAGAATCTTCTGATATGCATAGAAGTATCTCACTTGCTTTCCTTGTGCCTGTACGTTCTTTAATGCCTAAGTTTAGTAGGGTTTTGGTTAATATAAGGATCTAAATTTAAGTGGGTTTGTTTTTAGTTTAACCTAGACATCATTAATGTATTGTTGAAGATGTGTTCTTTTATGCATTCTGAATTTTTCTTAATTTCATTGTTCAGAATAGCCTTTCTTTACCTATATATATTGTCTATTTTTGGTATTTAAGTTTTCATGACTTTGTTTTTTTTTTTTTTTTTTCAACTCAAAGACTCCATTTACTCCATTACAGAATCTTCTCAGTTTCTTTAGCAAATATGGCATATTTATTGGTCACACTCCAACCATCCTTCCATGCAATAAAGTATATGGAACCCCTACCAATCTAATATTGGTCGTCGCTTATATTTGTGTTGCTTTAAAAGTTTTTTATTTTTTATTATTTTTTTTTATCGACAGAGCTTAGAGAAAATATTGCTTTGATACCATTTATGAAGATAAAACTTCAAATATATTCCAAATTATATGAATACTGGCTGATGTCCCACGATCTTCTCCATTTAGCCGATGTGACCTTTTAACTTGAATGATAGTATGTTCTTATTCAACCTAGCTCTTCTTCTTTTAAGAACACCACAAATCACTATGATACCAATGTTATCGATGTTTGCAAATTTCTATCCTTGGATAGTATTGAACATAAGACGGCATGAGACTATATCTAGAGTACAAGATTCCTATAAAACTTGTTAGGTATTGCACAACGTACGTATTTCTTTAATTATATAATTTTGTTTAATTATTTGAACATAAGTTCTCTCGTGATTATGTATTTCATTTAACTCAAAAGATTTCACTATCAATATCTTAATTACTCAGTTTATGATCTTTTTCTGAGCTAATGTGAGCTTATTTGTAATTTCAATCTCGATTGCCATCGAAGTTGCTTGGAAACCGGTGAGAATTTATTGAGGATGGATAAGAACTGAATTGAAAACTTTTAAAAAGAAACTTAAGAAACCATGGATATGATCTTGAGTTACTTTAGTGTAATTTGTCTTATATATAAACAAGGAGACATTTGGAATCTAAGAAAAGCAAGAAAACTAGATAATTTTAAAAATCATAAAAATCAAGATGCCTCGTAGTCATGGTTTATAAAGAGAATATGGACTTTGAATATCTTGAATTGACTGCCATACAAAACTTCCATGGCACATGGTTTCATAAAGAAAAGTTATTATAGGACTAAAAAAACAGATACAATAGAGAAAAGCTATTTTCTTTTATTCAAAAGATCATAACAAACTAATTAACTTAACATTAGAGTCTCAATTAGTTTGACAATGACTTTAAATTTAATTATATCTGATAAAGCATAAGCTTATTTATTTTACAGCATTATGCATAGTTTTCCTCTCTTATATAATATGGCTTAAATTCAACAACACCTTGCCTAAGTTTTGAAATAAAACAAAACAAAATTGATGAATATAAAAAAATAGTGACATGAAAAGACAGTATGATGACCAAATGACCGTAAAATTAGAATGATTTTAAATTGAGGTTTAAGAAAATGGAAAGGGATAGACCATCGCGTGGCAAAGTGTTTACATGGGAAGACTATTAGATTATTATTGTTATCAATACATTATTATTGAAAAGGTGAATAATTAAGCTTTTTGTATGTAACACACGCAAATTAATAATGATGAAAGATGCATTGGATAGTCTTCTTCTCTAACTCCAAAATTAAGGCTATAAAGTTTCACTTCATACTAATGCAGCGTTAATTGTGTTAATTTTATTGAATGGACTAAGGGTAAATGTTTTGACCATATAATTTTCTAGATATAATCAATGATCACACTAACACTAGCATCATATGATATACATCTTTTCATTCACATTGAATTACTGAAGTAATGATGTAGTAATCTAATGATATTGTTTATTAGAATATTTGTTTGAAACGATAAGAAAATAGATAAAAGAGATGGAGAAATCTGAGGACTAAGGAGAGGTAATATTTTTATGGAATTGTGATGATTTTGAGAAGGTGAGAAGGAATAGGAAAATGCGAATGATTAGGGAAGTGAAGGGTGTTTAGGAAGGAGGAGGCGCAACAGAAGTAAAAGATTCGTATATTTGATATGTTGAGTAAGATCTGATTGGAAATGACCGCTTTCGGTGACTCATTTCCCAATATAAAAAATAAAATAAATTTATACGAAAAATCATAATACCCTAAACCCACCTTCTTATTTCTTACATTTAAACCAACAGGTAATTTCAGTTTTTACACCGCTGCCCACGTGTCACCCACTACGCCGAGAGGGTCCGACGTCGTTTTTGGGACGATGGTGATACATATCAGCTTGACGTCATTGTCTCGTCAAATGGGGCCCAGAAGAGAGGGAGCGGGAATATCCACGTAAGATACAGCGGAGAGATACGATCACATGGATTCGGTAGCACCGCAGACACGGTTCCCCACGTTGGATCTGCAAACTCAATCATGAGCTGAGCTCACCACTCCCTTTCCATTCCCTCCACCATCTAAACATAAACCACCGCCACGTTTTTCTTTGGGCTAACCATCGGGCTGGGCCGATTCGGGTCTCACAACCATGAGCGAAGGCAATGCTATCTGCTATTTTCAATACAAGTGACAATGGCATTAAACCACTTCGGTCAAGGATTAGTGCAATGTTTGACAAGGTGCTGATTGCCTAATATATATTTAACAAACAGCGCAGTCGATTCATATTGTTCTTTTTTAATTCTCAGGCGACAATAGCGAGAGAAGACCCTTCCCAACATATAAACCAGGGGCATTCGTTAGAACTTAGAAGAATAACACGTTTAGTAAACTTGAACTCCCACCACATGACCCACACCCAAGGTAAATAAACATATTCATTATAGTATTTATTCACTGCTCAACTCAAGAGGACAGTTTTTTCATTTTTTGGTTGCCCATTGGATTAGCTGAAGCCATAAAGAAATATAACATGTTAAAGTACATAACGGAGGAGGGGATTAAAGAAAGGAAAAAAAAAAAAAGAAAAAAAAAGTGTAAATTAACAGTGGTTTTAAAGAAACAAACTAGAAACAAAAGTAGTAACAAACTACGGGGCAAAATTTTGTTCCATGACCTTTACGTATAATGTTTTTGTAGAATCTGGAGATAAACTGAAATTTCTCAATACAAAAGTTTATTTGTGTGAAGGAGTAATCACACCCCAAAATGTCCTAACATCGCATATCAAAATATACTCATTGCCAACATAAACTATTCATAGATTTTAGGGGGAAAAGAAAAAGAAAATCCATACAAGGAAATGCCCAAAGAACGCCTCCTTGGGATACATGTAAAGATTTAACAACTTAAATTATGTAGATGATGGTAGAATTAACACGGGAGGGTGCATAACAAACAATCTCTCTTCTGATTAACATCTAGTCGAGGTGGACCTGCCATTTCTCAAAACAACCCCATATAAACGGTCACAACAAAGCAAGAAATCTTTTCTATGAAAATGTAAAGCATAAAAGAAAACAGTGTTAGGATAATAGGATTATTCTTCCCGCAAACAGATGATCCCAACAAGAAGAAAAATATCCCATAACTCAGGAAGGAAAATAAAAAACAATGAGCCTATGCTCACACAAAATTCTCCACATACTAGCCATACTCTCCTATTTATAACCCAAAAGACTTAACAAACTTAATGTCTAATTATTAGAATGACCTTACTACTAATCATATTAATCATCTTAATATTTTCCCAACCAGGGGCCGAATTTTTTTCCCCTCTTTTTAACAAGACAAAGAGACCATCATCTAAAGATGCGAAACTCAAATGACATACATTTCTAGGTGATCTCATCCAGTCCAGATATAACCATTCAACTATTTTTCTTTTATTCTATTATCAACTTTTCCCTGATGGAAAGTAGAAACCAAGGCAATCTCACATGGGCAAGGTAATTATACTTCACACATCCAAACTAGCAAGATTTTCTAGTGGGGTTGGTCTTAGTTGGACAAGACAAAACATGTAGTGTTTATTGTTTTAAATTCCAATTTTTCAAAGTAAAATGAGAAAACCCTAATTAAACAACATTGTTAAACATTACTGGAACATCAATCACTTCTACTGCATCTAGAAGAAGGATCAAGATGCTAAAAAATCAACAAACCTGAGCAGGGCTCTTGGTTGCTCGCATGTAATATCTTGTGACAGTGTATCAGTGAGTTCTTTAAGACCCTGAAGGAATACAATCGGCACACTTACAAACAAGTAACAAATAGTAAATGATATTTAAGACAATAAATCACTCATATACGTGTTAATACCCTCCAAACATCCGCCCACATAAGAACCACTTCTATATCACATCCAAAACTATGCATTCCCGTCAACTAATCAGGGTATGCTTTATATCGCATACCTTAAGATTGGGAGATTCCAGATGCATCAGCTGACCCTGAGCCTTGCCTGAAAGTTTGAACTGCTCCTGCAAGTCGAGTATGGATAAAGGATACAAAAATTAGTTTCACTGGGAAGCATGGAGTGGAGAGTCAGAGACAACATGTAACATGAGTTCCAAGATTGAAATAATAAGTAATGGAAATAATTGAGCAAGTAGTTAAATTGACCGACATACATGCATGATACATATGTTAAAAATAAAAGAAATACTGGATTCAACCTTTAAAGTGTCAGGCATTTTTACTTGCTTTCCATCGACAACATTGCACAAGTACATTACACCAAGAGTTGCAAAATCCTGATAAAAAAAAATTATTATAAGCAATGTTTCCAATATCATAAGAGCAGAAATGGTTCTGCAAAAATAAAAACAAAACCATGTCAGGAAATAAGAACTATGGTAAGCCTCCCTATTCTGAATACATACCCACTAATTAACCCAATTTATTATATTTGATTGGAGACCTCCCATTTTTAAAGTATAAAGGAAGACCAGTAATAGCGGATCCAGGATTTCATTTTAGGGGACACAATTTCATAAAAAAGATCAGTAACTTATCCCATGGACTTCTGAATTTGATTCTAGCTCAGTAACGCAGATCTGCCTGCCAATTCAGTAATAATATAATACCTAAAAATACCAAAATCTAAAAGAGGAAGTTTCTCACCTGTTTAAATTCAAGTTGAGATAGTTTCCCATCCTGAAACAAGTCAAGAGATGTAATATACTTATTAATGCTCAAGTAGCAGTAGTACCCAATATGTAATATCTTTTAATGTCATATTCTTCTCAGTACACACAAGTTCTAAAGAATTACTCATCACTCATTGAAAGCCAGAAGCAGTTATGGAAAAAAATGATTTGGCATGCCCGTGAAAGTAAAATGGAAAAATTGACGACATGGTAAATGCAATAAATTGATAACATCACCAGTCTAATGGAAAACTCACCAAACCAGAAACCATGCTGTGCAACTCGCCCAAGTCAAAGTCGATGTCAGAAAGAGATTTTTGAACTCCTGCCACCTGTTCCACCAACCATAACCATATGAAAATAATGTAAATGTAATCAAATATTTGACAGAATGCACCATCTACCACTTTATATGAACAGGATTTTGAACTCACTACATTTTACAGAGTTAGCTTAAGCAGTTTAGCTTTGCTTTATTTGAGATCATGTTACATGGAAGTTATCAATGTTTCTTCCGAGAATAGGTATTTCTAAACTACATAACATTCTGATACCTCAAAGCATCAGGTCCATGCAATCATATATCTATAGCAAATGACACTATGAGAAAAGAAGTGTACCACGACACAAAAAGGAAGGGATTTTAAACACTAAATAGCAAAATGTGGTGCTAAAGGTGATTACCGGCAGTATAAAATTTATTTCTATCAAAATAACTTTAGACCACCATAAAGTCCATAGTTCATTCAACATTTAACTTTTGAACACTAACACATGCGTATACCATAGACAAAAATGTTGGTTTACTAAAACTTGCAGATGACATAAAACTCAATTGTCACAGAACTTAAAAACTTTAGATCACATACATCTTCTTTAATCAATTTCGAGAGTTCATTCTGCTTCAACATCTTATCATCCAAGTTCTCAATCCGTTGTGTCAAATGCCTCTTTGTTGCCTATCAACAAAAGAATTAAGTACAAAATTGTCAACATATTCCTTATATCCTTTATGCCAATGTCACAATGTCACAATGTCCAACACCAATGAATCATTATGAAAAAAAAAATAATAATAATTTTCTAAAAGAATTCAAATAAAAAATAGGAAAAAATTAAATTTGAAACTATAGATACACAACTTGAGGGGTGGGGTGAATGACTTGAATGTTTTATGATGTCTGATTCCCAACATACATAACAGGAAAGATAAATGAACTAATAAATATCAGTAATGTCTGAAACACGGATTAAGTATTAATATGCAGAAATGTGTATGCCAGGTTCTCAAAACTCATTAATTATAATAATATTAACACAATGACATGAGCCATACAAACACTTCTTTCCCTCTTAATAAAACAGGTTAAAGGGCATACTAAACCACACTTACAGCAAGGGCCTCCGATACGTGCTCCAAATGTTTGGTTAAGTTTGAGACAGCATTAGCCATATTGCGCTTTGTAACATACATAAGGTCTGAGAAGGAAAGTCCCTACTCAAACAGGAAGAACAAATCAGATATGAGTTATGAAAAAAAACAAAGACGAACCAACCAATGTGAAACTAAAGTATAGAAAGACAGCAAAACAAAATGACATTAAATTTTGGGTGTGATGTCATATTAGATCATCATCTAAATAATAATACAAAATAAAAATTATAGAAAATTTTAGGTTAAATTACAAATTTGGTCTCAATGGTTTTAAATGGATAGAATTTAGTCGCTATGGTTTATACTAGAATTTAGTTTATTTGGTTTGATAAAATCATAGAGAATAGCCTAGCTCGTAAGGACTATTTATGAAGGCTGTCAAAGCATAAGGATTGTATATGAGGTTTTATCAAACTATAGGTTAAACTCTAACTTTCTCCAAACAATATGGACTAAAATTGCAATTTAACTCATTTTGTGAACATAAATTATATTCATAAATAAATTAATAATAACTAATTGTCAACATTATGGAACACATATCTGATTTATGATTATGTAGTATGAAACACATTTAAACATTTTTCTAAAACTAGAATTCAATTTTGGAATTTGCCACCAAACACATCTGAAAACATAAAATACAACTCTGTTTTCTTTGAATCCTTTGTTTTCAAATTCTGTACGAAACAGACCTAAGTTTACCTTCCACCACATGTATCCATATCCCAAAGCACCCAAAGTAGCAGCTGGAACTATGAGAGATGATAAATTACCTGTTTACAAATAAATAATCGAAGAGTCACCAGTGACATGTAGAACTATTGCATTAAGCAAAATCAAAATCCATTATGGGGCCATCGTTGAAGATCATCAATTATGCAATTTTCCAATTAACTAAATTAAAATATGTTGGTACTTGCCAATATTCCCAGAGTTGCCATTGAGAATAGTGATCTGGCGTGACGAGGAGAGTTGTCGAACCTCCATAGCCAATCGACGCACCTACACAATAGTCAATTGGGGATTTCATTAACCACATAAGTGACTACCGGACAATACCTCTTTAAAATACATATAATTATTCAGCACCTGAGCAGCAATAGCATCAGAGTAGTCAGAATCACCCTCGGATTGCTCCCCAGACTTCTCCATGCCCTTCACCAAGGACTGTAAGCATAACAATATAAAATGAAGTCACTCATATCAAAATTGAACATATGTTCGCAACGCTTAGCTGAGCCAGGAGAATCTATCGTTTAAACAAGATTGAGACAAATTTATGAGACACCCAATAAGCAATTTCCTAGCAACAATATCCTAGGAAGCGAGATATTAAAGTCCACCATAAATAAACGATGACGACAAGAACTTGAAAACACCCTAGTCGATAATTACACGAAAAATCAGTACTGAATAGCGACTTAGAATTTTCCTCAAAAAAATCCCAACATAGGAGCTAATTAAGCAGAATAAAAAGGGGGGAATCCAAAATAAAAGAAATGGATACCTGAAGTTCACCCAATACATCAGATAGTTTACCGTTCTTAAGCATGATCGTAGTGGAGTAGCCTGTAAAAATAAGCAGGATAGCAATATTAACAAACGTGACAGAGCCTGGAAAAAACCGTTCTTGGATCATATAAACTGAAAGATGGATCAGAAATAGAAGAAAATACCAGCTCCCACAAGAATCAGGATCTTTGAAAGCCCTACTCCAGTATGCATAGCCATAGTGGTGTTCGTCAGATCAGATGCCCTAGAGCGGAGAATTGGGGACTCGGAGGACAAGAATTAAGTTTGGTGAAGTTATCCGAAATGATATACTAAATTAACCTGGTTTGGGAAATAAAATAAATAAAAATCAAAAAAATCAAATTTGTGTACAAAAAAAAAAGCAAAAATTAACTTTAAAAAATTGGATACTGGTAGGAAACAAGAACACAAGGAGAAATTAAAAAAGGGAGGAAAACCGTAGATAGCGGCGGCGAACTACCGAACGGAGAAGGAGAATGGTGGCGGTGAGGGTCAGTGAATCGCAGATCATGAGATGTAGAGGATTGAGGGTCCTGCTGATGCCGTCTGCTCCATAGGGTTTATTTTATTTTATTTATCTGTATTTTTCTATATATGTTTAAAATAAATGGATGGGCTTCTAAATTGGGCTGGGCTGATCACATAATCAAATGATAGATAGGATAATTACGGTAAGGATACGAACAAGGAAACGTTTTCTCAAAGTTTGAATGAATTCATCAGGTGGGTTGGATGGGTTATATTTTCGTTTTACTCTCATGTTTTATCCTTACCGTTTAAGTCAAACGGTAGTACACATGACCAAACCAACAACTATACAATCCTCTTCCTCTCTGCTAGCCTTCACTTCACCTCCCGGCCCGGAGTCAACCCACTTCTCCGGTGCCGATCCCCTATCCATTTGGTTGTGAAGAGGCCCAACATGAAATCTGAGACTGTGACTTTGATATTAGTGAATCTGGCTGCTATTATGGAGAGGACCGATGAGTCCTTATTGCCTGGAGTCTATAAAGAAGTTGGGGCCGCTCTCCACATCGATCCCACTGGGTTAGGTTCCTTAACCCTCTTCAGATCTGTAGTTCAGTCTTCTTGTTACCCTCTAGCTGCTTACTTAGCCGTCCATCACAATCGCGCCCATGTCATTGCTGTAGGTGCTTTTCTCTGGGCCGCCGCCACTTTCCTCGTCGCCCTCTCCTCCACATTCTTCCAGGTTCCTCTTTCTCATATCCATGAATCTGATTTCAACCAGTAATCTTATTTACCCCTTTCATTCTATAATAATGTTCCCATGCTAAGTCTCATGTATTCAATTGTGAAATTTGTCATAAGAACATTAACGCACTAAAATGGAAGTGAATCTCGTCCTGATGCCATTTTTAATACTAATTAATTTGATAATCATATTTAGGTGGCAATTTCTAGAGGTTTGAATGGAATAGGTCTTGCCATAGTGATACCTGCCATCCAGTCTCTCGTTGCTGATTCAACTGATGATAGTAACCGTGGCTTGGCTTTTGGATGGCTACAACTAACAGGAAATCTTGGTTCTATCATTGGTGGGCTTTGTTCTATATTAATGGCTTCGACATCTTTCATGGGAATCCCAGGATGGAGAATTGCCTTCCATCTTGTTGGACTCATTAGTGTTATTGTTGGTTTGCTAGTATGGGTTTTTGCAAATGATCCACACTTTTCTGAGATTAATGGAAGAGATAAGGATCATCCACGCAAGCCATTCTGGTCAGAAATGATGGATCTAGTTAAAGAATCAAAGTCAGTTATAGGGATCCAATCTTTCCAGATAATTGTATCTCAGGGCGTTGCAGGATCATTTCCATGGTCGGCTTTGTCATTTGCTCCTATGTGGCTTGAACTAGTAGGCTTTTCTCACGAGAAAACAGGATTTCTATGGACTCTCTTTATAAGTGCTAGTTCATTCGGTGGTATTTTTGGAGGAAGATTGGGGGATATCTTAGCAAAACGCTTTCCTAATTCAGGAAGAATAGTTTTATCTCAGATAAGCTCAGCTTCTGCAGTTCCTCTTGCTGCAATCTTGCTGCTGGTTTTGCCCGACAATCCATCCACAACATTCTTGCATGGACTGGTTTTGTTCATAATGGGTTTCTCTATGTCATGGAATGCACCAGCAACTAACAAGTATGTGTCTTCATCAACTAGAATACATATCTAATGCACTTAACAACTTTATATTATTGCAATACCAATTTTCATGCCACTCTAGGAGGTCTTGCTAATCAAATAAAGAAGATTTCATCTAAATTCTCACTAACTTTGATTAGTTTGGTCCAAAACTCTCTCAGTTGAATTTTGTTGCACAATGACATTCATGTCATATTGATCAATTGTGGATGCTTAAGTCACTCGAATTATTTATTTTAGAAAGTACCACTTGCAAGAACTTATGTCAACTAGAAGTTGTTTGGGGTGTGAATCTGAGTTTTGAAGTCTGAAGTTAATAGGTTGAAGTTAGAAAATTTGTGTGGTGTTTGAGGTGCACAATTGTTGCTACTCGCAAAATATACAAACTACATCTCCGAATGTATTGATGGAACCCGCAATGAAAGTAAACTTCAATTTTATTGATAGTAGAATAGGGATGAATCCCTAGAGCACAATAGTATGAACAAACCACTGTCTTCCTATCTCTCAGGGAATGACAGAGAAAAACTCACAATCAAAGTGAAATTATAACTAACTCTCCCGCCTAAACCCTCCTTATTTATACTAACTAACCCTCATATTAATCTCACGTGTTATTTATTCACACTTGTTACTTCACTTTTTCCCTTCCTGCTGTATGTATGTATGATAGGAGGTCTATCATGTATTCCACATACACTTTGTTGAGTGATTTTTTGATTATTTGAAGCCAAGGTTAGATAAATTGAAAAAATATCATCTCATACTTAGTTATACCTGTCATGCTTTGCACAATCATACATGCATACTTAATTGGTGTGTATAGCCCAATATTTGCAGAGATTGTCCCGAAGAAGTCACGCACAAGCATCTATGCATTGGATCGATCATTTGAGTCGATTCTGTCATCATTTGCTCCTCCTGTCGTTGGAATTCTGGCTCAGCATGTTTATGGATATAAACCAGCAGCAAAAGGATCCACAGATTCTTCACAAATTGAAACTGATAGAGAGAATGCAAAATCACTAGCCAGGGCACTATATGCAGCCATTGGTGTTCCAATGTCACTGTGTTGCTTCATCTACTCTTTCCTCTATTGCTCGTATCCAAGAGACCGAGAGCGCGCAAGAATGCACACCTTGATAGAGTCTGAAATGCTGCATCTGGAATCTAGCACTTCACCCCTCTATGAACAAGGCAGTCAGTTTCATATTTCAGAGGCAAAAGATTTTGATGATAAGGATCAAACAGAGGTTGACCTTACCTATGAGATTGAAGACAGTCTTGATTTCATTGACAGCGATGAAAAACATCTTCTCAATCATCAGCCAATATATTCTGATTCGAAATGATAACTTACAGCCCAGGAATAACATTCAAAATTGTCAAGGACTCGAGGAAATATTGATCAACACGAACCAAAGCAGTATTAGATGCAGACAATGAAAAGTATAGTTGATATTTTATATCTCCCTAATGTTAGAATTCTTTTTTATATTATTTCAAATTTAGAGTAACACAAAAAATTGTAGTTTATCACTAAAAACACAGCATTTGTGTATTTCACCAGATAAATGAATGCTTCTAACAATTGAGAAGAAGACAGGGAAGGAGGTTAAGTGAATAAATTTTCCTAAGAGATTTTGACTCTAATTTCTTCAGTTGTTTCTAAAGTGAAGAGAAATGTGTTAATCCTCTGAATGGGCATCAGTTAGGTGTGCTTCACAATCACAACCGTCGTCTCTTTTCTCCGCCATATCTTGCACATTCAAATGATTGACTAATGGATTTAAGTTGTATCTAACAATTATTTCAAAGCCAATTAACAAATCAAAGGTTTGACAAACTTAATGATTAAAGTTCGTACATCAAATAAAAATAATAATGATGGATGGTCAACAATTAAATTTTGTAGATTTTATTAAAAAAAAACTATCATATATTAAAAGACAAACATAATCTCTAAATTAAGTTTAAATAAAGATTAAAAAAGGACTGAAATTCCAAAAACAAACTCTCACATATAATGAAAAAAACTTCCAAGGAATATGATATAAAAGAAATAGATTTTAACGAGAGAGAAAAAATAGGTGGTGTGATGAGGATTATTATGTAAAGGGATCTATTATGATTATGAAAAACCTCTGGCCCCTACCATTTTCAAATCTAAGTAAAACAATCAATAAAAGGCAATCTCTTCATTTACTGGTGCACATGGAGAGATAACCCAACCTCCAACTTCAACTTCAATTTCAATCATATTTATGATCCACATTCAAGTGCTTCTCAAAACTAGCCCTATTTTCCCTTCTCTTTGCTCCCTTTCACATTCACGTTACCTTTTTCTCCCCCATTCTAAAATACAACAATCTGTGAAAGTTCTTTAAGATAACTAATTTTAGTATTCAATTTTCAAAAATTTATGGTCGTAATTGTTTTTTTTTTTTTTTCAGTACTAAGTTCACTATAAATTAAGTCGTGGAATTACGTTTCCGACAAAAAAAATTGAGATATAATTATATAAATACTTCTACTAAAGATAGTAGATTAGTAATCAATTTTGGCAATAGGGTTGCTATTTGTTCACTCATGAAATAGTTGTGTTATATTTTTGTGATTTATATGTGAAATACTGAAATCTTCACTTGTACTCTGAAAATTAAAATACGTAAACTAAAATTAGGTAAAAATAATTTTTTTAAAATTATTTAAGAAAAGTGGGTAATTTTAAATCTTTATTGGAATGCAATTCACGAGGATTAAAATAGTAATAGTTTAAACATATTTATATAGATAAAGGGTTGTCTCTTTTACCTAAGTTCGAGCCCAACTGTATACAAGTTTTTTCTTCTACTTTCTTTTTTTTTTTCTTTTGGGAAAATTTTCAATATATCACATTACAATAAAAGAATACTAAGAATACTATAAGAAACATATTTTTATTACTTAGTAATATAGTTTATTTAGATATTATATGAATTTAGTTTTTTCAGATATATACCAAAATATTTACATATTACCATTTATAATTTATAGAGTAACAATTGTTTTTGTAAAATTAATATCTAACCAAATTTTGAGCCGAAATTATTATAATAAAATATAATTTAACATAAAAAAAATATCATGGTGTCTTTACTTGAGTTTTCAATTTGAATCTAATTTTGGTAAAAGAATATCTAATAAAATGAATATGATATTATAAAGCAGAAAAGGGTGATATTATACTTTATTTAGAAAATAAAAAAATTTATTTTATACTTTGTTATAATGGTTTTTTTTTTGCAAAATGAGTTAATTTGACCATTTAGAATAACTTTTCTAAAAAATATTTAATTAGAGGGTTTTTTTGGAAGGGTTTAAATAGAGGTTTTGGTTTGTGAGATGGAGAGAAAAATGAGAGGGCTAAAATTGGGTGTGGTGGTTTTGGAAATCTAATCAATGGAGTAATCACTGACTCACTCAATACAATAGATCTCTTCACATTAATGATCAGACGGTGGAAAGCCTCCATTGTTGTATTTTAGTCTCACGAAGGAGCGTCCGCAGAGTACAAAAGTCCTACATGGGGCCCATAACTTAGGATCCTCGTTTTTATCCCTCTTTTTCAGGTTACCGGTAACTTTGGTGGGGCCCTCTCCAACGATAACGTCTTATTCCATTAACAAACAATTCTTTTTTAGCGTATTTTAAGTCTTTTTTATTTATAAAGTTTAAATACAAATTAGTTTTCTTTTTTTAAAAAAAATATTCATGCAAACACGTCTTTAAGCATAAAGTTAATATATTTTTCTTCATGTAAAACTGCAACCAAATCTTAATCAATATTTGAATGTAATGTATGTATGTTTATCAAAGTGTCCAATCAACATTTTAAATATTTTTTAGTGATGGGAATAAATATATGAAAATAAGTACATTCATTTTCAAGATGCAATAATACAGTACGTATATTCTTCTCTAAATAGGTAGTCCTTCTAGTTATTTAGGATGACAAAGATTATGTGTGGTTTTTTAGCATACAAAGAGTATGTGTTAACAAAACCAAGCACCTAATGTTCCTACCTACTGTACTTTAGAAACAAAATTGTGAAATGGGTCGACCTCTACTACTTTCTTAAAACCTTTATAACACTGAATCTAATATTAATTAAGACTATGATATTTATTTGGTTTACTAAATGGTGTCAAATAGTCCATGTATGGGAGCTCATAAGTTTGTATTTAGAGTGTAGAATAACAACAATATATATTAATTTTTGTTAAACTATAACAGTAATGAAAAATTGTTGCAGTAATTGAGTTAAATATAGAAATATACAAAATGGTTAATTATATATTGTGGCAGCGAAAAAAGGAATAGAATTGTTAGGTGGGGGGAGATTAGAGGTTGAAGAAAATGGTCAAAAATTAAACCATAAATGGGTGGCAGCACAGGATGCCGACGACTACCATGTTCGTCCTTATTCACTTTGTCAAAACTCCCAGTCAAAGTACTAAAGATATATGTTCCCACTTATCTTCAAACTCATTCATTCATTTCAAAATATCCACATTTCTACAAATACCAATTAAATATTTTATGACCCTCATTAGTTTGTTTTATGATATTAAACAAAACATGTTACTCTTGTTATTAGTTTGTTTCCCAAATACAAACTTGAATTCACTATAATATAATTACCTTATTTGTTAACCGATAAAAATATTATATGGGAAAATTTTCAATTTTTACCAAATATTTTTCAATTTCATCAAAATAAACTTTAAATTAAGATTGGAGATGTTTCATTTATCTTTGTTTTAATTCCTACATATTTACTCTAATTCTAATCAAATCAGAAATACAACTAAAAAAAATATTTAAGCTATAAAATTCAATAAAATCAAATTTTGAAATAAAAATTAACAACATTATAACTCAAATAACAATAAGAATAACCGATGGTTTGAATATTATTTTATTTTAAAAGGATCACAATATGTGCACGAAGTACAAATATTTATAACTTTATCATCTTCAAATCTTTTTCAAAAATAAATCAAATAGTTTATTGAAGTTTGAATTACAATGGGATCAAATTGAAGTTTACAGATAAAATTAATCAACTTGACTAAACTCTCCCTGTAAAAAAGAAATATCATACGAAAAGTGAATTATTTATTTGTTGTGTATTTCAAGCTCTCATTCTCAATCCAATAGTCACAATCCAACTCATTTTCTTTTAAATTATGACCTAACTTTTACTAGCTATAGTGTGAAAGAGACAATTCAATCTTAATCATAATAAATAAAGTTAAAAAATAATCCATTCATCATTGTAGCCCTAGATCAATCTAGGCCATAATTCTAGTATATTATTTCTAAAAAGGAAACATTAGGCTACAATGAAGGATAAAAGATCAAGAGAAAAATACTGTTTTGAATTTGATTACTTAGCATGTTGATATGATTAACTTATCAAATCATGGCCCATATTGTAATTTCAATACAAAAAAGAAAGTAGACTATCAGTACACTCTTTTAAAAGAAGAATAAGTATAAAATTATTAATTTAATATGTCAAAAAAGGTGCTAATGTTTTCAAAATAATTGATCACGAAAAGAGATGGAAAGCAGCCAGCCAAAAGACAAGTGAAAACGCGTAGACTAAAAGTGCTTCTTGTAGTGTTTAGTGTAAAAATGTAAACCCTTGTTTTGCTTTGGTTTGTGCCATTCCATGTCCATGTGACGCTGATCTATTTAAAATTATAATTCCTCCTCCCCACCTTTTTGCATTGAAAATCCTCCCTCTCTTCCCACTTCCTTCTACTTCACTCACTCTACAAATTCTCCATCTCAATTCAATGCAAATACTCTCTCCATCTTGTGTTTGAACCCTCAATCTATTCTTTTAGAGAAGAACCCAGATTTCAGAAATGGCTCGAGTTGGGAATTTCAGAGCCACAAAGGTAATTCTGCTCTTTCTTGTTTTGGTTCTTTTTGCTTCGGCTTTTCTCTTATGTGTGTGCGCCGAATCTGAATCTCGAAATGGAGAATTGTTGCGAAGAGGAAGAAGAATTTTGGAGTCGGTGGAAGAGGATGAGCCGAAGAAGAAGAAGTCTAGTGATGCCTTACCCAGCAAAACTCAGAACAGGCTCATTAAAGCTCCCACCCAATCCTCAAAAAACCAAACCAAGCTTATTAAGAATAATTTGTCCACCAAGAATAAGACTATGCTTGGTAAGACTACCAATTCCACCAAACTGACATCCGGTGGCATCCTTAAGGTTGGGCTTAAAAAGCTCAATTCCACCGCTAAGCTCAATTCCACTTCGAAATCCTCCAATTCTACCAAAACCACTTCACTCTCTGCCAAGAAATCCTCAGATCTACTCAAATTAAGCACACCCAAGAACAAAACGACAACACCCAATTCCTCAAAACAATCCCAAACCACCCATCTCAACAAAACAAACAAAGAGCAGAAGTCAGAGAAGAAGCCGAATGAGGAAAAGCCCAAAAAACCAGTACAGGCCAAAGCAAAACCCAGTTGGGTCGACGATGATGAAGACTACGATTTAGTCTCGGAGTTCAGAGATCTAACCACGAAATTTCAGAAAACTTTGATCCCAGACCTGGCGAGAATCTCCACCACTTCCAAAGCATACATTACTAAAGCCAACAAACAAATGGCAATGGGATTCAAACCCATCGTGGGTAACAAATACGCCTCCACAATCGCTTCTCTAACCTCCTTCGCATTCATTTTGATTCCGTTAATCTTGGTTAGTCTTTTATTCAATCGGATCAAAGCTTATTTCTCACTCCAAAAGTTGCTGATATTCATCCAAGTCTACCTAGCAATCTACTTCGGCATCCTGTGCTTATCGTCGGTGGTGACTGGGCTGGAGCCCCTCAAATTTTTCTACTCCACATCGCAATCAACCTACATTTGCTTGCAGGTAATGCAAACCCTTGGATACATCTTGTATCTGCTGTTTCTGGTGATGTACCTGGTGCTGGTGTTCTCCACCGATTGTGGGCTGGGCTCGAGAATGTTGGGCCTGGCCCAAACCTTCGTTGGCTACGCAGTGGGTTTGCATTACTACGTGTCGGTGTTCCATAGGATGGTCCTACACCAACCGCCAAGGACGAACTGGAAAATTCATGGGATTTACGCCACGTGTTTTCTTGTGATTTGTGGGTTGGCCGGGGCGGAGAGGAGGAAGAAATCTTATTTGGAAGAAGACGGAACAGAGGGGAAGAAGAGTTGATTCAAATTCAATTGAATCTGAAATTTAGTTTTTATAAATTTTTATTGGTTGTTACCAATAATAACTTTTCTTTCTTCTTATGTTTTTGAATATGCTACTGTGTTAGTGTTGGGGAAGGAAGCACCAAATGGCCAAAATACCAAAGAAATTGTACGGTGCCATTTGGGTAGGGCTATATTTCTCTTATTGGATTACAGATTTACATTACATTATTATTGTTGCAAAGAAGATGAAAATGAAAGATAGTTATTTCTTTGGATTTTTGGTACTGAAAGATTCGGAAGTCTGAATCCGTGAAATGGTTCATTGATTAAAGGGTGCAGTTAAGTGGATGTAGAAATTTGAGGGCCCATTCGGAATGGTAAATTTTGTGGAGAGTGAATTTGTCAGTTCTTAGAAGACGATGGGAAAGCTTTTTGTGTCGGCGGCTATAGGATGGAATGAGGGTTATTTTGTCTTTATGTATTTTTATGCATCACCGACTTCATAAGAGTATCGAAATGCGGGTAAACGAGTTAAATGCAAAATCAGCAGCTTGGTTGTTTCTTTCTTCAATTTGCATCTCAGCATTTATAATACCTACTTACCTAAAATACAATTATATACGTTACCCTCTTTCTTCTCTGAGTTCCAATGTCGGTACTATTATTTAACTTCTACAGCTTCGCTTTCAGAAACGTTGGCCTTTGATCTTGTATGTCCATGTTGTCATAGTCCTAACCTGTTTCTCTTAGTCTCTCTTTCCAAATTCACTAACGGAAAGCTTTTCAAATCAGTGTGTACTGAGTTACCACACTCCGACTATCACGCTTCATATATATTTCAATGTCTAAAACAAAAGTAAGCTTATAAAGTAATACATTGAAGCTATTATTTATAATAACTTTTCTCAGTATAATGTTACTTTGGGCTTAAAAATGTTTAGCATGCTCGAGGCTACAAGACATCAACTTATGTGTTTCTTTTTCATTTGTATATGTTTTCCAGCTCTTACTTTTTCCTTTTGTCATATGTGTTTTCACTATATCGCCGGTTAGTTTCTCTTGAGCTTAAGTGTACTTCTGCCTTTGTTTGGAGCAAATCTAAAAAAAGATGGAATATTCCAATTATCTTATTGTTATATTTTTAGACAATGATTAGGTGCACTCTAATGTCATACTTTTTTAGACTTTTCATGACACAAATTATATTTTTCAAGAAAAAAGAAAAAGGTTTTGGTGCAACTTTTTGTAATATAGGGTTATGTTGCTGCTCATGAGCACTCATGTAATTTTCAATGTTTTTTCATGGTGAAGGGAGGAAGAGCGTTAGCATTTTGGGACGAGGTTAATGTAGCAAATTTTGCAACGTCAATTTCTGAAGTATAGGCCATAATGCAGGGACAATAACTGAGATAGTTACAAAATACCAAGAAAACAAAAAGTTGTTAAATTTCGTTGTTGCTTACATTTTGTTAAGAAATAATAATTTAATAGGGGGTTGCCTCATTAAATTTAAGAAAGAAGCTAGTAGTCCTATTGTAGTACTCTGGACTTGGCAGATATAATTGAGTAGAGTTTAATTGGATGAAACTAAATGGAGTATTATATTCATACATATATGTCATCCTAATTACAACCACAACCTTTTTTTATCCATTTATCAAACAAACCAATTGTTACTTCTACTTCTAGCGTATGTTTCCAATATTTAACAAACAAACATTGTCCATTCACGCTCAATCAATTAGTGAATTAATCTATCTAAGAAAACAAAAACAATAGAATAGAATAAAATATAAAAGGCAAATTTTAAAAAAGAAAACATCTATTTTGTGAAAAGGAAAGAGAACAAGATTGGAATCATATTTAAATTATGAAGTAAGTGAAGGTCGAAGGATGATGGCAATTTGAAGTCAAAAAGTCAACAATAGAAACGCATCCACTCAGTAGTAACAAATTACAATGTTTAATAATGGAGGGTTAGGTGCTCATTATATTGGTCATCCCAAATTCTCAATTATCTTTTGACCATACTTTTTTATTTAGTATAATTGTTACCAGTTTAATTACTCATATGCACATTTCTCATGTCCTTATTCGGAAATTTGGAATAATTTAAGAGGGTATTATTGCTAAACAAAGAAAAAACATCTCTTAACATCTATTCATATTCTCAATTATTTATTCTATACTGTTATTTTAGTGTCATGTTGATATATATGTATACACACATTTATTTAAACATGTCCCAGCCATTCAATTATAATTTCCTTCTTTTCGTCATCTTTCTAAGCACATCACATTTGACAGCTAACCTTATCTTATTGTAATATATTGAAGTCTTTTCAACTTGAAATTAAATTAATAATATCAAAGATGGTCAAACTAATGAAAATGCTTTTAATTTAATTTACATGATTTTAGAGTTTGACAAATGAAACAATGTCATGTATTACATATATATATATATGATATGCTTAGAAATTATATATACATACACATTATTGAAAGAGCCATAAAATTCTTATAATGTAATATGACATTTATAGATCTACGGAAAACAATTAGTAGTGACAAAGAAGTCTCATAATATATGTATATATATATAATCAAATATTTATTTTAAATAATAATAAAAAAAGTTATGTAAGAAAGTCAATAGTCTAAGGCAAAAGTTGCAAAAGTTATCAATATTATTTGCAATGGAGGTTTGAAGATGAAAAATTGAAAAGAAAAGGTAGAAAAGTTTAGAGAGTATAGACATTATCCGAAGGGGAGAGAGGTAAAAATGTGAAGGCCCAAATGAGTGGTAGAGGTCCATATAAAAAGGGAGAAGGAGTGTTTGGGGCCCAAATTGAGAGCTTTGCCCAACGTTGGTTGTCTTCGGCTGTTGGTGCTGGTCAATGTATTGAACGAGAAGGCACTGGTCCCTGCCCATGATTCCATCTATTACTTCACCATTTGCTTCCTCAATTCAACTGAAAGAGACACACCTCTTCAAGATTCCCTTCACTCGCCTGAATCAACTTTTCTCCCACCTTTTCATTTTTCCTTCCCCCTTCATTTATATATATTCAAACCCAAAACCCTAAACCCTAAACCCCAGAATCCCTTTCCCATTTTCAAACAAAAACACCAAATCCAATTCCAACACATGTCCTTGTCACAACCTTGGACTTTGTCTTCTTCCTTTTATATAGTGCGTTGCCTGTCACTCACTGGCCCCCACTTTCCACCTTCCTCTGTCCCCCTCACCGCTCCCCCCAATCTTATTTCTCTCTTCAAATTACTCTCCCCTTATGTACATACACTCTTACTCACCATTTTTTTTTAAAAAAATTTCTCTACCTATTTCATCTTATCCCTATTCCTCCTCAGTCATTACTCTAACAGACAAATGTTTTTCTTTTTTTAATAAATTGTTTAAATTTGTTATAACTTATAAGAAGACAAACCAACATTCCACAATTTCTGTACCATTCATTATATATCATACAACACCATGTCATGATTTCCATTTTGAAAACGTGCAAGCCCTTGTGTTGTCTAGCAACCAAATCCCACTTGATTTGGCAAAGAATTGAATTCTAAAAGTGCATCATGCTCGGTCCTTTCACCTTGGAACTATCCCTCGCAAATCATAAAACTTTCCATTTGGATTTTCTTGAATTCTTCCCACATCCCCATACATAATCATATTTTCATCAACACACATGTCATCACTCATTTAAGTGTGGAAGAAATAATTCAATTCAAATTAATTTACCACTCCCCATTTATAATCACTGAGCAATAATAATAGTAAAAAATAATGGCACCACCAGGCATTGCCGTGACCGTGACAACAACAACTTACATATAAAGTAGAAGTACTTGGGGTTTGGGAGGGACATTTATGTAAAATTAATCTTCGTCAATTGGAAACGGTAAAATTGACAGGCGCGTAAGGGGGGGGGGAGATGGGCCAGCCTTAGAAACTAAAAGGAAAAACCGTAACAATAATGGAAACAATAAGGCTGGCCCACTCGGCCCATCTTATTCCCTCTAAACGCAGCGCTTTAGCATTAATACTCTCACGCGCTCTTCCTCGCGTGGGTCCCCAGCACCAATTTTTAGGATGCACAATCTCACGTGTGACATCACAGCTGTACATCAGATCCCAATGGAGTGCGCGTGGGGCTTTTCTTTGTTGTTTATGGAAATTAAAAAGTTTTAGCATTTGACAGCGCTTATAGACTATATTACATTGTGAGATCTTCTTCATTGTCCGAATCAAAACGCCAAAACGTCGTCGTCTCCCCCCCCCACCATCTTCCCCTCTCCCTCCACTCCTCATTTCCTTTTCTTTTTTCTTTACCAGAGACCACCTCTGAATTGAATCAAATCAAACCCAAAAACACTTCAATTTTGAATTTTTCTTTTTCCCCCTTTGCCTTTCCTCGTTGTTGCTGACCATTACTACCTCCTTACTCAGCTTATCGCCACTACAACCAGCTTTTTCTTTTCTTTTCTTTTCTTTTCTTTTTTTTATTGTTCCGAGGTATCTCCTTCGAACTTGCTATCTCATTGTTTTCTGATTATGCTTCCTCAATCTCTGGAAAAGATAGGGAATGTTTGAATCGTAGTTGCTTCTTTGTTTTAGTTCTTGAGATATTTTCTTCTCTTTCAAATTTCCCAATTTTCTCTTGGGTCTTTCTTTTTCTGTTTTTGGTCTGGGGTTGGACTTTTGCTCATGGGTTTTAATTTTAACGTTTCTATTTGCTTATAGCTGTCGCCTTCAGATCTGTGTACGCCTAACATGCGCAACTATAGGGATATGCTAGAATCAAGTCAGTTGCTTTTTCAACTTAATTTATCTAAATTTTTGGGTCAATTTCACTCCTTTTCTCAGTACAATTTTGTTGTTCGAAAGTAACGTGACCCAATTCTTCATTGATCTGGAAATCTGCTCGATTTACGTAATTTCGTTTTCACTCTCTGTTGATGGTGTCTTATTTTGATGGCCATGTGAGTGGATTTTTCACTACCCACTGTGTGTTTTAAGTTTAACTCGATTTGGTTCTACAAAATTAGCCTTAGACCTTTTGTACGGTATGCTCTAATTTTGTGTTTTGTAAAAATCTGTCCCATTTTGGCGAGGCATATGAATGTTTAAATTTCATGTATATGCATGATGAGGTGAGTTCTGCCTAATGAATGGAACAGAAAGAAAGACGTGATTTCTTGAAACGGTAGAAAATATTTGAAATTATCTTGCTGCCAATGTTTGTTTGGTTTAGATGAATTGTTGTCTGCCTGATATTCTGTTATCTTTTTGTTTCATTTGCAGTTCTGTTGATTTTTCTTGAACCAACTCAGTAATGAGACTTTAATTGTTGCCCTTTTGAAACTTAAGTAGTTGCTGAGTATGGAGAAAGTATCTACAGACTGTCCTTATCCGGGATGTTTCTTTTGTGTCATGAAAGAAGGAAATCCTAGTAAGCGCAGAGCAAGTATCTTGAAGTTCTTTAGAGAACTTCCTTCTCAAGATGATGATGGTCAAGTTCTCCCCATTAGTGGCCTTTGGAACACAGCAATGGCACATCCTAATGATCCTGAATTTATTGAATTGGGGATATTTGAATGTATGTCTGCACTTATATGGAAGGGACTGAAAAATCGGCGTTGGCTTTCTCACGACCAAAACATTTATATTCCATATTATGCTGCACATATCATTGGATCCTACACGATGAACATGGAGGAGTTTGCTGAAACTGCTGTGCATGCTGCGGTGATTCCACCACTAGTTGAACTTCTTAGCGGAAGATTAACTTGGGTTGAGCAGAGAGTAGCTGTTCGTGCCCTTGGTCATCTAGCTACTTATGCAAGTACTTTTCCTGCTGTGGCTAGTCATGCCGAGATACTTGAGCTCTCAATTCAACTGGCAATGAGTTCTCTTGAAATTGTTTACACTCACTTTTACCAGTATGTGGACAGAAGGCTTAGTTATCATTGTGATCTTCTTACTCGTGGAATGGGTGGGGTCGAAATGGAATCCAGAAAGGCAGAGGAATGGGCCAGTCAGTTACAGTGTTGGTCCTTACAACTTATCAACTGCTTTGCATTCAAACCTGAGTTTCTTCCGACTATATGCAAGCCCGAATTCTTAGTAAAGCTACCTGGCATGTGGGGTGGTCTCGTAAATGAAAACTCACCAGCTGGTATTGGTTTACTAAGAACAATCTGCCACCATAAACTTGGTAGGGGACCTGTTGCTAACTGTCCCAGTATTATTGAAGCATTGTGTAACATTGCCCGGTCTTCAGACGATTGGCAGTCTATGGCAATTGATTGTCTGATGTGGTTGCTTCAGGATCCAAATACAAGCCATAAGGTTGATGTTCATTTCTCTTTGCTTTTCACATTAAAGAACTCACTTGGTTTTTCAATTTTTCATGTGATGTGACCCAAGTTGAGTTGCTTCCGTAGACACTAAAAGGGTTAAATTGCAAATTGGCTCCAAAAAGTATTTGGCAACTTAACTGTGTTAAATTTCCATTTCCTATACTGTTGCATTGTCAGTGATGCTAGTTAGTAGTTACCATAATGTTTATCTGATCCAGCTATCTTCAAAATTTTGACTGTTCTCCAAATTTTTTCTAATATCTTCAATTATATATTGCATTTAAAATATTAAGGCCAATACCTTTGAAGTTTTAGCTTCCAGTGTATTTCACTCTTTAACTGTGCCATTTTCACAGGTAATCGACAAAGCTGCACCAACACTTCTGGATCTAGCAGAGATATCATCTCTGGGTGATCACCGGAAACTGGGGGAATCCATAACTAATGTTCTTCAGGAATGTATCCAATCCCAAGGTGCCGGACGCAATTCTATCAGCAACCGTACAAAGGAACAGATCGAAGAACTATTAAAATCAAGGCAAAGACTCAAGTGGGAAAAGAGCATGCCAAAAGAGGATCTGCGAATCAAGCAGGCTGCAGCTCTTGTTATCAAGCTTGAAGGAAATTCCATGTTTTCATCAGGAAATATATCCGCAGCTGCATCCAAGTACTCAGAAGCACTAGCATTATGCCCCATGAGATCTAAAAAGGAAAGAGTCGTTCTGTACAGTAACCGTGCTCAATGTTATCTTCTGTTGCAGCAGCCTGTAGCTGCCATTGGTGATGCTACACGTGCTCTCTGTCTTCACAATCCCGTAAACCGTCATGCTAAAAGTCTTTGGAGAAGAGCTCAGGCCTATGATATGCTTGGCTTGGCCAAAGAAAGTCTGTTGGATGCCATATTGTTCATAAACGAGTGCTCTCAGTCCAACGACCCAGATCTTTCACTAAGGCAAAACAAGGTTCCTGACTACGCTGAGCGACTCGTTAAGAAGCAGATGCGTGCTGCTTGGTTATTCAGGGAGGCAGCTATTAAACATGGAAATGTCCAATGTGAAGATGGTGCTGGTGATGTCTACGGTAGAGATACTGATGATTCTGAATGGGAAACAGCCAGTGAAAGTGATATTGGCAACGATGGAAGGGACGAAATGGGAGAAGAAGAAGAAGACGATGAAGATTGCGATTGGAAGGATGAAGATAAATACGATAAATCTTCAATCAAAGGTACCTGTGAACAACTCATTTATTCTGGATAATAGAGTTGCAATCTGTTGAATTCAAGTACTAGTAGATGGTTTCTCAGAACTGCCACTGTTTTTTAACGGGTTTTTTTTTTTCTTGCATAGAAATTTTGAATGGATTGTTTTGATACAGAGATGTAGCATATGGATACAAATGTGAAGCTTGCTGAGAATGAAAGCATAAATTAGAGGAGTCACAAAGCAGCTGTGAATTGCAATGAGTCATTATTTAAAGCAGCTCTGAAGATGTCATCTTTCTGATCATTGTTCAAATTGTAAAACTTGATTTTCTTCTTGTTCTTACTGCTCTCTCTCTCTCTCTCTCTCTCTCTCATGGTTTTGTTTGCCCCAAATTTATTCTTCAATCCAAACCCCAACTGTAGAAAATGAATTAGGAATGTCTAGAATGTTTCTCCTCTTTATTTTTTTCCCCTCAAGAGTGATGATTATTACAGGCTTGTGTAGTGTGTACATAGAGAATTCCCAGTGTTTATTCCAATCTTGTCATCGTGAGTGCTGGTTTCAGATTTTTTATAGCTTTTTGATTAGGTGTTTGTCAAGTCCTCACTTAAATTATTAATAACTAAAGATTTGTTTCTTTTCTTAGTAGACTCTAAAAATTTCAACTTGATATTTTTATTCATAAACTTTCTCATCGAATCTTGACATTTGACATCTAAAATTTTGATTACAACAGCATATTCAAATTTGTAAAAGGGCCTATTGACCATTTATAATTTAACATAAATTAAGATGCCAAAATGAACCCAGTGGAGATTCAAATTTAAATAAACCTATAGATAAAAGCAACAAAATTTTGAAGAATATTATTCCTGTTAGCAATCTCCGGTTGTAAATAGAATACACCCAAAAAAAAAAAAAAAAAAAAGCAAGAAAGAAGAAAGAAGAAAAATTAACAATTTCTACAAAGTAAATAGCAACAAAAACATTCTATAAAGACATATCGTCGCCACCGCCCACGCCAACTGAAGACGAAACGCGCTTGTATAGTGCGGCAAGAGCAACATCAACGGCATCCTTGAACTGAAAATCAGTAGAATTGGGGTGCTTATACGTCACTTTCGGAATCAATTTCACTATCTTCTCCCTCATTTTCTTCACTTTCTCTCTCGGTATCTTCAAAAGCACTTCCTCAATTCTCTTCCTTTCTTCCCCTTTTTCATCAATGTACACAGAATAATCCCGTGCCTTCTCCGGCAAGTACCAAAAGTACTGGGTATACGCCGTGTGCGGCGAGAAGAACACCGGAATACACCCCGCCAGTATGGAATCAAACGTCGACCGCCGTGTGAAGGAGTCCCCCGGCGCCTGCAGACAAAAATCGGATTCGCTCATTATTCTCAAAACCTGCCCTGGATCGTAACATTCCCTCCCTTGCTCCCCTCGGCAATTCACCAGTTTGCATTTGGACGACATGTCGCATTGTTGTATAATGTCGTTCCGTATCGCAGCTTTCTCCAACCCCTTACGTGGGGCCCCGATGAACGTAAACAAGTGGGACCTGTTCGATTGTCTCATTTTGTTTTGCCACGTCTTCATCTCATCCGACGTGTACGGGTGGAAATAAGAGGCGTAAGGTATGCCGAATTGGTTCGACCCGGTCCATGGGTTTCGCTCCACAGTTAGCACCGACATGTTTTGAACCGCGTTTAGAGTCAGCAAACAATTCGCCCCGAAGTCCGGCCCATTTGCATTATTCCTCATGAAGTCCCAAGCGGTTCTTCCTAGTGCGAGGAAATGATCACGTCCCTTATTCTTCCACCACGTCGGTTGTGATTGAATATAGTCAACTAATCGAACGGCGAGCGAGTCTCGCTCCGTGATGTTCGGCTCACGGAACTTGCTGGACGCGTGGAGTCCACCGTAGAAGGGAATGTAGAATAAATCAGCAATGTTGGGATTGCGTGTGCGACATGGGTGATTCTCCATACGTGCGTGGAAGATCATCTCGGCTATGAACTGATGGGTGGCGAACCAAGAATTGGCGGTGGTGGAGATGGTGGAGACTTGGCGGCCGAGGCCGCGATTCGCCACGTGGGGACACATGTCTGTATAGACGCTGAGGTGGCGGCAGTCTTGGAGAAGGCCGAGGTTAAACTCCGGTGGCAAATCGTACACGTAGACATACGGAGGTCCGTAGCATGTGGTGACCAAATTGTTAGTTTGGTTGTCGGAGTTTGTTAGCGTTGACTTTGGGAAACACAGGAAGAGAATGAGAAACCAGAGAATGAAAGAAAGAAGAAGAAGGGAATTGTAAATGATGTAAGGCTTGATAATGGGTTTTTTATTTTTGGAGTTTTTCTCTCTCTCAATTAATGGAATTATGTGAATTGTTGATTGTTTCTTGGGAAACATAGAGAACAAACAAGGAAACATGGGAAGAAGCCAAGAAAAGAACACCGACGAAATGGGAAATAAAAGTTAAGCAACTGAAGGAGAGAGTTTGATTGAGCCTCTCACAAAGAAGAAAAAGGAAGAAAAAAGGAATAGATATTTAAAGAAAGTCATGCAAAAGGGAAAATGGAGGGTTACTTTGTCTCAATATATAATTGATTAATTATAACAACAACAACATAATAATAAAATAATAAAATCAATAGTGTTTGCTTACCTCTTATTTTAAATTAAATTTGGGTAGCTACCTCGAACACGTCACATAAGGACACGACTGAGGGAATTTCCAAAAGAAAAGAAAACAATCAATGTAATGTGGCCACATGCGCTTCCTCCATTTGGGTTCAATTAATAAGATGCTGGTGTAATTTTTAAATCATAAGTTCATAAAACAATTTAAATCAATTGAGACAGTTTGTAATTTATATAGGGTATGGATTGGCATTTTTATTCAACGATGTTCGTGTGGAAGAAGGCAGAGAAGTGGTGTTTGCATTTGGAGGAGGAAGGGTTTTAATTAACGAATGTTTAAGTTTAATTAATTAAGGTTAGTGTTTGAGAGATTAGTGCCGACACAATGTGGCCGTTCTCTTTGCTCATGTCTATTGTTTATTGTCTATTGTCTACTTAAAATAAATTAATAATTTAACTACTACGTACTCCACCTACCACTTGTTCTGAAAAAATTAATTAAATTACATAGCGGTACCTACGCCCTCGACCGGTGATATATTGATTAATTTCACAAACTTTACCAATAACATTATTAACTAAGTTTTAACACAACTAACCATCATCTCTAAACTGTGCGTGCTTACAAATTTAATGTTCCTTTTATTATTATTTTTTTTTTTGTAAAATCAAAGTTTGTATGTCATAATCTATAAAAATTATTTCCTAAATTACAACATTGCAATCTAAAATCACATCCATAAATAAATTTATTTCAAACAAATATTTATAAATAGATTCAAACATTAAAATTTTTAAATCTAATGAAAATTTTCTCTCATTTTAATTTTCATATATTATAATAACAACAACCGTCATCTGCATCCTATCTATAATCAATCGATGTCTTCATTGTCATGTCATAATCTTTACTAGGTGATGAAGGAGGAGAGGGAGAAAAGAGTATCCCATAAGCTACAATGTATATATAAAAACAAAAGTATAAGTGTCATATTGACGTGCCATATTTTTTATATGCTAATTTAATTTTGTTTTCTTCAAGTATTTATTTAATTAGATTGAGTGGATTCAAATTGATTAAAATACAAATTTATTCTTCACACTTATAAATTGATTCAATTTTAGTTTTTTCTTTTTTAATGGTCTAATTTTAGTCTTCTTGTTTTCAACCAATCTTAATCTTAGACCTTCAACATTAATTTTTAATCAAATCGATTAAATAATAATGATAATTTTTGTGCAAGAAAATATAATATATGCATATTTATATTAAAAATGTTATAGATAACCATTTTTTTTAAAGAATAAACTAACATGATTTGCTTCTAAATTTAGGATCTACATAGACCAAAACTAAACTGTAAAAGAAATCATTATTAAATGGAAAAAGATTGTATTGTGAATTGTGTAATGGGTTTATTTCACCTATTATTATTGGGTCGTCCTAAAATATGAAGGCCCAAGTTTGAGCTGGATTGGGCCAACTTAACCCTCAATAGCTAAATATATGGTTCAACCATTGAGCCGAGCTTGGGTGTGTGTGTGGTGTGGGTAAGTTTTACACAAACCAATACATTTCTCGTACTTTTCATTTGGGTTTTTTCAATTTAGAGATGTGATATTGATATGATGATGATCGTATTAAGTGGTGGTGGTTAGAGTTTTACTTTTAGGGGCACATAAGGCCTAGAAATGGTAATATCTTCCTCGACCATTGCATCATTTCAAATATATATATATATATTATCAATGTGTGACAACACATAGGGACCACCAACGCTATATAATTTAATAGCTTATAGTATTTTACAACTTATAACAAAAGTTAATTTAATGAGACAATTTGCAAATTTTATGCAAAACTTTAAATCCTTATTCAAAGTTATTTAGAAATAGTAATATATGTACATTGGTCTCATTAAATAGTTATTTTCCTTTTTCTACATTGCTCCACATTCAAATTGGTTTCCATTCGAAAGATACTTATTGTACCCTATGTTCATATCTTATCTTTATACATTCTGTCAAATAATACAATTATAATTTATCGTGTGATAAATTTTATCCTTTTTTTTATAGAATATTTTATTATTTTTTATGTGATTGGTGAGAAGAGATACACAAATATAAGTGAATCTTGGGATGCACCTAAGTATTACTCTTTGTTTTATTGGTTTAGATTCATTACGATACAAATCTTTGTTTAAAAGTGCCTACCAAAGTAGTATTGAAACGAACTTTGAGAATTAAAATGAAACTTTTAAAGTATGAACTATAATCGGGGTTTTAAATTTTCATTGACATTTCAATATTTTTACATTTTTATAAATTTGACATGAACATGAGGAGTGAATCGACATTTCCTTTGTTTATACCATAAAAAAATCCACGCAACATAACAAAAGAAAAAACACAAAATAAAATTATTTACAAAATATAGTAAAAAAAATACTTAAATGTACTGATGAATTTTGTTATATTTTGTAAATGGTTTCAATATTTTGTTATTTTCAAAAGTGTTCCTTTACTTAATTTGTTAAAAAAAAAAGTCTAAAATGTTTATTTGCCCTTTTAGAATTATTTTATTTTACAAGTTTTTTTTAAAATATCCGTTTGCATTGACATTGTAATATCAAAATTAAAATCAAAATATTTTTCTTAACACCAACATCTAGACGGTTCATACATAGTTGAATCCAACATTTTTATGTGCAAGTTTAACCTATTTTTTTCAATTTCATAAAAGAATTTACCTATAAAATATAAATCACCACTTGGTCACATAAAACTTGGAATAAGTTATGCTCTAAATTTGCTAAAAAAAATAGCTTTTGAAAATGTAGATGCATAAAGAAGTTGCAAAAAAGCATCAAAACCTTGGAAATTAAAGTTGCCTCCTTTACCATAGAAAAGTCACCACTATCACATATTCTAATATGTATATCCACACTTTTACAAGGAGCTTAAAGGCACAAATTTCACTTAAATTGACTCAACACATATATATATAAATAATGACTAATGAGTAGTTCACAAACAAAAAGTGTTATACTTTATGAGAAGCTGTAGCTGTAAAGTTATGTATAATAATCAATATGATCATGTGTCAAATTGGATAATTATTAGAAGAGATCTTCTACCATTATATTGTTGATAAGTTTCAAAATTAAACTCTCAATTTATTGACGTGTTGCCCACCAATCGAGTCTTCTTTACTTCTTATCTTTTATATCATCAATTCACGAGTACTTCAAAATCAAATCTTTGCCAAAATCTCATATGTTTTGTTTAAAGGGTTGTTGTTAAGTGGGTTCTTCAATTTCCATCCCCTAATTCCCAAATTACATCATATTCATAAGGAATATTCTTCCATTTCTGTCTTGCTTTTTGTTTCTTCTAACAATATATGTTGGGATAATAATATTTCACCACTTAAATCAGTAATTCATTCTTTTCAAAATTATACTCATATCTGCATGTTAAATATTTTTAAAAATCTCACCCATAATCTTCAAATCAGCTTAAATGTATCATCTAGTTTTATTATTGCTTTTTAGAAGCTAATTAAGTTTCTAAACACTCATTTATCTATTTTTTATCCGTATTTTAAAAACCTATTTTTATTTATGAAATTTATTTAAAAAGCACACCTTTTTTTTTTTACACAAATACTGGTAGAAAAAAAAAAGAAAGGAAAGGAGCTTAATTTTCAAAAGCTAAAAATAAACAAAGTGGCTATAAAGATTAATACAAATTGAAGCCAAAGGTCAAAAGTCAGAATATTGGCAGAATATCCCACTAGAAAAATGAAAGAAAGAAAAGACCCATTAATGTAAAAGAGAAATACACAAACTGAGTTAAGTAATTGGAAGAGAGAAAAAGGTCGGCTAAGTGTCGTTATCTAAGGATAGAATAGAATACTTCATATGATAGAAGCTACAGCTAGCTAGTCAAGGATATCAAAACAAATCTTTTCTTCTATCTCTTATAGATTTACAAAAGATTCAGTGGACACACATGATTTTTACTCATATTATATAATTAAATATGAAATATGAAAGTAGCTTCCTCCAAAAACCAAAGCACTAAACTTTCCCCTATAAATATGTTTATAAGTTCCCAATCGTCCTTCACCGCACAAATTAATTCAACCCTCCTCGATCGATAATTATGGGCGCCACTCAAAAACTCTCTTCCTTCAACTGCGAGATCAGAATCATAGAAGCCAAAAACATAGAGTTCAAATCTCCAAAGAATCTCTTCGTAAGATACTATCTTTCTACAGACCCCAACAAAAAAATTCGTCTCAACACAACACAAGTCTCTTCCATTTCCGACTTCGTATGGAACCAATCTTTTTGTTTGGAGTGTTTGGGTTCACAAGAATCTCTCCAAGCCCTCCAACAAGCAACCGTCGTCTTCGAGCTCCGGAGGGCTAAAACCCGAGCTGTTTTCGGGTCGTCCTCTCAACTTTTGGGTAGGGCTGAGATTCCTTGGAGTGATGTTTTTGAATCCCAAAATATGGAAATTGAGAGATGGGTGTCAATGGTTTGTGGTAATAATAATAGATGTGTTTATAAGCAACCGAAATTGAAGGTGGGGATGAGAGTGAGAGTTCCAGAAGAAATGGAGATGGTGGACAAGAAAATAAAGAGAATTAGGAAGTGGAAGGATGAGTGTGGATGTTGTGAATCATCCAAAGTGGGTGATTTTTGTGGGGATTTTGAGCTCTTTGCCCTTGCTGCTGCCATGGAATTCTTGTAGCATCAAGTTTTTGTTTTTGTTGTTTTTTTTTTGTTACTCAAAAGATTCATATATACACATTTATAATATCATTTTCAATTTATTAATGAGTTAACTGTTGCTATAGCTGGAGTATATATCGACACTTTTGCTGTAATTTTTCTCTTAAAAGTACTTAATTGATCGGATGTGAACACAGAATGAAGGAGAGTTAAAAGAATTCACTTCATCATCAATTTAGAAGGTATCTTCTGGTGGAGAAACTTGACTGCCCACTCTATTCACTAATAGTGTGTAAATACCTTGGAGCTATTATTTATACCTACTTTCCAACTCCTGAATTTTCAACTTGGGACAAAAGCAATTAATTTCTTCGATGTGCAAACACGGTCATGAATTCATAGGAGTATAAGATCAAGTCGTTGCGAGTCATTCCCAACATAGCCTATTAAATCTAAAAGAAAGTTACAGTACCTACTAATCAGGCACATATGGGGGCCATAGAAAGTGTTTCTACCTCTTCTTTTAAAATATTCCAACTAACCTACGAACTAAGTTCAACACCGCTTCAAATTAAGGTTGCATTTATGATTGATTTGAGAAAAATAGAATTGACTAAATCTACTAAAATTAATTCTAATTTATTAGCTTATAGGTTCTCTAAAACAAAAGCAATTTTTAATAGAGTTTAATTTTTATTTTATATATCTATTTTAAATAATATAAGTTCTATTTTAGTTATTATATCTAAAACATGAATTTAGTATTCATTTATCAAACACAACCAACTTATTCAAAAATAAAACTGAAAATTTACTAAAGGACTAATATATACATTTCATTCTACAACTAATTTTAGGAAGAAAACTCGATTGTCAACAATTTTTTTAAAACCATACCAAAACCCTAAAGGAAGCCTAAGTTTATTGAACATAACATCACATATATGAGGGTTAAATCTTACCAGGACTGCTGAGCATCAAAACCAACACTTAATTCAACATACATGCATGTCGAACATTTCATTCTCTCACATCAACATAGATAATTATAAAGTAAATTAAAGTTAAGTAATTATCAGTATACAAAAAAACTTGTTCTACTCCACATGATAGTTTTAATTAAAATTGTATGTTACGTACAGAGATTGTTTCTTTGAAAGATTAACCAACAATTTTTTTTTCAATTACACATAATTAAACATATACACTATTTTTTTTTTAAAAGAAAGAACTATATGTACGCGGTCTCATCCATAGTTATTCTAATACTAATAATTCATCAAATCAAATAAAAAAGATATAAAAATAATGTAAGCTAATGGAACAACCAATACAATTCCCATATCAGACTTCATTAATTCCTCATACATTAAAGTGTTAAAGAGAGAGAGAGAGAGAAAAAAAGAAGAAATTTTGCATGATTAGTAATGGAGTGTGATACGATGACATAATTAAGTATTGGACACGAGTAATCCACCCACCCACCGGCCCGGCCACCACCCCCCACTGTTGCAAATTGATCACTGCAAGCCATTTTCTAAAATTCAGCCCTTCATTTATCCCAAAGGTCTTCTCCGGTCAAAACCAACCAAATCTTGTTTCTTAATTCCATCCTATGTATACATAATAATACATTATAATATAATATGCACAAGCAACAATCCAACCCTATGCATCTTCACTTATGTATAAACAATACTATGATATATTGTTAATTGTTCTGCTGTGAGAATACACTATTATACTTGTCTAAAATGTTTAATAATATTATGATTTTTTTTATTGGATCTCCTCCTGAGTGACCACAAATGTTGAATAATATAGTATTAAATTTGTTTTTATCTATTAATTTATATTTTTAAGATAATCGATAATTTAAAAATTATATTATTTAGATGGTTTTAATGTATTTCTAAAATTAAATTATGGGGTACAAAAGCTTAATTTTGTTTGAACTATAATCAAATCAAAGTGGGTAATTTAATCTCCAAAAATAATAAAACTTTTTCGAAAACAATAATAATAATTTTGGCATGTCTTATAGACTCCTAATTGATCCTCTTTTTAAATACAAATTCAGTACCTAAGAATTATGGATGAGAAATGTGGTGTGCAATTAATTCTGAGATGGAGAATCATGTCTTTGCAATTATTGCAACGGCTGCTTCCATGAGATTTTTTACCATATAGGAATGGTATTTAGCTGTTAATTACCCTTTTAACTTAGGCTAATTTAATTTTTCTTTACTTATTACATATTCTTCGCTTTCTGCATATATATCTACGTGTTCTACTTTGAAAGGTATTCTAATCTATCAATAAAATGTGTGTTTATTAAAAGAATTTTGGCATGCCCGTGCCTCGCCATGCATGCAAATTTAGTCTTGATCATTTAATTTCTTTACTTTGCGAAAATTCCTTTAGTGGAAATATGTACATAAAATGTATAGTATATAGCAAAATCTTGATGCATGATAATGGAGAATTCATGCATGGAATTATATAGCAAAGTTTACACTTTATTTGAGTTCATTCCTTCTTTCCTTTGATTGGAATATATATCCCAAAAAGAATGTACAAAAACAACAAAAACTAAATATTGTCAAAATTTGGACTATACAATCAAAGTAGAATATTAGTAATATTGATAATATTTTGTAAAAAGGGGATGTCGTCTGTGAATTTTACTTTGCACAACTCGATTTCAACGATATTTAGATAAAAGTATGGTAAGAAATCCTTGTGATCGAGTACCACCTAAAAGGCAAGAATATGTTTCTATTACAAAGATAGCTTTTTGAAACTGAGAATAATGTCTTTTCATGCAAGCAGAATTTCTCACACCTTTTCCCCTATTAAGTTATGAACATGACAAATGCTTTCAAAAGATAGCCAGATATTAACAAACAATTATTTCACTGTTATAGAACATAAAAGAAATATCATTCTCATAAAAAAATTTCCTCCACAGTGTAATTATTCATATCTCATTACTAGAAAATTTCATTTCATAACTAATAGATGCCAAAATTTAGATAGAACAAACACGTCTAACTTTCACGTGATATCAACGATAAAATTAGCCTACAAAAGAGAATTTGAACATCATCGTGATGTTTGCCACGTACATAAATGCTTAAGTCACAGAGTGAAAGAGAATGGAAGTTAGAGAATTTGAAGAAAACTAGGATTCCAGTTAAATGAAGTTAGAAATCTCGAAGGTAAGATTCAAGTTACCTATTTTAAAAAAGTTATAATGATGTATTTATAGAGTTGATTGACCTCTCTTATTCTAATAGAGTTTCATAACGACTTTAAGATAATTATATAACCTTTTGATTCAAAGTTGGGTGTTTCTGATTTTGTGTTTGGGTAAGGTCGACCTCAATCAACTAGGTCCAATCGAAAAGCAATGTTTTTAAGTGGAGGCATACTCTAGATATGCCCTATTAGCTTTTTGATCAAGACTGAGCACGTAAAGTTAGACTTTTGACACCAAACCAACTCTCTCCCTTAGACATATTTGGGCCTAGGATACTATTTTGTAGCCCAAGTGTTATTGTTTTTCCAATGTTGTTGCTTCTACCCTTGAGTCCAAAGTCACTCCAAACAAATCTAAAATAATAATAACAATATGATTTTGGTAAAAGAAGAGTAATAATTTATTAAACATTATGATTTTGTTTAATACTAAATGAGTCTTTTTTTTTTCTTCAATAATTTTTTTTTTTTTTAAAAAGGAATGGTAATATTGGTGGTAGTGAAAACAGGGGGGGGTGGGGTCCAGCAAAGCATAGCATAGGGAAAAGGAGCACGTGAGTGAAACGTGAGTGAAACGTGAGAGAGGGAGTAGAGAAGGAAGGAAATGGAGGCATAGGCATTTATTATTAAAAGCTAAAGGTAAAGGTAACTAATTTCCCAAAGTTTGTTGCATTTCAAAATCCAAAGATCTTCTCTTTTATCGCTTCTTAATTTTGAAATTCCAATTCCCACTTTTCAAATATCAATTCGTAATATCCTTCTTCTAAACCCACAATCCTCACTCACTCGCTTCGCTTTCCCCTCTACCTTCATCTTCTTCAGATTCCCCCATTCCCATTCCCATTCCCACTCCCACAATATGGATAGAACTAAATCCTCTTCTACATCTCGCCCTTCCACCGCCGATCTGCTCACCTGGTCTGAGCTTCCCCACCCTGAATCTTCCCCCGCCGTCTCCGCTTCCGCCCCTCGCTCCCACCAGGTATTATACCCTCTTTCCTACCTCCCTTCTTTTTTGGGCTGCTTGGTTGTGAGGTTTTCTCTGCACATTCTCAGCCGTCCGATAGAATCAGTAAAGTGCTCCAAGGGGGTCAGCTCACGGATGAAGAAGCTGAGACCTTGATGAAAAAGTAAGATCCATTTCGTTCTTCCCAAAATTTACCTGTAAAAAAAAAAAAAACTTTGTATTTCACTGTTGCGACGAAACTATTACAATGTCTTAGCTGATTTTCTTTTTTTCTATTCGAGTGCTAATGTTTATTTGAAATGGAAAACGAGAGGTCTTCAGATCTCTCAGCTATGATCCTTTCACTTTCTTTTTATTTGTGTTCCTCAGATTATTTTCACACTGTTTCATGTTCTAGGATCTTGAGAAAAAAAGGAATGAAATCCATTCACATTCGGTGCCTAAACATTGTACGATTGGTGGAATTTATGATATAACATGTGTACTCCTGTTCTGGGTTGCTTTCCTGATGTTTTGTTTAATTGATAGGCTATAATCCTGTTCCTCAAACAATGTACAACTCAAATGCTATTTTTCTTCTATTTATGATGAAAATTAGAATTCTTCTCCACCATTTTCAGGAAGAACTGTTCAGGGTATAAAATGAAGGAGATGTCTGGAAGTGGAATTTTTGCATCTAATGGTGAAGGGGATGAATCGGAACTTGATAACAAAACAGGGCTTCGGATGTATCAGGTAAGCTATACAATCAGTCAATGTAGAAAATGCATTAAATTGACGATAACCCCTTTCGATTCTTTGTAATTTTTGTAGCAAGCCTTGAATGGAGTTAGCCAAATATCCTTCGCTACTGAAGAGGGGTTATCTCCCAAAAAGCCTACTTCAATTCCAGAGGTGGCAAAGCAACGTGAGTTGAGTGGGACATTGCAGAGTGATCCTGATGCCAGGAGTAAGAAGCAGATATCGGATGCTAAGAACAAGGAACTAAGTGGGCACGACATCTTCGGAGCTCCACCCGAAATAACACCAAGATCATTGGCAGCTGCGCGGAGCTTGGAATCGAAAGAAAGTAAAGACATGGGTGAACCAGCACCTAGAACCCTGAGAACTTCTGTTAAAGTTTCAAACGTGAGTTCACTACTTACCCTGATCTTCAATTCGCTTCTTGCTTCTATGATTGTCATTGTTTTCAATTGTATTTGCCTTTGTTAAAGAATTCAAATAGTTTTCCAGTTGTGCACATCTCCATTCGATTGACTCTTGAGTTTAACTCTCTGGTGTCAAGGCTACACAAGACTCTATTTAGCATTAGCATTAGCATTATCGAGATCACGTCTCTTATTTCTCTATCTTAGTAGTGGTTTTAACCTTGCAAGTTGAAACGTTGAGTTGGTATGTTGAATCCCTTAACGTTTGTGAATATTGAAGTGCTTTTTCCAATCTAATAATCCCATGGGACCATGAGTATTTTATTTTTCCTTTCTTCTCTAGAGAACCGTACGGGATTGGAACTAAATTTTCTTAGGTCTTGATTTGATCTTTCATATCTTTGCTTTTGAGCCATAGTACTCGAAATGAAGTTGGCTTCTTGTCCATTTTTACAGCCTGCTGGAGGCCAGAGTAACATCCTGTTTGGTGAAGAACCAGTGATGAAGACAGCTAAGAAGCTACACAACCAGAAGTTTCAAGAGTTGACTGGTAACGATATATTCAAAGGAGATGCTCCACCGGGAGCATCGGAGAAATCGCTGAGCTCAGCCAAGCTAAGGGAGATGAGCGGAAACGACATATTTGCTGATGGGAAGGCAGAATCAAGGGACTACTTTGGGGGAGTTCGTAAACCACCGGGTGGAGAAAGTACCATTGCCTTGGTTTAATTTTAGCTCCTAACTTGATTTGAATTGTCGGACATTCGTGTCTGCTTCTACTTGAACTTCTAATGTTATTTCAATGATCAATTGCACTTATAGCCTATGATGACAGACGTGGGTAGTGTTTATTGTGGTATGTGCTTTCTTTAAAATCTCTGATTTTGATCATAGAAGCAAATGCAAACGTTGACTGATTGTTGCAAATTTCTGTCAACTATTGCTTAATGAACAAAAATCCTTTATTTTTTAATAGTTTAGCTAAACATCGGAGAGTACAGCATCTTAAAATTTTCAATTATTTATCTTACACCCAATAACTGGGTTGCGTTACCTCATTACCAAAACTGTAGTTTCATGGGTTAAGAATTCGATCAATTATTATCTAAAGACATGACAAATTATACTCAAATTTGGACAATGCGAGAGGACGCTTCATTTTTTCATTATTGATAGAAAATAAGGCAATTTCTTCCATATGTGCATTTATAATTATAAGTGCAAGGTCCCACCAGACGGCAACTAATGTAAGAATCAGACTAATCAGACCCAAAATAACCTGCGAATTGTAGAGTCGTGCTGACTACGAACGACACACATAAAATCTGGATTTATCGATAAATCTGGAAAAGAAAAACTTAGATCAAGGAAATTATATTAAACAGGACCATTACCATTTTATTATCATGTCATTGTAGTAACTTACTAACAAAGAAGCAAGAACTAAACGTTAAAAACACTAGAGGAAGGGGAACTTGGGCTACATTTGAACAGTGAAAAACTAGAGTCCAATCATTGTCTTCAAGAAAATTTCAAGACTAGTCTTCACCACAGCATCTGTCCAAACATAATTAACAAAATGAATTAGAACTACAACAGACAATATTTCATCAACATACAGTTCTGCAACAATGGTATTATAACATGAGATGGTGGATATTTTGAAAGGATTAAACAAAATAATTAGCGTAAAAAGAATAGCAGATATAGAAAATTTTGTTGACGGGAGCTTTATAATCCAATAAAAATAATCTGGTCTAACGAGAGCTTGATGACAATTTTTAGGCTAGCTACTAGTATGGGTATTGTTTCAGTTATATATATATTATATATCCGCCGGTGGTTAAGATATAATAATAAGACGATGGTAATATGGATGGATTACCTTTTTACTTGGAGAATGAACTACATTCATATGAGGATGCCACAAACTAGGACTGGACTTGAACTATACTACGGCTGCAGCTTTCTCGACTGTTACTTTGATTTCTTGGGGAGAGTCATTCGGTACATTAGCAATTTTAGCATTCAGCTTTTCATCATATGCAGCTACATGAACACCCAGTGCAGCACGACCGGAGGGATCCAGATTTTTTGACCATGCGGCGTCCCATTCCACTGCTTTTGCTGTACTGCATGCCACGCTTGGACCTCCTGGGACAGTTGATCTAGCAGCATTCTGTTGTAAATGAAGAATGTCATACATCAGTACTTTGTTTAATTAGTGAATGAAGTGCATCAAAGGCTGGGGAAATTCGTACTACGTATCATTAAAAAACAACACAAAACAGCACCTTCGGGAAGAATTTCTCAAATATTGTTCGGTAGTAATATGCTTCTTTAGTGGTAGGAGTATTTTCTGGGTAGATAAAGTTAGCATTCACCAACATCGCATCAGTCACCTGATAGGAACAAAGAAGCGTTATTTAACCCTGATTCCCTGAGCAAAGAATATCTGGATATGTCAACCACTGCTACAATGGTGAGAAAGATTGAGATAAAGCTTACTTGTTTCTCTGCGTGATCCTTCAAACCGTCAATCCAACTGTATCCAACACCGTCACTGAATTGTTCTTTTTGCCTGTACAATATGTGCTAGAAGGAAGGATGGGGTTGTGCATATTCAATATTCTTCTTTGGGTAAAGAACACATAATGATTTGATGCCTTGATTTAAGGAAAAAAGAAGGAAAGAAGGGGGATATGCAAAGTACAGAGTTCATGCTAATTCGGTGAACACATAGCAAAGACAGAAACTACCTTGGGCAAATATGGTTCCTTCTCATCATCAAATGCATTGCGCAAGATCCATTTCTCTATTCTCCCAATATCACGCCTGATCTGCAGTTAAAAATTTATAGCAACTATTGTCATAAACTTTATTCGTTGATGATAATATTCCAACAGAACTTGAACAGAATTTTGATAGAGAGATGTGATCAGATCAGTACCACCTTTTTTTTCAATTGATCCAAAAATGTTAAAAGTACAAACTGAGGTCAAATTTAAGAGAAGGCAATACCACCAAGGAGATGACAACCGTTAAATGAAATGAGCTAAAGAAATGAATGCCCAGAAAAGGAAAACATGTGAAGTGATGTGTGATGTTACATATTTAACATTAATCAATCTTATTACCAATATTGAGAATGTGACAAAAGTCCCACATTCTAGAGAAAGATCACAACATCACAGGTACATGAAAGAGAGACAATAACTCAATTAATATGAAATCTTTTTGGTGAAACTAAAAGTAAAATCATAAGAGCTTTATGCCCAAAGTGGATTATACCATTTTAGAGAAATGTAGAGGGTCGTTGTCCACCAACAAGAATATTTCTCTTTTATTTTTCTACTACACTCCAGAAAAATAATAAGATCTCATCTTACTATTGACCATTTTCACTTTTTATCCTTTATATGCAATAAATAGCAAACAAAAGCTATGTTTTGTTCACAGATGCGCCACGTTCAACTTGGAAAGTCAAAGAGTGGGGGACCTATACAACATGCTCAAGCCACCACCATTTTCATCAAGAATCGTGAATTTGTAATAAACAAACAATACGTACCATTTTCCATTCAGGATCTATGCTCATGGCTATGTTTATAAATTCTTTATCAAGAAAAGGGACACGAGCCTCAAGACCCCATGCTGAGGTTGACTTATTGGCCCTCAAACAGTCATATAAATGAAGAGCTTTAATCTGATAACATCAAAAGAAAATAAATTAGAACAAGGAAAAAGAAACATTACAGCATGAATAACTGTCCTCGCCTATCATCCCAATGTGTTGAAAAGGGGGGGAAAATAATACCTTTCTGCATGTTTCTTCATGAAACTCCCTTTTGTTTGGTGCCTTGTGGAAGTACAAGTAACCTCCAAAAATTTCATCTGAACCTTCTCCTGAAAGAACCATTTTCACTCCCAAAGATTTGATTTTCCGGGACATAAGGAACATAGGTGTGCTAGCTCTGATAGTGGTCACATCATATGTCTCAATGTGGTAAATCACTTCCTCAAGCGCATCTATACCTTCCTGATATGGAAGAATATGCAGAATACAAACACATTATTTGGTAGTGAAAATTTTTAAATGAATTTTCAATTGATCTCATAAAAGACGAATTACCTGCACAGTAAAGTGGAACTCATGATGACGAGTTCCAAGGTAATCAGCTACCTCTCTAGCAGCACCAAGATCAGGAGAACCCTAAAATACAATAGAAGTAGCATAGCATGAGTGAACAGAAATATGATTTGACTCACTCGGGGCTAGTTCCACCATATTTATCGAGGTAATAGAAAAAAACAACCCATTCTAGAAAAAATTTATTTAATAACTTCATAATTTTGGCCAAGCAGAAGAAAAAAAATAATACGAAGGACAAGATCTCTTGTTAGATTTTAAGAACACAAGGGCAAGACTACGTTGCATGGATGTGCTAAAACCCAAAACTCAAAATCAAATTTTCCTGAAAAATAAATAACCTGCCAATGAGACACAAAACAAGTTTTTGGATGATATTGAATACGAATGTATCAGAAATTCCAAAGCAAACAGAAATGGAGATGCGAGTAACAGCACTCAGCTAAAAGTTCAGTAATTATCCTCATATCCAAATAAAATTATGCTGGTAAGGAAAAGTGAAGTATTATTTAATGAAGGCCTATCTTAAGTTACAATAATGAAAATAATCAAGATTTAAGGCCATGCTTTAAACAACTTCTATCACAAATTAAAGTAACTGTATCTGTCAATTATTACATGTAAACTTTTACTAAACCTACATATCAATAGTAGAACGCCTAATTTGTTCATCACACAAGAAAGAAACCAGCCACAATGTTAAAAAAAATATATCAGAGAAAAAAGTCTATAATAGAGGGGTTTTTTTAGTTTCTTTTAAGAGTATTATAGAGGGGATATCCTTTAATAAAAAAGTTAACAATTTCAGGTAAAAGATATGCTCGCTTCCCTCATTATCATACCTTCAATCCAACACAGAAGGTGTGTAATTGCGACCCCCACTGACGAGCTGCTTCAGAATCAGCCAAATGCCGGCAGGCAACAGCAGCAACCAGTGATGAATCCAATCCTCCAGATAAAAGGACTCCAAATGGCACATCTGTCATAAGTCTTTTAGTAACAGCCTACACAATAAAACATACAGTAGGAAAGCTTAAAATTGGAAAAGCTTAGAATATGAGACATTCGGATGACTAGTCAACTAGATACGCAAAGAAACCAAAAGGCAGCAGGTTTTCAATTTAAAGCTCCTTGTAAAACAGTAGACAAAAAACTAACAATGGCAGAAACTCCTTGAAGAAGACGATAGTGTGATAAATTAAAAATGAGTAAAGTCCAGAACTTGCCTTCTCAAATGCATTACGTAGAACCAAAGGATCATAGGAACCTGATGGTACCATCTCTGTGAACCAAGGAGGGTTATACCATCTTCTTAATTCTCCTAAACACATTTAAAACCCACCATTTAGAAATGAATTTAATAGGTTAATGTTACTCTTAAACTGGAAAAATGTAGAATTACGAATTTACCATAGTTCGGGAAAAAAGATGCATACCTTGTTTGCTAGAATATATATGACCAGGAAGAAAAGAAACAAATCTCTCACAGTCATCACTAAGAGCTTTCATCTCAGAAGCAAACCAGATTGATCCTAGCAAGAAGGTAGCAGCCATATATATTCAAAGACCAATCAGTAAAACTGAATGTAGTAATAATACATGTAAAGGAACATCAAGTATCAACTGGAGAGTTTCCTCACGGCAACATGAGGTCATGAATCAGATGCTGATGTAAAATTACATACCATCAAGACCCCATCCCATATATAGTGGAGTGATCCCAATAGCATCCCTAGCTGCAATAAAAGTTTTGCTACGAGTATCAAGAAGGACGAAGGAAAACATTCCATCCAACATGTCCACAAACTCTTCTCCATATTCTTCATACTGGAAAATATATTTGATATGAATTAAAAAACTAATAACGAAAAAATCATAAGTGCACGGACAAGTTATATCAGTAAGTTCTTGGCTACTTACAAGGTGGGCAATTACTTCACAGTCACTTCCAGTTCGGAATTGATGACCCTTCAGCTTCTCTCTCAATTCCTTGTGGTTGTAAATCTCTCCATTAACCTAGTACATGGTTCAAAATTCAAATTTAGTTGTGTTTTTCGTTATTGATGTAAAGTAAATGCAAGCATCAATCTTTTAAATAGAGTATGCCATCTATGGCACAAGACTGCTTCAATCAGAAGGCCTCAAACAAGACAATATCGAAACATTTTAATAACAAACTGATACTAGTTTACGATTGCAAAACATATCATACATGCAATAAACGTTGTAAGAATCCCAGAACAATTTAAGACATTAAATCTTTTTTTTTTATAAGAATTAAAACATATTAAATCTTAAGCAGTCCATATACAGACTCACAAATAAACTATATTGACTGTTCAGAGCATCATTAAAACTGACAAACAGTATATGGTAGCTTTGAGCCAGGGTCATAACAGAAGTAAAATGCACAATAGAAAAACCTTTACTCCTTCGTCAACTCTCACACATATCGATCAAACTTTATATCTTGGGAATATCATATCCGGTCTTTCTATCAAATCTTGGAAACGAGCTTAATTTTTTCTTTAGAAGCCAGAAACAAAAAGACGAAAACTAGAAACTACACGACATGACAGCATAATGATAATATAACCAAGTATATATAAATATATGCAGAAATGGTATCCATTTCATCTTTACCGTAACAACAACGGTCTTGTCTTCATTATAAAGGGGTTGATCCCCGGAAGTGGGGTCTACAATAGCTAACCGTTGATGAGCAAGATAACAGTTTTCAAAACAATGCAAACCACTCCAGTCGGGACCTCTATGACGCAGCCTACAGCTCCAAACAATTCAAAAGAAAAACAACAAATCAATAAATAAAAATAAATAAATAAATAAATCCACTGTTTCCAAACAAATAGCAATAGGTAAAGAAGAATCTCATAAAACAAATGCAGAGGTATATGTTGTATAACATTCAAAACGTGTATTTGGCATTGGCATAAGAGCGAAAGAGGAAGAGAATAGGAGTAAAAGAAATGGAAGAAAAAAGACCTCCGAGACAATTCAATGATTCGTGAGCGCTTGGCCTGAGAGCTGTCAACGCAGCCTAAAACTGCGAGGATTCCACACATGACGAGAGCTCCCCTTGTCCACTCAGAAAGCTCAACTATGGAGAAGGAGATGGAGAATCAAAGGTAAGGCTGCGCAATTGCAGTGGTCGGCCTTTTATAAGGTTTAAATCCCTGCCGTTGATTCTGACCCCAATTCCCACAAGATTCTCTTTCTAATTACTCAAATATATTCGATGCTTAGGGTTTCGGCCGTTGATAAGACCTGCGGGGTATGGAATCTTAAAATAATAAAATCGTTTTGGCCACTCTCACGTGACACAAAACCGGTCAATTTCTGCTAACTCACAACGCTTCAATTCTGTCCATTTTTTTAAATACATATTTATTATTTTCCAATTTAATTACAAAACTAAGGTTGCTTGCTACTAATTTATGCATATTAATCCTTTTCAAACCTTATCACAAATAAATACACGTCTATATATTCTTTTTTAAATACCATGTTGTTTAATGACTTCTTTCTCATAAATTTTCACTATAGGTCAACTGTTTGTGTTTTTTATTTTATGAAAAAATTACTTCATCCGATTTTTTTTTTAGATTGTACGTAGGGATTTGGTTTGACGATTGGTCTAATGGGTAAAGTGCAACTTTGTGAAACAATATTCCTGGATTCTCTCTCATGTGGAAACCTATTTACATGTAAGCTTCAAAATGCTCTTTGATTATTTATTCGTGATTGAAATACATTTTGTCAAATAAGTTTATATTTTTGCAACTTGAATATAGGTTACTTCTACTATATAGTAAGTGTGTGATGCCTTTACAGAAAAGGTTCATAAGGGAATCGAGAGGGTAAGGACATGTGAGTAATAAATGTAAACATGGTATATAAATAAGAATAGTACAGATGTGATACATATGATATATTTGTAATATAAAAATCAAAATAGTCACACAACTTCTTTTTTTTTTTGTAAAAAAGAAAAGTTCAGAAGATAGCAAAATATAAAATTTAATTGAAAAATATTTTTGACTAAGCCAAAAAACGACGAAAGCATCTCCAACTCAACTATTGCCAAATTGTAAATGCCATCCCTATTTTATGAGTAGACATGTAAATATCTACATCGTATGTTGACACATATGTATATATCATGTAGAAGCATCAAGTCAACACATGTTCTTTTGTTTAGAAAAAGAAAGCCAAACATATTCTTTTGTATGTTTATGATCCCTAAACACCTACAAATGTTAGTTTTAAAATTGAACTTTCAAATTTACTATGTCAATCGAGGTAAAAATTAACATTTTCAATTTTAAAATCGTTACCTTTTATACAAATAAGCAATTATTAAGCTATGGTTTTCTCTTCACTTTTTTACCACACAAGAAAAAAACAATTAAAATTATTTTAACTTTTGAAAGAATATAAAATGCCACTTGCAAGCATTTTATCATAGTACACTTTAAAAAGTTTGAAAGTATAACAGTGACTAACATGATGTGATTTTTACAATTTACCCAATCGTTTATAATCAATAAAACTGAAGAATTGTTAAAACAATAATTTTGATAAAGTATTTACAATATATAATAAAATTTTATATTTTATCAATAATACACACTTAGATACTTTTATCAGTAGTATTGATAAATAGTAATAGAAATTTGTAAATTTCCATAGTAATAAAATACAAAATTTTATTATAGTTATAAATATTTTAATTTATTTTATTATTTTATAAAAGACTATTTTTCACATTTTAATTTAAACAAAAATAAAATGACTAAATCAAATCCGTCATCATCATGCTACAGTGGTCATAATTTTTTTGGCAGTTTTTAATATTTGAATTTCGTGATCAATTGAATATCAATAACCAATTTGAAAGAGATACTAATTAAAACTAATACGATTAAATTTACAACGGACAAGGATATGTGAAATTTTATATGGTATGATATCATTAATTATAGCCCATGGGGTTTCTTTAGGACAATATTTTATTAGGAGTTGTGACCCTAATTTGTAATTTGACAAGTCAAAAACCTTAAGCACAAGGTAAAAGAAAAAACTCGCCAAACCACTTCCTCCCTTTTGAGCGTATCTGACTACACGACGCCGTTTCGATTGTTCCAAAATTGAAAGGCAAGGAACCGTATATGCTCGTAACTCATTGACGCATCCGCATCGGAGTTTTCAACTTGGAGGAGAACTCCGGGAGGCTGCGGTGATGCTGTCTGTAGCTCCAAAGAAAAGGCCCAAAGATGCGGCCACTAGGGCCGATCAGATGAACAGGGGAATTTTGCTCTACTCCATTTTACTTGCCCTTCAGTACGGAGCTCAACCCCTAATCTCCAAGCGATTTACGAGGTACTTTCTCATTTTTTGTTCTTTCAATCTTTTTGCTTTTTTGGATTAATACTGTCGTCGCGAAGGATGGATGACATAAATTATCTGGGTTTTGAACTTTCTGCTGAATTTCAAGTATTGCTATTTTTTTGTGAGTTCCTAATGGTTCTTAGGATTTGAAATTCACACGTTTATGTTATTTTTCCTATATCGTTTCTCGAATTAGGATTATGTGTCGAATTAGAGATTCACTCTTTTGATGATAGTTTTTTTACGGTTTCTTGTTGGCGGCATTTTTTTTTTCTCTGAAATATATTGTGGAGGTATGCACACAAAACAGCACATAATCATTATGTTGTTAAACGAATTGGGACTTTGTGAAGTGTGTAAATTGGTTTTGAGGATTCAAATTATTAGTTTCTTTCTCTTTCTGATGCTCAGTGTCCTGACATTTCAAATTTCCACTTGTTTGCATAAAATCGTATTGTTTTTTGCTGTCACTGTTTTGCGCAGCATGCATTTTTTATGGATTGAATTTATATTGAGATTTCTTTTATCTCATAATTATAACTGATTTCGGATGTTGTACACGATGTTAACCATTTGGTTCTCCGTGCAGACGAGAAGTTATTGTGACTTCATCTGTCTTAACTTGTGAGATTGTGAAGGTATTTGCTGTATAGCAAATTTTTCTGTTTCTTTCATTTAATTGATAATTTTTGGTAAATGATCTACTTTTCGAACCAATATCTCAAAGAAATTTTTATGTGCTTTGCAGGTCGTATGTGCTCTGGTTATAATGGTGAAAGAAGGAAGTTTAAAGAAAACTTTTAGTGAGTGGACTGTTGCTGGTGCTTTGACTGCTTCAGGACTTCCTGCTATTATTTACGCATTACAAAATAGCCTTCTGCAGATATCTTACAAGAATCTTGATTCTTTGACATTCTCAATGCTGAATCAAACAAAAATACTCTTCACTGCTGTATGTACATATTTTTTACTCAGGTATGTTCTAATAATTCTTCTGTCTATTCAAAATTAAAATGGAACGCCATGTTTTAATAGGCTTGGATTATCCTAGTTGGAAACATGTGTAATTGTCCAATGGACTGATTGAGTTGTTATGGTGTACTGTGGAATACTTATTTGCTATCCTAACTTTGGAGTTTGTTTTCATAAGAGTCTCGCTATCTCTCTGCCAAGACCTGTACTTCAGTTTCTTTAACTGACTCCCACCAACTTTGACCATCTTCCCTTTTCTCACGCAGTGCTTGGCCCTAATTTTGTATTCTTCATGTGACTAAGAACAGTGTGTCTAATGATGTACCGTACTCATTTCTGATTAGAGCTTAAGATCTAAAACAATTTCTTACAACTTACTTGGTGTAGTATCCGGTTTTATGTATAGGCAGAAGCAGTCCATTCAGCAAATTGGGGCTCTATTCTTGTTGATTGTTGCTGCCGTTCTTCTAAGTATAGGGGAAGGATCTAGTAAGGGTTCCAGTGATGGCAGTCCTGATCAAATTTTGTTTCATGGGATTATTCCTGTCTTGGTCGCTTCTGTACTTTCTGGTTTGGCTTCTGCATTGTGTCAATGGTCTTCACAGGTGTGTGATGGGTTTTTTAGTTTATTTAGATTTCATGCTCCAAGAAACAATCCAGTAATTATTTGTTTGGTCCTTTCTGATGATGAGTTTTCCTTCTAACAGGTTAAGAAACATTCATCATACTTGATGACCGTAGAAATGTCTGTAGTTGGAAGTCTGTTTCTAGTTGCTAGTACTTATAAATCACCTGATGGAGAAGCTATCAGACAGCATGGTTTTTTCTACGGCTGGACTATTCTCACCATGGTAATAAATGTCCTTGCCATATACGAGTTTGTGAATTGCTTTGATCTAGTTCTTATAGTTTTACAGTTCCTGATTAAGCATCATCAGCAAGAAGTTGATAACTTGCTTCCACGACATTTTCTTTTGGATGAAAGGACACAAATTACTTGCTGAAGTTGGAGAGATCCATTTTCGTTTTTTTAGTAAATGTAATTTTCTTTTCTGTCGTTTTGTTTCAGATTCCAGTCATATTCAATGCTCTTGGTGGAATTCTTGTTGGACTAGTCACAAGTAGGGCCGGTGGTGTTCGAAAGGCAAGTTTTAGATTGGTATTTTTTACCACTCAGATTGTTCTTGAACATTATCGCGAAGAATATGAACCTCGTTAATCGGGTTTCATACTCACCACGAGCATGCTCCATATCGTTTCTTCTAGTTTAAAATAACCTTTTTCATTGGTTACATTTGTATGTCCACTTATCTTTGGAACTCTCATCATGGTTGCAGGGATTTGTCATTGTGTCGGCACTTCTTGTGACAGCATTGCTGCAGTTCATATTTGAAGGGAAACCGCCTTCAATGTATTGCGTTGTGGCTCTTCCCCTAGTGGTCAGTAGTATTTCTATATATCAAAAGTATCCCTACAGAGTTAAAAAGAAGGAATTATAGCCTCTGACTGTTATTTACCGGAACAGTATCTCATTGCATGGATGGAATTTGTAGATGTATCACATTATCAAAGCTGCATAAATGGCTATATCTTCATATTTTAGTCATCTGCTTGATAATCGTAGTTGCTAAGGGTACAAAATACTTGATTTATTTGAATTCATAGAATTCTGTATTTGGATTTGCAACAAGCTGTAAATCGATGATGTATATGATCATTTCGTTCTTCAGTTCCAGATGAGCATTGGAGAAGTGATGATTACCTATAGGCCTTAAACAATATACAAACAGTATCGGAAGTTATTTATTTTCTTCTTAGTTTCCAAATTGTTCACTACTGTTTGAATATGGATGGAAAGAAACAATGTCATCTTGTTATTATTATTCAACATTAATCCTACGTTACTTTAGAAATGTTTCTTTGTATAGATAATGGATGTTATGCTTATGAAACGTATATAATACAAAAACGTTACAGGACGCTTTGATGGGCGTGAGAGAAGCAAACATTGTGGGCAACGCCATTTGATGCAACGTGGGCTTTACACTTAATTAAGGGCAACACTTGCCACTATCATATAACTAATTAAATTATTCCAAAGTTTAAAGAAAACGTAGGACTAGTTGCTACATGTAAAACTACAAAGATAATTGAACGCTGTATCCTAATATATAAATAAATGGGCTTGACTTAAAAAAATGTTTTTGATAAAAAAATTGTTTAAAATACATTACAAAAGTCATTTGAATAGTTGTCAAGCACTAAAACTTTTCAAAATGAATTTATAAAATGAATCATTTTATAAATTAGACATATGAACATGCATTCCAAACACACTTAATAAGTTTTATCAACATGAATGAACAAAAATGTTGACATTTTGCAACATATTTTCAAATTTGAAATGAAAATTTCCCAAAAATGTCGAACTTCCTCATCTGACAAATTATTCAACTGAAATAATAATAACAACAATAATAATGAATGATAAAAACAGCAAAAATAATGCAGAATAACAAATAAGTTAAATTATAGGTAATAAATGGGAAAAAAAGGTTTGGAAGGTTGAGAGAAGAGGGGAGCGGTAGAGTAAGAATTGTGGTTGGTTAAGGAAATTGCATGGGAAAGATACATTAAAGGGAGGGCGAAAGGAAAGGGAGGGGGGGAGGCTTAAGTTTGGCGCGTCCATGGAGGATAAAAGCGCAAGTTTGTTACAGTTTTAAACATTTGACTTTTCTTGTCTTCGTCATCCTTGGCGGTTTCTCCTGCGTGCAGGGCTGCACCACCCGGCCGAGAGAAACGAACTTTTCAATTACACAAAAACAAAACCATCCTCATTTATTTTCTTTCATCCACAATAATTTCCCTTCTTTTCTTTTTAGATCCATCCTTCTTCCTTTGAATTCTCATCGCTACACTCTTTTTCCCTTCATGGCGACGGTTTCTCCTCTCGCCAAATACAAGCTCGTCTTCCTCGGCGATCAATCCGTTGGTAAAACCAGCATTATCACCCGCTTCATGTACGACAAGTTTGATACTACCTATCAGGTCTTTTTTCTATTTCTTCTTTCTTTCTTCTTTTCCTCATTTTAACCTTTTCTAATTTTACTTGGAGAAATTGTTTAGTTTGTCTCGTATCTGTTTCTCTATGTATACGAATCTGGATTCATATTTCTGGGGATTCATGTGGATCCGAGTTATGTGGAGTTGTTTCTAATCGTGCTTGTTTAGTTGGTCAAATGGAAAAAGTATTCCGTTATGTTTTTGAATTTTGTCAACACCTTTTTGACGATTCATGATTTATCTTTCTGCAATCGATCAGATTATCGTATGATTTAGATTAAGTTTTTGATTTAGCCACGTCTGATGGTGGCTCCAGACATTCCTTGTTAGTCAATGGAATAGTTTCTTATGTTTTCTGTATAAAAAAGACTACGTAGAACAGGGGAAATTGCTAATATTAGGGTTGGATATATGCATTACCAGATTATCTAGATTTGATTAGATCCGAGAGAGGGAGCGGAGCAGGTGGTTCATGCCTTAAACAACAAAATATATTTCAGAATTTTGTAGTTTGAAATGCTTAAAATCTCTGCTTGTTGACCTCCTTTCTTCGTGCTGACATGAAATTTATTGCAGGCTACAATTGGAATTGACTTTTTATCCAAAACTATGTACCTTGAAGATCGAACAATTCGGTTGCAGCTTTGGTATGGCGTGTTTTATTTCTTTCCGGGCATTTAATGAATACTGTTTTACGTATTATTCTTTGTTTCAACATACAGACTCTTAAGTTACAATTTTGGTTCTTTTCAACATGTTGTGGATAGATATATGCAACCATTGACATAAATCCTACAGAATTGTGATAAATACAGATGGGACATCCTAAAATTTTATTTTCTTCTTTTGATGCACTGGCTTGAAGAGAGTTTACTGTAATCATATAAAACATGACGTTTGTTGCATCAAATTGACAAGCGAAAGCTGATTGAACTTATTAATTTGATTTTAAACATTATTTGTCAATTCAAGTATTCAAAAATGACATTTATATATTAATTAACATGCACACGATTTTCCCCCTAATAGCTACCATTCCACAGGGATACTGCTGGACAAGAAAGATTTAGGAGTCTCATTCCAAGTTACATAAGAGATTCCTCTGTCGCAGTCGTAGTCTATGATGTATCTAGTTAGTACTCTCTCTGTCTTATCTCTCCTTTTGTTTTGTGATGCATCCTGGTTAGTTGTAGTTGACGTCCTAATAACTTTGGTCTGAAAATGTTGTTATGCAGATAGACAATCATTTTTGAACACCACCAAGTGGATTGAGGAGGTTCGAACAGAACGGGGTAGTGATGTGATAATCGTTCTTGTTGGGAACAAAACTGATCTTGTTGAGAAAAGGTGAGTAATGAACAAAATTGATATCGTTGAGAAAGATGTGTCATGGACTGTTCCCTTTATTTTCCAGTATACAATAGGATCAGTATTGTACTTCAAGAAGTAAAATGTAGGGTGATTGAGTTAAAGTGTTGGGTGATTGAGTTAACACTTTCTTTGAGATGGTTGGAAGCTGCATTTGGGGCATGTGCTCTGTGCATACCTTGTATGCAATGATTAGAAGGGATTAGAGCTGAGCTTAGTTGTTATTAACCTTTGATTGCATGATCTACGCTGACAAATCTTCAAATCTTATGAAATTGTCAGAAATCTTGACTTTAGTTGCTATTTCATATTTGTAACTGATGAATAGATTTCGCATTCAATGAAACCCGAAACACTTGTCCATCTTTCAGTAAGTTCTCTAAATACTGTTTGCTTGGTGACAAAATCAGGCAAGTTTCAATCGAAGAAGGTGATGCGAAATCTCGCGAGTTTGGAGTCATGTTTATAGAAACTAGTGCCAAAGCTGGGTTCAACATCAAGGTAATGTATCCCTATCCTATGATTTCTGAACAGTAAACTTACAATATCCAAAGTTCACCTGTATTACGCATCCTTGCTAGATTTGCAATAGTTTCTCCTCTTTTGTCGTGTTGTTGATATAGGTTTGACTTACATATTTACTTTGAAACAAATGTTGCAGCCTCTCTTTCGTAAGATCGCTGCAGCACTGCCAGGGATGGAAACTCTGTCATCAACAAGGCAGGAGGACATGGTTGACGTAAATTTGAAACCAGCAGTGAATTCATCCCAGTCGGAACAGCAAGGAGGAGGTTGTGCATGCTAGAGAATGTGTAAGTTCAATACATAAAAGAAAAAAAATTGCTACAAAATGAAATAGTATACGCTATCACTCAAGGTGAGTTAGTTCAACAAATTGACATTGGAAATTTTCTAACGATATGATGTTTGTAATATTGTATGCCATTAGATTCTTTTTGGGTTCCTAAAGAACAAATATCAACGTTCTGTCCTCACAAATGTTGAGGTTTTCGTTTTGGATTTGTGATTCTAAGAGTTGACCAACTATATCTAATAGCGGAGTTAATTGAAACTGTTACACTGTTTATAAAATTATATCAATGTTCAGCGTTGTTTCATAGAAATTTGTCTCCTTGGCTAGGCTGTTCACGTTACAAATGGCCTGCTCTTGTGAAAACAATTCATTGAACCATGCCCTCAACTACTCATGTGTAATTTATGATTTTTTTCTAGTACAACTTGGAGGGTGGATTTGAATCCAAGACTCTTGGTTTTGATCCATATAAATGCTGGTTGAGTTAAGTACTTTGACATATATATTTTTTTTCATTCCAAACAAATTTTATAAACATATTATAGTAAATGCTTAAAAGTGGAAAAATGGTCAAAAGAAACGTTGTGAATATGGATTATATCAAGAGGCTTGTAAATTTGAAGTTAGGATCTTATTCCCGGAACATGTATGTCAATGTCAATGGTCACTTGGTCAATATGTATTCTACTTTTTGAAAAGTACATAGAAATCAAGTTTTTTTTTTTTAAAAAAAAAGAAATAAATAAAGAATTAGTACTTTTTTTAAAAAAAATAATTCCTTCTTTTATTACTATATTTTCTACATTCATTTAAGAATACTTTTGCCAACAAAATTAATCATAACTCATTGTAGACGTTTTTATGATATTATAAAAATATCAATGAGTCTTTTACACATTGATTTCAAAATCTTCAATCTATAAAAATGAGGATGAATTCTGTATTTAGTGATCACACATTAATGAACTAATTCGATGAATCTCTTAGAAATTGGTCATTGTCGTATTTGATGGAAGCATAATGGTTGTTGGAAAGGTGAAAGTTATGGGCATAGATTGTGTTGCTATGACCAATCTTATTCTCATGATGCTCCCAAGTCACTAGCTAAGCTTACGAATAAGAAAGATCGTGACACCCTTCTTGGAATTTCTTCTCAACTTCTAACTTGACTTTAAAAGATGGTGCAAGGGTTGACAAGCATTATCATACTTTGACAACATTTACCAACCAACTAACCTAATTGACTCAACAGAAGTCACTACACAAATAATGCGTGCTTAAAAAAAACAAAACAAGCTAAATGTTTTGCTTGGGTATACATTAAATAACTAAACATCTAGCTTGGCTCTCCTTGCCTAGCATACTTTGCTTGGCCGCATGTCCATGTCCTTAGAGGTTTCTTTGACATAGTTGGCTGCCCAACCGTGTTCAATGCCTAGCAACATGTCCAATCTGCCTAGCCTATACTTAGCAAAAAATTTGAACTTCTTTCCTTCTCCTCTGACCGTTTACTTTGAAACTCATTCTTCAACACTTGAACAAATTTTCTCTTTTAACTTCTTTCTTTGAAAACTAAATCTTTAACTTATTCACAACTTTACTTGGGTATCCACAAAATAACTAGGATTTACAAGGAGGCTACAACTTAATTGATACTAGAACTACAGTTTTGTGCTTGCGATGAAAGTGATTTTAAAAATTGAATTATAGAAAAGTGATATTGACAATAGAAAAAGTGATTTTAGTCGTATGAAAATCGCTCTAAAAAAATACTCATTGTATTCCAATTTTAAAAACCACCATTTCATCTTGATTCTTGACCATATCAAATTCACTTGTTACTCATTGTTATTAACTATTAAGCCAACTTCATCATTTGAAGAATATCCTTTACTTAGAAATCGATACAATTTAAATCGTAGTTTAGGAATATTAAACTATGGGATATTGACATGAAATTAAAACCTACTTTACTTCAAGGATCATCCAAATAACACGTCTTCATTGTTAATAAACTTCATGTTCACCAATAAAGACAAATTATCCAATCATCATTAACATCTTTGAAGAAAGCAAAAATAAACTAAGCATAAGCTAGCTTTTAGACAAGAAAAAAAAAAAAAACCTATCCTCAATTGGATATTAAATTCTCATAAAATTTTAATTTCAAATTTAATAAAACACTCACAAGTGGCTTATATTCTTGTTATAATAATTTTCCTCCAATATCTAATAGAAGTAAGTGTTCATTTATAATGACTTTTTATAGATATTTTTTTTGTACTAATAAATATTTAGAAAGTGAATGCAAATATACACATGTATTCCTCAACTCAAACATAGAAAATAATCTATTTAGAGTTCAAACTACATTTGTTGCAAAGAAAGATACATTAAGATTCATAACTCAACTACAACAATAAGCGGACAACAACACAGAAACCACCTAAGACTCGATGAAAGCTAAGTGAAGCGCACAAGGAATGGAATCAGCTGCTATAAATTCCTAATGTCACCATCTTGCTTCCCTCAATTTTCTTTCTTTTCTATTCCATTTCCTCGTCTTGTTCCACCTTCTCTTTCTCTGCTCCATTTTCCTTCATCTCTCTTCTTAAAATCAATCGCAACTCTTCTTCCTTATGTTCTTGTTGATCAATCACAAATACAGTAACCCCCTTTTCGATCTCACCTAACTCTCTGCAATGCACGGAAACCACCAATCCTGGTTAACCCATTTGATCAAATCCGACCCATCTGATTCGATCTTCCTCGGAGGGTTGTTTCTTGAGGACAATCTTCCTCCCTCTCTCGTTTCGCTAATCTCTTCTAAAACCTCTTCTGGGTCGGCTTCATTTTCTCCCTCTTGCTCTCACAGTCGTCACAAGACTCTTAACTTTCAAATTTTGGGTCGCGGAAGAAGGGGAGTTTCCGATGGAGGTGGGTGTGGTTTTTTGTCTGTGAGCTTGTCTGCAAATGGGAGTGGAGAGAATGGAGATTACATTCAGGATTCGGAAGATTATTTGGGACAAAATGGGAATAAAGGTTCGATGGAGAAGGCTATTCATCATGAGGAAGAAGAAGAAGAGAGGGAAGAGAAAGCTGTATTGCGAGGATCTGGTGCTATGAATATGACCAAGCATCTGTGGGCCGGAGCTGTTGCTGCTATGATTTCAAGGTTTGCCTTCCAGTTTCCCATTCTTTAGTTATTTTCAACAATTAAATTCAATGATTTTGTAGGGTGGAATCAGTATTTCCCAGAATGGGAACTAATTAGACAAAATACTAGTTGCTGGAAACCAAAAAAACTTGATTAGATCGTTTTTCTATTTAGTATTCACATGGGAAAAGGCTTCAGCCGTAGGAAAATTCCCAAAATGATATATCTATGATTTATGAATAAGAATGCAAGATGCTCGGCCGTGTATCTATGATTTATGAATATTACATCATTTGGTTTGGTCGCAAGGCATGTTTATTCATGATGTTTTTGCTGTATGATAGAACTTTCGTTGCGCCTCTTGAGAGATTGAAGCTAGAGTACATAGTTCGCGGTGAGCAGAAAAACCTTATTGAACTGATCAAGACCATAGCATCTTCTCAAGGTCTGAACGGTTTTTGGAAAGGAAATTTTGTCAACATTCTTCGCACTGCTCCTTTTAAGGCTATCAATTTCTATGCTTATGATACATACAGAAATCAGTTGTTGAGATGGTCCGGAAATGAGGAAACCACTAATTTTGAGCGGTTTATCGCTGGTGCTGCTGCCGGGATTACTGCAACTGTACTGTGCATTCCTATGGACACTGTAAGTAGCAATTGCTTTATAGGTGACTAGGTAGTTTTAGGATCTTACTTAAACTGGATCTGATCTGTTCTAGAGGTGAACATATGTGACCTTACTTAAATAGTTTTTGCATCTTCATAACAGAGTTTTGTAAGTTTTACTTGTGCCATGCGTACCTATCTTTCTGATGGATTCATGCTCTGCTAAGTGCTATGAAATTGGCAGGTATCTATATTGATATTAACCCCAAAGGACGGTTAATGAAAATTCAAACAACATAAAACAGATTGTTTGCAAATTAGGGAGGGGTAACCGTTCTCCCTTTCACAACACTCACACTAATCACAAGACACCTGAAAAAGACCTGTTACTTTCTATTTACAATGCGTACAACCACAACCACCCCCTACTAAACTAACCCGTGCGGGGTAGAACTTCCCTTTTTACCATTTCCAGTGGGCACTCATACTTTAACCATTAGAGGCCTCACTCCTTCATGGCCCTTGTTCTTGCAGATCCGGACTAAGATGGTGGCACCAGGTGGGGAAGCCTTGGGTGGTGTCATCGGTACCTTTCGCCACATGATCCAAACTGAAGGCTTTTTTTCTCTTTATAAGGGTTTAGTACCCTCAATTATTAGCATGGCACCGTCAGGTGCAGTGTTTTATGGTGTTTATGATATACTAAAATCATCTTACCTACATTCACCAGAAGGAAGGAAAAGAATCCAAAATATGAAAGAAGGTGGTCAGGAGTTGAATGCTTTGGAACAATTAGAATTAGGTACTATAAGAACATTATTGTATGGTGCCATAGCAGGGGCATTTGCTGAAGCTGCTACATATCCATTTGAAGTTGTGAGGAGGCAGCTCCAAATGCAAGTTAGGGAAACAAAGCTGAGTGCAGTTGCAACTTGTGCCAAGATTGTTAATCAAGGGGGTGTCCCCGCTCTTTATGCGGGCTTAATTCCTAGCTTATTACAGGTGTACCACTGTTCTTTCACAAACAAACCTTTTTGTTCATTAAGATGTTTTTCTGCTATTAGATGTCAATAACATTAGATGTGATGATAGCCCCGGTAAATTACATATGAATATATAACTTCACAAAGAACTTCCTGTACAACATCATCAATACAACTTATGAATATTTGCATCAACTTTCAATGACTTTTGTAGGAATGTTTTAAGCCACATGAAGGAATGCAAGATTTAATGTCCTACAAGTGCCTTTGATGACCAAATGTGTAGGGTCAAACAATCTCTTCATGTGAATATTTGACGTGCCTGTAGCTAGCATGGACACTCACATATATTATAACAAAACAAAAATAAAAACTCATCTATTGCACATTTCTTGAGTTTCCATCTCTTTTTGGTTCAGTTGGCCATAAGTACATTGTTAGACGTTAGCTCTTTGATTAGCATTACCATATCTGTCTGTGACTTTAAGCTCTTCTTATAATCTAATGTTTTGCTTAATTTAGGTTTTACCATCAGCTGCCATAAGCTATCTCGTGTACGAATTTATGAAGATAGTTCTGAAAGTAGAATCATCGTAAAGATATGAAGCCTGCGTGTAAAGTTCAACGTTGCCTATGATTTCCGTAGCTTGCAGGCCAAGGTTCAGGAAGAGCTAAACTTCATGTCAATGGCCTTGGCTGTTCGCAGCAAAGTATTTAATGGCCATCATCAAAGTCGCATTTTAATTTATTTCTTTTTCTTTCTTTTCACTTTGGGGCGATTGTGGCATTGATGTTGTTTTTAAACGCATTGCCCACGTAAAGAGCTCCAAGTTCGAAAGGAGTGATATAATGTTAATTAGGATGTCAATAAAAGGGTAAGCAGCTCACAAGATTATGGTCTGTGGAATTAGAACATTTTTGCATTGCATTACTCATACCGAAATCGCCTGTCAGCATGGGTTTACTGGTCAGTTTGGTGGTTTCAGGTTGAAAATATTTAAAACCGAATTTTGTTGGTCAGGTCCAGGGTAGGCAAAAAAATTAGTGTGAAGAACTGAATCGAGTTGAATCGTTCAAGTTTCATGTCGTTCCATTTTCTTGCCTATTCCAACACACACATTTATAGCCGGTGAGCTGCAATCTGGCCAACCAAACTGTTGATCTAAATGGTTACAGGAAGCACAATTTCTCGTAAGTACCAGTTTTCGGTTCTGGTTTGCATATTTCCTTCCCAAATTAAGCAGTTCGGCTTCGATTTTCTACAAAAATTGAGTAAAACTTTACACCTCCTACATCCTAATCCCATTATTGTCAAAATGAGTGACAGGAAGGCAAAAGGTTTTATGGAAAAGAAAATTGTTACTGAGAGAGCATCTGTCAACACAAAGCATTTATTTTTGTGACGTTATGTGGAAGAAGTCACACAATCACACTTTTGCCAACTCTCTTCCTTCTATTAAAACTCTAGATCCGGCAAGGTTCGTGTTTCCAAAATATCACCTTTTTTTTTTTAGAAATATAAAAGAAAAATGAATTTTCTTTAGTTCCATTACAATTTTCCCATCAAATATTTTTTGAAAGGAAGGGAAAGCCAACCTAAACTAAGCGGTTCAAGCAAGCTGGTTGAATTAATATGTCCTAACAACTATGTAGCTTAATCAATATATCACCTTAACCTAGCACTAAAAACATTCCTAATTGAAAATGGAAAATAGGAACAAAGTTGTCCACCACGACATACATCTATAATATTACAACATTTCAGATAACCATTATTGAAAGATATAAATGATAAATGAACACACAAGATTGGTAACTCAGTTTGATGTAAACTACCTATATCTAGAGAGTAGTGTGTCTGTAGAAAGATAACGACTTCACTAATATCAATAAAAAGTAATTACAATATAGTACTTATCTGTAATGATAACATAATTAGAGTGACTTTCGAACAACTCTATCACTCAATCAATCACCTATTCTTCTTCTAGGTGTGAGACTCCTTCTCAAAGTGACTTAGGTTCCCCCTAAGCCGTCGTACTAGTGAAGAATGTTTTAGGCTCCCCCTAAGATAAAGACTCCCTCTTTGTAACCTTCAAGCTCCTTTCACGATGTGAGACTCATTCTCACTTGAAATGTATATTTCCTTCTTAAAAGCAAAGTCTCATTTGTATCTCAATTGCTTAGAGTCTCCCTAAGCTTTGAGAATGCATTCTCATACATGAATAGCAGTGTATGAATAGTAAGTAGATCTAAGTGTAACTCCAAAAGATGCAACACTCTCTTTTTACACACACAAATTAACAAAAACAACCACAATGTAATCATACAATGTTGCTCTAAAACAAACTAAACAATCAATTCTAGCCAAAGAACTAAAAATCATTTATGCACACAACATAATCACACTAACCTTAACTTCCATAACAACCGCAAACTGTATAAGAAAAGGTATTGAAAGACTAAGAAAAAAAAAAAGCACCGATAATGAAAGTATTTTGCAAGATCAACATTTTCGTAAAACATTCATTTTTAAAAAACCATCAATGCAATTATATTTTTATAACATTTGATGTCGTAAAACAAAAAGGGTACTCAAAAATAGCAAAAAAAAAAAAAAATTATGATAATATGACTCATCTCACTACATTTTCTAAATTACAAAAGTAGCAAATTTTAAAGTTGATAACCTTCCGATAGCTATTTGATAGCTGTATGATATCAATAATTACTTGTCATATTTGCCATATTTGCAATATGCAAAAAAGAACTATTTTTTCTAAATGTTTTTGTGATTTTTCAAACAAAAATCATTAATAGCACCAGAGGTAACGAAAGTAAAAGAAAAGTACATAATTCAAACATATTGATCAAAACATCAACATTAACATTTAAGAAGTAAAATAAACATAGTGTAGTACAAAGTGCATTTATTACCACACACACATATATCAATTGTAATCTATAAAGAACTTGCTAGAAAGTCAACTAAATTAGCAATGACACATAACAATTTTGTTGATATATATATAACGTCAAATTAACAATGTTTTTCAAGGTGGTGATGTCATTTGGGAGGGCAGTTGTTGGGTCAGAACAAATGAATCTACAACATCTTTTCTTTCTTTAAATCTTTATTCTTTGCTCTTCATCACTTTCATTAAAAAAAGAAAGAAAGAAAGAAAGAAAGAAAGAAAAGAAAGAAAAGAAAGAATTGGGGAAGATAGATTGCTTCTCAATGGGTACAATGATGATTTGTATTCCTAATCCAATTTGTGTTGGGCATAACGGTTGAGAAAAAAACCTTCACTCTCTCTTTTGCTAACAAAACTGAGGTGTAAAAAGGAAGCTCTCCTTCCTTTCCATCTCTTTTTTCAAACCTTTTACTTACTCTCTCTCTATTTGTTTTCTTATAATATAATATACCTCTACGTTTCGTTTGAATAATTTAATTTATCACGAAAAAAATCCATCTTTCATTCATCCATCCATCCATAAAGGTTAGTGCTAAAAGTACTTTTAATTTTTACTACAAATTTGTTGGGACAAATTAATTTAACATTACCTTAACTATTCAAACCCATCATTTATTATTTATTTCTTTTTAAATCTCAAAACTTTAAAATTCTTACCTATTTGTTGAAATCTATAAACTTATAGTAAATTGACCAACCATGTAATATAATTTACAAAAAGTCAAATGTTGAAACTCCCCCATTTAAGATAAATGATACATGTGGAATGATTTGGAAGGAAAAAAAATAAGTAGATTGATATTTTGTTTTGATTTCTTTGAATTATTTTTCACTTATTTTTAATAAACACTTGAATTCTTAAATTTAAAAAGAAAAATCAAAACGTAATTTTTTTAGTTTTTGAAAATTTAATTTGACTTTTGAATATACATGAAGATGTATGAGTAAAACTAGAGCGTTAATTAGTAAGCTTAATTTTCCTAAAACCAACTAAATATTAATAAAGGTTTAAATAAATTTTTATACCTAATTAAACTTATTAGGTTATATCAATGCTCCAATATACATTTATATATAAATTTCTACGTTGCTGTATGCTCCTATGTTGCAATTTCGATCCTTTATTCTAAATTCCTCTACCACACCAATTGGTTTTAACAGACTAACTATTAAAGAGCTTTTTCCAAATTCACAAAGTTTAACCAAATCTAATTGTAGTGTTATTTTTCTTTTGAAATTTTGTCAATTTGTACCATACTATAAGATTTTTGTTTAATGATATTTTCTATGGAAAGTTATCAAATGGGTAAAAGTGACGATAAGTTTTAAGTTTTACTGGGGCAACATTTGATGTGAAATTTAAAGTTAATACACAATATCTGAAACAAATTGATTTTTTTAAAAAAGTCTCATTTTATATTTAATTTGAAAGATAGATCAGGGTTTAGCATAGTTATATTTAATTGATACAGCTAGAGTGCATTATTAGTATTATTATTAAGAGGGGAAATCCCAGTAGGGTTTTCTTTTTGTTATTAAAAGAGAATAATATATAAATTTAGGGTTGTTGGACTAAAAACCTTTGAACGATATATTTATATGTAGTGAGAGCTGAAAATTTGGTGTGTTGGTTTTGTGGAATCGGGTGTTTGTAAGTAATTTTAAAGAAAGTATCAATCGAATTGCTTCTTTCATAATTGATTTTGATCAGCAGCCTCTAATAACGACGACTTGAGATCTACCTAGCTCTCTAGTCCAAATGACTCTCCCATTCTTATTTTTTTAAGGAAAGAAAAAAACAACTTTATTACATAGACCTTGAGAAACATATAGAATCACATTTGCATGTATATAAGCATTTCACTTTAGAAAAATTAACAGTGGCGTGTAAATAATTGAACAGAAACTTTGATCTGGTAGATCAACATCTCACTCAACACACAGTCTTTGAGTATGATTATATTAGATAATACTATGAAAATTTATTTTAAATTACAATATTTTGGTATATTGGAAACTATTTTTAATATATACAAATTATACATGTGTAAGGACAAACGACAATATCTGTGTTTTTTTTTTCTATACCATATCACATACATAGTTTTCACAATTTTCAACAGAAAATATTTTTATTTTTTTATAGTTGAGAGATTTAAATTATCGATAGATTATGACATTATTGAATGATTGTCATAAATGTACAAAATTATAACATTTATGTATTAAAAATAGAGAATTGAACCCCAACCCGAGGTAGTGGATGTGGATGCACTAAACCAAACTTGTTTTAGCTAAAATTCATGTTTTCATGAAAAAAGAAAAACCACCCTATAATATTATAGCTTGTGTGACGCTTTTTTTATCTCCTTCAATTTATTAGTTATACTTTGTGTGTTGTTAAACTCAATTTTATTTGCAATTAGTTTATAACTTTTAGTACATTCAAATGCTAATTTCACCTACATATCCTATCGTTTCCAAAAGTAAAAAACAAAGTGTAAAAATAGTTTAAACTCAATTCAGTTTTAGAAAATAAAAATCGAAATATAACGTCCTTCTTCTTCTTTTGGTAATAAATCCCTTTTAGAAAAAAAAATTTGAAACACTTGACTTAAGATTAAGTTAGAAAAAACTATATATTCTTTTTGTTTTAAAAAAAATTAACTAAAAATGGGATACACCTTAAATTATTTAAGTGTAATGATTCAAGAGAAACCAACAAATATCATATTGTAAAAAGTTAATAATGGGGAACAAAAAAACATTTAAAAGCTACTTTGATTTAACCCTCCTAACACGAAACCGGGAAAGAAAAAAGAGATGAAAAAGTTAATATTGAATTAAAATATGTAAATGGGAAGATTTGATGATCCAATATGTAAAATAGAATAATTGAATACGAAAGACCACCGTGGGCATAGGAATATATATACACACCAGAGTATATTTAAATCTTATTTTCTTCTTTAGATTTATTCTATTTTAGTTTCTAAGAACATATTTGAATCATTGTTGTTAAATTTTCGTTAATTTTTCTATAAATTAATTACAATGTATCTTTTAGATGGGAAAGTGACTATAATGTCAAATAAGATAATCATTTTTCAAAATTTAGGGTTTAATTTCAAAAATTTGAACGTCACCATTTTGGTGCATTACCATTCCACTTCACTTTTTCAATTTATGTTAGATGTAATTTCATTTAAATACAAATTTATCAGTATTTTAAGTTTAGAATATTTTGTGATTCATTATATTAATTAAGTGTTTTTTTTCCATCATCGTAATTCTATTTTATTTTTTTCTTTTGGGGCATTATTTACGAGTTGCACTTATTTTACTTTTTCTAGTTTATTTTACTTTATCAATAGATGTTAAGATCAATATGTCAATTTTATTTATTTTTATTAATCTACTCAGTTGCTTCAAGATTCCAATTATTAGAAGAAAAAAAATAGTAAAGAGTGGGCGAGAGTCAGAGGAAAGGAAATGAGAAATTTGGGTTTTGTGAAAAAAAAATTAGTTTTTATGTTTATTTGATAAATATATTGGTTATGTTTGTATGTTAGGATAAAAGATTTATAGAATAAATTAGAAGTTTTTTTAAAATTATTTATCAACTAAAATAATACGATAAATCTATTTGGGTATAGAAGTCATGACATCATTATATTCTTTAACAAAATTCCAACCAAAGTAAGTCTATTTTTTTAAAAAAATAAAAATAACTTTTGAAAAGTTTAGAGAGTAAGATAGAAGAGGACAAAACAAAAATAGGATTTGAAGCAAATAAAAGTTAAAAGAATGGGGATTTAATTTGCATGGAAATAGAAAGGTAAAAGAGTGAAAGCGTGGATGGGAGAGAGTAAAGAAAGTCCAAATATAGATGGGGCATTGGGTAGAAACTTATTCCACCAAGCAAATCAGTTGTTTAGCTGACACTATGACTTTCCCCTCTCTCTCTCTCTCTCTCTCTCTCACTGTTTAAACTCTCTTCACTGCTCAGCTGACATTACCAACTTCTCTTTTTTCTTTCTTTTTTTAATTAACCACATAATTAAATATATGTTCCATTTTTCATGGTCCACCCCCACAAGAAACCCTACTTCAACAAGCAATCTTAATTCTCTCATCTTATGTTTTCCCCCTTAATTCACTCTTTTAATATTAACTTTTAACGTTTCATACAGTAATTTAACCATTTTTCAATAAATTTGAGATTATATATATGTATGTATATCTGAAATCTTTCAGCCAAATTCTCTTCATTATTTTCATTAACAACTATATATTAAGAAAACAATCCTTTTTTGTTGGATCTCAAATAAAAAATTTGAGATTATATTTGGTTTAAATTTTAATTTCTTACAAAAAACAAACCCCCATGCCCAACACGAAATGAGGTCAGACAGTTAGACTTCTTGGACCTAATTTAAATATAATTAAATTGGGTCTCATTGTCATAATTCCTTTCTTCTACTCATTTTAACTTCAATATATATATATGATATGTTAATTTATGAATGTAAAGAAATTAGTTAATTTAAATGATGATAAAGAGATAAAGGTTAAAAAAAGTGTGAATAATGGAGAGGAATTGAGGGTGTAGTGTAGGTATTAGGGCCACATATATATTCTATAGATCAGAGATCCGTGGACAGAGAAGAAAAGGACGAAATTATAAAAGGATCAACAAATGGGCATTGACGCATGGATTGTTCACACTTGCTCTTTTGATTACAAATACTATACGTCTTTACTTTAGATATGCAAATAATTAACTTTACATTTGTTTGCTTCACCAACTTCTTCTCTAACCACCACCTTCCCTTCCTCTAAAACTCCCAACTTCACTTTCAAATTAATAATCTATATTCAAATTTGTTAATATACAAACTCTAATTTATTATATTGTGTTTCTGGTACGAAAAATCTTGTATTCTTGTACTCTTGTTTTCAATTCCATGAGTGAAGGAGGACTGTGGTCTAATATATCTTTTTTTTTCTTTTGTGAAATTGATATTTTATTGTATAGGTGAGAAACATAAAAATATTATATTCCAATTTAGAGAAATAGTGATATTGGAGGAATAATTTAAAAGAGAGAGAAAAAAAAAGGAAGATCTTTGATCTTGTAGTCCAAAGGACACAGCAAAGAAAAACAATATAATGTTTTCCCTCATTATATTCCAACAAAAAAGTATTATATTCCAATTTCTTCTGTGGTTTTGCTTTTGCATTTGCTTTGAAAAATGCACTTGTTCCTATTGCTCTGGATACTCCAAAAAATTTCTAAAGTTTTTTAAATTAAACACACCAATTTGGATTAGCGACAAAAAGCTAATTAGTATCTATTTAATCTATCTATCTATATATATTTTTTTTACTTTTTTGAAAATACGTAACATGAGTTAATAGGTTTACGGTTTAGAATTTTTCTTAGCAATCATCAACATTTTTCACGTTCTTTTGTACATATTTAATAATAATGAAGATTCAAACAACAATATCGATAGATCTAGAGAAAAACTAAGCCAATATCTACTTCATCCTTTGATCCGATAGAGAATTGGGCATATATAAATGAGAACTTACTTGAATTGTTGTTTTAGAACATGAGATACTTTGTTAAAGGATCATTAGTAAGAATATAGAAAATTTTGAATTGCAAATTAAGAACAACAAATTTCCACAGAATGAGGCATACGGCCTTGCATGTGGTCCAAATCTAAATTAAATTAGAATATAAATCACGAACAATAATTGTTTTTTTTTTTAAAAAAAAGACTAAGTGAAAATTCAAATTTATATAGATTTTTGGTTAAATTTATAATAGATATAGTAATTAAATATTTTCAAACAACGTTTATTTATTTTTTAACAATAGACTAAAATAATTAGAAGAAATGGTCCCTTCTTCCGTAGGCAACGCAAGCTAGTTGCACCCAATATTATATCAAGAATTAACATAATAATTTAAAAATATGTATAGCCCTATAATATAATTAAAGTATTTTGAAAGAGAAATATATATAGGTAAAAAGTAATAGTTAAAAGAACATTCTAGAGAGGGTTGACCTGGCACAATCTCAATACAAATTAGTAGTGTGGCTGAGTTTGATTATTGATTTTTTAAACTCAAAGCAACAGTTAACCTAGCTCTTTTTAATCTCCTTCACTAAGCAATAAGCAGCCGCGTTTAATCCGCACCAACAAAATTTTAAAAACAAATATGTAATTTTTAATTAAACCGTATCCGTGGCAGTTAGTTCTGATCTACAAAACCCTCTATATAGAATATTAAAATATTTTATTTTTGCATGTTTTCTTCTCTTTTTTACCTTCATTGAATTTACCACTCTTACAAGAAACTAAGAATATTCAAAGCTGTAATGACAAAGGACACCAATATTTCACAATATGCTTAGCTACTTTATTAGACTTTCTGAACTCAGAGATACAATACCAAATAACTATATATATATATTAAAATATATACTATACATTGGGATCAATTTAACTTCGTTTTTGTCGTCAACATTTTGAAACACATGATTATTAGGTATTTTTAATTATTTATTTAATCTTCCTTTTTCTTTTTTTGTCGAAGGCTATATGCCCGAATTTTAGTGGGAGTGTATTTAATATACAAACTTGAAGGGGGAAAAAAATCATAAATTGGGCCATGGAGAAATATTATTATTGACGTAAAGTTTAAAGGGCCAAAGTTTTGGTATAGCCATGCAAGAAGGTGACGACGATGACTGGCCCCCTCTCGTTTGCGTGCATGGGGATCCCTCCATTACCACCAATCATGACGTGCCACCTGTCTCACCGATGCTGACTTCCACTCACTAACATTCTTACATTAGTTAAATAAAGTAAAAGTGATAATAATGTTTTTTTCTTAAAATAAAGTAAGCGCATCCGAACATCTCATAGATGGATAGTGGATATCTTTTTAGTACCTTCATCATCTCCATTTCTAAATTAAATCAAGTTTTGTTTTAATTTGATACGTTCAAAAATTTGAATTTTTAATCTTAATTTTTCATAAAAGGTTAACTTTTAATCTCTAGTTTCTAAATGTTTGTTAATTAATTAAAAAAAAATTATAATCAATCAAAAGTTGTTGCCTTTGCATTACTATTAAAATTAATTTTAAATTTTGATCTTGTGATTATTTAAAATTAGAAATAGTTGCAAATTTAACAATTAGATTCAAAATAATTAAGTATATAGCAACATTTAAAAAAAAATAGCAAAATTGGTCAAATTCTATCAATGATAGAAGTCTATCACCAATAGACCATGTTACAAATATTATTCTATCGTGTCTATCAGCAATACAAGTCTATCAACGATAGTTTTGCTATATTTGCAATTTTTTTTAAATGTTGCTATATCCTTAATTATTATTCCTAAAATAGCCATCAATTACAATTACTCTTAAAAATTAACTAATAAACATAATTTCCAAATCAATACTAAAAATAAGTATTTAAAATTAAAAATATGAATCCTAAAAATTTAGAGACCAAATTAACATAAAACTCAAATTTCAAAGTTAAAATTATAATACTTTAAAATCTAAGAAATATATATATATATTATAAGTAAGATTGTTACTTGTAACCATTGAAGTCGTTAGTAATTGTAATATGTTCCTAGTCTGTTCTAAAAAAAATTTATATTACAGTGGCAACAACCATTGTAAATAGTGTTATAAATATCACTCTTTTTTCCAATCTTATTCAATAATATATATATTTTGAATCATTAAACATGTGCAAAATAACATCTAAACTAGGTTAACCCATTTTTTTTAGTACACAATCCTAGTACAAAACCTAAGAACTAAATTAAATGATAATACAAATTAAGAACTATATATTTGAAATTTAGAGAAAGAAATTCCTTAAATAAATAAATAAATTGAGAAACCCTCAAAATTAGCCACAAGAGCATTGAACAGTATAGTTAGAGAGGGCAGGGGTAGTATCGAGATTTCAGATGGAAATAGAAAAGAAATGAATAGTTTATAGGTAGCGAATGGGGAAGAAGCACGTGAAAACGAGAAAGAAAGAAAGAAGTGGCAATGTGTATAAATAGAAAGGGTATGATTAATAGGTTGGAATGGAGGAGGCAAACTAAAAAGGCCCTGCAGCCATAAAAACCCTACTTTCAAATTAAAGATCAGTTAAGAAAGAAGAGAGTGATCAATTAGCATAGCATATATCATATTACAAAAGGGAAATGGGAAGGAGCCCTTGTTGTGATGAAAGTGGCCTTAAGAAAGGCCCTTGGACTCCTGAAGAAGACCAAAAGCTCATCAAACATATCAAAAATCATGGCCATGGCAGCTGGAGAGCCCTCCCCAAACTCGCGGGTATGTATCAAATACTCTCTTATTTCTTTCTTTCGAGTAATCGTTCAAAAGAAAAAAAAAAAAAATATCTCTCTTACATCTAACGGATTAATCAACCATTTGTAGGGCTAAATAGATGTGGAAAGAGTTGCAGATTGAGATGGACAAACTACTTGAGGCCAGATATTAAGAGAGGAAAATTTTCTCAAGAAGAAGAGCAAACTATTCTCAATCTCCACTCTGTCCTTGGAAACAAGTAAGATTATTATTATGTTTTTTACAAACTAATTATATGTTTATATACTTGTGTGAGTAATACGTAAATTTAATGAATGAAGGTGGTCAGCAATTGCAAGTCATTTACCCGGACGAACAGACAATGAAATCAAGAATTTTTGGAATACTCATTTAAAGAAAAAGCTAATTCAAATGGGTTTTGATCCAATGACTCATCGTCCTCGAACCGACATATTTTCAAGTTTGCCACACATCATAGCGTTGGCCAGTCTTAAAGAGCTAATGGAGAATCCTTCATGGGAAGAACAAGCTTTGAGATTACAAGCTGAAGCTCTTCAAATGGCCAAGTGTCAATACCTTCAATACCTCCTCCAACCACCTTCATTAATTAGCAACAACAATAATCCTACTGAAATTGAAATTATGAATTTAATTAACTCTCTTTCTTCTCCTCTCTTTGAAAACCAAATCAATATCACCCAGAATAATAACAATATTAATCCTCCTCTCCAACCACTCGGTACTGACTCAGTGAGTCTTCTATTTTCCCATTTGCCAAGCTTGGAAGTAGTTCCCAGTAACAATACAAATACATATGAAACGACGCCGTTCATTGCTAAGGAAATGTGCTCCCAAAATAATGAAGTTTGTGATGCTAATAATAATTCTCCATGGCAACTGCCTTTTTCTTCAACCGCCCCCTCGCCTCCGTCGGTGGCACCGCGGATGAATATTATTAACGAAGGACCTTCTTCAAACAGTAATTATGGAGATGCATGCAGCAGTTCAAGCCTTGGCGTATCCTCTTCTTCCATTTGGCCGGACCACCTCCTCCTTGAAGATGCTTTGTTTCATGATATTCCTTCGCTTTAAAATCTTAAAATAAAAACAATACATATTATATTTAATGCTTTTTTTTTTCTTTTTTGGTAAGTATCTTGGTGCGTATATTTTATATTACACAACACCTGAGGATTTAATTTACATGCATATATATACATACATATATACGCTGCTTGTGTGTTCGTATTATGTAAAATTTTGTTTCTTCTCTGTGGAAAAAAATATCAGTTCATCAAATTGCTGATTGGAATTGAGCTGATCCATGTTTCTCTGATTAAGGGGAAAGAAAACGTATTGTGTTTTTGTTATATCATCTAGAAATGAAATTAAAGTTTCTTTTTTCCCGTTCTTTGTCTCTTAGTTTCAAAGACCCATTAATCAGTATTTAATCCATACTAATCATTCACCAAACTTAACCTGCAGCAGCTGACCTACTCTTTTTAATTTATTATATGTCAAAATTACTTCATCTTTTGCTTTTTCCTTGTTTTTTTTTTTTTTTTTTTTTTGTTTTTTTTTTTGTTTTAATATCTTTGAGTATCAAGACTAGAAATTAGATTTAAGAAAATTGAACATAAATTTGAAACTCCAATTTTAATAATGGTATTTTTTCTAGAAATGTTTGAAAGTAATATGGCAACTTTGTAGTGGTTCATTTTTTCAAAAAGAATAAGAATAGTAACCTGCATTGAGCTTGGGTTTTTTTTTTCCCGGGGAGTGAGTGAGCTTTTTGACAAAGGATATGAACAAACCAGTTATATTGGAGAGACGTGGAGAAGGACAGAGGAAATGCTTTGTATAATATTTAAAATTAAATTCTTGGTTGAAAATTCTTGAGAGATCTTCTTAATTAATTAAATAAATAAATAAATAAAGAGATGATTAGTATATAATATAATATTGGTCGGAAGTTTTGTTTGAGAGAGTTGACCAATGCATTTAATTTCTAATTCATGACGTAACTTTAGGATTTGCAATGATAAAAGAGGGACCCCATGTAGTTAGGAAACATGAGAAACTTTTTAGAATTTTTTCCTCACAAGAAAAACAACGACCCCTCTAAATTTCTCTCCACACATTGCTCTAACTCATTTGTTCTACATATTCCTAGTTTTTCAATGCTTTTATGGATAAAACTTTAATTTTAATTTCTTGGATAATTATGTAAATTCATATATGACTAGAGCTAGGTGTTAAGAATGTCAGTTTAGTTGAAATGTTTTGGTGCAACAAACATATCTAATATCGTTATCTAAAAGCTAGAATTATGTAAATATTTAGGGCTTTCACAACCTCGTATGAAAATCCAATTAGGAGATCAGTAACTCATATATTTTGTAAAGATTATGAACTCATACATCATTGAAAATGAGAATCCTTAAGATATGATGTTGCTTTGTTTTCATCCTTGTAAAAAAAATTGTTAAGAAAACAAGATTATAGGAGGTATACTGAAACATCTGAATTAGGTTGACAAAAACTTAACACGCTTATGTTATCTCTCCTCATCTTAATAGTAACATCATTTGATGATTAGATGAGACCAAATATATGATATCACAATTCATACAGCTCGAAGGAACATTTGTTCCAAAAATTGATTTAAAAAAGGGTGAATCTAGCTATAAAGATGCAAGAGGATCGTCCCACATTAAAATTAACACAAACAATTTAATTTATTGTCAATTAATTTTTGGAAGAAAGTGGACTATTGACTATTGTTTAAAGAAGAAAGTGGAAAGAAATAACTTTAAAAGAAGGAAAAGAAAAAGAAAAGGAAAAAATGGAAGTTATTTTGTTTTTGTTCATGTGGAGTAAATAATTGGGAAGTGGGATAGAGTCAAAGAACATAGAGGTGGCCAGCCTACAATTTGACTTTTAATAATGTTACATATAAATTCCTTAAGAAGAAAACTCGGTTTCCATTCATTTTATTTTATTTTTACTTATTATAATGTTTTGATCAATTACATTTGTTTTGAGCTCCTACTTAGTCTCTCAAGATTAGATACACATGAAAAACAGTAGAAAGGTAGCTGTGGTAATAAGCAATTTCTTTGAGTTTGAAATGTCAAAATGATTAAATACTAATGAAGTTAGCCTTAATTTAAATCATGTTAAATTTTGGTTACTTTTTCAAATGCTTCTAAACAACCTTTTCTTTTGGTAGTGTTATCGCATGAAGATTCTGTTCACATAATTATCATTTTTATATACACTTTTGCTTTTCAAAATGTTGATTTTCCCTTTCCTCATATAACGACTTTTTAAAGATTAATTGGTATTAATAATTTTAGAAAACCTGTTTAGGTTTTTTTGATAATTAATTTATTGACTGAACTAATAAACTTAATTTGCATAAATTAATTTAGAGGATGTTGGGATCTTTAATAGTTGAGTGTGGCTCCTTTAGGGTCTCTGTTAAAATATATAATAGTCGTGAGTAAGTGTTATTATAATCATCATTTTGCTAGACTAAAATGTTTACAACTTTGCACTTATAACAATGGAATTAACATTCTCTCCCATGTTTTCAATAACTTCATCCACAACCAAAATCTCAACAATCACCGTTAAATTTGATAAAGATGAATACTTGTTTGGGTTTAGTGGGCTCTGATACCATGTTAAATTTGATAGTATGGGGTTCCATCTCAAAACCAATTGGTTATGTGAGGAGTAGCCCACCTATCTTATTTGGAGTATGAGTCCCCTTGGTTTTTCCAATGTGGGACTCTCAACTTTTCCAACAAAGACCACATACACCTCCAACAATCTCAACTCTAACAATCAATCACTTGCAGTGACCACAACTCCAGCGAAAAATCACCTTTCACCTTTAGTTTTAATGACTAGCTCCAATAACTCCTTTTAATAGTCAACTTGGACGATTACCTTTAACAATCAGTTCAGGTAGTGTTCGATAGTCTTATTTTATAGTGATTTGACAATAATATAGAAACATTATTTCGAGTATAGAAAATTAAACAAACGTGTATATAAAAATACTTTTAAAACCAAATTATATAACATTTTGAAACATAATAAGGGACCCAAAGGAAAATTAAACCCATGACCTTGTAGGCAAATGTGTTTGTTTAGTTCATATAAAATGAAATCAAATAAAATTAAATAAATTCTCAAACTTATATAAACCATAAATTTATACATGTGTAATGGTTAAAATTAGGCCTAAAAAATGTACAAGGAAATTATTATTTTTGATAACTTTATCTAGCTCTAATGAAAGAAGAAAATACATTTGATATAAAGAATTCTTTTATAAGAAACCATCCCCATTTTAACAATCATGAAACTAATTAAGAACTAAAGGCAAAAATTCTAAAAACTTACAAGATTTGGGTTGAATAATTGTAATAATTAGATAAATTTGAGTACCCTAATTAATTTTCTTTTTATCTCTTATTGCAAATATATATTTTAATTCATGTTGAACTATGCACAAATTAAAAAAACAAGTTTGGTCCTTAAAAAATTAAGAAACAAGCTCGGTTAATTTATGTAGCAGACAAAACATGATATTAATTTAAGATACCATTACTTGTATAATAAAAAAGTTAATAGCAAAAAACCTATACTACTAAAATTAAATTAATCTCTAATGAAATTATTGTACCTACCTTCATATCCTTTGATCGATAATTGGGTTAATAATGAAGACATTTGATTATTAATATGATAATGTAAAGTAAAAATTGTATGTGAATCCTGGGCTACTTGAAATATAAAAATATACATAAATTTCACAAGTCTAATCCCCCCCTTTTTTTTCCACACAACAATGGTAGAAACTTGAATCCTAAAGTCCAGAATTAAAATTTTTTATAATGCATTTTATATTCGATTAACTTTTAGGTATTTTAATTTTCAAATGATATATTTGTCTGACCATTTGGTACTATTATTTTAAAACTTGTCAATTTCCTAATTCAAGTGTCCATAAAAATTATTTAAGATGACAAAAATTTATGTTATTCATTTTACCCTCCGCTTGCAATCATCAATTATTATGTTTTGGTGGCTTGATTTTATCAATTATCATATATTAATGTAATAATGTTGATATTGGGAGAGAAGCTTGGAACTAATATTGTAAAATTTGAATCTATCGTTCTTGCTAACTGGAAAGCCCCCCAACAAGTATAAAACCACAAACCCTAAACCCTAATAACATTCATACAATATTGGTTTGGTGGCACTAATTAAAAGTTTTATATAAATTTCTGAAAATACAAACAAAAGCTCTTTCTTTTTTCTACAAAATCCCTAATCTTTCACAAGGGTTTCTCAAACTATAACAACAAAAGCACAATGCTCAAATACTATGAACTAAGACCCAATGGACCTATTACATCTGAATTATACAAACAATAACTAAGATATATAATACAAAATGTAATTATGTCAATATTAACTAATTTTCATTAATAATGTCTATTTGTGTTGATTTGAATGAATAAAATGTTTCTCATTTCCTTTCCATGGTAATTACAAGGTAACTACCTTGGGGAGATGTTTGAGAGAAGATCACATATTTTAGTATTAAATAGAAAACAAAACATGAATATAGTTCAAGTAAAAATGAATATTTTCTCCAACGACTTATTATATAATGCCAAAATTATAGAACCTAATCCACTTCTCTTTCTCATGAAACAATACATGGGGACTCGCAATGCTAAAAGGCACAGCAATTGACTTTTACCTAAAAATCAATTATATCATTCTATTTATTGATATAACATCTACCTATCTAAAATATAACTCATTAGGAATAAAGAATTTTATAGCTATACAATAAATTAAGGGATCATGTTCATCAAAAACTGATATAGTTAAATTCAAAATATTTTAATTGGCCTCTTGTAAATTTAGGTATGGTTGCAGCAGATAAGACACCAACTAATCATTCTACAAAAAGTTGTGAAAACATCTCATCCATCGTATCAACTTGAACCCAACTATCGTATTCTGAAATGGGCCCATGAGAGAATTGGATCACAACCGAACCTAACAACTTTGGAGGCGCTCCACTTTGACAATCCTGGGCTTTGCCCATGTAAGATGGGCCCATTATATATCATTTTTTTTTCTTCCTTTTGTACTTAATTATAAATTTTTTTTTGACCATATACTACATTTCACATAAAAAATGAAGGCTTTTATTCTACTTTTAAAAAATTAGGTATATTTTCGTTTATCATTTGTTAATTTATTCTTTTAACTTTAGTAATTGGAATTTTGTGACATTTCAAAAATCAATTATAGGTTTGAAAATTTGAAATTCATTACTATAAAATTAATTTCAATTAAAAATATAACTATATTAATAACCCTTTATTTTACTTTATTTAAAAAATTTACTTTGACTTTAACTAATTTAATTATGGACATTAAAAAATCTATGTAATATTTACATTGCAAGGTAGTTTGGGAAATTGTTGTTCCCTAGTTATAAAGTGAATTTTAGTATTAGTAGCTCAAATAAGATATATGCATTAGAAAATGATGGATAAATGGGTATGTAAAAGCTTTTCCCTTATATCCCTACAATACACTCCTACGAAATAGTATTAGTAGTAGTAGTACGGACGTAAATGGGTTGAATTGGAAAGATTTTTTTTTTGGATCAATCCAAAATTTTGAGTTAGTCAAATTAACCGCTCAAATAAGATCTTCAACTCAACTCAATTCAACCTTCAAAATTTAAATTGGGTTGGGTTGTCGGATTATTTATTTTCTTTTCTTTTCTTTTTTAAAATATATTATTGATCAATTCAACATGAACATAAATTAGGGGGAAAGGATCTTATTAGAAAATGGGCTTCTAATCTAAAATTTTAAATATAACATTAAATGGGTAACACAAAGTCCATGTTATATCTAGATGAAAATAGTTTTGTGTGGTCACTACGTTGAAAACAAAAACAAAATTCAAGCGTAGTTGTCCAAACTTGACCATCCAAATGGAGAGTGACAACAAAACCATGTGTGTGATGATAAAGTTATATTATCACTACCAACACACATCGGAAGCTCCTTTCATACATATCACATTTGTCAATCCTAAATCTTTTCATTTAGGATAATTTCTACCTCTCGTGTCTCAAAATACATTTTTTCTTTTGCTATGGACCAAAAGCTCAAAATCATTTCCAACAATCCAACTATATATTACTTTTGATATTTTAATTGAAATTTATATTTCTAAATCAATTACGTAAATTAAAATAATACCTCAAAATAATTTCGAGAAGTAATTATTGTTCACAAAGATTAATAAATAAAAATACGAAGAGACAATTATATGTATAATATAATATAACATAAAGGTAGGTAGGTAGAATTAAATTTATAAGAACCACAAGAGCAATTCACGTTGATACAAAAGGTTTTAGGAAGAGAAAAATATTGTTTTAGCACGAATGAATCACTTTGGAAAAAGTTGAGATGCGTGTGTCACACACTGGAATTCACGTTGATAGGCAAAGGATACCACATCCAATTCCAAATAATAAAAACCACCTTTTCAAATGCCTAACACTCTTGTTTTCTTAAAAAAAAAATAACATCTTCCAAAATACTCTTCTCTTTTGTTAATTAATTTCGAAATAGAACCTCATGGTATCATATATGATATCATAATCCACCGATGAGAATTGATAAATTCAAAAGAAAAAATAATCTATGAAAGAGAAAAAACAAAATTTTAAGAGACATATCGAGAATCACACATTAGAACTAAGAAATTTAATACTATCAAATAACACGAAATATTTACTATTTGACATGTAATCAAATGATATGTTAGTCTATTCTTTATTTATCTTGTACATTCAATATCATTCTTAAATTTTAAGTGTATATCAAACAATAAATGAGAGTCAAACTATTTTGTAGTTTCATTTTTTAAAACTACACGAAAAACTATATTCAGATTAAAACAGTTTGTAAAATATAACAATTTTTTTAAAAATAAACTACAAAAAAATATTTTGATAAATTTTATTATATATTATAAATGGTTTAAAGATTTACTATATTTTAAAATGTGTCCATGATAGATCTACTTTTAGAAACAGTAAATCTCACATTAATTTTAATGAACAGTAAAAGTATTTGGTATGGAGAAATTTCCAATCTCTTGTCCCTATCAGTTCTTTTTCTTTTCTTTTTTGTCATTGTGTATTTTGTCATTGCATGCGTCATTCCTATACTTCTTACCAACAACGCAGCCCTCCGCCACCATGCCCCACCTCTCGCCGCCGACCCCGCCGCCTCTCAGCTTTCTCCAATCCCCAGGATTCTTCTCTACATATTCCTTCGTTTTCATTATTTTTTTTCATTACTAAACATAGTGTAAGATTTTCATCCAAATCTGTCCTTTGAAATCTCAATGGACAATTTCGATCATGATTTCCTCATCTTGAAACTAATTTCACAAATTACAACATTTCAACAAAATTTTGATTTCTTTTAATTAACTATGATAGGACGATGAATACATACAATTCTATAGTTTTACACTCAAATGTCACATTTTCCCTAAAGGATTAAGCCTTTTTGTTTGCTTTTCTACCCTCAATTTTTAGCTTTATTTTTTATCAAAAACTTTAGCTTCTAAAATAATTGATTTTTATAAAATAATTTTATAGAAAAAGAGAATGGTGGTAAATGACAAAATTATTAAAAATATTTAAAAAAAAAAAAAATCATATTAGACTTGTGTCATAGTCATTACCATTTTTTGTAAATATTTATTTTGTTATATTTTAAAATATAAAAAAATAACCTATATTTATTTTTAACATCATTCAAAGATTAATTTTTTTAAATATTATATTATATTGTAGTTGTGTTTTTCCATTTGTTTTTAAATTTTTTTATCTCGTATCAACGTTTACACGTATATTTACATTGACATTTAAATATTGGCTTTTCTTTTCTTTAGAAATTGTCATTATTATACAATTTTGACCCATTTTAAGACTTTTTGTGTTTATCATTTTTTTGAAAAATAAAAATTCACAATATAAATCTTAATTACTTTAAGATGATCTTTTTATTCACCGACTATTTTTTTTTAAATGTATATTTTCTATACATTTACGTTTGCATTTATTAGAGAAAAAAAATTTTGTTTTTCAAAATATCGTTTTCATTTAAATTTATTGGATATAACAGCTATTTAAAATAAATTTAAAATTTTTTCAAAAATTATTTTGTATAATTATCCTGCATTCTAAATTTGTTCACTGATTACTTATTTTTTAAATTAAAAGTTTGAAAAGTTAAACCTAATTCATTAAAATGTCGCTGAACACCCAATGAAATAATGAGGTAAAATTGTATTATTTATGAAAAAAATGACCATTGTATTATTTATGAAAAAAAATGACTTTCTCCCTCTTTTTTTTACTATTTTGATAATTATCCATTGAGTTTCAAAATGAGTTTCAATTGGTTGGAGTGATTTTTCGACCAAATTGTCACTATACCAATTATAGTTGGTTTAGTAAATGTTCAAACCGATTCCAATCATAAAAAAAAATGTACAAATCGATTATTAGTTGGTTTATGTCTTCTAAATTTTTGAAAAATATGAGTTTAGATCGGTTTAACCTTCTTTATTCCTGATGGACTGTTTTTGATTGAGTTGATTTTGGTCCATGGGGTTGATTTTTTGATTTATTGCGTTAATGTGTAATTAAAGTTTAATAAGAAGATGAAGAAATTGGAACTATATATTCATGGGGCACCGGGCAGGTGCGGCAGTTTCCAAAACAACTCTAGGAGAACCACTAAATAGGGAGGGGGAAATCGTGGGAATAAGAAGACGAAAAAGTCCGAATGCATCGCTACGGGCAGTTGGGCACGTTCTACTTGCCTTTTCCAATTATATCAATGTCTTCTTTTTTCTTTTAATTCACATATCAATGTGTTAAGTACCTATTTATTATTTATATATATATAATACTCATGAACTTTGTTTTTTATTTTTTTAAAACATTCTAAACTATTATCTTGACTTTGCATTAATACTTTTAAACTGCGCCTAGCAATCTTTTAGGACTACTTGTTTCATGAATTTGTAAACCCATATTTAATTTCTTCAATTGTTTCATGGACATCATTTCAGATCAAGGATGAAAAAAATATCATCTACTTTAACTCTACCTCTACCGTGTCAAAACATTTTGACCACTTTTTTTTAATTAATGATAGTTTTTAAAAGTTTATAGAAGGTCAATGTAATATTAAAACATTCCAATGAATAAACAAATGACAAAATTCGAAAGATTTATGAAAATTTTAAATACAATATCAAAACTTTTAAATGAATATCGGTAACTTTTGAAACATATACAAAGTATGAAAAGTGAAAGCATGTCTTACTTTTTTTTAAAAAAAGAAAAATCAATACATTAAATTTAGTTTGAGTATTAATTATTTTTAAGAAAAAATCACTAACCTATAAATACATTATTTGTTTTGAATGCAATCTTCATCCAACTCTTAAAACGTGTATTGACTACTAAAGTGAGATAATGACTCACACATGTAATATAAACTTTTGGAAAAGAAAATAAGGGCATGTTTTGCATTTAATTTTCATATAGCCTCTAAATTTTTAAATAATACATTTTAGTTTTTTATTTTTAAGTTTGATTTTAATTTAGTTCTCAAAATTCAAAATTCAAAGTGTTATAATCTTATCATTTTCAGATTTTCAATAACATCAACTTTTTACTGGATAATAGTGGCTTTAAGTTTGTAGTGTTAATACCTAGTAGTCAATTTAAAATAATTATAATTAATTAAGTTAAAATATTTTTAAATTTAATTTTAAAACTTCATTTCATAATTAATTTGAATTAGTTATTATATTGGTTAGGGTTGAGTACTTAGTAAACTGAAAATCTTGAAACAGGACAAAGTTATAACAACAATAAAATTTTAAATATAATTTTGTAGAATTTTATAATACAAAACCTACAACCTAAATTGAAATCAAGGTTTAATGACTACAAGTGCACTTACAAGTGCAACAATTTAGAAGATGCTAATCAAATAAAAAATAGACTCAAAATCTAGTAATCAAAAATATATTTTTCATAAACATTCTAAAATAAACAACATTTAAAGGGTGTACAATATAGACAAAGTTAAAATACTATTTCAATTTTGTTGTTTTTATTTAATTTAACAATCGTAGGGTGGTATATTGAACTAGTTCATCTACTCAGGTAATCAAATTCAATATTATTCAATATTTATTGATATTAATTAAATAATAGCAATAATTTAATATATGAGAAAGTAAAAAAAGTTTATTTTAGTTTAGCTTCTGTTATGCCGAATCCTATGTATTAATAATATGGGGCCAGATTGCAATTCAAAAGAATGAAATGAAGAAAATTTGGAAAAGTAATTTGGTTTGACGAGTAAACGAAGCTAACCCTTATTGTAATCCGTCTCTAAAGTTTGGTTCCATTTCCACATGGGACCGCCCCCACACACGTAGACCTAGTTTTCAATTAACAGGCCAAGGGCCAAGTTCATCGATATACGTTCTAACCAAAACGACGTCATTTCGAACCCATTTCCTCAAGTCGAGTGAGTCCAGCGTTCAAGTCAAATCCTTCTCCAAACCAATTAAATTCATCTCCTTCTTCACTTCTCTTCTCACACCTTCCTGCCCCCCTTTTTGCTGTATCTCCGCTCTCAATCCCCATGAATCCTCCCACTTTTCCTATCAAATTTTCCGGCGATCCACTTCCGACCACCACTATCATCGGAAGCGGGGACCCACGGATTCCCTTACAAAACCTCTCAACCATCCGTTCCAGAATGGATGCTCTCCAAGTCTTCCTTTCCCATAACATCGACACAGAAGTTCGTATCAGTAATCAGCAGATGCATGCCGTTTCATCTGAAATCTTCACCGCAATCCAACAGATCATTGTCAACGGCGCCGCTCTTCTAACCTGCGCCCAATCGAAAACCCCGACTCCCCCGGATTTGACGGCTTCAGCAACTCGAACTCATCCGAATCCTGTAACAGATAAATCAATGGCGGAGCTGAAGGTGGAGGGTGTAGATGAGATTGCAATAACCGAATCTGAAGAATTTGACCCAGATTGGGAAATAGTGGAGCTGGATGCGATGGAATTGCTAGCGGAACACATCCATTTCTGTGAAATCTGCGGGAAAGGGTTCAAGCGAGACGCGAATTTACGGATGCATATGCGGGCCCATGGGAATCAATTCAAGACCCCAGAGGCTTTGGCTAAGCCGTTGGATGTTGTTGGAGCGGACCACAGAGCGAAACGCACGCGATTCTCCTGCCCTTACGACGGTTGTGTAAGGAACAAAATGCACAAGAAATTTAGGGCACTGAAATCCTTGATTTGCGTGAAGAATCACTTCAAGCGTAGCCACTGCCCTAAGATGTTCTCTTGTAATCGTTGCAACAAGAAGAGTTTCTCTGTAATGGCGGATTTGAAAAGCCATTTGAAGCACTGCGGTGAGTCCAAGTGGCGGTGTTCTTGTGGAACCACCTTCTCCCGTAAGGATAAGTTGTTTGGTCATATGGCGTTGTTCGAAGGCCACATGCCGGCAGTTCCGGATGACGCTTGTCCCACGTCGGCGACGACGATGGTTGAAGATGGAGACAGTAATCAGATTTCGAAGGATGTTAATCTCCAAAACGGGTCCAATGGTTCGTCGGATGATGGATCTTTTGAGTCGTTTCTTAATGGGTTTGGTTTGATTGAGAATCAAAGTTTAGAAGAGGTGCTGGGATTTCCTAATGATTTCGATTCGGAATCAGAATGGAAATTTTGTGGTTTTTGATGTTAGTATCTGTCTGTACATGTGGAAAATTCTTTGCATAGATATTGGTACTCTTTATCAGTTTGAATTTAATTCATTTACCTCTTCATTGCTATTAGATTTGGAAAGTGTTTATGAGTTTGAATTTGATTAATTTACCCCATCTCCCTTATTACTATTAGATTTGTGGATTCAAACTTGATTGTTGGAATTATTACTCTGTCTGAAAATTACAAATGGTAATAACTAAATAGTCATTGAAGCATTAAAGATTATTATTGGGTTGAGATGATCTGTCGATAAGACAGGAAATTGCTAAGAAGCTCTCTATCTCTCAGCTCAAGTCTGAAGTCATTGTTCAATTAGAAAGAAAAATAATTAAATAATAAGGTGCATTTTAGACTATACTATATATTTGTTTTTATTACATATCATCCATTTAATCATAGTTTTGTCTCGTACTTCTCACTTTATTTTTTGATCTATATATTACATATCATCCATTTAATCAAAGGGTTGATAATCATAGAAGGGTTTATTACATATCATCCATGAATTTCTATTACTGATATTGTTTCAGTTTTTTATATACATATATTATATAAATAGTTTAAAGTTAGAGAAGGATTCGAGCTCTTCTTATGTCTATATTAAATCCATCAATGACTTTCTTCCTCCTTTCTCATTTTCGCATTTTTTCTTTGTCATTTTTTCTTCCCCTCTTTTGCTATTTCCATGATTTTTTAAAATAAATTCATTCCCTATCCTCCATCTTCTAGAAAAATTTCCAATATAAAAACCAAACTTATTGTGTTGAAGGATTATAGTTACATGTCATTTTCTTCCGAATGCAAAACCTATTATTATGAAAACTATTATGAATAACACGGATGTGTTACTGATTACACATGCTTGAACGACTCATTTTCATTACTAACAAGTAAACATTTTTAAACATACACTACTATGATTAATTTTCAAGTTTGTGTTTAAAATTTTCTCAAACTAAAAAAAAAAACCACTTTCAAATCTGAGCAAATCTATTTGCCTAAAAAACTGGATCTAAACTTTTTACACTCCACACAACTGACCATGTGGTTTACTTAGGCTTATAAGTATACTTTGAGCTGCATATAAGTATATAAATATTTTACATAGATAGAGTGACAGATCCAGAAATTTTATATAGAGGCTTCAAACACTATATAATAAACATACAAAACAAATTTAAAAAAATATCTCAAAATATTGTTGAGAGAATGGAATTTAGGTTTTTGAGGAAGAAATTTGATATTTGGCAAGAATCGAACTCTTAACACCTATAGTGGTTTTGCAATGGAGGCACACCCATTACTACATCCGAACCATAATTTGACACTTGAATTAATATTAAAATACAAAAATCAATAATTTGAAAAACACGTGTCCCTTGACCTCTTAATAAATCCGTCTCTACATAGGTGATGTATGGTGATGTTAGCATTAAAATGAAAAGAAGAAGATATTTACATACAAGGTAAAAAGATATTTGAGGAAGACAGATTGTTTAACTTAATACAAGAAAAGTGACATTTAATTTAGTCGAGGTTAGCAAGTAGCTAGCTAGCAACTACTCAAAACCATGAGCAGTTTGTGTAGGAATGGATAGTGGAGTTCTCACGAGAATCACAACCAATAATAACTATATCTGCTCCAACAACACAAGGTACTTTTAATTTTTCCATTTCAACATTTCAATTCAATTACCTAAAAAAAGTGCAAAAGAGATCATGGCATCACTTCTTGCATCACCAACACACACATATAAACAGAAAAAACCAGCTTTGCATCAAATCCCGCCACTTGATTTCATAAAAAAAAACAGATAGAGTCATGTAAAATTTTATATCACAAAACTTGTGATTTTTGTGAAACCCGTGATAAGCTTAACTAAAACTTGCGCCAAAACTAGATATATAAATAAGGCCATTTCCCTCTCTTTCCTTCCAGAACATATTAATCACCAAATTAATTAACTACATAATATCTATCATGTCATCGGTGTCTTTGGAAGCTTTCGCAATGGCCGGAATGGAGTACTCCGGCGAGTGGGGGATAGACGTTGAGGAATGGGAAAGCCAGGACTTGGATTACTGCCCTCCGCCGTATCTACTGGCGGAAGGACGAGTTAACGATAACGACAAAGCGTCGGATCAACAACCTCCAAGTCTTTCTGAGCCTCCCTCGCAGGCTTGCCGTTCATGTTGATGATATATATATATGCTACCTTTAATTTTACCATAACTCATCTCCCAGTTTTTTTTTTTTTTTTTTTTTTTTTTTAAATTTAGATCTTGTATTCAACCACGAACAACCCCATGGAAGGAGGTTTAGATTTTGAATATAATATATAAATATATATTGTAATCTAATTAATTTTCCTCATCTTGCTTCCTATTGCTTTCGTGCGTACCGTGATTAGACGACCTTCACGAAAATTTCTATTCTTTTTAATTTTTTCCCCATATTCAGGGAATCGAATGGTTTTTTTGACGGATATCCATTTAAGATATGTTTTTGATAACTATCTTTTTATATTATATGATCAAACGGATAGAATACTAAACAAATACATACTCTTACATATATATGCTTTCAATGTTTCCGAGTTCTAAATCTAAAAAGAATGAAAGGTCAAAATATCATTTTAGTTGGTTTCTTTTTTACTCATCTTTAAATTTAGTCTTAATGATTAGTTTATAATTAGTCTTTTTCTAAAAGATATTTTTTTTTTCAAAATTAGAAAAAAAAAAAACTATTTATTATATAGTTGTAAATAGTTTGTCAAATTTTGTATTTTTGACAATTATCTTAAAAAAATCCCTTAATTAAATCCCTTGGGTTTTAAAACATTGATATACATTAACTCTAATATTATGGGACACAATTTATTGTTTTATTTCATAAATTCATGATTTTTTTTTATCAAATATGGTCAATCTTGGATTGGGAATCAGATGAAATTTCTTTTATATTGGTGTAGAGTACAATAGATATATGAGGTTCCTCCCTACTTTCTATTGTCTTCCAAACCTGTTTGGGAGTCGCATGAAAAAAGAAAAATACCCTAATGTGTAAACACTTATTGGTGTTACTATTAAAATGTTTATATTTTTAATTTTGAAATATAATTGACTTTGTATAAACATATTTGCAAAAAAAGATATTAATTGTTTAGAATACGTTTAAGTAAATTTAGATGATAAACAAATAGGTTTTTTTTTAATAAAAAAAAATCTTAACACAGAAGAAAAAACGAGAGTCATACGTAGGATATTATATTTAAAGATACATTCGCCTTTTCGCATCAATTTTCACCCATCGCATAAAAAACATACAAAAAACTTCATTTGTGAACTCGATATAGGAAGAAGGTTCAATTTTAATTGGAAAGAAAATAATATTGTAAGTGCTTGAACACATGACCTCCCTATACTACTAGTCCATTAATCCACAAATTTTAGATAAATACAAATTTTGTCACATATTATCTAACGCAAAAACAAATGCTAGTAGAATTATTTTCTAAATACATCGATAAGAAACTATTTAAAAGTTTGAAAGTTTTTAAAATATGTTAGGAAAACAAAAAAAATGTTGTTTAAAATATAACATATTTTAGTCTTTTGAACGTAGTACACTCATCGGCTAGAAACCAAAAGAATAAAGTACATTGTCACAAAATTGTTATTTAAAGGCCATCTCAAAAGAATGTAAGGTGTGATAACATTTTTTTTTTTGTGTATTTACTACAACAAAAATGGTCTACGACGACAGTTATTTTTTGTCACGAATAAAATCCGTGACAGTTATTTACAGTCATAGTATCGGGAGTCATGGAAAGTCATTTCATGACAATTTTCGAAAACTGTCGCAATAAGTTTTTTTATGACAGAAAATAAATGTCGTTAATTACTATTTTATGACAACAAATAACTGTCATCATTTGCGTATTAACGACAGTTAAAAAAATGTCGCAAATTCGTTTATTATGACATTTTTTAAATGTCAAGGATAAGTTAATCATGACAGTTTTTTTTAAAATAAATGTCATCTTTTCGAAATTGACGATATTTTTTTCCTGTCAAATTTAGGTCAATCGTGACAGTTTTGTTAGAAAATTAAATGTCATTGTTTTGCTATTGACGACATTTTTTTCCTGTCAAATATAGGGCAATCATGACAGTTTTTTTTATAACAAAAATGTCATTGTTTTAATATTGACGACAATTATGGAGTGTAACGAATTCATATATTATGACATTTATTTCCTATTGCAAATTTCTCAATTACTACTGTTTTTTCCTATTCTCCTTGTCGCTCCACCATTACATGAACCATTTGAATGACAATCATGTTATAATACATAACACCCGTATAGAAACAAATGGTCGACACTTTAATATATATACGCTATAATACACTTTATAATATTCGTACATTTCTAATCAAGTTTGAACAATTTACAAGTATGGAATTACAGCCCTTAATCAAAACCAGTGTAAATACCATCATTATACATATAACGTGATTTCCTGTATAAGCATAAACAACCAACCGGTAATCCTTCACCTCCAAAAATATTCTTTGTTCCTACAGTTTCCCGCATTCCTGATGTACTACTTGTTTCCTGTTGTTGCGAACTTACCTTGAAAAATAAGATAGAAAATGAGATAATATTCCTGAAGAACGATACTCCGCGTATAGTCAAATGACAAATGGAAAAGAAGAAAAATATATGACACCTATTGGATGATATTATTTATTATAGTTCATTTCACAACTCTACCCATGTTTTAAGTTGTACTAAAAGAAAATTATCTTATCTGAAAGAAAATTATTACTAAAAGAAAATTATTATCAATATCATTATTTATCTTATCTGGATGTCAAATAAAAAGGACCCAACCTAAGGGGAAGTCGACCCCAGCTATGCTTTCCATGAAAAGCTCTACTTTCAAACTATACCTATGTATTATTGCATTGCGTTGCATTTTGTTTTGGAATTTGGACCTCTCTTTCTTACAGTTTTTTATCTCATTTCAATATATATATGTATATATATATATTTCCAAATCAAAACAAGGCACTACCCGAAGAATTTCTTGGTTCTAAGGACCCTTTCTGTGATATGTCTCTCACTAAGTTATAGAGAGAGAAAAGGGTATCACCTAATGTTACATGTTACATGTTTTGAACTTAAGAATGTTACATGTTCGAGCAAAAACTCACATTTACTGAACTTAGCATATAGTTTCATATCACCTAATGTTTGCAACACTATTATGAGATGCTTATCATGCTTTTACCTCTCCTTAGAACAAACCAATAGTGTCATCAATGCTTATTTCCATTTTTAAAAAAATAGAAGCGAAACTCAATGGGTATTTAAAATTCTTCAAGGACCCGAACTAAATCCATTGGATCTTACCTCCAAATTCAAGGTTAGGGCGACACGGTCTAGTAAAAGCCAATCACTAGTGAGGTTCTGATCGACCACGAAGATGACACGTAGTTAGTGCAGCGACAGCTATAACTCGGATTCGGTGTGCAAAGGGTAAATTAGGTAAAGTTTTATTTTAAAAATTAGATAATACAAAACATTTAATATATCCAAAACAACCTCAAACAGTTTCAAATAATACAAAACATACTTCCAAACATAATTTCAAACATTCACCCAACTGCATTAGTCAAATTCATATTTTGGATAGGATGTGGAAGCTAGTTACCTCAATTGACTATCCTACAATTCTCCATCATAAATCCACTTGGGCAAATATCAACTTACTCGAAGTCTAAAGAATCCATAAAAATTTAGAAATAGAACTCAATTTGAAGACCTTAATTGAAATTGAGAGTGTTTAAAAGGATAATCTTACCCAAAATCAACCAAAACTAACCATAGACCTAAGTCGATCAGTCCAAGCTAGTCTAAAACTACAAACTGCAAGCCTTCACAGGTTAAAAACTAATCTAACACACTTTAATCTATTCTAAAACAGTTCAAAACATGTAGTCGAATACTTCAAAATTCACCCAAACATAACAACTAAATGGCTTAAACGGTTCAGCATATCATTCAAATATTTCATTCCAATTCTAAATGGAAAATAGAACAAATATACTTACTGACTCTTACCCAAAAGAACTCCAAACCTTGTTGGACGACATTCAAGAAAATTCAAAATTGCAGATCTGATCCTTAGACGTTATGGGTAGACTGATTTAAGACCAATGGGAGTGTGGGTAACAGTTGAAAGTATACCCCCAAGCCAAAAACGCTGGTATGACAGAACTATATCAAATTCTTGAAATAGAAACTCAAATTTTCTTTTTCTTATTCCATTCCTAGATGGTGAAGTACCATGAATAAGAAATGAGAATCGTTTTATTATATTTATGAGTTCATAGTTCAATTTCTAGGATTTTTATGAGTTTGAGAATCATTTAAAAAGTTTTGTAATGTAAGGAATTATCGAACCTCAAAGAGAGAGGGAGATTTTGAAACAATCGGGGATTCCTGAAATGTAAAGGCAATGTAGCAATGAAGAAAATATCACAACAATCCAATTTATGTTCTTCACTTGTAACGAAAGCTTGTCCAAACCCCTCCACATCCCCTTCTCTCTACCATAGCTTTTTCTTCTTTTCAATCGAAAGTTGGAACAATTTCTGCGTTTCCATCTTCATTCTCTCCATCAACGCTCACTCCATTCTTCACCAACTGTAATTAATTTCACCAATTATTTTCATATTCCTGTTATTAATTAAACACATAGAAACAAAGAGAGAGGAGATATTATAAACCTGAAAGAATCCCCAATTTTTGCAAGCAGACTGAAGGCGAGACAATTCAGAGTCCATTGTATCATCGGAGCGGAAGTTGGAGATGCAATCACAGGGATTTGGACACGAGGGGCGGTGGCGGTGACGGAATCGGGCGTTGTCCGGAGATGGCCTTCTTCGCATTTGGAGATAGCTTCTTCACGTGAGTGAGGATTTTTGATTTGGGGAAAATTTTGATTTGAGAAAATATGTTCATTTGGGGAAAAATCTTAATTAACCTTAATTTTCATTTTCATTTAAATTTAATTGATTAAAATTAAAAAATTATTTCAAGTATCTTCTATGACATTAAATAACTGTCGCGAAAAGTATTATCCGAAAAATTCCTCATTTTCCCGCCGAAAACGCATTTTTTCACCTTTTGTGACAGTTTTTTTTTCTCCCTCCATTTGTGATATAAAGAACTGTCATAGTAGAGAGTTTTTCTTGTAGTGATTATATATAGTTTCAAGTCTAAGTTGTATGGTTACTTTTGAGTTATTTTCACTTGATTCATTTAAATTAAGCTTGAATTAGTTGATGATTCTTCTCCAAAGATTCCAATAAAGTAACAAAAAAAAGTTGATGGTAAAAATTCACATTCACATCAATTAAGTTGGTATTTAATTATCACGTTTCTCTTTAATTTATCTTGATCATTGCATTTAAATCATAAAAAATATGCAAAAAAACAACCCATAAAGATAGACACACTAAAAAATTAAAAAGATTATTTGACTCTTCAAATGTCGGAGGAGCCAAGTTTATTTTCATTTCAATTGTTTGTGATTATTGATGATTGTGTTTAATAGTCTTGAAGATAAAATTTGAGAATATGAGTTGAAATGTTGCTCTAAAGTTTATAGGAAATTTAATTTAAATTAGAATTCTTATTAAAGAAAAAATCGAGATGCATCCATATCTTTTGTGTAACTCAAGTTGCACCGTAGTATGAGAATTTGATTTCTTTCAACACATATATTTGAAGGTTTTTTAATGTGTGTGATAAAAAGGAAAAGAAGGAGCTAGGTTTGCTTGAACAAACTTGGAGGGAGGTTCTTGTTGATCAGCTAGGTTGGCTTGAACATCCAAGGTTGGTGACCATGTGAGCCTAATGTACTTTGAAAGGGGTGCCCAGCCTAAGGTCAGTCCCACGTGGCAAAGCCTACGTCATACTTTGGGACAGTGGGGGCCAAGGTTCGCACGGCCGTTACTAGTTTAACTTAATCATTGTTGCTTCCTTTTGTCAATTTGTTCTTCATGTACCTTCAACTTGTTTCTTTGTATTTGTATACATAAATGCATATTTATATTCAACTCCATAAATGTAAATGTACATATATATATATATATATCTTTTACTTAATTCTAAAAAAATAGAAAAGATGAAAGATGAAATGTGGCACAGTGGCAGCATTTTATTGGGACCCAGATTGGAATGGTTAGATCTGACGTTAAAACTTGAAAGAGTATTTAATTGCTGAATTATCAGAAAATAAATTTCTTTATTTTAATTAATTAAGATCTAATATTGGGAAGAACTTTGGGCCTGGCCCGTAGCAAAAACAAAAGCATAATAGGAAGGGTTCCATTTTGTCCAAAAAGAAAATAAGATTGGCCAACGATTCCCATAGGTTTAACTATGTAATGTTGCATCTATCCCCCTTTTGTTTGCAAATACTAATACTAACAATAATTTAACTTTCTTTTTTACTCCATAACCGGTGTTACACAAAATAAATGGGTGCAACTCATTTTCACACGCAAAGCTATACCAGATAACTTTCAAATTCTAGATTGTAGTGAATACAAAAGAATTTTCAAATTCTGGGTTGTAGTGAATGTAGAAACTTTTCCTGTACCTATGAAATTTTTCTTTCAAAACAGTAGATTTTTTACGACACAACAATTGATTGCATTTGAAATTACTATACATTTGAGATGTTTGAGCAACCACAAAAGAAAAAAAAGACAACTTAACATTGAAGTCGTGTTATGATTTGCTTTTAACAATACTATCATATGATCATTCTCTCCGTACAACAATTGATTTATTCGACACTCGATCAGTTTTTGCAAGTTGAAAGTAAATTTTAAAAAATAAAGAAAAATATATTAATCTTTAGAGAAAAAAAAACTTGTATATAGCACCATTCGAACCCAAACAATGACTTTCTTTTACAAATTAGAGGACCACAAGTTCATATTTAAGTACAAACTATTAAATTTGAGTAGTTTCTTAAACTTGGTTCTTCTCTTTGCAATATTTAATAACATTTAGAAATAAGAATATAGACCATGGTTTGAATAGATTAATATATAAAGAACACGCTTCTTAAAAATTGAGAAACGAAGCTAAAGAAAACAAATAATTAAAAGAAAAAGTAGAATATTAGAGAGAGCTTAAATTAAAAACTATAGCATCATCATTCATTTACATAATATAACTCATGGCGTTGAACAAATTTTGATGCGTAGAATTTCAATTCTTCAATCTAAAAACTTAGAACTTAATTAAATGGATGACTGATTCATTTTAATAACAACTTTAATGACGTTGTTAATTAAATGCATGAAGAATTGGTGGTCTTTGAAACAGTAGAAAAACAATTTTATTATTGTTTGTTATAGAACAAACTAAATAGAGAGAGGACTAATATATTTATACAATTAGAAGAGTGATTGTTTAGTTTACAGCAAAATTATTATGAATCAAATAGTCAAAGTCAAACATTTGACCTGGAACCTTTGATTTACTCTTTTCTTTATCATTATGAATACAATCTCTTATGTCACTCTCTTTGGATTCATCTAAAACAATTAAATTAAAGCACCCATCTTCAATTTAAAAAAAATTAATTACTTTTATCAATAATACATTAACATCGTTTTTACTTATTCATAATTAAATTGATATATAAACCCTAACAAAATTTAATTGATGAATCACTCCAAAGATTTACGAATAGGATTGAAGTTGTTTGCTTTGTATTACCAGATATTATTATTATGATCATCTATGACAGATAATAAATAAAGAAACAACAAACACAACAAAATAAAACACGTTCCTTTATATTATCTCTAATGAATTACGTATTTTTTTTTAAAATAAACACGATATGATTTAAATTTTTACGTCTCACTCTTAAGGTGTTGAATTAAAAGTAAAAGTAACAATAAAAAGAGGAGAGGTGGCATTATTTTGAAAAATTGTATTATTAGATGAAAGGAAAAAAAGAGGAATAGGAGAATAAATATGGATATTAGATTAAAAAATTAATGACTATGACTCTCTTCTAGTCTTCTATCTGTGGTGTGTTTGTTCAAAGAAGTTGTTTTTAAATACAAATTTTATCAAATAAATATGCATCTTATTTTAGAATTTTTCATATTAATTAATCTCAATAGTTTGAAAATGTTAGGGGATGGTCATCAATATACCTATTTGACTTAGTTTTACATACAAAAATTTTGGAGTTGTAAACCAAAATGTAGAAAAAAAGGGTTATATTTCTGAAAAATAAAATAAAATATAATGGGGTGTGGTTTTTGTCCTATATAAACACCACTAAACTTTCTGCCGACTCCCACTCATTCCTACACTCTCAACACAAATTTCTATACTAACTTTCCTCAGCTTCCCCATATTGTATCTAAATTCCGTTTCCCACAAAGAAAAAAAGAAAACAAAAATTAGCAATTCAACTTTTGTTCCAGTTCTTCAATTGGGTTATTTTTGTACTCAAATTTTCCATAACAATGGGCGGCCAGTGTTTCAGTTACGGATCGATCATGGACGCTTGGTACCGTTCCTGTTTCTCCAGAGTTGGTCTTAAATCCGCCACTACCGATCTCGGCAACGGCACCGTCATGCACTGCTGGATTCCCAAAACCCGAAAAGAAACCAAACCCAATTTGGTTCTGATCCATGGCATGGGAGCAAACGCAATGTGGCAATGGAACCAATTCGTCCGACCACTCGTCGCCCATTTCAACATCTATGTCCCTGATTTGGTCTTCTTCGGGGAATCCTACACCACACTTTCTGATCGCTCCGAGGCATTTCAGGCTCGTTGTGTTATGGGAGTTTTGGATGCCCATGGTGTACGGACTACTAACGCCGTCGGGGTAAGCTACGGTGGGTTTGTGGCTTATAGTATGGCTGCACAGTTTCCTGATAGAGTGGAAAAATTGGTGCTTTGTTGTACTGGGGTTTGCTTGGAAGATCAAGATATGGAAGATGGGATGTTCCAAGTGAAGTCTGTGGAGGAAGCAGTGAGTGTTTTGCTTCCTCAATCGCCTGAGAAATTGAAGGAAATGATAAAAATTGCTTTTTTTAAGCCCATTAGAATTGGACCCTCTTGCTTGGTTAAGGATCTTATCGATGTAAGTAATGATGCACTTCGTTTATTCTTCATTTTTGCCTTGAAATGTTGAACGATGCTCTTTTTTGGTTTTTATTAGAGTTAGTTTCATGTAGTTAAATTGATTTTCACTCGCCCGCTTGATCTTTTAGTCAAATTGAGGATTTAAGATAGTACTAGAACAAGTGATGGGATGCCCCTGTAATGTTATTAAAACTATCTAGTTTTCTGTTTTCAGCAAATAGCTTACTTCAAATTTTAAAATGTCAATTGATTTTACTATAGGAATTGTGTACTGAATACCGAGAACAAAAGAAGGAGCTGATTCAAGAATTACACAAGGAAAGGAAATTGTCAAATCTTCCCAAGATTACTAATGTAATTTCACTCATTATAGAACATTTCAGAGTTTGATTTTCCTTTATTAAGACTTGTTCTACTGTTCTAATGAGATGATTAACATTTGACACAGCCTACACTTATAATGTGGGGAGAGAAAGACTTGGTATTCCCTATGGAATTGGCACACAGACTAAAAAGGTGAATCATATATATGAACTTAACCTGCTTCCTTACTTGTTTAGTTATAGAAGACTGCTTTTAGTTTTGTGTGTTTAGGATAATCATCATCTCTTAAATATTGGTATTGATCGATTTGTACAGACACATAGGTGAAGGAGCAGAACTAGTGGTTATAAAGAAAGCAGGACATGCTTTAAATATAGAGAAGCCTAAGGAAATGAAGAAGCTTATTCAGTGTTTCCTTGTTGATGCCGTCCCTTCAACTGAGGCCAAAATACACCATCAAAATGACCTTAAATCTGAGTGAAAGTTTCTACAGAAATTGAAAATGGACATTTCCCAGAGATTTCAATTTCGATTTCAATTTCTCCGCTGCTGCTGCTGCTGCTTTTATGTTTATAAAATTACATGTGTGTATTAAATTATTAACAACTTGTAATTTATGTAATGAAGTTTTATAATAGTGAAAATGGGAGGAGCTGTGTTAAGATTCTATCATAGGGAGAGACGATGACAATGTAACTGTTTAATTAAAATATGTTGTTGATGGAGAAAATTAAGACTTTCAAGCGTAAGTGGTATTAAAGAAATATTAAAATTATTATGAATATGACTCCTTATTTGATTATTCTTATTATTTTGTTTGAGATCGTTAGAATTTTTAATACAAATCGTAAATGAAGGGGAGTTTGCTGTCGCATAACACATTAAAAAATATTTCATCTTCAAACTTCGAAATTTGATCCAAAAAAAGCATTTTCAAAGATTTCTTTTTTTTTTTTCCAATTTTTAGGGCAAAATAAATTATTTTCTATAAGCTAAAATAATAGAGACAAGAGAGATTTCAAAGACTAAATTTTTAGTCATAATCCTTAAGTTATTTTGATGTATTTGAAACAAATTTAAATCACTTCGTTTTAAAAGAAAAAGAAAGTGGAAAAGCAAAAAATCCGACCTGCCGGATTCGAACCAGCGACCTAAGGATTATCTGATAGATTGAATCCAACTACAGTCCTCCGCTCTACCAACTGAGCTAAGGTCGGGATGTTAATCAAAGCCATCAAATTTCTTATAAATTTTGAATTACAAATCATGCTCGCCAAATTGATATATATTATTATGTTATAATTAAATAAAGAAACAAAATAATTAAAAGTTAAAAAGAAAGACAAAAGAAGGTCCGGCGGCCGGCGCAACCCAACCACCGCAAATATATATTCTATTTTTGTTTGAAGTTTTTATCAATTTTCTGTCTTTGATCTATGAATATATTCAATTTTAATCCTTACTTTTTACTTTTACTAAACTCTATGATTACAATTAAATTTTAAATATTATAAAATCCATAAAACACCCAACTATTTTTGACTTTGTGTTATGTCCATTACACTGTTTAAATTAGATTATTGTTAGATTCACACAAAGTTTTCTTTATCAGTTTTTCTCTTTTCTTAAAATAAGATTATAGCTCAATCTCAACATCAATATGAAAACCTATTATATTTTTCCAAAGTGTATAGAATTAAATAAAGATCGATAGATAGTTTGATTCTAACAATACTTGTATTTATTCATTTTTGTAACATTTAAGTTAAGAGTAATAGAGTATGTATAAAATTCCATATATGTCAAAGAATTATCTTTGTAGTCAACGGATACGGAAATTTAGAAAAGATTGGTTTTAGAAGATTAAAATGATAGAAAGTACTAAAAATTCTATTTAATTTAATTTGAACCTGTGGATGATTTTATTGTCGTGTGTCAATTAATGTCCCTAAAACTATTACCTACTTTCTACTTTGATTTCGTCATTCAAAATTATTATGCTATAAGTCATGGAACATATGATCCTTAAATCTCTACACTACATGATTTACAATTTTTAAACATTTTTAGCATAAAAGAAATTTTGCAAAATAACCTTGAATTTGTGTAAATAGTGCAATGAAACGAACACTTCCCATTAAGACGAAAACCTGGATATTAATCCAACCGCAGATAAAAGGTAGAAACTAAGCTCTGCATTATTTTACTCTAAACGATTAATTAGTTAAAGCTGACAAACTAGCATGAAACCGTTCCTTAATCAACCTATTGAAATTACTATAGGATGAACCACCAACACACGTTGCTTTATGTGCTCTTTTTTTCCACACCGCAGCATTTTGCCGCAATTCCTTGCCTTTGTCTCCTTCCATAATTTCCTTCAGAATTGCTACAATGTCGGTTCGTTTTACATCATCATCCAACTCCATGCCAATCCCCCAATTGACGCAAGCATATCGAGTATTTGGTTGTTGATCTGCAAAGAATGGCCAGCAAATCAATGGAACACCCCCACATATGCCTTCCAACGTAGAATTCCAACCACAGTGAGTCAAAAAAGCTCCAACTGATGGGTGTGCTAGAACTTGCTCTTGCGGACACCAACTCGTTAGAAATCCCCTGTTCTTTGTCTCTTCTAAGAAATCTTCGGGTAATATAGCCGATTCACCCAATACAATGTCAGGCCTCAGTACCCACATAAACGGTTGCTTACTCTCTGCCAATCCCCATGCAAATTCTCTTAACTTTTGGTCAGTCATCGTGGTTAGGCAGCCAAAGCTTACATACACAACAGATTCGGGGGTCTGTGTATCGAGCCACGGGAGACATTGTTGGTCTTCCTTCCACACACTCAACCTTAATGGCTTCAAATGGGTTTCGCTTGCTTCTCTGCTTGTTATGGATAATGGACCAATTGCGTATATTTGGGGAAACTTTGCTGAAATTGCTTCTAACACATCATGTTCAAGTTCGTCGAATGTGTTGAAGATAATAGCAGAAGATCTCATGCAATTTCGGGTTTCCGATCCCATGAAATCAAACATAGTGTCATCTATGTTTGTAATTCTGATGAAGCTTGGGAGGTCTCTGAGGCGGATGTTTCTCATTCCCGGGATCCAATCGACAGAGGTGTCAAGTGTACCATCACACAAGAATGTTTCATCTGGTAAAAAAATTGGTCATTATCAGGGACGAATAAGTTTAAAGCAGGATTTACAAATAGATAACGAATCTTTTCCTGGTCAAATTCAAACGTTATATGCCCTTGGTTATTATATATCTAACTTAAACCAAAGCAATATGCAATAATCATCAACAAAATTTTAAACTAGTTTTTTACCCCTCAATCAAATCATGGGAATTAGCAAATACATGATAAACTGCAAAAGTTCCTTTCTCAAAAAAAAAAGAAAAATTTAATAATGAGAAATAGTTTCAAATATAGCAGTTGGATTCAAAATAGTTAACTATCTAGAAACCTTAAAAATAAAGGTAAATAAGAGTATCTATCAAAGATTCCTAGACTATATTTACAATTTTTTAAAAATATTGTTATATATTTAATTATTATTCCTAAAATTATTAACATTATAATTATCCTAATAATAATAAACACAAAAAACTGTAACAGTCTCCTGAAAGTCTATACCTTTGAACGGCAGGATTTCTCTTCGAATAAGCTCATCAAAATGCAAATACCCCATAAAACTACAAGCAGAAGCGGTCCAAAACTGAATCTCTGGAATGCCCAGCTCCTCGGCAGCCTTTATAGCAAAGCTCAAGACCCCATCAGCAATTATACAGGTTACAGAAGGCACCTCCACCGAAGAATTCAGCCCAGCCACCAACTCTTTGAATGGGCTCAAAAAATTTCTCCTGGTTGAATCACAGAGCGTCGGAACATCTGGGGAGGCTTTGCGTTCAGATGGAGGCAACCCGTCTGGTATGGTTCGAAACTGAAAATCGGACAAGTCTTTCACGACATGAGGTCCATGGGACTGTCTTATGTGGTCGTGATAGAACTTGGGGATGACAAAGGTTATATGGAAACCAGTTGAATGGAGAAGCTTGGCTAATTGTAGAAGAGGCAACGTGTGCCCTTGCTCTGGATATGGAATGCACACTGCATGAGGTTTATTGGCCACTGCCTTGCTCATCTCGATCAACGAAGATGAAAACCTTCAAGAGCTCAATTTCGAAGAACTATGTTTCGATTTATCATAGTACTAATAAATTCATCAGGCCATGTGTTAATTTAACGGCAAGGATTAAATAGAACATAAGAATAAACTTAAGTCTTTGTCCACCATTGTTACCTCTAAGACGTCGAATGAAATGATCCCATGTAGTTCATTCTTGTCTCTTGCACATTCTCGAGACAATACGTGTGCCGCAAAAGACATAAATAAACCAAAGTGAGGGTCCACATACTTTTGTCCTCGTACCATACGAATTATCTACATATGGTACTACAAGTCTTGACAATGATCAGCTTGAGTTCAACCGAATTTGATCGATTCGACTATCATATATGGACTCGAAGCTGAATTAAGTCATATCAGCCTGGTGCCACGAGGTTTTACCTTGCACCAAAATCCATGCTGTGGATACATAAAACACCAGGCAAAGAAACTAAGAATGGGCAATATTTGGGCCATGCTGGGCTAATTCGTTGTTTATTAGTCAATAAAATTTACTGTTACGCTGGCCAGGATCTTCCAGTGGAAAAGTAGAGTATTATATCTTGTTTCCCGCTCTCTGCCATTGAATTCATGGCTTCAGGTGGACAGCTCTCTGTTGTTGATATACCACCAGGTCCACCACCAATCAAGCCCTATTCCCAGTCCTCTTCCTCACGAAAGGAGAAAGTAAAATATGATGGGATAAATCAGGAACAGAAGGAAAGTGAAACTATGCCAATCTGATCCAGACTTGCTATTCTCCAGAACTAGATATGTCTTGTACAGTTAGCCATTAAAAAGTAAAGACACCATGCATTCACTTGAGATATTTAAGAAATAAACTTTGAAAAGCCAAATGCCTAATAAGAACATGAAAAATGGAGAATAAGTTGGGCACCTGAGAAGGTTAATATGTTCAGCTCCTCTTGCATCAACTAAATTGACCGTCGACCAACAGACCTAGCCTAAAGAACGGCATCTTATGATGCCTCTTCTGGTAGTGCATTAAAAAATATATACTTGTCTACAAAGGAAGAGTTTCAAATAAATATATTTATATATTATTACATCTTGCCATCCAAATATACATGTACAACTGTACATTGTGGAAATGCCAAAACAATATCAGCAGCAAAGATAATTCATGGAAGCTCCTTGATTAATCAATTCAGTATTGTGAACAACTTTCTATCTCGTAGTGGCAACATTCTGTAGTAGGGAGTCTAAGTCCTTCAATCTGCATTTATGGTGCCCGTAGAACTCAGAATAATCACAAGTGATTAAATGGAGAAGAGAGCATAAAAGAAAAACTTAACGAGTTTACGTACCTTATGTCACTCAAGTCTGGATACGTTGCTATCGCTTCTTTAAAATCCTAATTTCAATAAATCCAGATAGGGTCCATCAGGGATATACTTGGCGAAGTTTTCGGGTAAGGGAAAACAGAATGCATTCAATCTTTTATGAGTCTGGGAACATAATGCATAAGTTGAGCACGTTCTTGCCTGATTAGCTGTGGAAGTTGTGTAGGTTATGACACATTGCATTCCAGCCTTTGTTGCAGCCTAAAAATGTTTGGAATGATTTTTATGTAAGAATTTTGGCTTTTATTCTCCAAGTTCTCAATTGATGACATAATGGTTAAAGGACAATTGAAATACCTGCAAGCCAATGACACTGTCCTCAACCACCAGACAATCTTTTTCTGACACGCCCAGTTTCTGCAAGGCATACGTGTTACAGTTGAAATAAGAATGCATTCCTGCATGTCAAGAGAAGTTTTCAAGTCATTAATTACGTATATGTTACCTTTGAAGCTGTTATATAAATGGATGGATCAGGCTTCTTTTCCTTCACATCATCACCTACAAAGAAACAAAAGAATCTACAAATCAATTGACTAGCAGGACCAATTGAACTGAAACAAATGGATATCATCGTTGATTTTTAAGGCAAGTCTATCGGTTATAAGACAGAAAAAAGTAAACCGTTGGTAATTCACCCACAGCATGAGTGGACATTCAATTATCCTACAGCAGAGTCTAATATTTTCTTTCAAGCTCATCACCCAAACCCATATGCTTTCAATTTTGTCCTTATATAGGCATAATTCGGATAATGGACAAGAATAGTGCACGGTAGTCATACAGACCATGAGAAGTAATTCCACGAAAAAAGCAGTAAGCTTACCGGCAAGGAAGCAATCAAGATTTTGAAACCGATCCTAAAATCAGAGAAGCACATTATACAATTACCACGATACAAGGACAGTTCGATTCTGAATATATTAAACAAAGTTTAAAGACTTACAATTCCAATAAGATTTTCAAGGCAAAGAATAACTGAACTTTTGGTAGCTGCAGAGCATACAGCAAGTTTCCTGCCCTACAAAATATTATAATAATTTACCTTAAATATTTCATGAGCAACCTGAAGAAAATTAAATGATGACTTGCGTATAAATTAAATGATAGAAATGACGCAAAGAATCATCATAAAATAGGGTAATGATTAAATGAACAGAGAATTATAAATTTTAAAACACCACAGACGATATTAGGCAAAAAACAGTGGTAAGTAACAAAAAGATGATATCTTCACAAATAAGATAAGATAATTAAAAATTTTGAAACTTTATTCCAAAAAAAGCATGACGATCGCTAACTTCAATTACTTACGGCAGACTTTGTCTCGTCCATCAATCTTAGTACTCCAGGCCTGGGACTCACCTGAGTGAAAGCAATTTGTGTTACAACCCACTCAAGAACCACAATTTGAAAGAATTGCATAAACGAGATCAATGAAGGCTAATTATTTGCTTACAGTTCCAGATTTGATTATTTCTTTGTACCTTTCCGTTTTCCAATCCTACAAGATCAAAGAAAGGACATAAACAAAATCTCAGAGAATTAGAGCAACAGATCAGTTTAAACAGATAAGCCTGTGCCAATACTAGTATTTTCCTTCAAATGCACAAGTACGCTTTAACGTCACATATGTACAATATTAATCCAGCATAAAAAGAATCAGATACTAAGATAGCAATTTACATTAAACTAACACAAAATAGAGAAGTGCTCATAGCCTACAAAGTTACAAACTTTTCTCAGCAGCGAAAGGATAATATGGCATCAGCATCACATACGATTACAACCGTATCGACGTAAGTAAGGAAATTAAGTAAATATGCCTGAAGAATATCAATCAACTTTGCTCGTTCCTCGTCATCTTCCGGAGCCTTCTCGAAGATCGTTGAAGATGGCCATCCATTCTCCTTGAAGTACCTATCGGATGCCGAAAAACCGCCGTGAACATTCGCAATACATTATGAGGAACAATAACAGTAAAAATGATAAAAAAAAAAAAAGAGAACAATACCATCGCATTTTAGGTTTACCGCCACCAATGCGGTTCTGGAGCTCGTCGTAGAACTCGATGCTCCAATTGAGAGGCTGCGACGTCGAATTAGGGCAACGGACATCAAAATGAACAAAGGCATCGTTATATGCTTGGCGGTGCAAGTGCTCGGACTCAAGGATCACGCCGTCGCAGTCGAAAATTAGAGCTTGTAAAGCAGCTGAGACTGAAAGGGAGAAAGGTTTGTGAGTGGTGGATTTTCTGGAGGTCCGGAAGCGGATGACCGAGGAAGGAAGGGATGGACGGAGAGAAGGGGAAAGCAGATCGGAGGAAGAGGGTATGAGATTGGGACGAACGAGCATTGTAGTGATGCTCGCCATTCGTACTGAGATGATGAGCGATACGGTCTCGGAGTTTCTGTGGCGGGGAATGCTCCCGGCAACTTAACTGATTTTGCAACCGTTATAGACCTCAATTATGAATCTGCTCCTCTTCAACTTTTATCACTTCCTCACTAAGTTCCACTATGAAGAGATTATTGGTGAGCGATAAACAATCGTTGGGCTTTTTTTTTTTTATGACTTTAGCTCAACGTTTCACTATTTCTTTCTACTACAAAAATATCACTCTTGAGTTTATTTTTGTCAAATCATGAGAATATGGTAATTTAATTTCATATTTTCATTTCTTTCTAATCCATTTAAAAGAGTAAATTTTGGTTCAAAAAAAGCATTTTCAAAAAGCAACAAATTGAAAATATCTTACCATTTTTTTTATATATATTTTATAAATAATTTCAATTTTTTCTACCCATAACAATTTCACAAACAAAATTAATGGGTGTGCTTATTTTTTACAATCCACCTAATTCTGCAATTAAACATGGCAAATAATTATGTTTTTATTTTAAATTGAAATGCTACTTTATTTTTATACACGAGGGATGCATTGGAAATACAAGTTGCACTAAGATCATTGTTCTTTTGTTTGATAATAGTGAGTGAGGATCAAAGTGGAACGATAAATTTATGTTATGCTTTAATTCACATACCTATTTAGTATTTAATCCTTTAAAATTATCAATTATGTTATGTTATTTACTTGCAGTGAAACAACATCAACAAAATGTTAATGTGGCATATTTATTTTGTTGATAATATGGCATATTTATTAAATATAAATTAGTATTGTCAACTTGGGTATAACTCAAATTATATGCATGGTTGGAATCAAAATTTGGACTGAAATGGACTAATGTTTTTCTAAATAATTTCTTATCTTTCCTTTTTCTTTTCTATTCAGTAGAAGGGTATAATATTGGAATGGTTGTAAATGAGGTTTCTATATAACTAATAATGCTTCTTTTAGAAATAAACAATTTGAATGCTTTAAAATATAAATCACAAGTGAAAACAAGGTTAAGGAAAGTACAATTCTTTTCAGACAAAGTACATTTAAAAGGAAAATTAAAAAACAAAAAAGATTAATTAGTGAAACTTAGCGGAAAAGGAAGTTTTGTGTGAAAAAGGCTTCCAAACGATTTCAAGTTCTCATTTTCACAGAAATCGATGAATTTGACAACATTTCACATCAATGTTTCAAAACCATTAAAATTAATATTATTTGAATGAGCAACACTCTTTTAAAACTATAGGCTAAATTAAAGAAAATAACTTTTTAACTTTCAAATGTTTATGTAATACATTTAAATTTAAATTTAAAATGGTTAATTTAAAAATACCCTGAAATATCAAAAGTAAGGGCAATAACTTCAACAATACAAGGATGAAAATTTGTTGCCAGATAATACTCTAAGAAATAAGAATATACATGGAATGTTTGCTGGAAGAAAACTGTTTGTGTAAGCTTAAGACTTTAGAAAAATACAAACAAATATATAGTTTTTGTTTATGGAAAAACCTGATTTATTTAATATTGTGGTCTAGTTGCATCTTATAATGCAAGACATTTGAAGTCCAATCAGCTGGGATGGATGCAGCAAACTAGCAAGCAGAGAGGCAAAAAGATCTTAACACACACATCAAAAAGAGTTTGAAAAAATGTATCAGATGATTTTATCTGTGGATGAGACTTGTTGTGTCAGAACTTTATGTAAATCCCAAGACGATAAGAAAAAGCCAAGCCATGTCCCATACCCAAAAATAATTTACAAAGAAAAACACCAAACAAAAGGAGTTTCTATATTATCTAGCTTAGATGTTATTCCTCAATAAGAAAAAACAATAAAAAAATGGAACCATATAGGTAGAACTAGAACTAAAAAGTAGGGTAAATTTTGATCTCTCTAGGTGATAGATAGTATAGAGTTGGAGTATATGTACATTAAATGCAAAAACCGAACAACCTGCTTATCTCTGAACAAAGAATTCCATCCTTATAATAATAAAAAGAAGAAGAAGAAGAAGAAACAATTCAATGTCATTTACAAAAGCCAGAAGACCAACCCTCTATAGTGGCCATGCAAATTTGGTCTAAGGATTGAAGAAGTGGTTTCCACAGCGGCATTTCCAACCCAATGGCTTGTAAAATGAGTATCTGTTCCCTTGAGAGGACGAGTCAAAAAATCTCATTGGCAAAGCCGAAGGTGAGTCCAACTGGCTGGCGCGGCCGGGCATGCTAGGCACTTGCACAGCCATGCATGGGTGGCACTCGTTGCACTTGTTATGGCAGCTTGGTGGGGTGGATCCAAGCCGGGTTTTGTCTTCAAAAAATATACCCTGATGAAACCATCAAACAAAAAAAAAAAAACAAGGAAATAGAGTTACTAATAGAAATATTAAACATGGAATAATATAGGAAGCCCTGGAAGAGAGAGAGAGAAAGAGAAAGAGAGACAGCATACTCTGGGTGGAGAAGAGGCGGAGAGAAGAAGAAGAAGATGCAGAAGCACAATAAGTAATGAGGTGGCCCAAACAGTAGCCAAATTCATGGTTGTCATCAAGTCATTCATACTAGGAATCCATGGATCCAACAAAGCAAAGGAGTAAAGTAAAAATCATACGCAATAAAGACCCATTTGCCAGATTTTTCTGTTATTATGTTCCACTTTCAACTACCGCACCACAACCACAAGTAGCTAAGAGAGAGAGAGAGTGATGAGTATTTAAGAGAGGCAAGTGCAAGGGAAGGAGAGAGAAAGACGAGAGAGAGATAGCATAAATTGGTGTGGGAAAGGGTGGGTGAGTCATAAGTTATCCGACAAGAACGAGAGAGGAGAGAGCAGAGAAGTTCTGAGTAAGAGGGCAGATTGAGCAGAACAGTGAAAGGAACAATACAGTGAGGGAAAACAAATTTGGAGTATCCACATCACAAATAAAGGACGCCCTATTCTTCTATTCTACAGCTTTAGGCTGTCCATCACTAGCCTCGCTGCTGCAAAGGGACCACATTTACTCACCCACTCTTCCCTTTGCATTTGTTTCACTCTTCTTCTATCTTCACTGCCATTGATTTTACACTTCAACGCTGTCCTGATGGGCATGCAGCGACTACCTCAACTCATCTCCCAAGCAACCATTGGTAGCTAATGGAATGGATTGGGCCATTCAATTTCTTTTCTTCTCTATTCCATTTCCTTTTCCTCTCCCTACTCCTTTGACTGTGGACCAAACTTGTTTGTTATTCTTGTTAATAAAACCATTCTATTCATCTACCAAGTTACGCCAATGTCTAAGAATACTGAGTACATGATTTGAATCACTAAACTCCAAACTAGCATTTGTTGAATTGTTCTTTCCTTAAATGCTTCATTGTGCCTAAGTTGCTCATGAATGTGATTTATTTATCTTTTGATACAACTGCATGAAGTATTTACAAAGCTAGCTTGTCATCCAATTCTAAACTCTGCTACAAATCTCTAGTAATTTTATGAATGTAACATTTACTCATGGCTTGGAAATTAAGATTTTTTTTTATCAACCACACGTAGGAGTGAGATTCCAATGTATAGTCAAGTCGAGGATCTAAATTAAGTGGATTGGTTTGGCTTGATTCAAATCTTAATTAGCCTAAACCAATGTCAAAACTACCTACAACTTGACAAAACTATCAAATATTTAAAATTCTACAAAAGTCAAGCGACCATAGTTGATTCAAATGAAAAAAAAAAACTGCCAAATCAGAAGGCCCTAAATATAATATAATGATACGTAACATATTAGAATAAGTAGTGTTTGTTTGTTAAAAGCGAAAAGAATGTTGCAAATAATCTGCCACATTCCTCGATCGTCACTCCAGATCTCTTGGTTTATTTTTACAGGGCAATTAGTCAACTAAATTATCAATCATGCATCAGATCATTCCGCAACATTACCGAACTCCAAGAAAAAGAGCCTGAGACGCAGTGTGCAAACTCAAACTCTAGACCCTTGGTCTGATTCTGACGGCCACAGAAAAGGAAAACACAAAAGAAAGTATTGTTCGCTTTCCAACTTCAAAAGACTCTTTTCATGGTATGTGAAAGAAATTCAGGGAAGGGACCCCTGCCGAAATGAATTTTGGCTCTTTACTCTGAAAGTTGAAACCCTTGTCCTCGCGGTCACGGGGAAGGTTTAAATATATTTTCTTTTAATCAGAGAGCAAACTGGATATCAAGACTCTAGAATTGTTTTTGATAGTGGCACGAACATGTGCTTAAAATGAGATTTGACCTTTGCTTGTTTGTAGCTAATACATTTAAGGTCAATATGCCAGTCTTAAATTCTAGGGTAACAATTGATTTAATTTTATATAAACAGGGCAGTGAAAAACTATCAAGTTTTACTCATTAAGCATTCTTCATGGATATTCAATTCAAATATAGCATTCCAAAAAGGTCCATTGAATGGGCTCAATTAATATCCGGGAGATGTTTATTGAAACAATTTTCCTCTATGCTTCAAAGATTGTGGATCTTGAGTGAGTCGCGGAAATCTTATATTATCTATAAAGCGAAGAATCAAGCCGCGGTACAATTTTTTCAAGAATTATGATTACCTTAATCCCATAACTCTGATTAAAGAAGCTAGGAAACATTACCTGTAGGTGTGAGGTCTAGTATTATAAATAGCTAAAAGTAGAAAGAGTCGTTTGAGAAGAGGCGAGATTGCACCCCCATTTAGAGAACCAATAGATTTCATTTACTAGACACGACTAAGCAATGGCAATATAAGTATAATCTGACTAAATCAAGGCATGCCAGCCAATGTGAGCTGTAAGTTGATCTTGAATTGAGTTTTTCCCCTACATCAATAGGTCAAAGTCGAAGAGAAAGTTGATGATTTAGGGCTGGTGAAGTTCGCTTGAGTTGAAAGAATTTTCATAATAAAAATGGTGAGTAAATCATTGAGGCATCAAATCGAGTAAGTCCGTTGGCTCTACTCCTGAGAAGCTTGGCTTAAGGCTTTTACTTATGTCCAAATGGGGATTTTCATAATCATGTACTACCCTGAGGGGGTGTCTAAACTGACCTTACTTCAAAAATTTATTTTCTGCATACGTACAATTGACTTGTTTGCTCATTTTCTGCATATGTAGAATTAACTTGTTTGTTCTACATTTTCTTTTTAAGAATTTTCTATCTTAATTTACTCCTCACATTTATTATTTTTGCAAAAAGACCCAATATCGTTCAGTTTTAACGTTTTAAGCTCTAATCAACATAAATATGATTACTGTTTTCTGAGTTCTTTTGGGATTCAACAGTGAATCGGTCAGCACTCGGAAGAAAAAAGGAAATTTTCTCTGCATCTGAACTCTCTTGGCCTAACCATTTCCTTTTTCCCATAAATCAATGAAAATACAAAAAATTTATAGAGAAAAGTGTACCTGTGACTGCATGGTTCCGGTGCCATAGAGTTGTTAAGTCCTCGGTAAAAATCATAATGTACTTTACAGGCTATTGATCAGACCATTATAAAGACTGCATCCTTATGAACAGAACCGTAACCCTCCAAAGTCCAAACCCTACTCTATTTCTGCCAATATTACGAATTTGATAATCTTCTTTTCCTTTGATCGTGGTGTTTCACTGCTTTTAAATTCTCAAAAGCCAAATAGAGAGCAATAAACCGCACCTGATGAACTTGATTGTTACATGCCTCTGTCTGAACACCAGCTTTCCTTCCGTAGCTACCAAATTGTATGGTTTATACGGGCAAGTGTTGCATGTCGTAGCTTCCATAACATGAAAAAAGCAAGTTGCACGTTCCCAGCCTGAGGTCTCTCCATTTGAATTGTAGTCCTCGTTGCCCGTGTAATAGCTCCCGGAACTGATTCCACAGAAGCTCAGATGCGACTGAACCTGTTGACTTGATAGAAAAAAATAGAGGGAATAAAGTCAAATGAAGGACTGCATTCAAGCAGACCGACTGAAGTTAATAGACCGTCAGTTATCCAGGAAGAATAGTGCTCGCTCATGCTGACACTCTGCATTTACTGTAGCCCCGCAGACAACATGGACGAGAACGAGAAACTAAAGTTATAACTGTTGAGCGGAGTGGATGATGCTTAGAGCGCGTGGGAAGTGGGGGGAATTTCAAAAGCAAATAGCTTTAGAAGATGGAAGCGGATATGAATTTGAACCACGAAAATCAAAATTAAAATGGTTAAGCAGAATCTTTATTACATTAACCCAACGACCATAACAAATACATTTCTCCCATTACAATTCCCCTGCCGCTTTACACTTTCTCTCGATGAACGTTCGTTTCCCGTTAAATTGCACATAATGGAAACCCAAAATCTTTTCTGGCAAGAAGTATCAAGCATGATAAATGCCAAAGTTTAGCCACAAAATTACATCATGTTCTTCTATTCTGTCGTTGTGCAACAGCTACCATCCTAATTTGTGACAAAAGAATCCTAAGCTATCTCCATTCGCTTCTTCAAACAGCTCAATCGTCCTGCACTTCCTTTCGATTTAAGTGTCCATCAATCAGATCATGCCTCCCAACATGAATCCTAAGCTATCTCCATTCGCTTCTTCAAACAGCTCAAACGTCCTGGACTTCTTTTTGATTCAAGCGTTCATCAATCAGATCATGCCTCCCAACATGACTTTGTCCTCCACTATGCTCCTGTCTGCTTTCCCACATCTTTCCTGAATTTCCTATTGCTAGAATCAACTCGAGTTGCTTTTGTTGTTGTTCCTACAATCCCCAATCAAACAAGAAATCAAAATCAGATTTGATGCAGAGCACTCCTATTGAAGGAAAAAAAATCTTGTAGAATACGCAATATTTGGTCATAGTAACGTAGTAATTGATATTATTCTATCTTCCATTCTATTGTATCCTTTTGGGTTTCAAATTATCTTATAAACACATATACACGATGCTTTATCTGTGATCACTTAGTGCACTCCTCAACGAACTTAAAACCATTGAATTTACGTTGAATGGAAGATTCAATGCACCTGCATAGCTAGTAAAACCTTCTGGATTTCAGCAAGCTCCTTCTCCAAAATATCTCCCCGAACTGCTAATGCTCGAGTGGCCTCGGAAGTCTTTTGAGCTAAAGCTGCAGTCTTCATAAAGTGATAAATACTTAGAGGCTATGGGAAATAGCATCTCATCTTAGCAAAATGAAAGCAATAAAGTTATTAAACCTTGTTATAAAGGATAAAAATTTGCTTTTATCACATCCTAAGGTTCATTTTCACCTACTTAACATGTTTTTTCACACTGTAACCAAATTCCCTGCAGCACGTAAATTTTCTTCACCACCACACATCCATGTCATTCCAATACAATTCAATCACTCAGAGCCCATTTATGTGTTTCAGGATTTTATTGCTTCTCAAGACTAAAAATCTTTTTGGGTTTTGTTGAAGTTCAATGCTAATTTTCAGTACTAGATCCTCTCCTTGTATATTTTCCATATTAAGAACATTCACTTTTCAAAGTCTGTCCAAATCTCCAAGAAATTGGAGTTCATCAATAATTACAACTGAAATTACTATTCAGATATCGTCTTTCTTCGAGGCATTTTTTCTAGTTGAACTATCTATAAATTCTATGTTATTTAGGCTATTTAGAAAAACAAATTTTTTTTGTTTTGCAAGTTTCAAAATATTTGACCGTCCACGGTGACTCGATTTCTTTTTCAGTGCCATGTTAGTGTCTGCAGGGGACCATCACTTACATAGTTAAATATCATGTTAAGATTAAGTAATAAAGAAACAGCCTCAAATTTCCGAGACAATTACCTCCTCAACGGGCTTCTTCAGAGCCTTTCGAGTAACTCTAAACCTAATCCCTAACTTCTCCAGCTGCCTCGACAAAACTCGAATTAGCGTTGCCGAGCTCCTCAAATCCTCCTCAAGCTTGTTAGTCTTTTCCATCAAATTCACCTCTAACACGCCCTTCGCTGTCTCTCGAAAAACTCGATTCCACTGCCGCCTACGAATCCAAGCACCAATCGCAACCCCAGCCACCAGAAATAAAATCGCGCCAACGAGAACCCCATCACCAAACACCGCCAAGAACACGCTCTTATACCTTGTTTTCGCGCAATTCAAAGCAAAACCAACAGAACCGATCAACGACGCAACAAGGCAAAACAACTCGGTAGCTGAAAGTAAAGAATCGATATCGAAATCACCAACACCACCGGGTCTCCGACCTACTCCTCCAGAAGTAGAAACTCGAGGAGAGAAGTGATGGGCATTGATGGAACAAAAATTAAAAGGGCTTCGAAACTTGTAGTCAAGAATTTGGAAATGCAGGGTGTTGGGGAAAGGGCTAGGGGGGAGTGGAAGAGACACGCACGGATTTCTAGAAAAGAAAGTGGAAAAGCAGAAGGTTGAAGAAGAAGGTGAAGTGCGTGAAAGGGATTGGAAAGGAAGCGACATCGTATTGGAGATCAAGAATCTAGGGTTTGTATTAGACATGGGAAGGGGGACATAGGTCCATCCTTCAGAATAGAAAATGGAAGTGAAGACAGATTTGACTTCACACGGGAATGGAATAGACTCGGACTTCCAACTGGAAGGGAAAACCCCGATTAATTCAATCATTTACGCGCGAGTTTTATCCCATCTACTACTCTATAACTGTAATCCTTAAACTGGATAACTAACACCGTCCAAACTATTGGGCCTTCTTGGCCCGCTTCTTTGGGCCCCGGCCTCCTTTTACCTTTGGCTCGCTTTCTTTGGATGGAGGAGAGGTGCAATCACACAAACAATACAATAGGAAGGATCCAGCCGTTCCTTTCTCCTAACTCATGAGTCTCAATAGTCAATCAACAATTTTGTTTGTCTAAAAAAAAGAAACAATAAGCTAAACCATTAACATCATCACTGAGAAAGTCAGTCTTTTGCATAATCTCGACTGATAACGTTTTTATGATAGACCGCACAATTGAAACTGCACACAACTATTGGATTCAATGACTTATGTGTTGAGAATCACTGATTGACCATAATTTATCTTTAATTGCACAAAACTCTTGCATTATAATCTCGTGGAAGTTAATCATAAATTTATACTTTGTGCAAATGATATTTTCAGATTACAACTCATTTAATAACAAGTTTTTCATTTTTGTTTACTAATATTTTAGTTAAAAAATTACAAAAGTATTAAGTGAGTGAAAATAATGCAACTTAAGATTTAAAAGGAGAAAGAAAATAAACGTTTTTCAGGGCAAAAGAATGCTATTTGTTGATTGTATAAACAATCTTGCTTTTGTTTTCCTCAATTTACATGTGATGTGATATAGATAACACGTGTGATACAATAAAACCTTTACAATTATTAAGAAACACTTACTCTTATTATTATTTCTTCTTAAGGTTTGATGTGAAACTTTAGGGGAGGAAAACCATATTTTTATCATTTCAACAACCAATTAGACAACATATCAATTATTGCAAAATAATGGATCGGTTTCAAATATAGCAAAATAAACTAAAATTGTGTTTGAGGGTAAACAAAATCACTTTTGCACCAAAATATGGTGTTTAACAACCTTAAAAAATGGATTTTTAGAGAAAAAAAATCACTTAAAATTGAATTTTAAAGCATCACCTCTTTAATGATTACAAACCATAATTAACTGAGAATCACCAACTTATTTTATATAGTTTTTTTAAATTGGACACTTGCAAAAATGACAAAACAAGTTATAATAATTAAGTATATAACACACATACTTTATTATTTACAAAAATGGCAAAAAAAATAAAGCCAAACCCACAAATATAAAAGTATAGATTTGATTATTTTTGCTATATTTGCAAAATCACAAACCTTAAAGACATTTTTGTAAAATAGCTAAACTAATTTGTCATCCAATACCATTTTTCTTTTTATATAAATACCCAAAATACGATTTTTAGTAATTTGATAGTTTTAATTAAATTATTTTTAGATCAAACATAATAATTGAAAATCAATTTTAAATATATGAAAATCTAGTTCAGGAATTTGTTACCAAACATAAATTTTATTGTTCACAAATAAGGTTTACAAAATCAATTGTACATAAATTTCTTTTTCTAAAATCATTACTCCAACTATCACTCTCAAACACACCCTAAAAGATTCACAAATATAACGAAATATCAACGTCTATAACATACAAAGATACATTGAGATATACTACGATATTATATTATATATTTATAAATATTTTTTACAAATTTTATCATTTAAAATAAATTTGGAATGTAGTTTGGGATGAAAAGGAACTAAGAGAGGGGGAGGCAAGAGAGAGAGAACAAAGAGAAATTGTGACATTTTTTTAGACAATTAGGTGATGAAGTAAAAAGCAAAAGATATATTATCTAAAGAAAGGATAAGAGAGAGATAGAAACACAAGAGAATAGAACCTAACAAATATGAAATTGCTCCATAAATTCCATACTTTTTAACGATCAAAACACTCTTTCACTATCATTCAACTTCTCTCTCCAATCTTTTACAAATACATTGTTTTCATGGTTTCACGTAAGAAAAAACAATTGTTTTCCTAAAAATACTCGTTTTATTTAAATTTTTTTATAAAAATAATTTAAGATATACTTCAAAAGTTATTATAACATGATCAAACACTCAAACTTTCTTCAATTTTTTTTTTAAATTGAACACTCTAATTTTCTTTTAAAAAATTATTTTGAAAATACCTTTAAAATTTAGAAAGATAAAACATTTGGGGTGTTTGGTACAAAGGTTTAAAATCAAATTCTTGAGAATTAAATGTCTGTGGTCTTATTTGATGGGGCTGATGTTTGGGAATTGCAAATGCTTGTATTTAGGGTGTTGATTTTTAATTCATGAGTTTAGCTAATTTGTTTAGTTCTTTTCTATTAATTGTACTTTGTAAATTTATTTTGTATACAAAATTTAATTGATTTTTTTCTTCATATTTTGTATCTTCAATTCAATTTATTAACTCTATTGATTTTAATGAAAATAATGGTAAAAACAAGAAATTCTAATATTTAATAACAATAATTTTGATTACAGTTATATTAATATGAATGGTCTAATTAGAAAAGAAATATTACAAACTATTCAAAAAATATAACAAATTATGCAAGTAGATGAAGTTTACGAAAGTTCTAGTTAAGCAACATTAAAAAGGGTCTAATTATAGGTTTCAAAATAAGCATAACCAAATGGGTCACGTAAAAGCGAAAGTTAAGTAGAAATACATTTAGCCATAGTTATAGTTGTCTTCCTACGATAAGCATGCAATGTATTTTAAACCACTGTTATCAAAAGAGTCTAAAAAAATGAATATTTTTTTATATAAAAAAAAACATTTTTTTTCTTATGTCAATCTAAATAAGTCATAAGTCTTATAGTTAAATTGAATGACGAAAAAAATGAAAATTGTTATTAAACTAAAAATAAACTATGGTATATATGTGAGATATATTTACAATTTCCACAATATTGCCAATATATTAATATTTGATTTATACTCGAGATCACAATAGATAGGTCATCAATTTTCACCTTGAAAAATATAACAAAAAAATCTCTTAAAATGAAGAAAAGATTAATTTTAAATAAAGAAGAGAAAAGAGATAATTAAAAAAGATGATCTAATAATAATAGTTATTAAAAAAAAACTCCATAATAAAAGAAAATAGAAGAATGAAAAGATGTGTATTTTAAAAAATATCATTGTGATTAAATTTAGTGTGTATTTGGAATGACTAAAAAAGAAGTTTTTCAAAAATTCATTTTTATTAATTTTTCAAGGTTTGCCGCGGTAGTAAAAGTTGGTGCTCGAAAGTTTGTCGGCATAGTTGTCAGAAATGACACCTAGGTGGTCGACCGACAATGGTCACTAGGGGCGGTGTCTGGAGTTGGTCGATGAATTTTTTAGATTGAATTAAAAAAAATGTAATTCATGAGCTTGAATAATGTTTACTATTCGATCCCATGGAAAATAGTTGTAAGAAGCCGACCATCACTACAATCGTTTGTTAATAGGCATGACATCAATAATTAATAACGATTGGTTGCTATCAATCAATTTGTTCACCCCATGACACTAACGTCCAAAGTTATAGGTCACCTGCGATCAAGATGACTGGTCACCGATGACCATGATGATTAATAATCGACAGTCAAGACGATCCGAAGTCAACGATCAAGATGATCCGAAGTCGACAATTAAGACGATCGATTGTTGTGACCATCGATCAATCATGATCGATCATCGTGATTAATCGTAAAGTTGACTAACATTTATTGGCAACGATCATAAATGATCATGGATAAGATGTTGAAGTGTCCTAACATGGGTTTGACCCATAAGTATGTAATCTTAATCCCATAATTTTTATTCTAGCGTTCAAACATGGGTTTGGCTTCCCCTCTTCCAAAATCATGGGCCAAACACTTGGTTGATGTGATACACAGAGGAAGAAACCTACCGCAAAATTTCATGAATGATTAGGATATTTGATAAAATAATTAGAAAAATGCTAATTTGGTAATTATTAGGTAATGTTATTGGTAAATTAGTAGGTATCGATCAATTCCTTAATTAAGACCAAAACATCGGCCTCTCCTTATCGAAGTTAGGTAAGATGAATTAATTAAATTAATTAAATCGATAAACTCTTTGTTTAAACAATAATAAGAATAATAAACAACAAACTCTATGTTTATACAATACAAGTAGGCACAGAATGGGACTGCGGGGCATTCATTTAAATACCGTAAAACCTACCACACCTAAAACCAACTTTAATGTCCTATTACTTCCAAAAAAACATGTTTAGTCTCATATAAAAATACAATTAATTTTTAATAATCTGTTAGTCAATAATAACCTTTAATTTGTTTTGTTAAAAAAGAAAAAGAAAAAGAATTTTAGACCACTTAGTCTTTACAAATAGTACTATGTGTTAATTAAATAACTAAATAGGTTCATTTCAACTTCAATGGTAAGATTTGTTTTTAAAATTGTACCATATTTCATTTTTCTATATTTTAGGAGTTCGTTTTTGCAATTGTACCGTAGAAGAAAATTAAAAGAAAACTGACTCAATTGTAATTTTTTAAACTTCTTTTGTCCAATTTTAGAAAAAAAAATAGGACAATTTGTTAAAAGCAGTGAATTTATAAAAAATGTTCTTACCATTTTGATAAGATTGTATATTTGAACCAAAGTTTTTGTTTATATTTTATTCTGACTTTTTTTTATATAAAAAAAAAGTTTTATATTTTATTGCGACTCTTATTTAAAGTTTAATCATATTCTTTTGTTTAATATATATATATATATAAAAATTAGGGGAATTTGGTATAATTTAGCTTCAAAAGTTTACATAAAGGAATAAAACTATATGTTCAAACAAAGTTTAGCACACAAACACCTGTCATCATGTTATTGGGCCAAGTTTCTTTTTGGGTAATTTTTCATTAAATAAAGAAAACAAACAAACTAATATATACAAAAAAAAAACTATATATATATATATATATATATATATATATATAGAGAGAGAGAGAGAGAGAGAGAGAGAGAGAGAGGGAGAGATAGGTATGTAGATATGAAACAAAATAATCTGTCTATCTATTTATAAATGGATAGACAGATTATATACATTAGAGCAGATAATAACTTGAAAGTTGTATGTGCCCAACTTAAATATAATTAAAACCTTAATTATTGATAATTATATCAAATTTACCTCTAAATTAGTAATTTACCACATAATATGTAATTACTGAGAAAATTATTAATGTAAAATAACTCCTATGAATTTGTTGATATACTTTTTTTATATATATAAAAATATGTCCTATTTGTGCATTAACAAATTTATAATAAAATGTAACCATTTGATTTAAACTAATGAAATTTCATTATGAAAGTTTGAAGCTTTAATCAATATAATTATTAGGTTGATTATCAAGTAGGATTTTGAAAGTGTGGTATATGAAAAATTTCTTTGTATTTCAACATTCAACTAAAGTTGTGGTTAATATTCTTCAATCACACCACCATTCTTTCGAATATTGGTCAAACCATTATAATAATGCGTATTTGATAATGTGTTAGTACATTATATTTTAGTAACTCAAAATAAATATTGTAATGATAATTCTAGTGGTTGACATCTTTGTATTTTTTATGAAGAAAATTATATTGTTGAAGTAGGCAAAGTTAACTGAAGAATGAAGGTTGAAATCTTAACAATATCGTTTTCTTTCCATCTCAACCTTTTTTTAAATAAATAAATAAATACAGTAATAGTTATGTCTTTTTTTGTTCATGATTTTATAAATGATTTATGTTTTATTTTAAACACACTTTAATATCCTTCTAAACTTACAAAATTTATATTAACAAAAACTTAATTTTAAAAGGATTAGTAATTGTTCATTACTTGATGGACTTTCAATTTTATTTTTAATGGATCCTTGTGTGTATCTATTCGTCTTATTGAGAGTAATAAGTATAGATTGTTGTATTTGACCATCTCTAAACTTGATATTAATTAGTTAGTTTGTGTCTAATTCATGTAAACCTTACCATAATAACCAATATTTTCATCATCGTGCTTTTACTAATTTCAATTTGGACATCTTGTCTTGATACACACGTTCGATAATTGGATTTTGTGTGTTCATTGGCAATTTCTTGGTGTCCATGAATTTTTATCATCAACGTAAACTTAATATAGGATGTTGACGTTGACACTGCTTGTAAACTTGTTTGGTTATCTACTTTGCCATCCGATTTACAAGTCTTCCCATCATGATATATAATAATTGGATTTATAATCCATCTTACCTCCAATCTAAAATTTTGTGATCAACATTAAACTCGATTGTCATTTTGTTCGAAACAAATTTTCATAGGATATTTTTAAGCTCTTTTTCATTCAAACTCATCACCAACATGTCAATGGGTTTCTGGTTTTTTTAAATCATCCATAATTCTTTTTGTAATAATTTGTTTACTCTCTAGACTTATAGATATGGAGGTCGTCCACGAAAATAAATTAATACATCATTTAGTTTTAAATTTAAAACATTTAAAATTTAAAAGATACAATGTTGTAAAATAGTAAGTAAGACTATTTACAAAATATAATAAAATTCATCAAACTCCTTTATTCTATTTTTTGCTATATATGTTGAGTAGTTTCATTTTTATTTTTATGTCGTTCAAAACAATTCAGCTTTTATTATTATTATTTTTAAATTCAATTACCTTTACCAAATTTATATCAAACTCTTACCTAATTTTATATCAAACTTAATTTAACACTTGGATATAGTATTTAATAAAAATAAATGAATTGAAAGAAAAAACATTAAAAATTTGGTATAAGATTTGAAAAAATTAGTGCACGAAAGAATCTAAGTTTGGAATGTTTAATTGTTTTCAAACAAAATTAAGTGATAATAATGGGAGAGGAATTGAAAAAATTGTTTGAAGCAACATAGAAAAGACGAAAACTGAAGGGCCACGCTTCCAACTTCCAACTATTGTTGAATAGATAGATGAGATCACGTGCCCCGCGTTACAAAATAGAAGAAAGGGAAGGAGAGACACGTGCCCTTGCCTTTGCCTTTGCCTTTGCCTCCCTTATAGGCTCATATTTCCTTCAAAAATATCTCCCCTATAAACCAAACCAAACGACGCACTTTTCTCATTGATCCATCAACCCCCTCATGCTTTTACATTATTCCCCTTCAACTTTCAAAAGCTTACAAATTCCACAAACTATCCCAAAATTATCCTTTGTTTTTTCTTCTCTTTTTTGTTTTTATAAAAGCCAAGATAAAAAATTTCAACTTTAATAAAAAGCAAACACACACGTGAGATTAAGAATATAAAATTACAATAAGATGGAAGAAAAAGCATAAGTTATATTCATTCACATTGGTATATATAGAAATATAAGATGTGAGAATTCAGCTCCAGATACAGGTATGACTTTTTAAGTCCAAATTTTCCTATTAATGACGTTTTATTTTATTTTTTCTTTTTCTTCATGTATATATAATAGTAGCCGTAGATGAAGAAAACGAAGTGAAAGGAGAGGATGATGAGGAGAGCAGCTTAGCTTAGCCGCCATTTTCTCTATTTAACTTTTTATTTTTCTTTTTTCTTCTAAAAATCTAATAAAATAATAATAATAATAATAATAATAATAATAATAATAATAATAATAATAATAATAATAAAAAAGTATTTAGGCTCACCTACTCCCCGCATTTTGTAATATTTAGAATGGGGAGATTTTAATTTGAATTTGAATATGAAGGCTTTTCAAAGAAAAGTCCCTGGAAATGGGTTGGAAGGAAAGAGGGAGTTGTTGGGGTTTGGATTTGGAAGGGATTCCCATTTTTATTGGTCAAATTTGATGACCACCATCTCCCAATCCATCATTTTTTTTAAAAAAAATTTAATTTTGTTGTTTTTATTTTATTTAATTAATGCCGCCTTGCCTTTGCTTTTCGTTTGGTAGCCCTTTGAAAATTGCCTCTCACCTCCACTTCCTCCTCTCATCCTACCTACCGTCTTCAACATTTCGCACTTACCATCCCCTTCCTCCTTTATAAACTCCTTCTCCTCCATTCTCTTTCCATCTCACACTCTCTCTCAACTCAACCCCTTCTCAAATACCCTTGTTTCAGATTCGTTAATCCACTCCATTACAGATCTAAAAACCCTTCTTTTTTTTTTCTTTTTTTTCTTTTTTAACATTACAATGGCTCTTTCCAATGCCGCCGCTCTCTCTTCTTCTAAATTGGTCTTTAATCCTCTTCTCGACACTAAATCTCAACGTCCCATTTCCTTTTCTCTTCCATCCAATACCCATCTCAGGCTTCGCCAACGGATCTCTGCTGTCCACGCTGCAGAGCCGGCTAATGACAAGGTGGCTGTTGAGGCCCCACGGAAGAAGCCCTTGACTGCGCCTACTACTAATGAGAAATGGAGTTTGGAGAGCTGGAAATCGAAGAAGGCTTTGCAGCTTCCTGAGTACCCCGATCAAGCTGCTCTTCAGTCTGTTCTTAAAACTATTGAGTCGTTTCCTCCCATTGTGTTTGCTGGTGAGGCTAGGAGTTTGGAGGAGAGGCTTGGTGAGGCTGCTTTGGGGAATGCTTTCCTTTTGCAGGGTGGGGATTGTGCTGAGAGTTTCAAGGAGTTTAGTGCTAATAATATTAGGGATACATTCAGGATTCTTCTTCAGATGGGTGTTGTCCTTATGTTTGGTGGACAAATGCCTGTCATCAAGGTACAATCCATTTCCACTCTTTCATTTCAGATTCTTTTGTTTTCTGTGGACTTCTTGTTGTCTAATCATGGTGTTTGTTTGCTGTGTAACTTCAATATTGATTTAGGTGGGAAGAATGGCCGGTCAGTTTGCAAAGCCCAGATCAGACCCCCTTGAGGTGAAGGATGGAGTAAGTCTGCCAAGTTACAAGGGTGACAACATCAATGGCGATGATTTTACTGAGAAGTCAAGGATTCCAGACCCTGAGAGGATGATTAGAGCTTACACTCAATCTGCTGCAACGCTTAACCTTCTTAGGTCCTTCGCCACTGGAGGATATGCTGCAATGCAGAGGGTCACTCAATGGAATCTTGATTTTGCTGAAAACAGTGAACAGGGTGATAGGTAAGCCAAGTTCTTCTGTACAGCTTTTAATTGTGTCTTGTATTTAGAAGCAGTATGAGTTGTCTTTAATTGCAACGAATTTAGTAGCTTTAATTATGTATGTACTATAATCTTATTGGAATCAGCCTATTGTAGTAGCTGTACTACTTCCAAGCTTATTTAAGTTCTGAGATGATAAAGAGAAACTGTGTAGACTTTGCTTAGTCCTCGGTTCTGAGCTTATAGTCATCAATGGTTAAAGTGTATTGTAAAATTGCTCAACAGGTACCATGAACTTGCTCGTCGAGTCGATGAGACCCTTGGATTCATGTCTGCTGCAGGACTTACTGTCGACCATCCTATTATGACAACAACTGAGTTCTGGACCTCTCACGAGTGTTTATTATTGCCTTATGAACAATCACTTACCAGACTGGACTCAACATCTGGCCTTTACTATGATTGCTCAGCTCATATGCTTTGGGTTGGGGAACGAACCCGACAACTCGATGGTGCTCACGTAGAGTTCCTTAGAGGGGTTGCTAACCCTCTGGGAATTAAGGTAGCTTCTTAAAGCATATTTTACTTTGGTTTGATAATCTAATGTTTATTGATAAATTAATGTTATGCGTAACAAACAATGATTAATATGGTTTTGGCAATGCAGGTGAGCAACAAAATGGATCCAAATGAGTTGGTTAAACTTATTGAAATCCTCAACCCTGCTAACAAACCAGGAAGGATAACAATCATTGTAAGAATGGGTGCTGAGAACCAGAGAGTAAAGCTTCCCCATTTGATTAGAGCCGTACGAAAGGCAGGGCAAATTGTGACATGGGTCTGTGATCCAATGCATGGAAACACCATTAAGGCACCTTGTGGTCTTAAAACACGTCCATTTGATGCAATTCTGGTAAATCTCTCTTCTATTCCTATAATTTCCCGATTGCTAAAAGTGAGATTATTGAACATATAGAGATTGTGATAGTTACTTCTACAGCCTATTCGTAACACCAAACGTTAGAAGAAATGAGAAAATAGTGGTAATAGTGGTCTTTTATGGGAAATCAGAGGGGACCAGAAGTGTGCAATTAAAGATTGTTAATCTATCATTCTTTTCAAATGCTGAGAAGTTAGTGTATGACAATGTCGGACGTTTAGTCTTTAAACCGATGGTAGTTTCATCATAGAGAAGTAGAGTCTAAATATGCAAGCCATCCTACCTAAACCTGCAATATCCCTTTTGCACCGCAATTCCCCTGTTGCCCTGATTTTGACATTCTGAACGTCGTCTTCTAAACCAAGTGTCCAATTGTTTTTCTTATAGGCCGAGGTCCGAGCATTCTTTGATGTGCACGAACAAGAAGGTAGCCATGCTGGAGGAATTCATTTGGAAATGACTGGACAAAATGTTACAGAATGCATTGGAGGATCCAGGACCGTAACATTCGACGACTTATCTTCAAGATACCACACACACTGCGATCCAAGGCTGAACGCTTCTCAGTCTCTTGAGCTTGCTTTCATCATCGCAGAGAGGCTAAGGAAGAAGAGAATTGGAAAGCAATCCCCACTTTCCCAAGGCTTCTTTTAAACAGATGGAGAATACTTGTGATTACCATTTTGTGTTCACTTGTGAATGAGTTGGTAGTTGCCAGAAACTCAATATTCAGTAACCACATTCCATCAATATATAAATGGTAGGAGGTAATGTTGAGGATCATATTTTTAGTTTTGAAGGATTTGGAGTATTTTTCTGTGGGTAATAAGTGAACTCCAACCAAGGAGCTGGAGAGGTCACAAGTTTTAGAACATGCTTTTGACTAGTTTGTCTTTTGAGTTTTCATTCATTTATGTACTCTTGAAATTTAATTTCACCAATTGTGGAGCAGGAACTTAGATTTTGAAGAGTTTCAATGTAAACAAATTCTAATTAATAATTAAAATGAAACTTTGATATTTCTTACTTGCATAATCTTCTATATACGCTTTCATGTCTTGAGAGGAACTCAATTCCAAACCTTTGTTACCCATAACATGTCCAATTCATTTAAATTTACAAAGTTGGAAAAACAGCATATTCGTAAGATATTGGATTAAAGAGAGTTTAAAAACATCCACTCCTTTTTTTTTTCATGCTAAACTTGAATTTTTTGAAAAAAATTGTCCAACCAATAAAATCTATATAAATCTGAAAAACAAATGAAATATTTTTAAATATCTATCAGTCTATTTAAAATATTTATAGATATAAGTAATAGAGGACTAGAGAGGTTTAATGTCTTAGATAGAATTTTTGCCTATTTATTTTGCATATTATATTTATGAATCATAAGTTGTTTGATGAAGAATTTATTAATGACAGAGCACACCTTACCTTTGTTTGCAAAATCTAGTTTTCTATAAATGATAAATGCAGTGAGTGCATGTCTCATTCTATTTGTTTTTCAATCATTCACTTGCCTTATATATCTTCCAATCATTTCTTTTTCCATTTTAGTATATTCGTATATTCATCAATCATACAATTTATTTACCATATTATCATGTGTAGACTTCCTTCAATTTATTTTCTAAAAAAAAAAACAAAATCAGAATGTTTCAATTTATTTGAAATTTTTTAGGTTCTCTTGTTCTAAATCAAGCCTCACTATAATTAAATATTTTCAATATTTGTTTTACCTAGAACAAGACAAGACAAAACAAAACAAGCCTGATATGCATAGTTTTATTCATTCATTTATTAACATGATATGCATATGTATAGTTATTAGTTGTGAAATGGTGAATTATTGCTCGTTAGTGAGTTACTTTTTAATCGAAAATATGTATATGTTTGATATATAAGAGTATTCGAAAGTTAGACCTTAGCTAATATTTTAAAGGTTGAAGTAGGTTATGTCCCATTGCTAGATATTATTTTCAAAGATATTGAATTTTTAAGATGAGTGAGAACAAATTGGTTGGTATGGGTGGAAAAAATAATAATTTAGAGTAAATTATCACTTTGTTATATTCATTTTTGTCTTCTTCATCCAATTCCACTGCAATCTCACCTTTCATAAACTTCTTTTTATATTTTCTTTTAGTTTTGACTTTTAGAAGGAAAAAAAAAGTTCTTTCAATTCAAAATTCTTTACAGATTTACTAGAGCGTTCACTGTCTAATAATAAAGGGTTAGTTGCATAAATATTTTTTAACACAGTTGAAATAGACCTTAAAAAGAAATACAATTGAAATCACAAATACCATGATTGCATATTAATACTACATATTATCCGAGTTCTCACCTTATCATGTGAACAAAAAGTAATTATCTTATACAATGATAAAAAGAAAAAAAATTAAGAAATTAGCACGAAGAACATAAACAAAATATTCCGGAAGAAAAAGAAATCACACAGATTTTAGTAAAAACTCAAAAGTAAATGGTAAAAATCTTAGAAACTGAACTCAAATTCATTGTAAAATATAACATTTTGAAGCTTTTACCAAAACGAAAAATTTTATCCCTTTTCTAAACCTAATTTTCTATGGAAACTGTACTCCCTCAGAAAAAAAGTAGTTTTTATTTATTAAAAATATCCCCATAGTCTAAACATAAATGAAAACTCGAATTACCAAAACTAAGGATGAAAACCGTAATTTAACCAAAAATTAGTACGGATATTAAAGACAAGTTTGATAACACATTTGTTTTCAAAAATTAATTTTTTAAAAAATTAGGTTTTTTTGGTAGAGACATTTTTAACTAAATTAAAATATTTACCCAATAACAAAATTTTAAATTTCTATGATAAAAATTGATAAAACTTCTACCGTACCTACCAATGTCTATTATTGATAGAATCTTAAAATTTTCCAGTATGTTTCAAATATTTTGTTAAATTTGTTATTTTTCATAATTACCATTTTTTATAACTGTTTCATTTTTATTTTAAGCTTGTTTTTAAAAGGAAAAATAAAAAAGCTTTAAAAAAAATCATTTTGTTTTTAAAAAACATAAAACAAAAATCAGTTAAAAAAATATTTTGTTTTTCAAAAACAGAAAAAAAACAAAAGCAAAAAAATAAAATAGTTACCCAAATTGAATGATCTCGTCCCCCAAGTAAAACCAGTAAGTACTTGAGAAGATAATAGAGGCAGAAATATGCAAGCATACCATCAATCTCTCCCAGAAACCTCCTAAACAATCGAACATGCTAAATAGGTTCCTGATGAACTATTATCATATCGCATACATTAGATCATTTGATGTAATTGCAACAAAAAAAGGCTGAAGATAATCAAATCCATAGTTCTATTGGCTCTAAACCACAGTAAAATCATACATATAGTTTCACAACGTAATTGAATTATGGGCAAGGCCCTTCCTAGTAGTATGGCATGTATCGCATGGGCCTTCGGAAACGGGGTGTTTTCCTGCAGGAGGATGTGGAGAAAACAATTTGAGTATCATCAATATCTAGTAGATGTAAATCTATACATATGTGTGTGTCATGCAAGAAACTTACCCATATCCTCCATATGGTGAGTAAAAATAAGGGGGCACGTACGGCCTCCTGGATCGATATCCCATGTAAGGATTGTAACGTTGAGGAAAATACTGCTTCATCCCAGGAACATTTGTTCGCTTTTGTTGAACCTGAGATGAACAGAATGATATTAAAACCATTTATAATTGGTTACAAGAACTCAAACAACATGCACAGATAACGGCGCCAATAATAAAATGTGGAATTAGTATGCCAATGTCCAATACTTGATAGAATCGAAACGTAAACTTAAATCATCTTTCTCCAAGGAGCTACCTTCAATTGTCTTCCATGCAACTCTGTCTCGTTTAAAAGAAGTGCCTCCTGAATAGCTTCGGCTTCAACAAACTCCACATAAGCAAAGCCCTTGGGATGACCAAATTTATCCGTGAGAATAGTAACCCTGTTGACAGTACCACAAGATTGGAAATGCTGCTGCACTTCTTCAGGTGTACACGCATAATCAACCTGCAAGTTCAACTCCATCTTAAGTGTTATTTAATCAAACACAAACTACAGCATAAGCAAAGCATGGAAAGGATAACAGTATAATACCAAAGAGGACCAACTCAAAAAGTAGGCATATTTTAGTGCACTCAAAAGTAATAAACAGCTCAAACACGTTGATTGATTCTTCTTTAACCTGATGGATCATGTTATCCTTTATCTTAAAAGTTAAAAACTAGAAAAGAAGATGAACCAATCTTCCTGCATAACTGCTCCTAGAGCAACAGAAAAGTTACGGAATTGGTGTAGGATATTTACTCCAACATCAGTAACCAAAGGTCATGTCAAACATTTTTTTAAAAAAAAAATTATTTCCGTATGCATCATGACTCATGCCAACCACAGAAGGGTCTTGTAAATGCATCTACTTAGTTGCAGACACGTCAATGATAAAAGCAATCCCAACTCTATTATTTAGCCACTTCAAAAGAAGGCAACTAAGACAAACTTAAGCAATCAACATTGCCTGGGACTTGTTTGTCATCCATAAATGTGTATGAGAGTTAATTTTAGTGCATGTCTAGTAATTAGCACCTCCCCTCAAGCACTGTCCAGTGTCCACTTCTAGAAATACATAGTTCATTTGCACCAAGCATATCTCTTTCGGATAGGATAAACTTCATGAGCAATTTTCTCACTCCCATCTCCATCATTCATAAAACTATCCAAACTACTACTGAAAACTCTCCACCACCTCAACTTGTGATTTAATTGACACTAAAGTCAAGGAAATCATTCATTAGTAACTGCCAAACGTCCTAAACCACATGGAGGACTACTGCCAAGTGCCATAAATGAACACTCAATATCTCTTCTGCGTAGATAGGCTACTCATTTGAAGCATAGACAGAAGCCAGAAACTCTTATAGTACAAGGCACTCAGAAGGTAAAGCCTCGTAAAATAAAATTAAAAGGAAGGGGGAAAATAAATTGTGCTAAAGCTATCCAAGGAACAGAAACTGATCTACTAAGGATAGATAGTTCCCAGTGACAAATTTCAGCACGCAATACCTGTGAGGGATATAATAGAACCAAGATATCGATATCAAAGCCACAAGAAAAGCAAAATTATGTACCCCCACAAGGACAGTTAAATAGCCCTCATTTATGAAGCAAAAGTTACCATTACCATCATTCCCAGCAGCAACAATGCTCTGCAACTAACATTGCATGCAAATGATTTGTCTCCATTGATGTGACCATGCCCTCGTGTATTGAAGTTGAAGCTTCTTTAGTTCACATTTCCATCCATCCTTACCTAAGTTCACAATGATATATACTTTTTTTGGATCAAATGAACTAAATCCACCAATTTCATTTTCCCAATCTTCACATTCCTTTTCCTCTTCCTTTTTTCGGTCACTCAGTTTCCCCCTATCAATTACAAAGGTTTCTTTTCCATCTTATACTCTTTTTTTTTAATATTTCTTTTTCTCTTTCTTTTTCTTTTTCTTTTTTCTCTTTTTTGTAAAGAAGAGAAACTTCTTTTCTTTTATTTTGATCTTTTTTCCTTCAATTTGTTTCAAACACACATAAATTTTCTTTCTTTTACTGCTTGAATACAATCTTAATGACACAATAAGTAATTTTCCTAATAGAATTATATTGCAATCATCCCAGAGCAAATACTGAGAACTTCGGGTAAAATGAATGACCCTGCGATCATAGCGAGACAAATAAGTTAAACATCTACTCTGACATGGTGCAGCACATCCACAACATAACAAAGGAATAAAGAAAAAAGACAAACCTAGGGCAAGAATTGTAGTAAAAAGGATACATCAATACTTAATCCTTTAAGTTAAAACTAAAGGTAGCAAGAATCCCAGTAGCGCACACAACGCAGGGATCAAAATAATGTATCTACAAACTCTCGCTTCTAAGACTTCAAGTAGTACATGATTGCAATATCTCTGACTTAAGCTCGTGGAACCCCCAATACCATAAGAAAGGAGAAGGAACCCAAAACCATTTTATCAAACCCTAATTAGATTTGACTGGACATAGATTAAAGGTGTAAGTTTAAGACAGCAATTGCTTTGCAGGAACAAATGACATCTACGTAAACCTAATCTTCGCCTAGGATATGCTCACCTACAGAAATTTACAACGAAACAACTTAGCAAGTAGTGTAAACTAATTAGTCAGGTTGCAAAAGAAATATTATCAAGATCAGCATGCTTGTGAAATAGCACTTGACCAACTACACGAAGAACAGCGTGCTTATATCAAGACCATAGTTCTCATCTCACGTTGCCAACAAATACAGATCGCGAATCTGCCTCTTCTTTGCTTTCTTGACTTACAGCCGAACCAGCAGGATCTGTATAAGATACTATAATCAGGCAGATTGAAGATGCTACAGTAGCTTCATATGAACTTCAAAATCAATATAGTCAAAGGTAATTCGAGATGGAGGTAAACCTTGCACAGCGCCCATTTCCTTTTCTACCTTGGCTTGCATTTCGCGAAGAGCAGCTGCTTCCTCCTCCATCTCCTTCAATCTCTTCTTCATCTCATCCAGCTCCTGCAACATCCACAGAACACAACAAATTCACACACCAAACAGATCAAGCTTTCATCACACAACTGTATTGATAATGGATCTCCACAGTTGTGAAATAGAGAACAGAGGGAACCTTGATGGCGTCGTCATCGGTGGCAGACATGTCAATGTCACCCTCCTCGACCGGGATCTCTCCGCCGTAAACCTCGTGTTCCTCTTCCTCCATTTCCGTTCTTGCTAATTGTGTCCGAACAGGGCTTCCGCAATACGATCGATATATAGGCATAGGGTATTCTATAAAGCCCAACCGTGGACCATTTTACAATGAACAATAAATCAGCTATAAAGACTCGTTTCAAAGGACTACCCAAGTCCATGAGATCTCAGCCCAAAGACTTGGATCTTTGGTTCACTCAGCTCTATGTTACAGTTCTTTAATTCCAATGAATTGGCTTAGGGTTTGTGTTACATTGTCAACATTTTAGTACAACACAACCCTGAAGTCAGTTTAAGTTTAGAATTTGGCATTGTAAGATGAAACTGCTTATATTTGTGCACTCTCTCTCTGCCATCTTTACAGAAGTGAGTTAGCATTCCTTAATAAATTAAAGCCTGAGAAAAATCAAATTTTCTAGTTCAACCAAAAAACTAGTTGATGTGTACTCAAGTGAACCAATCAACTTGTTTGTAACCCCTTAGTTTACCTATAGATATATTGTGTATTCAATAGAACTCTTTGAGGTTCAAGCATGTTCACTTTTGTTGAATCTGCACCTCAAGAAAAGTGAATTGAGTGAAACAAATGTTTTCTTTTTCTAAGCTTGAATTATCAATTACGTATAATAGTCTAATAGATTGTGTACCTCAATCTATGCCTATAAATTTCATATATAACAACTTTATTTTATACTTTCAATTCAACCCATCACGTCGTTATTTAAGGAACTTTATTTATGTACTTTATCTATAGATTTAATTGAAAATCTACTGTTTTCCAACTTATTTGAATTTCAATAAACTTAATTTATACAAAATTAAAAATTTAAATTTTATAACTTCTTTTTGTTAATTGAACTCAGGTTTATTACATCACAGATACCACACTCTTTTTAATATTTATTTTAACTATTAAAAAAATCTCAAGCTTTCAAAATATTATTGATGAACTTCTAAAATTTAACATTTTACTTGTGCTATTGTTCTCTTAATTCTACATATATGTGCATGTCATAACATTTATACACATGTCAAATCTTTACTAAGAAAACCCACCAATTGAAAACTAAGTCCTACCAACTCAATCAAAAATAACATTCAAAGTGGATGGAAATCAATCCTACTTAACATATTCATGATCCAATTATTATGCACACAAGTTTTAAAAGTTGCATCTATTCTAGCTTTAGAATATACCTATTACAAGTGACATAAACCTAAAATTTTATATACCATTAAATTCATGTATTTTTTTAAGCAAGTTAAATTATGGACTATTAAATTTATACTAGATATGCTTAAGAGACTATGGATCTGTCAATTCCTACATAGTGTAGTAATGGAATATAATTGACATTTGACAAATAATGAACGAGATTAAATTGAATGAAAATTCCATAAGTTTTAATATTCTTGAATCACTTATGGGTGGATGAGTGATGGTAAATTCAACTATATCATCCAACACTCTCTCACTTATGGATTCAAAATCTATGAAATACCAAACAAGTGGAAATGAACATACCGAAGAAAAATATCTAGGGAAACAAGAGTTTCAACACCTCCAATAACATTTCGAAACAAAATACTTAAGTGTATATTGGTCATCATCTATATTCATTAATTACTCCACCAAGTTATCCAATCATAACTTCATGTGGTAAATTTTGCTTCTTTTTTTTTTTTTCTATTAAGAACATTTAAATATTTTAATGTCAAAAGAAATGAATGATCTATTACCTTTTCCTGCATGGAAGAGACAAGAAAACCAAGATTGTTAAGAGTAACACAATGAAGACATTTCCCAATTTCCGAAGTAGAAACACAATCTCATCCGCAACATTATTTACACTAAAAACAGAGGTGATTTAGAGCTTCAATAACAACTTGAACTTCCAACGACTTCACCCACCGCTCTTGAATTATGTTAGAATTTAGAATTTATAAAGAGGTTGAACTAAACTATGACGAAAAAAGATTTAGTATAAAATTGTATGATATAACAATATGTATTTTGTGTGTGTGAAAGTGTAATGAATCATCCGAGAGTGAGTGGTGAAATGGAGAAGAAAGATGGAAGAAAAAATTGAGCGAAACATAGGCAGCACCGACTGCGGTATTACTATTTATGATTACAACAACAAAAGCTCTTCTTTTTATTTCCTTCTATTTTTAATACTTCGAAGCTAAAATCAAGTGCATTACGAAACTCACACTACTCATATCCCTCCTCCAATGCAATTAACCCACGTGTTCAGCATCCAACGTGGCAAACCATCACACGGCTGCCTCAGTTCCTCAACCATCGATTCGACAGCGCACAGTGATTTGGAGTTTGGAGTTCTTGCAAACCCGAAATGGGAGATTACTTGCAATTATTGTAATGTAGATGATTGTCTTAGCTTTCACATAACCATTGCTGCCTGTTACTGGAGATCTGCTGTACTTCAATCGGTGGGGATTTTTACTTTTTTTTTTTTTTTTTTAAAACAAGGGATTACTGAGATCTGCCACTCTCTTTCTTGTTGTTGGATCCATTTCAAGCTTCTTTTTCTTCTTCTTCTTCTTCTTCTTCTTCTTCTTCAGTGTTTTTGGAGAAGGTTTGGTGAGCTTAGAGTTGGAATAATGGCGAGCAGTGGTGGGTATGGGGATGCTAATCAGAAGATTGATTATGTGTTCAAAGTGGTGTTGATCGGAGATTCTGCGGTGGGTAAATCTCAGATTCTTGCCCGGTTTGCTAGAAACGAGTTTAGCTTGGATTCAAAGGCTACAATCGGGGTTGAGTTTCAGACTAGGACACTCGTTATTCAGCATAAGAGTGTTAAAGCTCAGATCTGGGATACTGCGGGCCAGGAGAGGTACTTTTTTTCTTCTTCATTTTGCTTTCTTGTTAGGGTTTTTTGGTGGATCTTTAATGGGTTGGATTTTGGGGCGAGTTTTGGATTATGGATGCCTTTTTGTACTATTGAATTTTATTTGTCTACTAGTAGTTGGGATAAAAAGGAAGATTTATTCTCTCTTTATTTGATCGGGAAAGATGTTGTGGCTTTTCCATTTGCTTGCATGGAATCAGCTTACCATTTTGGTGAAATGTTTATGATTCTGAACTGTGTGTCTGTATTCTAATGGTAATGTGATGATGTCGAGTGCTACCTCGTGAGAATGTGCTTGGGGAGCATCTTTCATGTAGTTTTCAGAAACAACAGCTTTGTTGATATCTTGTTGTTGGAAGGTTATTGTGTGGAGGATCTGCTTTTTCAGTCTTGAGATTCTTCCTTTAGGTTGTCTTGAAGCTTAACTATGTTGGATTTGATCCCTTGCGATCTGATCCTTCGTACGAAAATTCGAAGTTTAAGTTAAATGATTATCATGTACAGCTAAATAAATTTTCGAAGTTTTATAAGTTCTTTTGTTCTGGGGCTGGTTCTTTTATTCTGATATTATAAAATTAGCTGAGAATATGCCATTGAAGGCCGTAGGAAAGCTATATATCTTAACAAATGGAGTATTTGAACAGATACAGAGCAGTTACAAGTGCATATTACAGAGGGGCTCTTGGGGCAATGCTTGTTTATGATATCACGAAACGCCAGACCTTCGATCACATACCTCGGTGGCTCGAGGAGCTGCGGAGCCATGCTGACAAGAACATCGTTATCATCTTAATAGGAAACAAAAGTGATCTCGAAGACCAGCGTGCAGTCCCCACTGAGGATGCGAAGGAATTCGCTGAGAAAGAAGGTTTGTTTTTCTTGGAGACCTCAGCACTGGAATCGACCAATGTGGAGAACGCCTTCATGACTGTCCTAACTGAGATCTTCAGCATCATGAACAGAAAGAACTTAGCTGCTGGTGAAAATCAAGGCAACGGAAACTCTGCATCCCTCGCCGGTGGTAAGAAGATCATTATCCCTGGACCGGCGCAAGAAATCCCGGCTAAGAGCAAGATGTGCTGTTCAACATGATTTGCCTGGAAGTAGGGTGAAGTGGGGCGATCTAGGTTGGTGCATTCCTTGATTATAGCAATTTTTTTTGACTGGTGTGATGTTTTTCTGAGATCATTTGTATATTTTATTGTATGCTTTAGTCTGCCAGAGCTAGCGGCTGAAGTTTTATATATACCTGGAAGGACGACAAATGAGGTTGTCATTTACCTTTTTTAAAAAATAGAAGCTGTTTTTATTTATGAAAACTTTCATCAGGTTCTTATAAGGCTGGTTGGCATATCATATTTTCAATATAAATCTAGAGTGCTTGGAAGTGGGAACATTTCATTGGCCAATGACTCTGTCCCTCTTTCTATCTTCTTATATATTTGATTAAATAGTTTTCTTGTTTTTTTATCAAAAAGAATTTTTAATGGAACCGTGGGATGACAAACTTAATAATGACGATGATGATGGAACTGTCAACTGTGTTCATATAATGAACGAGGAAATTTCTATGAAGTTGCAATAATTTTTGGATTAAAGATCTTGTTTTAGTACTTATTGTACAAAAATAAATAAGAACCATGAAATGAGTTAACGTTTTCAATTTTTGGTTGAAGTTGTTATTAGCCTTTCGATTTTCATGTTTATTTTATTTTGTTTTTTCAAAAAAATCTGACTGTTTTTTCAGTGACCTCATTTGATAATTTCTTGACAAAATTTGACTTGGGGTTTATACATCAAAAAGGGAAAAAAGAGAAGTTTCCAATTACATTGGTTGGTTAGGTATTCGATTTTCAAAAGAATTTGATTTCTAACTAAATTATTGATAAAAAAGAATTCCATTATGGTGACAGGGTTAAAACAAAGGAGTTGATAAATCAAAATAGCAGGAAAATGAGAGCATAGTTCAACATCATAAAACTTGTATTATTAATTTTTAAATCAGATTAAACTTTTTTTGTTTATATGATGATATAAGTAATTATTATGTCTTTTCAAATTCCTTCTCCAAATAAATCTTTATATGATTTGTTCTCCATCCTATATAATTATCCTCAAAATATAATAATAAAAAGAAATCAAAACAGAATTTAAACGTTAATTTTGTTTTGTATGTCTTGTGAGCAATTAACAACATTTGATAGTGTAGTAATTAACTATATCCTCTACCTTCTTTCAATATAAAAGTTCAAATTTCCTATCCAAAATTTGTGTCAAGAAAATGGTTGAGTTTTTCCGTCTATTTTTTTTTTCCTTACTAAGAAAAAAGTAAATCGAAATGGTACATTTTATATAATTAAGTTTCCAAAATACCCCTCTGAAAAGATATTTTAACTTTATTTGGTATATTTTAGCATAATAGTTATAAATGATAAAACTTACATTTTGTTAGATAAATTGATTTATTTTTCTATTTATTTTTGTTAAAACTAATACTTCAAAGGTTTATTTCATAAAAAAAAAAAAAAAAGCCTCGAAACAAAAATCCAACTTGGAAAAGGAAAATCAGTACTTCAATTCAAAGTAATTAGAGAATCTTTCAAACTTCGGCCTTTCATCCGTCCATTCGAAATCATGCTTAATATTATTTCATTCCATTTGATAATAAGATTGGGGATAAAACGATTCCATTTCGTAACAGAATTGGGCAAATGATGTAAAGCCTGAGGGTCAGTAATATATCCTTTAAAAATTGTATAGAGAGCCTGAGAAAAAATATTACACAAAATTTGTTTTGAAAATATCCTCTTTCAACATAAATCCTCCTAAGAGATCACATCAACATGCTGCCACTATATAAATATTGGTACACTAGAAGCAATAGTAAGACTGAAGTTTGCTAAATTATACAATTGAACTGAAGTTGCTAGAGTAATCCCACTTATTACTATCATCTCCCATAACTTTCATCCAAGTATTAGATTAAGCTTCAACGTCAGAAGAAGACATGCCTTTTCCGTACAAATCATTTTCAAGCCGATTCGAAAGCCTTTCAAGCAGTTCCTGGCAATCGATTGCTGTCACCATAACACTCAGACTGGCCCTCCCTTTCCAGCAACCAATGGCTACAGTCGACGAGTCAACTTTGATAACGTCCGAAGAGGTGTTAGTTCCTGTAAAGAGAAAGCTGTCCTTAGCAAAGACTGAAATGTGTTAACGTAAGGATAGTCTACATAGCATGAAAACTACACACCTGTACCCAAAACTACCACACAGCAACCTAGCATTAGGTTTGATGCCTTCTCACCAAACGCAGAATCAACAAAATCTGCATATTTAACACTTTTATATTGTAATAGATGCTTGAAATCCACGGGAGAAATGGTTAGGATTTGCTTGGTGATGTACGGGAGTATCACAGGCAATCCTTCTGATGATATACGGAATGAACATGGCGCAGAGCTACCTTCTCTTGATGATTGCCTCTCCTAATCATCGAAATTACATGACATATTGAAGTTCATTCAATTATTTAAAATAATAGTAGTAGAGAAAATAATCTATAATTTTGGCACTTAACGGCTGATCCTAGATGGCACAGGCACAACGTAATCAGATGAATTCAAGCAAGTAAAAACAGAAATATTTAGTTAAAGATCTTATTTTGAAAATTGATTAGCTGTTGGTGTGTGCTATCAGTTTGAAAACAGCAACGATCTCAAAATATAATGGAAAATAAAACGCAAGTAATACTTACAAACATCTTCAGACCAATAGATGTTATCTTAAGCTGCTGCCCAACTGAAAAATTCAACTCAAGAACATCCTTAACAGACTTGGATATGTAATAGATTCTTTTCACATGGTTACTGTCACAATTTCGAGTCACAAGATGGCCAACCAATGGGAAAGACTCATCAATACCGTAAAATGTCTTTACGCTATCAATAACGGTTTCATCTTTGAACAGTACAACAGGGTCAACACCCTTCCACTTCCCCTGAATCTGTAACTTTCTCTTCGCAGCACTTTTCTTAGGATCCACTTCACCATCATCAGGCTGCTTAGAGTCCTCTGAGTAAATTTTGTTAGCAGCAACTTCCAAATTATTTGCATCCACTTCATTATCAACTAACTTGGCCTCCGAATCACCTGCATTAGTGTCCAAACCATCTGCATTTTTATTATCCTGAACTGGAAGTTCGCAAGCTGGTTTGTCTGCAGAACTGGATTCCCCATGATTATTTGAAATAATCCCAGCTTCTGAGGGGCTTTCATCCATCCCAACTGCTGCATCAACATCCACAATCTCACCATCCGCAATAGTCTGTGGAAGCTTGCAACGAGACCGGTCATTTGCAGACTTTGAAGTTTGTTTTTCAAAAGTAGCTGAAGCAACAACACCGGAAGAAAGAGGGAGGACACAAACAAGAAAAATGTAAGTTTACTTGGAAAAAGTACATTGCAAATAGTAAAAAAAAAAAAAAACAGAGACAAGATTTTCCTACTATTTAACAATATTAAACAATTTATAGTAAATTAACATTTTCCAACAGGCTCAGGGCAGGTACTTCTAAACTGGCCATAAGGGACCTCAACCAAATGTTGGATAGGTCAACATACCTGGCAAAGGAGCAATTTTGCGTAATACTGCAATAAAGAAGGCTCCACTATTTTGATCATGAGGCACTATCCTCATGCAACGCTCAATAGGAAATTCACAAACTTCGTCAAATCCATCTACAGGATCCATTGTTGGCTCAACAGAACTGCCAAGGGAACCGTCCAGATGATTTACCCCCAATTCTGAGTTATCATTATTGTCTGCTTGGTTCTTACGGCCTCTACCAGAAGGAAACATGCTTGGAATTGCCACACTCTGGCGACCTTCAATAATTTCTTTGTAGGATGCTAACCATACACCTCTATCACGCACCTACACAAGCAAAAGAACAAATATCAATCAAAGAGCAAAAAATGGGAAATGATTACTTGGAAGTTTTATTCATAAAGTTCAAAAACCTCCGAGTATTCACTAGCATGAGTTCAACAGGAAATGAAAGAACATTTTCCACACTGAGAAGAAATAGAATTTACTACATCTTTAGCAACACTTGCTCTTGTTTCTTTTGTTTTGTTTTTTGTAATTTTTTTTTTTTTTTTTTGGTGATACAAAAGAACTTGAAACTCAAGGTAGAAGTCCAACAAAAAACAACCTAAAGCATGAAGGGACAAGAGTCCCAATCCAATGCCTAAAGCAGGGGTCAGTCAAGACTCGAGACATCCCAACCCTACCAGAAACTCATGTTTGATTATATTTCAGAAAGTGGACATTTTGAAGCACAATACAACCTTCTTTGATAATCCCAGGTTAAAAAATAGCTTTTGTTTGTTATACTTTCTCACTTTGAACGAGAGTTCAAGACACAAATTTAAGAATAATTATGAACTTTCTTGGTACAACTTGATTTTGATGTGCTATGTTTTTCAACAAATATATTCTACAAAATTAATTATAAAAAAAAGGCTCAAGAGCATTTTAATCGACAAGCATGCAAAATAGTTTTTAAAACAAATTCTTTAAAAAAAAATACCCAAAGAGCAAAAATTGACAGATTATAAGTCAGTTAACGAAAAATGTAAACTGGGAAAGACGAAAAACTACATCATATGTTCAAAACTATCCTGAGTTTCAATCAAAAGAGATGCCAAAATAATATGGACTCACCCTCCATTTCTTGAGACCGGGGCGACGAACAAGTTGTGGAAGTTCATTTGAGACATCAATGAGTTCAAGAGAGCCTCCAGATCTCCGCAGAATCTGCAAGATGGATTGGTGAAAAGAAGGAAAAACTTTTAATGAGCTGTTATATGTTCATGTTACGCCACAAAGAGCATGCAGAATAAAGAGAACAAATTAACTTTTTTGAAGAATAAGCTACCCTTATAAATAAACAAAATTTAATATAAAACTAAAAAGTAGTTCAACAAATATTGTAAATATAGGAAGTTTTCTTATTGCTCTCAAGCTACCACTAGTGTACCACCAAGAGGAGTAAGGTCAATGTTGATGTTTTATGTCGTACAGTGACTGATATTAATAATTGCTCAAGTCCTAATTGTTAGAATTATATGTTAATTCAAGGGCACTTATACAACCATCTGCCATATCACATGTATAACCTATATATTTTGCCAATTAAAATATTATACCCTGTTAAAAAAATCATTCAAAAGCTTACTAATAAGGCTTGTCTGAGTCGTCAACATACCTAAGAGGTTGTTTTTTAATGTATGTGTTCTACCATCCTTGGTTTAATGTTAAGGAATGTGTCCTTTGGCATTAACTTTGTTTGCTATTCTGTGGGGAATGTGGGACAAAAGTTGTAGGAAGTTTTATATAAGATTGGGAGGACTTGGGAGAGGAATTTTGATCTTATGCCATATTAGAAAATTTGCAACCATCCTTGAGGCTATCCCTCGGATTGAGCCCTTTCTTGCATAGTTAGTTTAATTCTAAGTATGTTTTTCCTCCTTCCTCTTTCTACGCCCGTAAGTCCAAAATGCATATATTTTACCTCCGCAACAACGGCCTCATTTTCAACAGGATTCATTGAGCAGGTTGAGTAAACCATTCTTCCACCAACTTTAAGTAAAGAGGCACCTGCAAGAATTGATCAAAACATTTTGAATTTCCAAGAACTTGAAGCAAAGTAATAAATAAAGAGGTGGCCTAGTGGAAACAACGAAGAATCCACGGCAGCTATATCAGTATGATGGATTTTCCAATTCGTAGTTGCAGTTCAGTACCTCGCATGCCTATCTGTACTTGTAAGCCATGCAAACCATTACCCATCCCAGAATTCCTGCAAGTAAAAAAAAAAAGGTCTATCGACAATCTAGAAATACCAATGATACCACATGATGAGAAATCACAGGCAAGATATTGCTAAAGGCTACCATTTCCTCCATATATCCGGGGCCTTGCGAAGAGTACCATCACCACTACAGGGAACATCACATAGAACACGATCAAAGGTAAGTTGAGTGTTATGAGGTTTTACTTCACTCCCGGCTGCAGAAGCATTGAACAAATTGGTATGTGCCCGACATCCAGGAAAATGTTGTGCTTCGTGATTTGTAACAATGAGGTTGGCAGTGCACATTCTTTTAGTTTGGTGGATGAGAAGATTACATCTTTGGACATCTAAATCATTTGCCACTACCTAATCAAGATGGTTATCAAAACAATTTTACATAAAGATCAGGCAGCACAAGAACGTAGCATAATACAAATTCAAAGGACAAGCAACCAAACAAATGAAAAAAGTTGCGAGCATCCTACTACCTAGTAGACAGAAAAAGAAAAAAGACTTCTATATTTTTATGGAGAAAAGTCAAAAATAAAAGAGGGCACAAACCAATCCGTCAGGTAGAGATCCAGGCTTGCTGGACTGGTGTATGATCTCAAGCAATTGAAATGTTTTGGAGCCTGGAGCAGCACACACTGTGCAAAAAGCAGAAACAGTTAAAGATAGTATGCATGAATGATATGAAGTTGAGATAATACAATAAAGAAAGAAAGAAAGAAAATGGCCATTTAAATCAGCACAAACTGCTTACTGTCAAGTACATAGTGATTTGGATGTACATCAAGAAAAAGAGGAGGTACCTGTGACATAAATGCCCCATTTAAGTAGTTCAAAATCCATGCAAGATTTAAATAACAAATAAAGGTTACAATAATATTCTCCATTGATATAAAAAGTAATCCGTAGGTGTCTCTTATAGATGTGTAGATGTCTTGCATACCATGCTAACAGCCTCCTGCCTTGTAATGTTCCCAATTTCATTTTCTAGCTTCAAGAACTCATGAAACCTGTAAGGCTGAAGCAGTCAAATACACGTAGCAATTGGCAACACAAAAGCATATGCAGGTGTGGTCTAAATTGATCCATAGTTACATAGAAAATATCGGTATATTTGTACATAAGGGAGCCATCCAAAAGTGTAGCTAAAATCAATGGTCTTCGCAACATGCAAAAAAAAAGATGTCCTAAGCCATTCAGAAACACATTAAGTCATTTCACTTCCATCTCAACAACCAAGGATTAGAAGGAAGCAGGAGATTTATTTCATAGCCCATAAGGATATTTTCTAAAACTATCCATACAAAGAAAATGTCCTAAGCTCTTAGGGTTTCAAAATCAATTCAAACATAGAGCCATATTCAAAGAAAATACTTGATAAAACCACCATCAGTTGACTTGACGGTTAAAAGCTCTGTGTTTACACACACACATACACTAAAATACAAAGTCAGGTTCAAATAGAACAAATGTTTCAACCACCATAACTTGGTCCAATGGTTAAAAGGCTAAAGAGATAATATAATGAGACCACCAAAATGTGGTTGACAGTTTTTTATCATCCAACTACATCAATAATATATCTAGTGATTCTTAGAGGGAATGATGAATTTTTAATCCACGCTGAATGGTTATTGTGAGGCAGCCACATGGTTTTACCATTTTGAATCATTTGTCCTTAGAGCACAACTCTATTGTTCACCGAATCCCTTGTTTTCATATTCCAATTGTCAAATCACTAACCAAATGCCCCCTTAGATAGTTGAAAATTAATGCCTTTGTTACATTAGTCTAATTTACATTACCAATCAGAAAAAAATGATGATGATGACCAAAAAATCCAACTATCTACCTTTCAAGTGCTCAAGTATACAGAAAAATCAGTTCTTTCTATTCACTTAGGGTCCAATTTAGAAAAATGACGAACCGGAAAATATACTATTACCTCTCAAGAGCTTGATTCTTCCGCAATTGCATTCTTGAAAAATTTGAATGCCACGCAAGATTGTCAGGGTACCAAGGTAACGGTCTAATAGCCACAGCTTCATCACCTTCAGTGACCTGAACAGGACAGAGAAGGAAAAGAAACGACCATGGATCAATAATACATTTTTCATCAAATTCTTATTGAGAAGCAAAAATATTCACATTGCCCACCTCAGCTTGAAGAGATTTCATGAAGTCATTTTGTAACTGGGCACGTATTTCTTCACAGAACTGTCCACTGTAAAATGCAAATGTTACTAATAAAAACAAAAAAAAAAAATACAATAGCGTGGGGACTGCGAATGAGTTCTTAATAATGGAAATGAGGGGAGAGGAAAAAAAAGCTCTTATATGTTACCTAGAATTGATCCTAAAAGCGGCAGGCAATGGCTTCCGAAGAACCTCAATAAACGTATCCCATTCTTCCGCAGTAACAATAAATTGCTCCTACAATTTCCCAAAACCACAAACAGAAAGCTTAAACAAACGTGCGATTTAATATAGACCGAAAGTAAACAAAGCTCAGCATCGAACTCATAAAACATTACTTTCTTGACAAAGAGAACTTACAAAAGAACTCAAAAAAATAGTTCAACAAACACAAACCTTGTAATACTCATTGAACGCGGGACTTTGAGATTCGAAAGGCTCCCAGGGCTTGCCATTGCCATTACCATTACCATCCTTGTCATTGTCATTGGCAGAGTTAGGATCGGGCCTTGGACGCTTCCAAACGTTCTCTCTGTTGTCGCGAAAATGCTTTCTTTGAGTACGAGCTCTGCCGCCCCTGCCCTTACCTCCCATGTTCGATGAACTCTGGATGTAGCTGTAAGCCTACACGTTCACGAACAAGAAACCGGCGGGGAGGGTGATATTTGGGGTTTTGGTCCCCGTTCCGATGATTTCTACCCACTAAGCACCATTAGTTTTTACCTTGTAGAGGGTTTTGGATCTGTAACTGTCCGATTGAGGGCTTATCGTAAGTGGGCCTTTGGGCCGCTCGTTCTTCTGAGTATCATATCGACCTGCATTAGAGAAGACGCGGAATGGATATCTGTTCTAACTATTATGATCATAAATGGGAGTAGAAGAAACCACCGATTGTGACAAAAGTTATACGACCAACAACTGTTGGCCCGATGTGATACAATGTGATACTAAGGGCATATTTAGCCCAAAAAATATTATCTTGGGGGAGTATTTTTAACTCCTGGTTAACATTTGACATTAAATCTATTAGGACATATTCATTTTATAACTTATTAACTCCTCACAGCATAGATCTCACTGCTTAGAAATTTTTCAAATTGAACTACCCTAACTAAATAAGTTCATTACACCTCCAACCCTCCCTAAATGTTTCTAAATGCATTTAGGCATATTGTTTATCTTTGACTTGCAACGTGCATTTAGGTTCAAACCATATCTAAGTTATAACATTAACAATAGTTCTTCTAAACAAAATTCGAAAAGCATTTAAGAAATCTAATGATTATTTAAACATGTGATTTACGGTTTTCTAAGAACACTGAAATTCAATAGGGAAATCTTGTAACAAAGGTTACCTAGATTTGTATGGAATAGTATTAACTTAAAAAATAATCAAATGTTACAAGAGGTCAAACCAGGGAAAAAAGTTAAGTAAATTATCAAACCAACTCTCAGTAATGGCAACCAAAATTGCCCTAATCTATGGACTGATCATGTCCAGGAATGCTCGATGCTCAACTAACTCGGACAAAATTTCAGAGAAGTATATCTAAGCAGCACTAGAAGGCTTGGAGGCAGCAGAGAGCTTGGATCTTCTCTTTGCTAAGCTCTCACTGCGGCGCTCGTTGTTCTTTCACACGTGATGCCAAAAGATTGTGACACTCGGCTGCTTCTAACTTGGCTTGGGCCACTCCTTTTCTTTTCAGAAATCCTTCCTCGCTTCCTTTGGAGAGTCAAGGGGGGTTACCAGCCTCTGGATTTTGGGGGCTTTACTACATTACTTACCAGCCAACCAGATAACAATGTATTTGAGCTCAAGTATAACCAATCACATTGTTTCTACTTAATTTCGTGTTACCAACTATGTATCAGAACACTGGTAAGCAAACCCACCAAGTTCATTTGTTAAGGTTCTGCGGTATGTGTTGACATACTTTCGAACATAATCATCCTTGGAGAGATTGAAGAGTTTTCGGATTTTAGATGCCCTTTTCGGAACTCGCATTCTTGGCTTCTCAATATCTGTTAGGCCAGGTAGATCATTCTCGCCCTTCTTCACAATCACCAAATTCAAAACAGAGAGGTCTGGATTAACAAAGCAACCTCGGACAGATTTCCTCCTCCTCTCACCATTCCTCCTACCATAACCACGAAAACAAGGAGTACCTGTTCAAAGGACTCGAAACTTATACTTCGCTTTCCATATATAGAAGAAAGTCACTCCGCTCTATTGAAACTACAACCAGAACCAGTAAGATTAAAAAAAAATTATACCTCTGTGCAGCAAAAGGCGAACACGGCCAGTGGTCAAGACACCTTGCTTCATTGGAAAACCTTGCTTGTCACAAACCCCCCATTATTTTTAAAATATAACCTTTTTAAAGTCCTGCCAAAAGATCATCTAAGTTAATAACATGACAGATGAAATGAAAAATACTTGATTATAATGTAATGAAAAAGATACCAACAGAAAACTTACTTCACCAAGCGCATCTCCATTAACTTCTTGGGAGATCCTCTTGTCCCAAAATGCTCGGCTGCACTAAGAATATTAAAATTTGACTACAAATTCTAATGAACTGTAAGGATATTCCAAATGAGAGACCCACTTGTACCAATATGACAAGTCAAGTCAAATTCATCACAGCTAACACTACATGAAAAACTTGATACTAAGAGAGTCAAATAATCCCACGAAACCAGATACCACAATCCAGCTGTGTTTAGATTTCAGATAATTTGTTTCGTGAGAAAAGTAATCACATCTCCTATAATTTCCATGATTTTGGAATACTAGAAGAAACTTCCATTTCTAAAGACGGAAATTTAAGCTAGAATGGGGATCTATGATAATGTGAGAACAAAAAGACTAACGTCGTAACGAAATGCAAAAGAAAAGGCTTCCAGTTTGCAGGCCAACTCCACAGATAATTATAAGTTCCCCAAACGAAATATCATACATACTAATGAAACAATTACTGAACAATATAAAGAAATTAAATAAATAAAAATAAGCAGCATGCTCATTGCTTCCTAATCCTTTGAGCAAAAATCACATTGTTAAAATCAGTAAGAAAATACTTTCTGCTATAAGCATCCCAAGTTTCATATTCTTGGACCCATAAAACCGACACTTCCACCAACAGAATGAAATAAGAATGAGATGGTAACAGTACGATATACAAAGAAAATTCCTTACAGTTTGGCATCGTCGTCGATTTCGAGCTTTTTCTGGCACCCAGTAGTGGGATTAGCAATGTTGAACTGAAAGGGAAGGAGTAGAAAACATGTCAAATTCTACATAAAAAAATTTGGACAGTGCAATAGCTCAGTACGAGAAGAATGGAGATTCATACAAACCTTCATCTTGGCAACGAATTAGGGATATTGTGCTGTGACTTTGAGGGTATATTACATTTTAGCTGATGCGTGATGAGAAAGAATTGAGAACGTTGTTCTTCTTTTTTCCACAAAACAGTGCGGCCTTTTGTGAATTGGTTTACGATATTCGATGAGTGTGTGGGTTTGAGCCATTGACGATATTCTGGGCTTGCTTTGTACCTGAGGTCTGGATTCGAAACGAGGCCGAACCACATTGGTGAACGGTGTGACCCAAAAGGACATTATTCTAATTCAGGGTCTAAATTGTGGAGTTTAAACATTGAGGGAGTAAGGTTATTTGATGGGTGATTTGGAAAAAGCCGATGTTTTTAAAAAAAATTTGAAAAAAATTTGAATTTTTTTTGTATTATTCAAGGAACGTATTCTACTTTATTTTCTTTTTTTTCTCTCGTGCAACGCGAAATAAGGAAAAGAAGCAATGTTAGTGAGCCCCATCGCATTTAATTTGTTGTTTTTTAAAAATTTATTTTCATAAAATTTAAAAAATATTTTTCTTTTTATTCTTCAATCACACATATATATACTCATACATAATTGGTTTATTATTGATTTATAAATTACTAAATATTTTTGTAACAAAATGAAACATTCGAAAATTGAATCTATACAATATCAAATATAAAAAGTTACACAGTTAAAAGAAATATAAAATAGCAAATATCTGCTAAAAAAGAATTTTTAAATCATTTTGTTATACTTATTCGGATGTCAAAAATATTTATGTAAAAAACAATATTATATTTAGAGTTACAGAGTGTGAGTCCATTAATATGTTGTCCAAATATATTGTTAAAAGTCCAATCAGTGGTTTCCTTAAATGCAAGAATAACATTACCAACATAAAACTTTTCTTTTGATATATTTTTTTTAAAAATAAAATGTTGTTAAATAACTATGCCACTGAACAAGTGGTAATAGGCTAATTGACTTACATCAACTTCGATTTGATATGTACATATCCATGGGGAACGTCAAGTCATTCCCAATCGTTTCTCCAACAAAATGGAAGCTGCAGTACATGGTTATCTCAATATTGGATGTGACATTTGGGACACTCGTTTGACCCATTACTACTTTGGTGAGTTCAATCATCCTTTATTTATTCTTTACTTCAATTGTCCTTTTAACCGAGTTATTTGGGGAAATATGATCATTCCAGGGAAGTTGTTCTCACAACCATATTCATTCAATTACTTGAACTGAAAGTCTCAAGAGTTACTTGATGTGTATCATATTTGATGTAATGTTAATCTTTTGTCTCTATTGGAGCTATCTAACATTTTCCAAAGTGGTTAGTTATATTGTACGATGTGAATTATTTCTTTGTTGCTTTAATAGGGATGTTTAATCTAAGGATGCATCAAAGTAAGAATTTCAGAATTTGAGGGAAGTACCAATTTTACTACTAAAAATATGAATGCTACATCATTAACTCCTTGCCATGTGAGATAGTTTACAACTTCACTCTTTCTCTCAAACACATCATGTTTTGGAGACCCAAAAAAGTTATCTGTTTTGGAAATTTTTATTTAGCAGTGGGTGTTTAGTTGGTTTGTTGTCCTAGCTTTATTTCTTAGTTGTGTCTTGAGCGGTCCAATATTAAAACTTAGCAGATTATTATTCCTATTGAACAAGTAATTGTATAGGTTTTTTGTACTTTTTTTTCTTTTCTTTTTACTTCTTCCCACAGTTTGATTAAAGATTATATACATATATTATACTGTAAAACCAAAATAAAAGGCACGATCAATCTTATTCAGTGATAAATTTAAAACAAAGTGTCGTTGTCTGTCAAAGCTAGACAGTTATCTTATTAATAATTGTCCAATTAATAAATAAACAAAAGAAGGGTGAAATTTAATCTATAGAATTGATTAAAAAGAAAAATCATATATGACACATGTGGTTCATCAGAACCCTACTTCAATAACTCTTTCTTTTAATTTTAAGATAAGATTGATATCTCAACAACAGACAAAACAACACAAATTTGCATTCATTTGTTTCTGCATATTCAAATTATCATTCCCCAATAAGGAAGAAATGTATTGGAACTCAAAACCACATTTTCATGCCCACTAGTAATCACCTGATCTTCCAACTTTATTTATTATTTCCTGTTGATTCTTTCTTTGATTTTCAGAATCAGTCAATGGCTTTGGGGTTTGGGGTTTGGGGGCCACTACACATTTAATTATTAATTTCGTGAACTTTCCAACAAAGAAATCAGGAAAGGTTTGATAAGTTCTAAACATTGTATTATATATCTAATCTATGCTAATTTATTACAATATAATGAAGCTTATCTCTTAGATTGAAGATGTGTTTTCTTTTTTCTTTGTTAAATAATTAATAACAATATATAGAGTTCTGGCAGTAATGGTATTTACACTTGAAAATTAATTGAGTGGATATTTTGTATACATATATTTATGATTGATACTCTCAATCAAGTTGTTAAGAGTTTGAATTTTTCAATTCAAGTATGTGTAAAATATATTCAAACCTAAATTAGGTTTTAACATTCTTAAAACGAAGATAGAAAAACTAGAAATGAACAGAAAATATTGATTGTGATAATTTGTTATATGTGAAAACCGTCATACTAAAAATTTATTTAAAATTATTTTTAACATTTAAAATTTCTTTTTAGGTGCATGAATAGTGATTGCAACTCAAACCTAACTTGACGATGGAAACAACACAAATGTTCATATTACATCTTTTTACATTTCATGTTGTACGTTTGTTTTCAAATTTGTGTGGACCAAATGTAATAAAATGATATTTACTTAGTAAACCATGTAAATTTAAAATGGAAAAATAATAAGGAAGACAGAGTTATGAAATGACAAATAAATTTTTAGAACTTGTGATTAATGATACTAGAATCCAAACTACAACAATTATTGACTAAAATTGTAAGCATCAAAATAAGAAATAAAGAAAATGACAACGGCATTATTGAACTCTTCACTTTAAATAGAAAATGACAAAATATTTGAAATGAAGAGAATGATTCTCAACCACACATTTCTACTACACTTTTCTAAGCAAAATGAATTATGGATATAAAATTTAAGAATAAAAATATAACTTATACAATAAGAAAGTGAATATAACTTAATATGTACTTCTTACCAAACCATTAAGAGATTGAAACGATACTCATATCTTCTCACTTGTATCACCGACATGAACATAATTAATGGCAAATTGTTGAATAAAAGAGATAAATGCAAAACTAATCATTCGAAAATAACCGATAAAACATCATTTACCATTCATGGAGGAAAGAAACAATATCAGCTTTACATACGCATGAAGATGAATAAAGGAGAGGTTAACAACTGCATTATTAAAAAGCTGCTATGTAAATTTACAGTGTTTCTAATGGACTCTGCACAATCTCAAAGAGAGACAGATAGAAACCTCCCACGAACAGCAATACGTACACACCATCATCCCACTAAATAAGAGAATTTGATTCCCAACCCAACCCAACCATTAATTCTATTTTTATTTTGTTTGGCCAAAAAGTTGGCCTGCCCTTCTTGACAATGACTAGCACTCCAAGGCACAAACAAAGTCACCACTTGCCTCCAAATCATCGATATCAAGATCTGTGTCCAAGTCATCCATGTCCAAGCTGCCCCCAACAAATTGCCCTTGCCCTCCAACTATGAGCCCCTCCCCAGGCTTTCTAGCCTCTTGAATTATGGACAGGATCTCCTCAATACTCTGTGTTGCCTCATTTTCTCCATTACTCTGCATCCCTTCCAACCCTTCATCTGTGAACTCTACTGGCAAGTTCTTCAAGAACCATGGGTGCTTCTTGATTTCTGGGATTGTTATTCTCTGTAAACAATTCTTACTCAGTTGCAATGCATAAGTTGGAAACGCTTTTAAGATTTAACTCTATGTAACAAATTAACAACAGTGGACAAGTTTGTTCGAATACCGTCTCTGGATCTGCTACGAATATTTGAGATAGAAGGTGCTTGCATTCCAATGAAATTCTTACATAGTGTGGTATTGAGTAATGGACATTAAGAATCCTCTGCTTGTAGTGTAAATAAATGATACATTGCTTGTTAAAACGTTGTAAACCAAAGCAATGCGAAATCAACAAATAAAAGAAAAAAAGAAGGCAAAGTAACCTGGAGCGTCTTTCTGAAGTTTTTGGGATCTTCAGGATCTTCGAAAGGATAAGCTCCAACCAGCATCACATATAAAGTGACCCCACAAGACCAAACATCTGCAATCTGCAACTCACGAAATTAAAAAAGAAGATCAGAGATTGTTGGAGACAACAGTTGGTGGTGATAAAGTAATCGATAATGACACGAGAAGCAGATGAGGGCGTCGGCCGGGGCAAGGAAATAGATTGGCACTACCTTCCCATCGTATTCTCTTCTAGACAAAACTTCTGGTGCAATGTAGGCTGGGGTTCCAACAGTAGATTTTGGTTGGGAATGCAACACTGATGACTATGAAGTGAAACCAATGTGTTAGAAACAGGCACTATATTATAACTCTAGATTTGGACTTATTAGACTGTTTTGACGTTCATACCTTGGAATAGCCGAAGTCGCAAATTTTGAGCCGTGGGGCTGAGCTTCCATCTAGAAGTGTGTTCTCTAGCTTAAGATCCCTGTGGCAAATTTGCTGAAAATCAAGAGGAAGAGAAGAATCACAGGAAAATTAATCAGAAATGTGACTTGAGCAAACCACAAATAAATCAGAAACAAGCCAATTAAACAACTAGAGTCCAGTACCATTGAATGGCAGTAGCTGACTCCTGAAATCAGTTGCTGAAAAAAATATCTTGCCTGCACAATACAATTTAAGAAAGAAAAGAAAAACAAACATAACAATTAGGTAAGAATCCAATTTATGTAAATTAGGAGCATATTGACCTAACTAACAGACCTTTTTTCTGCAGAGTTATCCAAATGTAAACTGTTCACGTCGTAGCAATTGAGTTTCTCATCAATTTACCAAATTATAGCCTTAAAAAATGCTTTGTTAAGAAAGTTATTTAACCGAATTACGAAAAAATAAAAGCGATATTTGTCAGGTAGCAACCTAATTTACCTCATCTTCACTGAATCTTCCGGCGTTGCATATTCTCTCAAAAAGTTCTCCCCCAGCTGCATATTCCATGACTATGGCCAGATGCGTGGGAGTGAGTAGGACCTGCATAAGAGAAGCCCTTTGAACAAAAATTTAACAAGAAAATGTTTTTAGCAAATAAAAGTAAAATTCCTAAACAAAATGAGACAACTAGTACAACATTCAATTGTCAACTACAATAAGAAGTCTTGGCCAAGAAAGGAAGGTCTAGATGAAACAAGAGTTTTAACAAAAAAAAAATGGAAATTAGCTAGAAAACAATTAAGCTGAAAATGTTTGTACAAAAACGTTTTACATCCACCTGGAATCAAACAAATGCTTCTGGGGAAGCAGCTTAAAAAAGTGTACGATTTTCCAGAAATTAGAAGAAAAACGAAATGTACTTGAACTTCTTCTCAGTACATAAATACTCTGATTCTTTCATTCATACATTTCAAATAAAAACTCACAACTGCATCTGACCGATCAATGATTAACAATAAGAAAAAACAAACAATAATCATGAATATTTAATGTGGAGGTAGGTGGTCAAGTGGTGATGAACACGCTCTGCTGAACTCAAAAAAAAAAAAAAAAAAAAATTGACCACTCTGGAGAAACTGAACAACCATAAAAAAAAAAAACAAAATTCACAACTTCAGATCATATACCTCTTTAAATCTTATGATATTGGGATGCTTCAAAGACCTGTGATTCATTATCTCCCTCTGAACATGCTCATCGATCTGCATACAGAAAACAAATAAGCATCAAATCAAACAGGCAAAGATCCAATATAAACTTAACCCAGGAATCAAACAGCAAAAATCCCAAATCAGTGGAGCTCATGTATTGTAACGATTGTGAAGGGGGTCAGAATGAACCAGTAATGAAGTTATGAAGACAATAGAACAGTACCTTTTGGCCCCTCTCAATATACTTGACAGCATAAAGCTCCCCACGCCATTTATCTCTCACAAGTTTAGCAACACCAAAATTCCCAGACCCAATATCCTTGAGTATCTCATAGCGTTCCATTTTGGGTTTGAGCTGAGTTTGGAATATGAGGCAGTGAAGAAAAATAGCAGTAGGAGGAGTAGAGTTGTTGAGTTTTAAATTGGTTGGGCTCTACCTTTTTCAGTTGGGCAATTTATCGAGCATGTGGTGTGCAAGTTTAAAGACATGGAAAGTAAGAAAGGAAGAAAGGAAAGTGTGGGTATGTATGGAGGAATATTGGTTGGCACGGCGAGTTGGGATAGCACTCAGATCAATGTTGCCAATATCCAAAAGTCTTCAAGAGAGAGAGAGACAAGTCGATTAAGGAAAAACAGGTGGCGTATTTGTATACGTCCAAAGGTTGAGCGAACCGCAGCTACCTCTGCCCAAACGTAGTCCTGAGATATTAATCAAAACATATGATCCCTATTTGAGCGAGTACAGTCTTACTCTACTCGAGCGCGTGAGCTCTGTTCTAGTCCGCAAACTTTGCACTACTCAGCGGGAATACCATCAAATTATTTCAGGAGGCCATCGTCATGTGGATGTGGCTCCCAATTTTGCAACAAAATAACTTTACTATTGTCTTAGATGGATGCTACATATTCTTTTCAGAATCATTCTTTATTATCTTACTACTATACGTTTTCCCATCATTTACATGGTTGATATTAAAAAACACAAAGAAAGCTGAAACTACATCATTTCTAACTTTGTCGACTTCAAAATTTTCAACCATTTTGTAATTATGGGTAAAGTATTTTATTTACAACTTTAGTAATTTTTTTTAGAAAAATACTTTCTCCTCTAATCTTTGAGGTGATAGTATAAATGTGACTAAATTATAATACTATTTTTATAAATGTTTGATATAATTTGGACTGTTGTGAAGACATTTACTCGTTTCGTAGATGGGAAATTCCCTACTCCCATTTGGATAGGAACGTTACTTTGAATTTGGTTTTGATTCAATAATTAAACGAGACAAAATGCATGGACAAGAAATAAAGATTTATAGAAACGATTTTGGCGGCCGCTTTTAAAGTTAATTTGTGCAAACTCCATGAATAAATAGCCTCCTTATTTTTTGCAACAAAAAAAAAAAAGGAACAAAAAGAGAAAGATGAAAGTGATATCGGCAGGAAAAAGGAAAGTTCATATGTCATTTTACCTCTCCCTACTTTCAAAATGTTTGTTTTAATCTTTTTTTCCTAAACAACGACCACAAGTTTGGTATTATAATTTGTTCTCATTTTCACAAATTAGCAATGTGTTTTTTCAATATGAATAAAAAAGAAAAGAAAAAAGACTTTGAATAAATATTTCCATAAAAATTAATAAAGCAGTTAATAAGATTTTTAGGCAAAGTGTTGAATACCTTAAATTAATATTCCATTTGGTGTCACATGTTTTTTCATGAATTGAAAAAAAATTAGAGAATATATATATTGATAGACAGTAATATATATTCGTAAAGAGATAATGGTGATATTATAGAAATGTAAATGGATTTGTATGGTTTAGATGAAAGTAATTTAAGAAGAAAGGAGGAAAAATAACATAGGAGGGGAGGAAAGGCAAAGCATCGAATGCATGTGTGGTTGTCCTAAACATTAAAAGAAAGGGAAACGATGATGAGAAGTGCAACTGAAAAATGAAAAGGGAGAGGGTGACGTGGGCGGCGGAGAATTAGTGTGAGGGGATTCAGTGGTGGGCCTCCCTTTTTCTTTAAATAGATATATTGGAAGAATGCGAAATTTTTTATTAAAAAAAAACATCGGGAAAGCAACAAAAGAAGAAATGGGGAGAAGTTTGCGATCAAAGTGATGGCACAAAATGCGAGGTGGCATTCTGTTAGGTTGACACACAAGGACAGGATACTGCATTAATCCCTTTTTTTTCTTTCTTTTTTTTAATTTAATTGGCTGAGCCTATCTGCTCCTACTCTTTCCCCCATACTTCCATGCTCTTTCCTTTTGCACCATTTACAATAACTCAACTGAAGACTTTTCTCCTCAAAATACCCCAAACCCTAAAAAGCTCCATTTGTTCCAAAACTCCAATTTGGACTACCTAAGTTCCAAGTATCTATCTATCTATCCATTATGTGAACCCTCTTTTTGCTACTGATGATCGGCCTTTTTCGTTTTATGCAATGACCTATTGCTTGCTCTTTAGTTTACCAAAATTCGGATCAAAAGGTATGATCCCAACAAAAACTATAAAAGTCAATAAAATAACAAGATTCACGTCAAAAGCATATATATATATATATTTTTTTAGGAGAGGATTAGCTTACCCTAAATTCACCGGCCTTAATCGAGCACGACTAGATTACGTACTAATGAGACGTATCTCATGTATACCTTAATCTAAAGTATTATCTTAGGATTAAAATGATCGTTGAGGAAATTGTTCAACCTTAACCAATCTCTAGAGAAACACGAAATGGGGTGGACCTAGCTCTTGACTTGAAGAAACAAAGGATTATTTCAAATTGCTCCAAAATTCTGGGTTTTATAAAATATATCATGATAGCTTCGTAGTAAGTTCACTGTCTACTCACAAAATCTTATTCGCTTTCTTACTTGAGTATTAGAGTTCGTGCGATCAATATTAAATCGGTGTATAAGACCTCTATTTTACAAGCTACTCTATTCTTTCCTATCATATACGATGTCTATTAATTATGGTTAAATTATATTTATTTTAATACAATTTTATTCTTTCGAGCTCAACTCCCGAATAAATTTCATGAAAAGACAATATAATTATGGGATTTTAGGAAGACGAAATAAACTATAGTGCTTCGACTCTCTAGTCTCTTTCTTTTCTTCATCCAGCGTTGTGTCAAGTCGGTCTCTGCTACATTTATTGTGGGAAATATTATTGTTGGATATTGACTTGTAGCGTGTGCATGATGAACTGGAAAGTATGACCCAATGGTTAGAGTTCTTAAATCTTTAGGTAAATATTTATTACTATTTTGATAAGATTTGTTGTTACTTTTTTTTTTTTTTTACAAATTACTCCAAAAATTTAGTTATTGGTTTGAAAACGTACGCCATGCACGTGGTTACAAATATTCTAAACATAAATTTTTAAATGTGTTCTCTAAAATTAAATGAAATAAGATATTAAATACATTTTACTAGAAGATCATAAAATATTGGGAAAGGACACTATAAAAAGAAGGAGCAAGAATGTAGTTATTCTATGAAAGGATTGGCGTAATTGTCAAGTAATGTGCATCGTTTTAAATGTTATTTTACTGATTCTTTATTAATAGATAGAAAAATGGGAGAAAAAGTGATTGATTGTCTAAAGAAAAATAAAAGACGAAATATAAAAGAATACGATACAAAATAATAAAAAAATATTTTCAATTATTATAAAATAAAATAAAATATTTATAGAAATATTGCAAAATTTTAGATCAAATTGTCGGAATCTCTATCCTAACCCTAGAAATTTCATCTCTCATTGATTCATCAATGAAATTCAAATGCAGCACCGATGTGTAAAAGCCAAGAGGATATGAGATAATGCATCGCATCAATTGTGCAGGAAGGATTATTAGTTGACAAGTATGAAGCAAAGACTTATCCCTTTGCCACGATTTTGGAAGTGACAACAATTAGACACGTAACACTTCATTTTGGTCTCCAGTTCACAGAAGGATGCATGTTTCCAAATATCATATTGTTAAAACTAATATATAATATATACGTAATCATATAGTAATATGGAAAAAGGTAATCTGCACATGATTAAAAGATATTTTTTCTTATCTAACATATACATGCATGCGTGTAAGATTTACCAACATATGCGTGTCCCGTGGTGCTTTCGCTTTCCTCGAGGCTTGAATTTCTAAGAGATGAGTTTTTGGTGTTTAAAGTTTATTCTTGGCTAACCATGTTTTTACTTTTACATTTAAAATTAGTAAGGTAAGGCCATGTCGGTATGACGCATAGTCTTACGGTATTTTCAGCAAATAAATTTATAAAATACATGCTATTATCTAAATATTTTCAAACGTTCTTATAAATTATAGATTCAAAATGCCAAGTATCGATCTAATTTGAGACATGTATACACTTTTGAAGACAACAAAAAAAAAAAAAAATCTAGTTATCTAGATTTCTTAAGAACAAAGGCTCTTGATTAAATATTAAATGGCAAACGTAATACATCACTCGTAATAATTGTGGAATATAAGGACCTATCTTAGCCACTCAAATTACGATATGAATTGAACAAATTAATTAATTGAGTTGATAATTTATACATGTAAAATATATTATTATTTAAACATTAGTTTTTAATCCTTGGTTTTGTGTATTGATTTTCAAACATTATATTTTTGTTCTTGACTTCCATACGGAATTAATTTAAATTGTTAAAAATATATACAAATATTTAAAACTACACAGAGAAAAAAATAAGTAAGAAGAAGTGAAGATATGGTTAAAGAATAAATATGTGGATTGTAATTTTTTGGCACTTGCCTCTGGAAAACCAATGGATATTGAATGCGACGAGAACGAGGAAATAGCGCAAGTTCCAAACTTGAGAATTTCGTGAACAATGTATTATTTGTATTAATTAGCTAACTAATTAACTTATCGACGCTTTATCTTTTTACATTCTTTTAATGGTAAAAGGTATAGCATTTCAATGAGATTTGATTTGTTTAATTCACAATCTATTATCCTAAGCTACAAGTGGATCTTTGATATAATATTCAGAATCATGCAAATTGACAACACAACTAAAAAAATGGCCACTCATTTTCTAAATATATCAAAATGTGAAAACAAACGTGGGTGATGATGCAAACCTCTTATCCAATAACATTAGACAACAATCAACTCTAACATGTAGTACTGCATAGATTAGTGAGTCAAGTGATAGATTCAAATGTCTGCATTCTAGTGTATTATCATCTAGTTGTTTTCAATAATATAACATAATAAATTAAAATATTTATAAAATTTATTTGTATTTTAATATCATTGATAAAAAGCTTATCGATATCTATATTATTGATATGTTTTAAAATTTTGCAAATAATTTTGTCACTTACAATAAATTTTCTATTCTTTGTCGTCATAAGTAACTATTAGGGTATTCCTTTATCATTAACATTCACAAAATCATCGATAGGCTCAATGCAATCTTGTTGGCCACAAGTTGGTGCACATTTGAGATGGTACAGAGTGACAAAACTTTGGCATGGAGATTATGATCATCTGTTTTCTCTCATGACACAACAATTTGTGTTATGCTGAAAAACAATTGTCTCAGTTGTTGCATGTATTCGAGTACATTTTTTTCCCTTTTTTTTGTTTTAACATTTTTTTCTATTTTCTAAAATGATGTTTAAATTTACGATTTTTCAGTCAATTGTTATACAAGTCTTCACTAGGTGAGGCATGTTAGACTTTGTTCCAGTCAAATACTTATATTTTAAGGTAGTTCCAACTTTGAATATTATAAACCTGTTTTGTTTGAAGATCTAAACTAATTTGTGTCAATTATCATTAAGTCAAACTCGTATTAACATTAATTTATAAATATTATTACGTTGGTTTGAAAATTAAATGACATAAATATACAATACGTTTTAAACCAACTACAAAAATACACATGAAAACACTTTATGTGTTTGTTCATATAACAAACAAATTTGTATGAAACACGTAGATAATAAATAAGTAAACTTTACTATAGAGAATAGAGATATTCATGATAAATTGAACTTAATTCAACCATAGTTAACGTGCTCTCTTTTGTAAATAATGAAAAAATTTACACGCTAAATAAAAAAACAATGCACGCATATATGATTACCGTTCGTAAGAATTAATAAAGACGGTTGGTTAAAAGAACATTTTGGTTTTTATGGTTTAAGAGTTATCTAGTTTTAGTCTTATACGGAGCATATTTGATTACCTAATTTATGCCAAACCTTTTATCATCCTGGCAAGCTACCCTCTTTCGAAATTGTACCAGCAACATTCATTACAACATTAAAGACATTAGAATCTTGTAATGCCTCCAAGTTACCATGCAACTTTTATGAAAGATTAAAGACGTTATAATATACAAGGTACGTAGGGTAAATATTGAATGTAAGTGCAAATGATGTCTATATAAGTACATGTGATGAGAATTTGAATATAATTTGATTTTAAGGTTGATAATGTGAAGTATTCTATCTCTAAACAAACTCAACCATGAAGATTTTGAAATTTAAAATTTGTTTTTTTAAGTCTTATCCAATTTTAAAAATAAAACACAAAATTTTCATACCTTTTATCATTTTTAAAAACAATGTGGTACGAAAAATTAAAACGATGCCGTTTAACTTTTCAATTTAGCTTGATTATTTTTTAAAAAAATTAAAACGAATATGTTATTTTATTTTTAATGGGTATAATCGAGAAAAAAACTACAACTAATAGCATAGTATAGAATTAAATAGAAACATGTTTCTATGGAGAAAGTGCAAGCATGATTTGCACAAAAATTGGTACATGAAAATCTCACTAACACCATTTGTTTATTAGAGAAGAAAAACATATAATTTACTGAATGTTTAGGTCTATTACAACAGTTAAAGTTATTAATTGATATAACTCATGCTTAATTATCATGTAGTTTATGAAAACTCTGGTTATCTAAAAACCTAATTGCCTCCAAACGTTACTCAGTGGTTGTTTAACCCCTAAACGCCCCCTTTGTGTTTCAGCAATACACTCGTTCTCACTATATAAGAATAACACAATAAACAAAACCATTAAAACAATCAAATTAGAGCATAGCAGTAACCTATTTTATAGGTCTGAGCAGTTAAATCATATATAATGCTCTCATAAAAATCCATCTACAAGTTGTATCAGGTCAACGGGTTACGAAACGAACATGGGCCGTCAAACAAACAAGGGACGGCCCTACCCATATCAGAGCCTTAATTACGGGCCCGAAAGCCGTTTCTGGAAGGGCGTCAGGAAAGAACGAAAGAAAAACGGTCTTGGTTGTTTTTTTTCTTTTTTTAATACGAAATTATTAGTATATTCCAGGTTGCTAATCTGGGTAGGTAATCGTAATGGTATTTTTGTAAGATGGAAAAATTATTATTATTGTCATTAGTTTTAAATTTTGTTTCAAAGTGGGAATTGGCTACTAGGTATATATTAATGCCATATAGTGAAAGAGAGGTGTAATTTTTGTTTTTAATATTTTGGGATTGTGGTCACATTTTTGTTATTTGATTTATGATTTGATGAGGTGAGACAAAACTGGGTCCAATTTTTGTAGCTTTGAAAAGGAAGCGTGTCTTCGGATCCCTTGACCATCATTTCTTCCTTGGTTCCGTCCGTACCAAACCGAGAGCTCAACTCTTTCCTTTTCGCGCGCACCCACCCAACTGCTGAAGCCTTTCGCTCTCTCGTCTTACAATGTTGTTGTTGTTGTTGTTGTTATTGTGAATTGTTGGTTCGGGCATTTGCATCTCCTTCCCCCCTGTTTTCTCCCTTCCGTTTCAATTCACAAAGCTCATCGAGGAGGGGAGCAATTTTCACGACGGAAACATGTGGGTCTTCTATCTGATCTCCTTGCCTTTAACTTTAGGCATGGTGATCGTTACGCTCAAGTACTTCGCTGGTCCTTGGGTGCCTCGTTACGTTTTTCTTACCGTCGGATATACCTGGTTCTGTTCCCTCTCCATCATTATCCTCGTCCCTGCGGACATCTGGACGGTATGTTTCTAACGTCGATCGTTTCTTGTTGATTGGATTTATCTGATGCTGTTGTTTGTTGAATTGGGCGTTATTTTGTTATTAGACATGTCGATGCTTTTTATATGAATCTGATAATTGGTTTTGTGAGATTTTAATTTGCGGTTGGAAGCGGATTTGGGAATTAGCTCAGGTGATTAGGTTTTTGTGTTACTTCTCAATTACTTTCTTCGATTGAGGTCTGGATGTTAGGTTCCGATTTATTGCATTGCATTTAAATTAGCGAAGTCATGGTGTGGTTTTGTAAACAATTTCATGCCGTTTAATTGATAATTTTAGTTCTTTTCAAAATATTAGAGATTGTTTACTGCTCCGCATCTCTACTTTCATTGTCATTGATAATGGTGCCTATTTGTCTATAAATTTATTGAGACAGACAGATTGGACACACATACAACATATTTGATCAACTATTTGGTATTATTAGTTTTTGGCAGTCGTACTTCCAGTTAGCTGGTTATGGTTCCATTTGCAATCTACTACCGGTTTCCCTCTCCTGCATGGAAAGGACTGCCAATTGTTTATGCAAAAATAGAATTGGATATCATTTAGCATCCTCTTGTTAGCCAAGTTTTCTTTTCCTCTCTGGAAGTTTTAGTTGATTCAGACAAAAATGATGTTCTTGCTATTGATAATTTGATGTAATTTATTTATGTACAGACTACAAGTCATCTGTCAGAGACTGGAGTAATTTCTTTCTTTTGGAGCTGGTCCTATTGGAGTACATTCTTACTTACCTGGTATGCTCATAGTACATATACATGTCTCTCAGTTGAAAATTGTAGAGTAATCCTTATATTTTCAAATTCACATCTTCAACCAGGGCTGTGGTGCCACTTATCCAGGGTTTTGAAGACGCAGGAGATTTCACTGTGAAAGAAAGACTGAAGACCAGCATCCATGTTAACTTGGTTTTTTATTTGGTTGTTGGATCCATAGGTCTTTTTGGACTGATTCTTCTCATTGCGATGCACAAGATTTGGTTAGTTATTTGCTTTAATATCATGCATTAGGGGCCAGCCAAACAAAAGCAACATATATCCGACAATGATCATGAGTTTTATCTGATATATTACAAAGTAAATTGGATGAGTCTTCTCCACATAAATTTAAAACGTCTCATCTTTGTAATTTTTAAATTCTCTTGGTATATTATGTTATTTGGTTTTACAAGTGGGTATCATTTGTTCCCTTGCATCGTGAACTACTATAGTACTGATAGCTTTTCTGATTGCGGGTAAAATTCTTTTGCTTCTTTGTTAATAGGCATGGCGGTGTTCTGGGTTTTGCTATGGCCTGCTCAAATACATTTGGATTGGTAACAGGTGCATTTCTTCTTGGCTTTGGTCTGAGTGAAATTCCCAAGAGTATTTGGAGAAATGCCGATTGGACTACACGCCAAAAAGTTCTTTCCCATCAAATATCAAAGATGGCTGTTAAGCTTGATGATGCTCATCAAGAACTCTCAAATGCTATTGTTGTAAGTGTTAGCCTCGTACTCCCCATGACACTCACAGATGGGATAGAGAGAAAAAGCTAACTGAATGAAATCTTCTAAATCAGGAAGTTCCTCTCTCTTGCACGCGTGCACAACAGTGCATGCAGAGGCACCCATAGGGACACACACCAATTTATCTACTATTAATTACATTTGAGATTTGTCATCATTTTGTTTCTGATTTTCCCTCTTTGTTCCATATGTATGATGCGGTTGTGTCTTACTGTTTATATGCTTATTTTAAAAGTTTGATTTACTCTCTATGTTTTATCTTTGACTATTATTTATTTTTCAAAGTCATTCCCATACAACTGGTTCATTTTTTAGGTTTGTTAGTTAACTTATTTCAAGAAGACTTTTGGATGGGTGGGGTATAGACTACCTACATAAAATAAAGATGCAATTCACATAAATAGCAACTTGCAGCAAGATTGTGTTTTGTGATTTTTGACCTTCGTTTATGTAATAGGTTGCTCAAGCAACATCTAAGCAGATGTCTAAACGTGATCCCCTGAGACCATACATGAATGTCATTGACAATATGTTAACTCAAATGGTAAGTCATCATTATTTTATTCACTTCAAACAACTTGGAACCTTGACCAGTGTTTTTAGTGCATCATTTTCTTCCCATTTTTCATTCTCAGTTTAGGGAAGATCCATCATTCAAACCACAAGGTGGACGATTAGGAGAAAATGATATGGACTACGATACCGATGAGAAATCAATGGCAACACTTAGGCGTCATCTTCGCAGAGCAAGAGAGGAATATTACCGGTATAAAAGGTATATATGGACTACTTCATTTTGGTCATTTCAGATTGGGAAGGTTTCTTCTATTTTTCTGGGCAGGTGGGTAACTTGTATTTTCGAAAATTATGAGAATTTTGAGTTGTTTCGGTAGCCCTATTTGCAAGCCTTGTATTTGTTGGAGTTGGGATCTATTGAGTGCCATAACTTGAGCTGCACCTTGAGGATGGGGTGTATTTAGGGGTGAAGTAGTCTAATGATCTACTATATTACTAAGGGCACATTAGTTATTAGCTGGAGATGGTTCGAATGACATAGTAATTAGAAATAAATAGTGTGTTAGAGAATCGGAGCTTGGCAGGTATTTGAAGTAGCTTGGAATCTAGGGGGTTGGGAGATGCCTTTTCCAATATTTTAATTTGTTCCTCATTTCAGACTAATTGTCAGTTTGCTTCCTATCCTACCATTTTACTGCTTTACGTTTGATTTATCTTGGGAATTAAATAAATCTTGCTGTCAACCAATCGTAGAATTGGATCTTCTTTTGTTATTTTCTATATGCTGTATAAGCAAATTTTTTGTTTTGTGATGTCTCCCCTTTTTGGACGAATTTATCTTTATAAATGTTTGTTTAAATTCTAGTTTGATAATTACTGGTATGCATACAAATATCTCCTGTCTATGGACTATGGATTCTCATTTTACAACCTTCCCTGTCTAAGCAAGAATTCTTGGTTGCTGCCTGATAGACTGATAAGTGATAGTTATCACCGATTACTTTATAAATTTCATGATCTTATTTGTTTTGTGTAGCCAATATATGACCTACGTTATGAAGGCCCTTGAACTTGAAGACACTATTAAGAATTATGAACGACGCTCGTCAACTGGATGGTTTGCCTCCTATTACTAACTTCGGTGTTTTTATTTAGCCTTCTGCTTTTCAACACACAATCAAGATCTTAACCTCCAGACTGGCCTTGTTACTTTTCCAGGAAATATGTTTCAACCCTCAGGCATGCTCGAAGTGGGAAGTTGGGGTCTATCTTAGATACACTTGGTAATCATATAATGCACGGGCTTCTTTTTTTCTTTATTGTTTACCTCATCACATGAAATAAAACACCATTGCAGATTGAGTTTAGGTTATATTTTTTAGAATTGTGAAATGTGATTTAAAAAAAAACATATGGTGACTTAGCAGTGTCTCTAGTTGGTCATTCTTTCTCACCATTGACCTTGGTTGCAATTATTATGAATAGTGTGCTCTTGTTTGTTGCAGTTGAGTTCTATTTTTTCCTTTATTTATATCAAGAGTTCTGGCAAACTACCTCAACTATTCTTAAAGGGCAATAACCGATCACACTACATTTGGCATACATAGTGGTCATCATAGCTGCCCCTTCAACTCCATCCATCTTTCAAAGAGAGTCTGCGGATGGGCAGTTGGGGGCTCTTTGGTGGGTGAGGAACAATAGAGGTGTGGATAGGGAACCTTGTGAGATTTGATCCTTGGTGAAGTTCCATGTATCTCTTTTGGCTATGGTTTCAAGTACTTTTTGTAATTATTCCCTTTGTAATATCTAGTTAGTTGGAAATCCTTTCTCTAGGAGTTTTTTGCAAGCGTGGTTTTATTGTATGCTCTGGCTTTCTTTCATTTTTTTTTTCTCTTTCTAAAAGTGGTTGTTTTCATCTAAAAGCAAGGGAGGGAGGGAGGAAAAAAATTAAAAAAATAATAATAACATGACAATCCTTTTGGGGACATCCGATAAAATTGGAACGATACATAGAAGCATGACCTTGTGCAAGGATGACCTTGGAGTTTCATTTTGAGGGTTGCTTATAAGTTAATTGTTTACTTTAAGAACCTTGAAGGAGTTAGAGACATTTTTACTCTCAATGGGTGTATCATAACTCTGGAAATTTGAAAAGTCTTGCCGTTTCTTTTCCTATATGCATATATCTCATTGCCTCAAAGAAGCCAGCAAAATGCTGGACTGAGTGCCAGCCACAAAACCTTATTTATAAAAACATAATTTACATCCCACTTTAGACATCCGTATGTATGTATCTGACATTACCACACTCAAAATTACTCTCAGTGCTTGTTAGCTTACTGTTTGTTGGTTTGTTTTCTTGGATATCATGCAATAGAAATGTTTTTATTTTCTGCTCCAAATCCTAAATAATGAATATTTATAATAAGGTGGTGGTCTGCAGAATTTATATGGCGATGCATCCTAAGAAAGCATCTTCAAAAAGTTTTGGCTATTGTACTTGGTATCATGTCCGTTGCAATTCTTTTAGCCGAGGCCACCCTGTTACCAAGTGTCGATTTATCTCTTTTCTCAATGCTTATTAAATTAGTTGGACGGGAGGAGGTGCTTGTGCAGGTATATCATTATACTTAACAGACAATTGCTTTTCCTATATGCATATGTCTCATTGTGTGATTGTCAGGATATGCATGTCGATATTTATGCACATTTTGTTTATTATTATGTACAACTCAGTTTCATGAGGCTCTTGTTAAATGCACTGCGGGCGACGCTGTCTCGAAGTGCTTTTCCTGTGGGGTTTTTGGGACAAGAGATGAAAAGACATATCTTTCATTTATGACATCTAATTTTCAAACTGGTAATAAGTAATAAACAAAATGGTCTTGACTTGACTGTTTGTTTTGACTAGTAGCTTCGTAATCTAATGAGTAATAACAAGTTAAAGCCTAGCTGTTATAACTCAGGTATACATTTGAGGAAAGTTGGTTAGATGATCTCTGTACTAGATGCAAACTAAGTTATTTTGACATTTCCAGTATGATGTAAACCAATCTATCTGGGACTGCTCAGAGATATTTATGATAGGAACATACGGGAATCTGTTTTGGATATAAATTTATTTCATTAGTTTTTTCGGAAAATTTATGTAAGAGAGTTAGGATGAATATCCTCATTATCTGACTATACCTATTCGTTATGATCACTCCGCCATAATTTTTCCAATGTTTGCTGGATTCCTGTTTGCTTCTCTTGGACTTCTCTGCTGATTTTCAAATCTATTTTCCTCTTTTACAGGCCTTTGCTTTTGTTCCACTGATGTATATGTGTGTGTGCACATATTATTCTTTATTCAAGTTTGGAACTTTGATGTTCTATTCATTAACCCCAAGGCAAACAAGCTCTGTGAACTTGCTATTAATTTGTTCGTGAGTATTTCTCTTTAGCTATTAAACCATTTTTGGAAATTTGTCTTTTCTTCTGTATGACAGAGTTAGTACTGATGTAATGTTATTTCTCTACTTAGAATGGTTGCCAGGTATGCTCCACCAATTTCATTCAACTTTCTCAATCTTATTCGTCTTGGTGGGAACGTGAAAACTGTTTTTGAAAAGGTGATTATTGTTTTGTTTTATTTTATTTCTATTACTGCAATGTTTGTTGCAGTTGTGATTTAATTTTGGTATATGTGGTCTCTCCTTTTGGTTGTTTTTCTTCACCACTTACTAATCTTTTTCCGTATGACATTATATTTTCACCTTTCCTGGGGCTGAACCATTCTAACGCTTATGGATAAGATCTTTGTGACTGTGATGTTGTTCTCTTGTCTTTTTCAATAACTATATTTGTTACTTTACCTGATATGTTGTGCAATTACAATGGCAGAGGATGGGTAGAATTGATGATGCCGTCCCTTTCTTCGGGAAAGATTTTAATAGGATCTACCCACTTATTATGGTTGTCTACACCATTTTGGTTGCAAGCAATTTCTTTAACCGGGTTATCGATTTCCTTGGAAGCTGGAAGAGATTTAGATTTCAGTCAGAGGTAGATGATATGGATGGATTTGATCCTTCAGGAGTAATTATATTGCAAAAAGGTAGTCATTGGACTGTATGGGTGGTTATCTTTTCTGGATGAGATGTGATATATTATGACCAATCTCATTCTAGAAGTTTAATATTTGTTCTTAATTGCATCAGAACGATCTTGGCTTGAACAAGGGCGCATGGTTGGTGAGCACGTTGTTCCATTAGCTAGGAATTTCAACAGCATAGACTTGGAGTCTGGCAACAGCAATAGCACAGTATGTACATTTTCCGTAAATATTTATTCTCTAGGCATTCTTTATGCAATTGTGAACTATATTTTGATCCATGGTGATGCCATCTTTAGGAGAAATTGAAATCCTCACAATATCTAAAGGATATCTAATTTAGGAGCTTTATTTTTGTTCGCGATCCTTCTTTCTGCAATTGTATTTCATTCTCATAAATTCTTAATTTGGTCAGATGTTTTTTCTAATCAAGGAGTTAAATATTCAGGATTTGCTAGATGTCAAAGCGAAGGCAACAAACAGCCTAATAAATGAAGACGTGAGTGGGAAGTCGTCAAAATCTTCTGGTGATGAGGGTCGGAAGTATGGTTCTAGCAGAGAAGCCATGAGCAACAAGTATGCTGTAATTAGAGAACAAATTAGACAATCAACATTAAACACAAAGCCAGTGCCGAACATTGCTTCTGCCAAGGTCACCTTACTTGATACAGAAGATGGTGAACCCAGCAATACCAATGAAAAGACGAATTCTGGTTTGGCCTCAAAGTGGGAATCAATGAAGATGGGTTTCCAAAACTTCAAGGCTAATATAGGAACCAAAAAGTTTCTTCCCTTGCCCCAGGTTCAAGAATCAAAAACTATCTCTCATCATGATTCTGCTCAGTCCCTTGACGAGATCTTCCAACGTTTGAAACGGCCATCAGATCATGGAGGTTATAGTGACGAGGAAGATGGGATGGAAATCAAGAGTTCTGAGAGAATAGAATTTGAGCGGAGGCCAACTAGATAACAACCATTTTTCTCTCTTTAGGTTTAAGAATCAAAGAATGCTGTTACCATGTACAGCCCTTGGTGCCAGTTTAGTTGTTTACTTTCAGTTGGATCATTCCTCATTTGAACACATATTTGGAGCGGTTACCCGCGAGATTGACACATACGTATATAAGCTGACTGGTGGCAAGAAAACTGGAGGATAGAGATTACACTCACTAACTGTTCAGTCGACCACATGGTCGTAAAATTCACAACGGTTGCAACTGCCAATGTTTGTGTCTTGGCTGCATCAGCATTGCTTTGATTCTTGAGGTTTGCTTCAGAAACTCAGATGCCATACGTTAAATATATATTGTGTACCTTTCTTCTGGTATTTTGATATCAATATCTTAATGTAATTGGTAGTTGTTTTAGGAAATTAAGGTTGAAATTCTAGACACCAAAAGAACTTGATCTGAATGGTTTCCGATATTTTGATATTTTTCTTGTAGCTAGCTGTAACTTTCATATGATTTAAACAGGAAAGTGAAAAGTCAGCCATTGCTAAAGGACCTTAGATATTTTTTTGAGATATGTGATCTCAATCGTCTTTTACATTCTCAGTACCCAACTTAAACCTCATCAAACAGTTAAGGAGGACCATAACATGTTCAACCTTAAGTCGTTTTCATCGTTGTTCTAAATGAATATATAGCAGTTCTCGAGATTGCTTCAATCACTTTTGGCTACAATTTTCTATTAGTTTTTCCAGATAGCAAAGCAACCACTAAAAAGGTCTAAAGGTGGGATATTTCAATATTAAATGCAAAATATCAGAATCCAAAACTCCATGGCCAGAATTTTTTTGATTATGTCATGGTGATGTAGGAATTTAACTGTAGTAACAGTTCACAACCGATTTCCAAGAAAATCAATGAAAACCATCCCATTGATAAGAAAACACTAACAACTTGGAAGGAACTAGGAAGAGAGAAATCCAAGATTGGAACTTGAATATATAACAATAATAATGCAAAGTAAAAAAAAAAAACGAAAAAGAATCCAAGAAACGGTGATAAGTAAAAAGTTGAAAAGTAGAAGAAAAATCTAAAAAAAAAACTGTAACTTTTTATTTATTTATTTATTATGGAAACTAAAGTTGGAGTTAAAAAAGAAAAAAAAAAAGTAAATAAAAAGCAGTGCCAAGAAAACAGAGATTCTCCACTAAAACAAGAACAGTAATTTTGATCTAAAAAAGCTGCTGTACATACAACAATGTTGATTGAAATGTGATATGAAGTTAAGAAAAGATGATTAGGAAAAATGGAAAAAGCAATGGAAAATGGGAAGCAAGTTGAGAAATTTAGGGCCCAGAGGCAAAGCGATGGGGAAGTAGGAGAAAGAGTTAATGAAGCGATGAAATGAAGTGTAGAGTGAAGGGTTGGCATTTTCCGGTTCGTGAGGAGGGAAAGGAAAGTGCCAATAAAAAAGGAGAGTTTGAATAGCGACCCGACATTGAAAATAGACAACCTTCGAAATGACCCTCTTTTCCTTTTTTAAACTTCCCAAAAAGCAGACCCTCGTGCATAATTTATCAAAGTAGGCCCCAACACACACACATCCACACCACACCTCATTTCCTTCCAAATTCACTCACACCCATTCACCTTTCCCTTTCAACTCAACACGACAAACTTTGACGTTATAATATGACTGACAGTTGTACACCTAGATTCAAAACACACAAGCCCTTGATGTGGCTAGGGAAGATGAGTTGATTATAGTGCTATGAGTAAATTAGATCAAAAACTCATCTATTGAAATTCGCTATGAACAAACCATTGTTAAACATATGCAAGACTTGACTTTTAACGAGCACAAGAGTAGAAGAATGAAAAGTTCAACTTTGTATTAGGTAGTTGCTAGATATAACATTGTAAAAGACATTTAGTTCCCTTAATATACATCATAATAGTTTAAGTTTTCAATTATTATAACTCACACTTAGTTGCAATACAACTTAGTATATCCAAACACGTATAGTTAAAAGACATAAACTATAATAATAGAACTACCTGCCTCAACACAACCTCTTAAAATTTTCAATTCAAAATATGTATTAAACCAATATTACAAAACAAAAGTCTATACGGTTTGTCAAACACAGATACATGTATCAAACTGGTTTAAATGGTGAATAAAACATGTATTACAAAATTTCCAATTCACATGTAAGCAGATTGGAAGGAGGAGGTGGGTCCAAGAAATTAGAAAAGAAAGGGGGAGGGGGGAGGAAGGAGTGTGGTGAGAGATTGGAACTGAGTTGAGAGTCAAATGTGTCGTAATATTAATAGTTATAAAAACGAAGCACAAGTGGGAAATGTGGGACACTGTACCCCATACTCTACGCTAACTCCACAATTTTCCATATAACCCAAAACCAACAAAAAAAAAAAAAAAAACTTGAAGATGCTTTTAGGGATCTGTGCTGAGATCACTTTTTTTTTTTTTCTTGGAGGAAAAGTATGATTTATAATTTTAACCTAACTTTCTGTCAGCAAAAACAGACAGGATCTTTCTATATCAATCCATTCTTGGCTTTAATTTATTAATAATATTTGAATTTTCCAAATATTAAGCAATGTATAATAATGTTGAATTACTAGTTTTCTATTCTAGTACCATCGTTTTATTTAGTGGAAGTTCGTTAATTTAAAAATACATCTGTGTTTTTCAAATCAGGTTCAGTTTATGTACTTAGATTTACAAGTTCTCAATTTTATATCTCATAAACACAATTTGAATCTTTGAAAAGAAAGGGCATGAAAGTTGAGAGATCAAACATGTAATTGAGTGTAAATTAAATGTAGGAATGAAGCGTAGAAAAAGTAGAATTAAATGTATAGTCTTCAGAATGAAAATGACACCCAAAAGGAAAATGTATTGCCCCTTCAATTGAAAAGAAAGGGCCCATCTGCAGGCTGTGGAAAGAGGGGAGGTGGGTTCAATATATAGATACATACATTTGAGTAGAGATAATGAGAAAACGAAACTCCCTATTTATATTCAAAGTCTTAAAAGAAAACAAATAGACAGCAACTAGTTCACATTCAGACCCCATTTATTTTCCTACATAAAATTTATCTCACCTGTCTTCTTTCCATTATCAAAAGATTATTTTTATTTCTTCTTCTTTTCAAACAAAAACATGGATAGGATGTGGAAGGAGTATTTTTATAGAATTAATTTTTGAAAATAAGAAACAAAATAGATGTTAAATAACACTCCCAGACACAAAGTTGAGCATTTATAAAAATTGGCAATGGTATGTTTATATGCTATGTGTGTGTGTAAGATGAGTGGGTGTAATGGGGAAGGGCCTACCTTTGTTTACCAAACCAATAGGGAAGGGTAAGGGCATGTGGCCCTATCCCCCAAACACACTACGCCCTATCTTCTCTCAATATGTATTTTGGTTTGGTCGGTTGTCTTCTTCAAAATTTAAAGGCAATATGTGCAGATTGCAAATGCATGCTTTGTTTTTCAACAACTAACTTTCTTTCAATTCATTCATTCTTGATTTTCATTATACATACAATTTCAACTACCTTCCATCACTTCTCTCTTTACAACTCAATCTCTTCCTTTCCTTTTTTCCCCCTCTTATCCAAAAACCAAATTAAAACCTCTCTCTCTTTCTCTCTCCATCGTCTTAATTTCAACTCCATAATCAAATAAAACCAAACACGTAAACCTTCCACATCTACCCTATTTAAAACTTCCTTCTAAGTACTGAAATATCATTTCAAATGGGCACCTCATTTCTTTCTTTCTTTTTTTAATCATATGTGCACTCATTCATAACCCTTTGAACAATATTCGATATAACATATGTTGCAAATGAACAGCGTTCTCATTTTTAACTATACCAAAAAGTTTTGTCCTGAATTGATACAAAAAGTTGTATCTATATTATTTTAGGGGTAGGTAAACTTTGGGGCCATGTATCTTTAAATCAATAGTCCCCGTGGCCAAAAGTGTTTGATATATATTATTATTAGGAATAGGATTATTATAACAAACCAAGATTTTCAGCTTCCATCGTAGGCCAACTGAAGAGAGGTTATTCAATTAGTTTCCACTTTTTAGTTCAAAGCTCTCTTCAATAATCAATTGCTTTATTAATGTTATTTGTTGAGTTGTAACTTTAATGTCGTTCGTTAGGGTTTCAGGGAGAGCTTTTCAAAAAGCAAAACTAATCAAATTTTAATGATAATTAATTAAACATGTTTTAATTTCATAGATTATGAGTTCAGCACAGATACTTATTTATTTACACATTTATCTTTACCTTATTCAATTAAACAGCAATTCCTTTTTTTTTTTACTTTGTACTTTTAGCCTGGTGTCTTTTAATAAAATAAAATGGTTTAAGGTCGTAAACTTTGATTATGATTATGATTATTTTCAGTCATTGTCATCAATAATACTACACACATTATGTATTACTGTTTAATTATTTGTTTTTTCGTGATTGAATTTACACATAATTTGAATTGAAGTGACATGATGTCATAATTTCATAGTCTTTGTCAAATAGATGTACAAATTTCAACAAATATTGTACTGAAAAGCTAATAAATTAAGTACAATTTAATTTCAGCCTTAATTTTAGTTCATCGCCTAAGCTACCATTGTCTTCTTTATTCAACTAGCTAGGGTGTCTAAATATTTATTATTATTTTCACCACACCAAGATAAAATCAAAACCAATAGAAAACAAACCAAAATATAGAAAAACTTTTTGATCCTTAATTGCATCTATGGATTTATTTATAATTCTTTTGATATAACGTGAGATTATTATAATCAACTCCATCATATTTTTATTTATTAAATTAATTGTCGCTGCAAACCCTAATTTAATTAATATTGGTTAACCAAAATGTGATAAGTTTAAATTCCACATCTTATGATTCTGAGAGTATAAACTTGAAAATATTGGATACCATATTTTTTCTTTAATAAAATATATTACTCTTTTTATTAGATTGGTTGCATGATAAATACACAAATACACCAAATATATAAATGGAAAGAAATTTCATCACTTTCTTCACTCAAAATCATGCCACCTAGTGATCATTCTAACAAATACTTCAATTTTATAGGCATTGTTTTTTAAAAAAAAAATTATTATCCAGATTGTTTTATAGCTACATATATCACACACTTTAATTCCCAATTTAGATTTGGGGTTTTTTTTTTCTTGGCATTCATTTTTTAACAAAAAGAATTCTTAGTCCTTTGTCATAACATCAAAAGAATGGTGAAACATAAAAGGAAAAAGAGTTACAACAATTGCAATCCACATATTAGAAACGTTTATGCTCTTAAATTATTCTCTCCTTGTTTCCTCCAAAAAGTAATGTATTTTAATGTTTCATTTTTTACAGAAAGATAATAATATATAAGGTTGGTATATATATATATATATATACCTGAATTAGAATATTTACAAAAGGTTATTATATATAAGAGTGAGAAGTTAGTGTTGTAACATCGAAATTAGTGTGTGAGTTGATTTTTATATAATTAAAATGTTGTATTGAAGTAAAAGACATTATAATAATGAATAAAAACGTACCAATTGTGTTGGAGACAAATAAGTTCATATTCTCAAACATTCATTTCCATATATTCTTATCACCAAATTAGTCGCTGTACATGCACGTGTTGTTTTCAACTTTTAGCTTTTACTTCCTCTAAGTGTTCATACTTGAAGAGGTCCCCCACACCCTCAACCCTCAACCCTCAAACAACAACAACATGTTTTATATGCTATTGTAAAAGCTTAGGATCGTTTTATATATTAATCCCAACATTACTATATGACTCACTTATCATCGCTATAATCCAAATATGAGTTTGAAGGATATTATTCTATCTTTATTTATATACTTTTTTAATACCGACGGAGGATACTTTCAAATATTACATTGAATTTTTGAAAATTTGTGAGATACCATTTATCTAATGTAGAAAGTGAAACCAAAGTGAAGAAAATGGAGAAGATAGTACACAAAATGATCTTTATTTATATATATATATATAAAATGTAAAGTATTAATTAAGTGATTTTTAATTTAGGGTTTTAGAATAAAGTTAAGGATATAGTAGTAGGTTTGTTGTAGGTAGGTAGGAGGTAGGTAGTAGGGAAAGCTAATGTGTTAGCTGATTAGTGAAACTTATTGTTTCTAATTAGAGAATAAACTGCTTTTGTAAAGTTGAATTAGATTTAATTTATGTTTTAAACCAAATTAAGCTTCGATTGCTTTCCTTGATAAAGCATTTTCATTTAGGAGTGGATGTAATGTGTCACATCTTTTTCCCTCCATACGCACTAATTAAAAAGACAAAAATGGAACTCAATTTTCAATAAAGTTGAAAAAAGGAAGGCCCCCACCCCCCATTTTCATTTTCTTTTATTTTATCTCTCTCTCTCTCTCTCTCTCTCTCTCTCTATATATATATATATATATATATTATTAATAATTCCTAATGTTATTAATTTTAATTTCCAAAATCAGATCGAAGGTTTCTTTCATAAGATCTTTTTATTATCCCGAGAAAGGGATAACTAAATAAAATAAAACTATAAACCTCTCTTCAAAATCCATATTTAGTAAGTTTTACATTTCTCTATATTTTTCTTACGTCATTACCTTTCATTTTTTTTCTCCCTTTACTTTTTTTTTTAAAAAAAAACTATCTCCTCGATTTAGTTAAAGATGTACATACGTGAATTTATAAAAAAAAATTATATTTTGTAAATATTTTTATCATTTACTATCACTTTTTTTTTTAAATATCCAACGATGATTTTTTTAACCATATGTAATGTGGATTAAGGTTTTGAACTTAAAACCTTGTTTACATTCTTCTTATTTCTCTCTTTTTTTTTAAAAAAAAAGAAACTATTTTCGCTTTTTAAATTTAAAAATACAAAAAATATATTAATTAATGCACGATTTGTGATGTAAGTTTTTGAAAACGTCCAACGATGATAACTTTTAACAATATTCCAATGGAGTGAGGTGTTTGAACCTCACACCTTACTTATATCTCTCTAGACTTTGTGTATTAATTGAAACATTAATCTAATAAATATATCGAATTATAACTTCAAAATGTCTCGTGATTAATGCTCTAAATTATTTTTTAGTATAAGAATTGTAAGGTGGGAATTGAACCAATATCTATGAAAACTAGTGTGTGTTAATACCACAAAATTAAGCTCACATTAGCATCAATTAATTCAAAATTGAAGTATGGCATGTGACATTCAAGGTGAGGATTCTTACTTTTCCTTAGTTGAAAAGAAGAAAAAAAAACGTTTTTTGGTAACTAACTAACTTAATTAATTAGAATGGTTTTATATTTATAAATTGGCAGAGTGATACAAATTTAATTTAATAGAGAAATGATTTTAATTAATTAATGTATAATATATTTGTCCATGTATTTTTAATCATATATATGTTGACAAATGATACAGAACGGAACAAATAATATAAAGCAATGGAAAAATGTAGATAATAAATTAATGATCTCTATTATCTAAAAGAATAATTAATGATATCGACTTTGTCATCAATATTTTTGTTAATACAAGAAATGAAGATTTAAAACACTCAACTATGATTATATATTAATTACTGTTAAATTACATTCACATGATACTAATTGTATACTCTGAGCATTGAGAGGTAAATTTTAGAAATTAAACAATGAAATGAAATAAAATGGTATGTAATATGTGGTTGATGCTACGTTATCAATTAGTTATATTTTCTTCTCTTATTATTATTATTATTTCTGCATCATTTTTTGTTAAAAATATTTTTTTATATTATAAAAAACAAGACCGATAATCTAAAACAAGTTAAAATGTGAAGTTATAGCGGCAATATTCAACGCTTTTAGATCAATCGATGATTTAAGATGGTATCAAAATAAGTGGTCTAAAAAAGTTACGAGTTGAACTACTTACTGCAAATTGTTTAATTTACTCCTCATTTAATATTGATTTTTCCTTGTTGTGTTCTATTCATATGAATCCACAAGTGATGAGGAGTGTTTGATGAAATATAATTCAATTCATATTCACCTATATTAGCTTAAGCTTATAGATCAGAAAATCAATAACACGTGGTATTAATCAGTACTATACATTTTGCATTGGCGTATTCCCCCCATTTTCAAATGTGCAATTTATTGTATGTAAAGTTTCACATTTTATGATTGTTTCTAGAAAAAACAATTAAATTTCAATGATACTTTCCACCCAATAGGAGAAAAGAAAAACTAATCAATCGGAGTCCATTAAAATATGATAGCATTTTAATAACCACGTGATAAGTAATAGATATAACTTCAATGTTTGTACTTTTTAAGTTTTCTTACACATTTTCAATACAATTAAAAAAGAATCTGTAAGTTACGTTGTAGCAGCCTATCTTCTAATCATAAGCAAATAATTTGTAATCAAACTTGAATGACATTTTGATTTGAATGGAAGAGAAGAAGACAGATGTGGGCATGAGTTGTAAAACTAATTTATTTCTCATATTAGGTGATTAGCCGTAATATTAGACTTTTTTTTTCTTCAAAAGAGAAGGAAGAGGGGAAAATGGGAAGAGTAGACTTTTGCTCTTATAGAAAGAAATATATATATATATATAATACAAAAACAAACTTTTGAAAAGGCTATTTCAATTTTAGAATTCAATATATGTGTGTGTGTGTGAGAGAGAGAGAGAGAGAGAGAGAGAGAGAGAGTTTAAGTAACGTATAAAAGAAATTAGTAAACGAAAACAAGTTTATATATATAATGTGGAATTTATATATGATTAATAGACAGCTGTGAGAGAAAGAAAATGTGAAAATGTGAAATTGAGCTGTCAGGTTTGAATAAAAATGATAAAGAAGAGAAGAGAGGGTGGGGGGGGGGGGGGGGGGGGAAAGAGTGTAAAGTGAAGTGATGAAAAAAATGTATGGTAGGGTTAGGCTTTTTGGGGATTATTTGTGGTTACGTGCATTTCAACTTTATTCCTTTTTTCCTCCCATACGCCACCGTTTCGTACTACTACTCTGCTCCTCCTGCAGGCTGCATCATCCTTTCCCTACCAATCAATCTCTATAATACTCACAATCTCACAACTACTCATTGTTTACACCAATACTTCAACTTCCCAAGGAATATAATTAACTTCTTCATTTCCAATTTTATTTTTTGTACTCACGAAAAATAAAGAAAAATAGTTAGTATTTAGTTGGTTTTTATTTTAATTTTTTTAACAACAATTCCAATTTCCAACTTGTTTGATCAAATCTTAATAAGTCATCTCTATAATTGGACAAAATCTTCCCATACAACTTACAAGTATTCTTCAATTTTAATGTATATTTATTTCTCAATCTGCAATACTAGTTTTTATATTTTTAATAAATAATAAATTCAGTCCTAGAAAGTCAATTTTCTTAATCAAAATTGGTAAATTTGATTATAATATAACTTTAATGTAAAGAAACTTGGTATGTGAATAGAATGATGGTTGATAACAAAATACTTTTGAAAAACTCATCGAGAGATAAGTTGAGAGATTAAATTTAAGATTTACTAAAAATAATTAAAAGTAAAATTTAATCAATTAAATTTATTAGTAGACATCAACGTTAAAGACTAAAAATTAATATTTAGTGAAAATTTGACGTTGAAAGGATTAAGTGAATAAACATGTGGATCAAATTAAAAAAAAACAACTAAAAATATTGATAAGAAAATTGTAAGAATGTGTTTTGTTTAGTTTCTCAAATCATTTTAGAAAAACTCATAAGAAAATAGAGCATGACACATTTGATCATATTCTATAAATATTAAAGTTTAATTAAAATAGTAAAAGAGTTTTTAATTTCTTCACCCCAATTATAAATCAAATTTCATCTTTAATTAATTTAGGTAGAACAAAAATCCCAAACAATTTGAAAGTTAAAGGATATTTATTTTCTTCTATTACTCCGAAATAAGAGAGTTAAGAAGTGAATGTAAAAGTTGGAATTGTGTAAAGACGTAATTAAAAATGGTGAGAAAAAGAAGCAGTTGAAGAAGATGATGAGGTGGTAAGTGTTGGTTGGTTGCATGAAAAGTTGTACCCTCGAATCGGAATGCTGGGATCCGAGCCCCTATGTTACTTTTTCAATACAAAACGGACACGTAAACCTAGTGGATAACCTGAATTATTTAATCAAAACCCACTATACAATAATATTCAAAATATGACGTACGTTAATTTGTAATCAATTACCATGATCAATTTCATTATTAAATCCAATATTAGAATATTTGAAGGCATCCGGAGATATGCCCTATGCTCTATATAAATCATAAACAATAATAAGTAGCTTCTTTCTTTCTTTATATTTTTCTCCCTATTACTTTGGGTTCCCCCTCGGGAGGGAGAAACAAATAGATTATTAATTATTAAGAAAGGGACGTCTCGAGTTTCACGTTAATTAATTAAGTAATCCCATTAATTTAAATTTGTTTGACGTGTGGGTTCAAATTAAAATGTAAAATTTGGGTGCTTCTAATATAATGCATCAACGATTAATAATAAATAACTACCTACTTTTATTATTATTCTAATAATGTGGCTTCTGGGTGAGCTTATTGGGTTATTATAAAAGATTGAGAATCATTTTACATCATTTTGTTATTCTCTCTCTCACTCATTTCTTATTATTATTATTTTAGTTCTATATATAGGAGTAGGATTGTGATGTAAAAGGAGGGAATGTGTCCACTCTACTTGCATAAAATTGTTTTGATTGGAGGGTGAATGTAGAGCTTAATTATATATATAGTTTTTACTTAAGTGAAACCTCGACTTAATTAGTTGATATCAGCAAATAAAAACATTAGAAATGAAGGAAATCAGTACCCATTTAGTACATCTAAAATGTTTTGATGTTTAGTTGAAATCAAGTTAAAAGAGAGCTCAATATTTCAATAATGAAGAGCAATTATAATATGTTAGGCAATGGTGCAATGTTTAGCAATTAATTGAGAAAATCAATAATAGAAAAAAAAAAATAGAGCCGGACAAATTTATAATCTAATTCAACTCGCACATTTATATATCTTTTAAAAAAATGGCCTAATCAAACTAAAATTATGCACTTTACTCAAAATTCAAATATCCCAAATTTAGAAAGAAAAAAAAAAGGAATAAAATAAAGTTTGATATTTAGATATATTAAGCAAATTGAACTATACAACTCATATACCTACCATTTTAGGGATAACTATGTAGAAGGTTAAATAGAGATTGCAATCTTAGATTGAGTCCATCAATTTAAACACCTAATCAAACTAGGAATTGTAGAAAGGTTATTAACTCTTTTTTCTTTTTCTATATATTAGTTTATCATGTATATATGTAGAGCCAATACTAAAGACTTGTTTGAATTAATTTTCTAGACTATTTTATACTCTCAAAATATAATATAAATAAATTTGAGGAGAAAGTGAGAGTGAAATTCGTTTGGAAAACAAAGTTAGAGTTGGATTGAAATTGGTATAGTTAAAAACAATAAGGAATGTATGGGGGAGGGGGTGAAGTTGGAGTTGGTGTTGGTGTGTAGTAGTAATAGAATCAGAAAGTGGAGTTCTAGAAGGGGGGGATTGCACACGTGTCGTTTTAAATTTGGTGCGGGTGGGTTAGGGTTATTGTGTGGTGCAGGCAGGAAACCAAATCAACCTGCCACTGTGTCATCACTGGGTCCCACAGCACATGGCTCGAGCAATTTCTAAAATTAAATTAAATAGAAAACCCCCAGGATATGTGGGCCCCACTATCAACTCCACGTAATCCGAATCTCTCCCCACCCCCCCCTCTCTCTCACGCGCTCTCCTACTCCCTTACATTACACTTCTCAAAGTTTGTGATCAAACCCCATCACTTCCTTTCTCTTTCTTTACTAAATATATTCTCTTTAACTTCAATTTCAAATATTCAATATTTAATACTAAGCTTTAAAATATATTATAGAAGAGATGATAAAGGATCTAATTTATATTCAATATGCAAGTTTAAGGTACAATATGTGTATATGGTTTTAAATTTTAAAATTACTAATTCTTTACTTAAATTTAACAAAATATTCCACTATAATTAAATTATTTATAAATAATTACTATATTCCAGTAGATGTCCTACCAAAACTTGTCAAACAATGATTTTTTTTTTTTATTGTTTTTATATGTAGCCAATAATTCAAATACTAAGTTAGGAAATGTAGTTAAAAATCAATAATTTAAAGCATTCATGTAATTGGTATAATCATAATGAAATTTTATTGATAGAGCAACGTAGTAACTACAATTACAAATGTAATCAATTTTATTGAATCTATTCTTACTGTTATGGTTATCTTTAGCCAAATCAGAGAGGTAACGGTAATAGCAATAGTAATATGTCAAAATTCTTAGTTTTCTCTAAAAGAGTACAATAGTGGTAACCCATAATGGTAACAATACAATGTAATTTTCTTGTCTAGTCGAATTGATCACTATTCGCTCATCGATCAAGTTGAAGCTTTTGTTTACAGATTTGAATGTAAAGCTCACGTGCAACACCAAAGATACTCGCATATATCTCACCTTTTAAATCACCACTCGTTTGTTTTCATTTGACTAGGGTAACACATAACATAAAGGGTTACTTGAAAAGAGAGTTTTCATTTTTAGTTTAAAAAACAATGCTTGATTTTTTTTCATAATTTTTTCAATAACTTTTAGTCAAATTTATTTCTTAAAAAAAAAAAAACGAATAAAAAGTGGATAATAAAACGAAAAGTAACGTTTACAAATTATTCTTAAAAAAGGTTTATAAAACTGAAAAAAGGAAAAAAAATCTATATGGTTATAAAACTTTGAACAACTGATAGGCTGAAAATTAAAATTTCAAACACTGGAGACAAAAATGTTATTATTAAATAAATACTTTCGAGATTTGCGAACAAACTTTAGTGTATTAAGACGAAGAAAAAACAAGAAAAACGTTATAATAAAACATCCAATTTTCTCCAACTTTGAAACTGAAAGATATGTATCTAAACCAAAAAATATATATACATATATATATTAAATTAAAAGCTTTCTAAAAAGAAACTAAAAGTTGGTTTTTGTTGTTGTTTTTTTCTAAACAAAGCAGATGGATAGTAAAAGCTTTACAAATTAATTTTAGGAATAACCAATTGGTAATTTAAGATGAGATGATGAGATGATGAGACTAAGGTGATTAAGAGATGGTTTAATAAGGTGATATATATTAAGATTTAAAGGAAAAGAGAAGAGAAGAGAAGAGAAGAGAAGAGAAGAGAAGAGGTGCCTTTGGGGACGGAAAGGAAGGCGAGTAGGGAAGTTTAAATTAAAGATGGAAAAAGGAATAAAGGAAAAGAAAAAAAGAAGAAAAAAAAAATAGTAAAAGTGGGTTTTGGTTGTGAAGAGAGTGTGATATGGGAATTAATCCACTCATTATTTTTAAAAGTTATTTATAAAAAAGAAAAAGAAAAAAGCTGCATCCTTTGAGCCCACCTATTTATTTTCATCATCCAATCATAGGTCTCTTCTTTTTAGGCTACTCTCTTTATTATTTTTCTTTTTCTTATAATTTGTTGTATATCAATTTAAGTTCGACATGTTAATTAAAAACGGATTTAATTCATTCATTCAAGTAAACATTATCGTTAACTTTGATTAGGTACCTAATCAAACCTTCCTTTCTACTCTCCTTATTAACTCTCTTCCAAACCCAATATTCAATGTTTTTAAACTTATTTTCACTTCTTTTAATTCTCTTTTGGAAACATTTAATTCATTAATGCAATGCAAAATTCAGGCAAAATTAAAGGACAATGTACTTTCTCACTTTTTTTATATTTCATCATTCAAATGTTATTATTTAAGGGCTTCTCTTGTAAATTTCTTCATTTTTCTTATTTTGCAAATCCATCCATCCATTTACTTCAACAAAAAAACAAAATGCTGCACTTCTCTTCTTCATGCCTTTCTTTATTTCAATAGTAAAGACAATCAAGATGAGAAAAAAGTTTTAGTCCAAGATAGGTACTTTCAAATTTAAATTTAGTGCAATAACAATTGAATTGTCTTTATATAAATGTTTTATTACAATCATTCTACAAAATTTTTTAAAAGAAGTTGGAAATGTAAGTTAATTTTGCACATCCAGATCTAGTTTCTAAAGTTTACCTAACATAGAGATATCTTTCACATAATAAATAGGGGAAGTGTACTTGAAAATTGAAAATTGAAAACTGAAAATTTTACTATTTATCCATATTCTCTTATCTATTCTATCTATACATTAAAGAAACTTCTTTAATTGATTTATATAAACGACTGATGATTAGAAAGCTAAGAGATATTCCTTATAATATATATATATAAGTACACTAATAAGATAAGTTTTCATTTCAAGTTGCAATTGAGTGTTGTTTTTATGTACTTTCAATCAATGACAAAGTGAGCAATCTTCTTTTCTAAAAAATTTCAACTATTAGTTCGTCCTAATTGAACACTTCAATCCAATCCTTTTTTCATAGATGTGATGATATATATATTTTTTTTCCAAAAAAAAAAAAAAAAACTTAAACTTTATTTAATATATCCCTTTTTCTTGTACATATAATTTACTTTGAAAAGCTTTTTTTTTTCTTTTCGGTTTGGTTGAATTTCTAGAGGTAAAAAATGTGTTTTTAGAAAAAAGTTTGACAAGAATTGTAAAAGTGTGTTTGGTGGGGAAAGAAGAGACAAAGAAAGCATTAAAAAGATTTTTATATCAATTAGAATTGTTTCTTTCTTTTCTTTTTAGTTCTAACATCTTAGGTTTCAACGTAACCTTCTCTCAAAGTTAAAAGATTTTCCATTTACAATCACCACAAAGGTCAAGTACAAAATAGTAGAAAGAACAGGAATTGTCATTTAACCAAGGTGTAATTGGATATGGGTGAAGAACAACCAGAAAGAGAAATAAAGGGAACTCAAAATGGAGGGTATAATTCTTATATCCAAGAAAAAAAACCAAGACTAAAAGACCCAACTTGTTACAAGGAAAAAAAGTTAGTAATTCTTGAAGAGAAAAACTTCTCAATGATTATGTTTTAGTTGAGAATATGTATGATTTCTTATTTGAGAATGTGACTATCCCTACATGGAGGGGCAGTTAAAAAGATTTTCAACATAAATATCAAACTTCTATTCCTTTCCTACCCAACAACACAACACAACTGATGAATACATGACTTCAAATACCAACATAAAAATTGGTGGACTTGTTCCTCGTTCGTAAGATAAATGAGAGGTGAGTAAAAACAGAAGGAAGAAAGAAGAAAGTGTAGGGCATGGAAATTGTTAAGAAATGGAAGGGGAAAAAAAGACGGAATAAAAAAGCAAAAGGGAATGATTATTTGTTCATTACAATATTTGTTCTAATCATCCAACCATCCATCTCTTAAAAGTTTCCTTTTTACAGCTTCACTCCAATGAAGACTCTCTTCCCTCTGTCCTTCATTTTCATCCATTTAAATCTCACTCTCTCTTTCTCTCTCCACCGTCTCTCTGGCCGGAGCCGCAGCTGCTCCCTATCCGACCAATCCCACAGTTTTCTTCCTTTTTTATTTTATTATTCTGCACAATGCGAATTACCAACACTAGATTTTACTCCGGTGATCGGGATGATATTATTTTTAGTTCCACTGATCGGGGCAGTACCAATGCATAGAGGGGGCTTGTTCATCGGAGAACAAATTACAGGTCTCTTCTCCGCTGAAGAAATTGTGTTCTTCAATTTTCACGAATTGTTGTGCATTATTATAAGCAGCCTTTTGAAACGGATAGCAGTTCAAAGACGTCGCCGGAGACGATAGAATTTGGTGATGGCTTTGGAGCATTCCGGCAGTCGCTGATGAAACGACGGCGTTTGGGCTGTTGTCTTCGTTCAATATGGCGCTTGAGTCGCTGTCCGACGACCCATCTTTAAAATCAAGTATTAACGACACTTCAACTCTCTGATCATCGCCGTCATCGGCGCCGACGGTTCTGAAGCTCTCGTAGTTGAAGTCATCGGAATGATCCGAAGCAACGGGAAGAGAAATATGATCCACCGGAAGATGATTAGTTGTCTGTTCAATTAGTAAATTGTCGGATTCCGACACGAAAATCTCTTCTTTCACTGACAAATTGCTCTCCGTCTTCTCTTCTTCAAGCTTGGATTTCAATTCCTTGATCTACAAAACAGAGACAGGCAAATTCAACTCAATAAATTAGGAGAAGAAAAGAAACTTCAAGATTCACGACGAGTACTCTCTGGGGTTTTATAAGTATCAACCTCTTTGAGCAGAGCATCATTATCCTGCTGAAGGGTATCGAAACTACGCTTGAGAGATTCATAATTGGCTTTGAGAAGGCCATAATCTCTCTCGAGCTGCTTAGTTTTCCATCGTGCTCTACGATTTTGGAACCAAACAGCAACTTGCCTTGGCTGCAGGCCAAGTTCTTGAGCAAGCTTCACTTTTCTCTCTGGTTCGAGCTTGTTCTCGATCTCAAATGTTTTCTCCAACGCCTTAACTTGATCTACGCTGAGTCTCCTTTTCTTCTCCCCCACATGACAGTGTTCTTCGATGGAGCCTTCTTCATCTAAGCCATCCAACATCGATTGAAACTCCCTGCCATAAACGTGGCTGTTTCTCGGACTCTGTTCCTCTGCAAGTAAGAGTGTAATACTAATAAGCCAGATGTACTGCATGATGCATCGCTATTCGTAATGAATCGAGTTGGAAAAGGAAAATCGAAAAGATTCTTGTGAGTCATTGGGTCTAAAAAGGGACAAGAAATTAAAGAAACAAAAGAAAAAATAAACTCACATGGGATGTCGGGAAAATGGAAATTAAGCAATAGACGAAGAATAAAGAAATGGAGATATATAAAACAAAATTGTTGATTATATTTAAACCTGAAGTAGGACAGACGGACATCAAAGCACTCAAGGAATCTGAGCTGCCATGCCTCTTCATGACGGAAGAAAATTAAGAAAACAACTCCCAAAGTTGGATCAAATAGTTATAGTAACCCCTAAAGCGTAATTTGTTTGAAGTTTACACAAGAAGTTCTAGAAGCTTAAGCAGTGGTTCAAAGTAGCAGAAAACTTTAGATTTAAAGGAAGAAACAGAGGACGTTCCGACTCTGTACAATTTCCCAGTTCGTTCCCCTGTTTCCCCAGGATCTTTCACAATCTTCTTCGATCTTCCTTCCCCCTCTGAACCCATCAAAAGAAAAGGTCGAGAAAACAAAACCCGATTGAAATTGATGCTCAAAATGGGAAGAAAAATATCAAAACCCAACCCAAGTGTCACAGAAGAAGAAAGAACACTTTCTGTCTCTCTTATATATCTAGTTTCTGGGTGTACTGCATTATGGGAGTGCGTGGGTTGAGGGAGAAGCTTTAGGAGTGGGATACGAAGAGGGAGGAGGAGGAGGAGGAAGAAGAAGAAGAAGAAGAAGGGGGGGGGGGGGGGCGGGGTGCAGCCCGATTACGATTAGTCTAATACTTTCTCTCTCTTTAAATAATCCAACTCGTGTCAGAAGTAGGGTTAGAAATTAACTGAGGTTGGGTTCAGTGGGGGTTTGAGGAAACGAAATTCATCTCAAATTCACGCCAAATGCAAATGAGAGAGAGAGCCACCGCCTATAGCGAGTCGAAACCTCTCTCATTGACCGTACTTTTTAAAACGGAATTATAGGGACAATTTTGGAATTAAACAAAAATAAATAAAAATCTCTTTTTGATACTTTGTCTGTGCAGTTGGGAGAAATGTATTCTTTTTTCAATTTTAAAACCAATTTCTATACATTTTTTTATTTATGGTGTCCGTATTTTTTTAGTTATCACAAAGTTTTTCTTATGTTATTTATGGCACACTATTGTCATCAACAAATCCTACTTTTATATTACCCATTGCTTTCCCACACTACATTTTTTTTTTTAAATATAAATATTGCTTTTTGTTTAAATAAATATTTGGTTATATATTGTTCATTTTGTTTACTATTTTTATTTTCTTACTTCAAATTTTCAAAATATATTCACAAATTATATTTATGATTTTTTTTAATCATGGTTGCTAAAATTACTTTTGAAAATATTGTATTTAAGATTTATGGCAAGTTTAAAGACTATAATTGGACGATTGATTCAAAGTATAATAACTAAATTATAACAAATTTCAAAATATAAATTATAAAATGATATTTCAACCATATATTTTTAAGAGACATTTTAAAAAATAAATAAAAATATGGCAAACTTTTCGATTATATGATAGGCAATGATAAAATTATGGAACTGCAAAAATCGAATGATTTCTTAAAATCAAACCAAATTGAATAAAATACTCAATGAAGCCGAAAAATTCCATTCAGCCTGGTTTAGCGAAATTTGTAATAGAATTGAAATTGAATCGAAACATTTTTAACTACTATATATTTATTTTTATATTTATATATTTGAAAAATGAGTAAAACCAAATTTAAAACCAAACCGAATCAAATTGTTTTTTAAAAATTTAAAAATTACCAAAACGAAATTTAAAACCGAACTGTTTCCACCCCTAACTTCTATCAATATCTAAAACTTTGCTATTTTGGTAAATATTTTTAACATTTTGTTATTTATAATAATTTTAATGTTATGGAATATTATACCATCTAAAGAATACGATGACATGATCTAGATAGTATAACCTTTATCAACCTATTCAAATTTGTATACTTTTAAAAGGTAACACTTGTTAAATTAAAATTTAAAAATACACAAGTTTTTTTAAAAAAAAAATTGAGTGAGTAATTCAAAATTAAATTTAGAAAAAAATGCTTAAAAAAAAGAAGATAAAAACCACATAAATCTCATATAAATACATCATAATATTTATGTTATAAAGAAAAACTCGTGTTTTTCTACAACTATTTGGAGTACTATTACTCAAAAGATATTTGGAATAAGGAGTTGGTTACTATAGTTATGTTAGAATTGTTTGCGTTTGAAATATAATTTAATTTAGTTTAAGTCATAATAATATTTATTTAGATGTAAAATATTTTAATTTGGGAAGAAGGTAGTAAGCACTGTAGTCAAATAATAAAAATGTTATGAATGTAAATAAGTAAAACCTATAGAAAATAACAAATTTCGTATAACATATGAAGTTTTTAAAATAATGTTAATTGTAGTTGATTGAGGATTAGAAAATAGTATTTATTGTAACATATTGTAGTTATTATAATCGTATAATAGGTTTTGTCCCAAATGCCCTTTAATTTAGAGATCATCTGGGTCGTGTATGTCTTGATGGTTTGTAGCTCATTTCTTGTTGCCACGAGGTGAAATTTTTTTAAACAATGACTATATGCTTTGTATTCAAAAGTATTTCATCATTCAATATATCAAATATTATAGTTGAATTTGATTGTTAGGATGTAGTTAAACTGTTAAATGATGAGACAACCGACATTTATGAAATGTCTTTCTTTATCGATAAAATGAGAAATTATTTCACTCTCATGTTCATTGTAGCAAAAATCTATTAGTGCACTCGATGGAGGTATAGTTGGTCTATGAGATTTTAAAATTGACTTTCTTAGGCTTCATTTGAAAGTCATTTTTTAAAAAAATTAAGTTTATTTCATCTTCATATCTTAAAATGATTTGCACATTTCTTTCTAAATATAATAGTTGAATTGTTAACTAAATTTTTTTTATAAAAAAAACACCTTTTTGAAAGCAATTTTTTAGTTTGCAAAATTGGACATGATTTTTCAAAACATTAATAAAACGTAGATAAATAGTAGTGTTTATAATCTTAATTTAAAAAACAAAAACAAATTATTAGATTTTAAAGCTATTAGTGAGTTAAGTTGATCGTAGTTGACCGTTGGAATAAAAATACACGGAATTGCCAAGTCAACAATTTTAAATGACGTGTCATCTATTAGTTTTATATTGTGTTTTTAAATATTAGGTGGCACTTTTTGTTTTTTTTAAAGAAAAAAAGTTATCACTCCTCACTCCTATTCTCTTTCTTACCTCCTCCTTCCCCAACCAATTCATTCTCTCCCTTCCGATGCCTTCTCTAACCATTTTCAGACGGACTCACAGATTATATATTCCACCAAATTTCCTTTATTCTCCCAAATTGATCAACTGTAATAGCCATGAAAGAATGCGGAAGCATAACACCACTTAATTCTCTAAAACCCTTCTTCAAATTAATCCATGAAACTCCATCTTCTTCTTTTTCTTTTTTCACTAAAAACTCCACTCATCTTCATCTCACTACAGTTACAGATTCTAGGAGTAACAAGAAGTTTGATACTTAGCTATTTCAAACTTTGGAGACCAATTAAAATATATTTTATAGTATTCTGTTTTAGTTTAATTATATGCATGCTTTCTAATGTTTACACATGTAGTATTGTATTTTGATCAACGTCTGATTTAACCTCCTACAACTTATTATTCATGTTAGTGCATAGATGGATCTCGTTTAGGTATTGGGCTAACGGATGAAGCTCTTTTAGACTTGTAATGGCCTACGTGTTGACTTGTAAGAGAACACTTACCGGTATGCTACCGACTTGAACGCACTCTGATTCCTGATACCAAAGTTAGTATATGAGCATTGCCTAGTTCAACTAAGCATTCAGAATATTGAGACAGCGCAATCCTCAAGGCTACACTTGTTTAATTTTTTCTACATACACATATTGTAGGCATATAATTAAATAGAAACTATTAATAAATCGTAAAAATTAATCTAAAGTTTTATAACAAAATATAAAATGCTCTTAGAGTAGTTAACATAATATCATTTGGTTGAAGTTTTTCTTGAGTTAAAAAAGAACCAATTTTAATTACGTCTATACTCTTTTTTTTCTTCATATTTTTCTAACTCTTACATTAATTATTTTATCAACAAAGAAAATTTTATATTAAAAAATAAAATAGCACAAAAATTTAAAATCAAAATCTTTAATATAAATGAGAGGGTATTAATAATTTTTTTTGTTCAATGTATTAATAATTTTAAATTTATATGTTTACAAATATTTTTAAAACTTTTAAAAGTTGAAGAAGCAAGGAAATAAAATATATATTTAAAAAATAAAGTTAAAAAGTGTATATTTAAAAATATAAAGGTTAAGAAAATAAAATGGAAAATATAAAATAGGTAAAAAAATAGAAAGAGGATTGATAGGTTATAGGTTGTATAAGTGATAGGTGAGGAATGGGTGGGCGTGGAGGCTCGACTCAACGCTGAAGTCGGCTAAACAAGGCAGCCAGCCACTCCGTCGGTATCGGACAAATCAATCGATAAATAGTAACTTTCACTTTCACCCTTCCCTTCCCTTCCCTTCCCTTCCCTTCCCTTCCCACAACTATAAATAATTTATATTATATATATATATATGGGATTAGGCTTCCATTTTCGTCTTCTTTATTTTTAAATATTATATTTTGTGTGAACATCTTTTTTTATTTATATTTTTTTTTTCCATTTCACCCAGAAAATGAATGAGTATTGTTTCATGGACACAGAATCATAGATATTAAATATCTTGAATGTTTGAATTTTAAATTGTGTTGAACAAATATATGTGTTTAAAGATGAGAAAAATTATTGTTTAGAAATTAAATATATGTGACAAAGTTACCAATTTTATATACACAAGCCAAAATTAAATAATTACTTAATTAAATGCAAGAAACCGGCGTAGTCAGTGAATACATTCGGCATTATTTATTTAAATTTTATATTAATTAAATATTTAATCAACAAAGCTAAAAATAAAAATACTTTTATATTAAACATTTATGGAAGAGAATTTTTATGAATAGAAAAAAAACTGGTTACTAAATATTAAATTAAAACAAATTAGTTAAAATAATATATATTAAATAGTTAAGATATCGTTGATATTTCAACTATTTATTAAATTTAACTGATACATTTATATTTAACAATTTAGTAATAAATATTATTAATAATGAATCATAGATATTAATTGATAAAAAAAAAAAAAAAAAAACTTATCTTAACTATTCCTAACTATTGTTGTACTAAAAAAAATCAAATATTAATTAATTAGGTTATATTTTTATCATTCATCCTCCAACATAAAAATGACACCGAGGTACTAAAAATCAAATATGGTTTAAGAAGTCCATCCACATATAAAACATTAATTAAATTAAACAAAATACAGAATACAAAAAAACAAGCTTTAAAAAGCAATTAACTAATTCATTAGTATCATAGGATGATCACATAATCTCGAAAAATATATAGAAAAAGACAAACGAAATATGAAATTGGTACGATAGTCTAAAAATGAACACAACAAGTTTTGATCCCAAAGTTACATGAGTGATAATTTATTCACAAATAATTTTTTTTTTTTGAATGCAACGGAAATAACCTTGACTTCTAACATAACTCAAAATTTGAAATTAAGAGCCTAAGATCCTTGTGCTAATTTTGACAGCAAAAAGGTTAGGTTGTGACTTTTAGCATTTTATACCGTTACATGGCTGCATGGTAGAAAAAGGTTCCATATTTAAAGGAAAAAATAGAAATAGAGAGAGTTCATTAGGCTTCCATTGTAATAGAAAAATCATTTTAAATTGTATGTTTTTAGAACTAAATGACATATATTTGAAATTTGTTACTCCATTTTTTCTCTCCTCTATTTCTATTTGACTGTTTCGTTTAAACGTATAACCTGTTCATAGATATCAATGAATATAAATTACAAACAAAAGGTAATCAAAAGTGATTTTTTTTAAAAAATGAATCTTAATATAAAAGAGAGAGAGAGAGACACTGAACAAAGTTTGTTTAGGATACATATATATAGTAAAGAGAGGAAGAGAGGGTTTGGGAAGGTGCTTTGGTGATTGAAAGAAAGAAAGAAAGAAAGAAAGAAAGAATGGGAAGACGAGTTTTAAGGAAAAAGACAGGTAGATGAAGGGGACAAAGGGGTGGGGGATGTGGTTCACTATTTTGTAATTAGTAAGGGACACATTCATTGCTGCATTTGACTCCCCACAATAAGACATACATTTCCTCCCCTCTTCTCTTCTTTTTCTTCACATTCATTCTTTTTATCTAATTAACTTAACTATGTATATTTCTAATTTCAACATAATAATAATTTCACAACATTTACATAAAACTAGAAACTGTGTTATCAACTAGAGAAAGAAAGAAAGAAAAAAATCCCCACACACTCTAATCTCCACTATTGCCATGCACAAACATTTTTCCCAATCTTTCGCTCCATGCCCATCCTATGAATTTGGAAATTAAATTCCAATTTCATTCACAGTGTTACGCACGTGGATATCGCACGCGTTTGTCGTCATCGTGGTCCCTTGAAGACGTGATCGACTTTGGTCTGCTTTTTGTTTGTCTAGTCTTGCTTTTCAAGTTGATTTATGTAAAATATATTTGTATTAATTGATATAATGTCGAGTCTACTACGCATTTTGATGTCTAAATTAGTTTATAGAGTGTATAATTCAACTAAATAAACAGAACAATAGCAAGAGACTAAGATTTAATGTTCTCATCTTGAGAATACTCTTTGAAGTTATTGTTGAATGGACTATTTATAATGTCCTACTTCTTTTTAACAAATGATCATTTGTAAATTAACTCTAGCTATTAGGGGTAGAAGGTTATAGGAGGCCAAATCAAGGACAATTTGGTTATTAATTTTGGATGGTCAATCTAAAACCTAATGCTTAACTTTTTCCCTTTTGGATACTTATGTCACCTACCAATTTTTCTTGAGCACCTTAAACTCAAACGTAGATTTTGAGCCTCTCTTAAACAATTTTACTAATTTAAACAGGGTAAAATCATAATTTGAATGTGTATACAACAATCATAAGTACAGTCTTCATGAAAAAACTGAAACTAAGTCAGTTGTTTGTAACTAATATTAACTTAGGTTTGTAAGGGGGTTTAAGAAGACAGGCAGAGAGAGAGAGGAGAGGAAGAAGCCAAAATAGAAAAGGGTATTTTGATAAAAATGGGGACATGGATTGAACAAGAGTCAGGGGGTTAGTTGTTTTAAAAAAAGTTGTTTAGAAAAAAGGCAAAAATGGTGGTGGTGACTGCTCTTCTGCTTTGGACAGTCCCAATCTCATATAAAACCAAACCCAATTTGATGGGTTCCATACAACCCCATGGCTCCCAGCTGGTTGTAGGGTCCATTCAAATAAACCCTTCCCCAGTTTTTAATTTAATTTAACCATTTAATATTATTATTATAATTACAATTATACATCTATATATATATATATATCTCTGATTCTCTTTCTTGTCACTTCTCTTTTGAATGGGGTCCATTCCATTTCTATTTCCATATTTTCAAATCTCATGTGTTTATATATATGTGTAATTTTAAAGGCTCCACCTTGATACCTCTCTTAGAATCACTCACACAAAATATTAAAAGCTTTGTGGGAAACATAAAAGAATGGGACAAACTAAATTTAAGCTAGCTGGGAGGGACTTATCTGTTCTCTTGTTTTTTTTTTCTTTAAAAAAAAATGGTTCACTAATATGAATAATATTTAGTTTAAAATTTCATATTCTTGAATGAAAATGAATTTGGATGTGGTTGGTGCATGCATGCATGAATAATGATATTGGTGGACTTAATTTTAAAATTTATTTAGGAAGTTGTCTCTGTCTTTTTTTTTTTTTTTTTTCTTTTTTTTTTTTTTTTACTTCTCTAGGGTTCCCCAATATATAGGTTGCCAGCTTAAAGGTATGATTCATTTTCTACTCCATGCATATGTCCATCTACCCAATTATAAAAGTGGCTTTTATTCACAAAACCCTTTTCCTTTTGCTTTTGTCTTCTCATTTGTCTATTAGCTAGGGTTGAAAAAGCCACACTTACTAGGAAATAACGTACAAGTTAAAACAAAACCAACGAGATTATATAATATAAGTTGAAGTCAATAACAACTTAAATTTTACTGTATCGGTGGAGAGTTATTGAGTTCAAATTCTCACACTCTCAATTTATATATACTTAAAAAACTATAACAATTTATTTAAAAAACTCTTAAACATAAGAAAAATTACATTTCAATCAAATTCAATATGTTAAAATTATATCTTATAATCTCACAAATTTTTCTATATTATCTCGATTAAAAAAATATTTTAAAAAAAATCTTTTGTTTCATTTATACTCTTAATTAATTAAAGTTATAGTCCATTTGAATTGACTTGAAAAAAAGTATTTTTTCAAATAACTTATTTTTATTTAAAAAATTGTTTAAAATACACTTCATAAACTATTTTGAATAGTTATCAAACTTTCAAATATTATCTAAAATAACTTATTTTTTAAATTAAACACTATATCTTTTAAGTTTAAAATGCTTTTTAATTTAGACATAACCAAAGTCATAATATAATTAAGCTTATGCTATAGGATTTGATTTGAAGTTTGTTAGTTTCTTATATTATTTCGAATATAAGATTGTTGCCATACTTTAACATTTTTTTTTTGTTAAATATTAAATATTTTCAGAGCTCTACAACTATAATCAGTTTGATCGATGGACGCTACAACTTAAAAAAAGGTGAAGGCTCGTCCTTCTTCATACACGTTTTCTGATGGTATTAAAATACCATACATACATATACACATATATATAATAGATAGATAGATATATATATATTAAAAAATTTGAGTTGGGTAAAGTATAAAGACAAGACAGCTGTAGGAGCACTTCTAATTGTTGAAAAAACAACATCCACTGATTTTTCTACACAATTTCCCTTTTTCACTCAAAACCTCACGAAAAATATTTCCTAACTAATGGCAGTAGTAAAATACTTCTTCCTTTAATTAAACTAATGTGGATTATTTACGTCAAGGAAAAATAATAATAATTGAAAGTTACTATTTTTTTTTTTATCGAAATATATATTGTTTCATTAGAAAAGTTTACTTTTTAGAAAAGTATAGTCCAATATACAATAATAAATCAAAACAATATCATTGATTGAATATCATAATATAGGAGAAATATTTCAAGAATCAATCTTAGATATTTATTTAAATAAATATGCAAACAAATAAGAACATGAAAGCAACATAGACTAACAATATATTCGAAAAATATATAATAAATTAAAGATTTAACATATATAAGTCAAATATGCACGAGACTTTACAAAACATATATATATATATATATATATATATATACACATGCAATTAATTTTTTTAAAAAAATTATATGTTTAAGATAAGTAAATAAAGGATACATATATGAAGATCAAGTTCATTAGTTTAGATTGAAACATGCTAACATACAGCAAAGCAAAGCAAAGCAAAAAAAAAAAAAAAAAAAAAAAAAAAAAATTTTTTTTGAAAAATATACTATGCACTAGGACATCCTACTAGGTGGAGGCCTACTTAGTACCTTCATCATCCCGCTTCATTGATAATATAAGATCAATACAAGAAGCAATGAATACAAAAAAGGTTAGAGAGAAGCCTATGAGACCCAAAACCAAGCTCCAATGAAAGCATTAAAAAGCATTGAAGTTTAAAGTTATGCTACTAGCATAGTAGTTTCTGAAAAGGGGAGAGCGACTAGTCCAGAAACTAGTGAGAGCTTAGATATCTTCTCATAACACCAGTAGAAATATTTCTTCCCCGTTAAAAATCCTCTAATTATTTCTTTCTATTCATATAGATCAGAGGGAGACTACAACCCTAAGTGGATAACCTGTCGACTTGGGTGTAGAAGTGGAGATTACAATTTACTTGAACTAGAAAGAGGAAAAAAGGGTGGAGATTTGTTGGGAGTGAAAGAAAGAGAATGTGGGTCAAACACAAGAAATTAGTTGTGGTTTTGGAGAGATTTATGGGATAATGGGTGATACTTGAACTGTAGAAGTGATTAATAGATAGTTTCAACAATGTGCTAACTTCTTCTAGTATTTGTATTATTTGAGTTATATGTGTGAGCATAAAATTGAGAGGAATTCAAGTTTCTCTTAAACCTACACTAAAAAAGTTGTACCTGTGACTGAAGATATAATTTTACTCATAGTATATCTCGTATATACATATTTTGTATCGTGGATATATCCAATAATATCATGTAGTGTATATATAAGTGATGTTTATTAATTTTCAAATGTTATATCTACTAATATTAGGTATATATGTGATATATACTTCACATAGGTTATAGAGATTACATTGTCAATGTAATTAACTAATAATTTGATATATGAAAACAAAAAATGTAGAGGATGTTCAAATTAAATGACTCTCATAGTCCCAAACACTCAACTATATATTCCACCAAAATGATAAAAGTTTAGGTTTTGTTTTTGGGAGCGTTCAGTTTTAGGTTGAATAAACTTTTCTTTTTCATGTTCATCCAACTTGATTCAAAGTACATGTATATTAACAATAAAAATAAAAACTTTTAGAATTGATCAATTGTAAAGGATTTTTGTCTTTTTTTTAAGTTTATAATAAATACTATGAATATTTGATATCTAGTTAGTATTGAATTTTAAGAAATTTTTGTGTAAATAAATTGAAGTGTTTTAACTTAATACAAAAATTATGACTTTACAATTCAATCCAACCCCAACCCAAATCTTGAGAGTTGAATTGGGTTTGTTCAAGTCATTTGAATTGTCGACTAGTTTTTAAAAAAAAACTACAATCCAACTCAATTTAGGTACACTCTAATCAAATGAATTTTTTAAGAAATAGAAACAATTGACAAGTTATTTACAATAAAACTATTAAAAACAAAATTTATATCTTTTTTACTAGGGATAAATATTTTGATAAATATACTATTTTTTATAATTTCTCTAAAATTTCTACGTTTAAGTTTTTATTTTTTATTTCAAAATTTTGTAAATAATTTCAATTGTTTTACCATAATATTTTTTGTTCTATATATTTGGAAGTGTGCGAATCTCATACCCCACCTGACTAACAACAGCCACAATATTGTAGCACATTTTTACTCTCTACTTTTTCCACATCCACATTTAAAGAAAATGCCTCACACTCAAAAATCTTTTTCTTTTTCTTTTAACAAATTATTGAATTTCACTAATTAGGCCTTTTTAGATCAATCAAATATTTAAGATGTTTTCTATTTATTGGATACTTTTCAAAGATTTAACTTGTTTGCACGAGTAATTTATGCCTGAATCCTTAAGCTTTGGCTAAGTTAGTTTAGGGAACATTGAGTCATTTTGTTATTCTAAGCACAAAGAAGATAGTTAGAGTTCTATTTTAGATTTTTTTAAAAAGTTTATTTATAAAGTTTTTTTCTTCATGTTTTCTCAAGATTACAGGTGATGTTGGGAGTGTCATAATAGTTGAAACCCTCGAAGTTGAGGTAGAAGAGTGTTAGTGTCGAGCCCGACTCAATTATTTTCTAATTTAGTTTAGAGAGTTTGACTTTTTCCTTCTAAAACTCCCACCATTTAAATCATCTCTCAATTTTCTTGAGTTATAGGCTTAGGCCTTGCATGGAGAAGCCTTCCAAATAACTAAATAAAAATATTTATTTATAGATATTTGAAATAAGAAAAACTAAAGTGCAATCGAGTGCAAATATTGAAATGAAAAATGAATCAATGGTACTTTTCAAAAAAGAAAACAAGCTGAAAATGTTTTAATAAAATGATCATATATGATCCATTCCCCGAAGAGATGAAGTAACAAAACCACAATATGGAGTGTATGTGAATTTTAATTAATATTTGAAAAATCATGGTGCATTGAACTTGTCTCCAAATCAAGTAAAAATCAAAACCAATTTACGCCTAGAAATACGTAGAAATGGATACCCATACTTGTACTTATAAGAAACAAAACTTCTGCAGTGGATGTAATATTGATAAGCTAGCAGCTAACATCACTTAATAAAAGGCCCTGTTTTGAAGATGGTTCCATATTATTTGATATACATATATATATATTGCATATATGAAAATTAAAAAGACTAAATTGGTTTAAGAACTGATTAAATGGAAAAAAAAGGGGGGGGTTGATGGTTATAGGGAGCTCTGAATGAGTGGGACAACAAATGTACATTAAAAAAAAAGGTGTGTTTGAGCAGAATAAAAAGAAAGAAGCCCAACAAAATGAAAAGGTGCAAAGTAAACCTGAAAAACAAAAGAAGGAAAAGGTTTGAATTAGGCGAAATGAACGTATAGTGTATGAAGTTATAAGACTTTGTCACTGGTTGTTTCCCCTTTTTTCCCTTTTTCTCTTTGGAAATCAAATCGATATTGGACTATGTTACCCTATTCTAAGGGTTTCTTCACAAAACCACTCTCCTTTTCAACTCTTTCCCTCACCTTTAACAAAAATAAATAAACACCACCCAGTTTGAGACATTATTATAATGACAATGCTTATTATATTAATTTAAGTTATAATTGTTCTTTTTTTAATAATTAAAAATAAATGAGTTTATAACATTGCAAGCTGGGCCGGGCTGTGAAACGTGGGCCAAAGGCCCATTAATTCTTATTATTATGGCATCAACCCAATCCAGATGGAGAAGGGGAAGCAGAAAGGATATAGGGAATAAGGAATTCCTGTGACTCTTCACAAAATACTTCATACCTTTTCCAAAAATGGAAAATAATTTTAGGGTAAAGTTTAATTTTGTTTCTACTTTGCCAAAAATAAAATGGAAAATTTTAAATATGTTTTTGGAGATTTTCTCAGTATATTGATGAATGGAGACCTACAAAAGCAGCTTATGTAATGTTCAATATGCTATGCATGTTAAAAACCTTGAAGAAATGGAACATTGATACTACTAATTGTAACATAAGTATGTATACGATTTTAACACATGAATTGATTTTTAATTAAAATAGAAACTCAGGCCACCCAGGAATGAGGTTGCTGCCATCTCAATATCTCAAATTTCTAGTTGTTACAAAGATATAAATTGATGGGTGTGTATAAGATAGGTAAGTAGCATGTTTAATTTTCAAATCAGGTGGACCACATATCTTTATTTTAGTCAATTTTTAGTTAACATTAACGTCAACTTGACACTTATCAACTTTAAATCAATAGACATTTGATTAATTTAATTCAAAATGACTCCACTGTTCTTTTTTTTATAAAGAGAGATTAAATTTTGTAAGGTTGTATGTATTTTATAGATTAGAATATATGACCATACAAAAGAAGTATAGATGGGTCAAGTGACCATCATTTAGAGTAAATACATATGTAAATAAATGTGAACATTTTGATCTTTTTCCCCCCTTTTACACATGGAGTAATCAATTCTTTCCAATGAGTGTCTTTCCTGCGGTTTCAACAAAAATATGGGTCAATTTCTTAAATTTTTGTGATAATTTCTACAAGGAGTGGAAAGGATGACAAACATTGTCATACTTTGACAACGATTACCAACCAACTGTGCCGGACAAACACGAATGTAGTTGTTTGGTGGAAATCTAAAGTTGTTGAAATGATGGAAAATATTGGAAGTAATAATGGATTGGAGGATGAATCCAAACCAGGGATTAGTAAGATTTAAGAGAGAAGGGGTGACATGGAAGTCCTTCACCCCCCAAGAAATTAAAAAGACTGAGAGAAGTCCTAAACGCGGAAATGGCGCAATAAAGTTTGATTGACTTTACCTTACACACACAAACAGAAACTCTCTTCTCTTCCATGGAGATGATAGCGAAAGCAACGACCAAGTTAATACTATATCCCCACTTTCTTTCTCTCCAACCTTTAACCCACAAAACCTCTTTCCTCTAAATCCCCACCATCTTCTTCCTCGAAATTTCTTCTACATTTCCACACCTCTTTCAATCCCCAACCTTTCTCATTCCTCTTCCTTTCATGACCAACAATCAACCTCCCACTCCCTTCTCCTCTTCATTTCCCCATCCACGCCATGCCCTGCCAATCTAACTGTGCTCCCACCACCCCTTTTCATTTTCAAGTTTGTACTTCACTCTGTTCTCCTAAATGTTCCGGTATCTGTTTTAAACTCCCTAAAGTTCCTATTGTTGATTTGCCTCGCCCACCGCCGCCGCCGCCTCTCCCTCTCCCTCAGCTTCCGTCTTCCATCGTTCCTCCCCAAAACCATACCCCAGAAAGGTCCACTCTACTTCTTCTCAGTTTGATCACTACAGCCACTCTGGTTGCCGCCATCTTCATGCTTTGTCTTCTTTTCAAGAAATTTAGGGAGTATCGTAATTCAAGACATAATCGTCCCCCGGTTCTGTTCGATGTTCAAGGTGAGAATCTACCCGATAGCGATGAAGAAGAACCCGTTATCGACCACCACGTTTGGTACATCAACGCTGTTGGTCTTCAGCAATCGGCGATCGATTCAATCACCATGTTCAAGTACAGGAAGGATGAGAAATTAATCGATGGTTCAGACTGCTCCATATGTCTTGGCGAGTTTCAAGACGATGAGAGCCTTCGACTGTTACCCAAATGCAGCCATGCCTTTCATGTTCCCTGCATCGATACGTGGTTGAGATCGCACAAAAGCTGTCCCCTCTGTCGCGCTCCGGTGCTGTCCGATCCCGCCGCCCCAAGTTTAGCCCCCATCGAACCGATTACAAACCAACCAGCGCTGATCGAAAACATCCAAAGGGAAACAGAGGCCATCGAGGAAGAAAACAGAGGAGATGAAAATAATGGAGAAGTGGGTAGCAATAGTGGAGAAAATTCTGTAATTCCCATTAAAAGGCTGTCTCGGACTTTAAGCAATTTGACTGAAAATCAAAATCGCGAGGCTGTTGAAGACGAAGGACAGGGAATAAGAAGGTCGGTTTCTATGGATTCAGTTTCAGCAATGGCGATTTATCAAGCCACGGCCAAAATACAAATTCCAGAAGAAGGTTGTTCTTCAAGTGGAACGTTAATGGAAGTGAAGAATTCAGTTTCTTCCAGAAATCTTCCATTTCCAAAGGGGGGAATTGGAAATCAGAGCTTGTATAATCTGGTGAAGGGCATTTCATTTGGGTGTTCTATGCAGAAAGGGGGGATCTCAATGAAAAGATTCAGTTCAGGAAGAAGGAAGTTACAATGGGCCAGGCATTACAGAAGCCAGAGCTCGGTCCTTCCGATGTGAGAGATGAAGAAATCTTAATAATGGCTGCGAAAATCAACATCTTCTCTCTAGAGTTTCAAGAAGGCTCCCTGTTTTTGTTGTATGTGTATGATAAGAATCATAAGATGATGAAGCTGCAGGAAACTCTGAAGCCCAATGATTTCGAGTGAATTATGGATAGATGATTGAAGTTGGAAAGAAAAAACAACAATTTTTGGCTATACTTCCCTGCATATTATTGTACTTGTACATGTAATATCTCTACTTCATCCAGTAGTTTATTCAATAAGATTAAGATTAACTATGAGTATATATGATGAACTGGTCTACTTTGATGTCAAATAAACTCTTAGTGTAATGCATATTAGGTAAGATCATGTTCCAAAATAGTTAAAGCCTATTTTGTTATTTTCAAATACATGTTTTGTTTTGGTTATCACTCTTAAACATGGACTAAGTATTTATTTGTACGTACTTGTAGCAGCGTAGATTGTCATTGTCAAAGTAAATGATGTATTTATTAATTAAACGGTACTCATCTAGTCTACTCAAAGGATTTGTTTATTTGAAGTAAATCACACTCTTTCTTCCTGTACTTGTAACAGCTCGTTCTTTACTTTTAGTAAATTTCTTTAGAGAAATGAACAATTGAATATGGATCCAATTTTTTAGACACAATCAATTTCATTATCCTCATACTACAACCCTATGTTTAAGCTTTATACCAACTACCATGCTTTGTGGTCAAATTGTTAAAAGTTGTTTTCAATTTTATTTTACAATGATTAGGTCATTTCATATACTTTCTTTCTCTTCACTACACAAAAATAAAATTAGTTATATTTTAATTTTATTTTTGTGTGTTGAAGAGATGAGAAGCATATGAGATATCTATTTTTGTTTAATGAAACATAAAATGTATGGTTGTGCTGTGGTGCACCTTCTAGAGTTAGCCTACAAATCCTCCATTCACGACTTGTTTCACTTGAAGAAACTGGTGTACATTATGCAGTCTCAATCACCTAGGCTCATCAAGGATTTTGACTAAAAAGCTTGAAACTCATAAATAAGTTGGATTTTGAATATAATGTGTTTCATTTCATGTGTAACTTAGGTACAGAGCACATACTTCTGATTGAATAATCTTTTTATTGAAACTATATTTCGAAGTTATACACATATTAAAGTTAACAACCTTCATTCAGGAGAAGAGACTAAAAGTTAATATGAGGGTATGAAAAAAAAAAAAAAAATGTCATGCCTACAAAAATGGAAAATCCCTTTAACATACTGCACACTCTTTATATTTGTTTTGTGTAGTTGAAAGGCTCCCAAATCTTGTAAGAAGCTTGCCACATAATGGTTTCGTTTTGGACACCTCAACAGATCACTCGATCGTATCTACCTGATTGGTATGCATATATATCTTCACCAGTTACCTAATTGTAGCATGCCCTCTAGTAACAACATCCAGCTCAAAGTTCTCCTCGTCGTCGATGACATCGTCTGTGCAAACTCTCTCTTCAACTCGAATTCCATTTTCTCTACAATAATGGATCCACCCAATCCTTTTTCACTTGTATCTTTAAGTTTTTTTTTTCTTTTGCATTGTGGTGGCTTCATGCATTCTTCCTCTGTCTTCACCAGTCGCCTGAAATGAACTTTTTTATTTAATTGTTGAAGGTGAAGAAAACACATTATTTGTCAAAGGTATATTTTGAGATGATATACGTAAACATACCAATTTCAAGCAACACTAATGGTAGATATAACATAAACATGGATGCATGGATAAATACATGTTTTTTATGTTTGTTTTTGAAGTTAGTTTTTTTAAAAAAAAAAATTGACTAAGAATTCAAGAATTATAATTAAAAATATGCAATTTATTGCAAGAAATAAAATATAAAATATTCTTAATTTTAAGAAATAAAAACAAAAAAAGAAAGGAGTGATTTTTTTTAAAAAAAAGTTAAAATTTTAATTTCATCTCTCACAGCAGAGAAGTCCACTGGTGACAGTACAATGTAACAGTAAAACCCAAGAACTAGAAGCTAGAAAGGCGAGAGAAAAGTGAGAAGAAGTATTTTTATTTGATAAGAAGATGACGATGGAATCGGGGCCAAAGAGACTCTCCTTTCTTCAGTCCCATTAGCGGGAGAATTAAGAATTGAAAGAAAATCTTAACCCCCATGGCCATAACAACGTCCAATCTTTCCCTTTGCCGATTTCTACTGATTCCCTTTTCCATATCTTTTTACTCTAAAAAAATTGTTCTTTTCTTCCTCTTTTATTTTAATGGGCTTTGCATCTTCATCATTCACAAGATATTGTCTAACCATTAATTTAATTTAATGAGTTTGCCGAACTCATTTCGGTCTATATGCTATTTCCCCCATTTCAATTTGGTATTATCTGAGAGATACGGAAAGAATCGATAAGATTCTCCTACTCAAATGCTGCTTTGGATCGGAGCAACCCTTTCATTCTTTCCTGCGTATTCTTCACTCCCCTACTAATCTCTTCCAAATGGTCACTATATTTTTGGGTTTCTGATGCTGTCTTTGCTGGCATTGCTTAATGGAACTTGTTTTCACCAAATGGGTGCTTGGGTTTTTCCTCTGCTGTTATCTTGTCTTCTCTAAAGCATATTCAGGTAGGCCCCAATTGATTTTTATCTATCCAGTTTCTGCTCAGTACTTTAACATGGGTATTCATCATTTTATCTTGATTCAAGTGGAGGGAATTCTTGGAGATGATAAAGTCAGGGGAGTGAACTTGGGAGGGTGGTTGGTTATTGAAGGTTGGATTAAGCCTTCACTTTTTGAAGGCATTCCCAATGGGGATATGCTGGTGAGTTTCATTTTCTTTTTGGTTGTGTTTTGTTCTGTTTCATTGTTGGATACGAACCATGTTTTAAGATAGCTCAGTTGATATACTCGTGGTATAATACAGGATGGAGCCGTGGTTCAATTCAGGTCGGTAACATTGCAGAAGTTTGTTAGCGCTGAGAATGGAGGAGGCACGGGTGTTACAGTCAGTAGAGATGTTGCATCTTCATGGGAAACTTTCAGGGTCAGATGCTCAATCAAATTGTTCTTTCTACTATCGTATATTTTAATATAAACTCAATAGTATTTGACAAGAGGATCACATTATTTGTTAGTTATAGTTTATTAATATATGGCTAATTGTACATATTGTTCTTGATAATTGTAGTTGTAAGTGTACCTATTTAATCCCTATATATTTTGAGAACTTTCAAAATTTGATTCTAAGAAGTTTCTGTCGTTAATGATGTTTACTGAATGATGGATAATGTGACATGTCTTTTGGACAAACCTTGATTTTAGATTGGTGAGAAGTAATATTTATTGATTTCAGCATTCATTTAGATGAATCATTTCCTAGAGCCTGTGGCAGAGAGTACCTTAAGTGGAACTAGAAAAGCTTGTTATGGATGCAATGGAATTTGTGCATTCAACCACTTTGCCTGTTGCTTTTAATCTTCAATATTCAACATCCAATTTCTGTGTTCAAGATGCTTAAAAGTTTTTTTTACTCAGAATCAATTTAACAAAACCTGAAGTCCTGAACCAAACTATGTTTGTCCAATACAAGAAAATTTTCTCCTTTGGGATTGGCAAATGGTACCCCTCTTTTTTTCTTGCAGTTATGGAGAGTCTCTGCATCAGAATTTCAGTTTCGTACTTCCCTTGGGCAGTTTCTAACATGTGATAGCCTGGAATGCTCTGCAGCAGCTCAATCGCCTAGGAATGCTGCAACTTTTGTTGTTGAAAGGAACAGCAATAGAGTGCACCTAAAACTTAAGAATGGAGCCTATCTACAGGTATCATTTTTCATATAATCACTTTGTTTTAGGTTCAAGTATGAACTTATCTATTGCACTTTCTATGTATAGCTTTTCGTGATATTCATAATTTTCAGAATAGAAGAATTGCAAAAGTAGTGAAGAGTGAAACAGCTAGCATGGCTTTATACCCAGCAACTCAGCTTTCACCACTAATGAAAAGATCTTCTGCACTTTCAATTCTTTCAATAATTTTACTTTATATTTTAGTACTTTACATCTTGCCTAATTAATAATGGCTGCTTGTAGCATAATTGACATTCTAATAGTTCAACTGGACGGCATATGTTCCACTTTTAGGCTATGATAACAAACCAGCTGACAGCTGACTATCCTGGGAAGCCAGGATGGGATGACAATGCTGCCACCTTTGAAATGATTGTATCAAACAACCTGCATGGAGATTACCAACTTGCAAATGGCTATGGAAAGGATGAGGCAACTCGTGTTCTTCAGGTAAATTCTATTGTTTATCTTATTAAGGGCGTCAAAATTTTATTTTCTTTTAGGGATTATGATTTCAGCAGTAATAACATGACAAAATCTGCGAACAGTATGTATCAAAAAAAATATTTGCCATACATAATATAAGCTGCCGGGAATTATTCCTGATCATTATAAACTTCTTCATACTATCATTCCCATAGATTGATTCCAATATATGGTCTTTCCTTCTCGTTGATGTAACTGCAGAGACATAGAAACAATTTTGTCACTGTAGACGACTTTAAATTTTTGTATAGACATGGAATAAACACAGTGAGAATTCCTGTTGGTTGGTGGATTGCTTTTGATCCTGATCCTCCTGCACCATTTATTGGTGGATCTTTGGAAGCTCTAGACAATGCATTCTCATGGGCACAGTAGGTTTTGTTTTCCAATTACTATTTTCAGACTTTATTTTTCAGATTCACATTCTCTACTTAATTATGCTGCCTGAAACCTGCTGTGCAGAGCCTATAACCTAATGTGCATAATTGACCTTCATGCTGCTCCTGGCTCCCAAAATGGGATGGAACATAGCTCGAGTAATGACGGTACAATAGGATGGCCCAATTCTCCTGCCTATATTTCCAAAACATTGGATGTAATAGATTTCTTAGCTTCAAGGTATTTGTCTTTCAGATTTTGAATTATTTGATACACTGATCCTTGGTACAATCTATCTACTCATTTAATTCTGCATACCTCCAATTTTTATGAGTTGTTTCACCTCCACGTCATGCCTTTGTCGAGAGCGAAGTTATTTTGCATGACTAGTGCAAAGGTCTGCTGCAAATTCAACATAGTTCGACATTGGTATGGCTCTCTCCAACATAATTATGAAGACTTTCTTTCTTTTTTCTTTTCAGGTATGGAAAACATCCAGCCTTGCTTGGAATTGAACTCTTAAATGAACCGTCAGCCGATTTAGTTCCATTTGACACAGTGGTATCGTATTACAAACAAGGATATGATATAGTCCGTAAATACTCTTCAACAGCTTATGTAATAATTTGCCAACGAATTGGCAAAGCAGATCCTATGGAACTTTATCAGGCTGACGTAGGATCTCATAATTTAGTGGTGGATTTGCATTACTACAATCTCTTTGATCCTTTCTTTGATCACTTGAGCGCCTCGGAAAACATAGAAGTCATATACAAAAACAGGCAAACTCAAATACAGGCCTTAAACAGCGCAAACGGTCCCCTTGTCTTCGTTGGTAAGCCACAGACCTCAGTCTCTTTAATCTTTAGTCGTTTCTGATATCAACTTCAAGATTTAATCCAAAAGAAACTATTTTTAGTTGTTCAAAATTTTTTTTTTCTTTGTATACTACATTTTCCCTTAATGTGCCACGATTTTCCTTTAGTTCAATGTTGTTAAATTTAGCGTTTGTTTAGATTGACTTTTTAAGTACTTCAAAATAATTCAAATAGGCTTTTAAACTGTTTAAGGTACGAGAGTATATTATGAATAGTGATTTGTGATAAATGAATTTGATTAACAGGAGAATGGTCGAACGAGTGGAATGTGACAAATGCGTCTCAGGCTGATTATCAAAACTTTGGAATGGCCCAGCTAGAGGTTTATAATGCAGCTTCTTTTGGATGGACTTATTGGACCCTCAAGAATGACAGGAAGCACTGGGATTTTGAATGGAACATCAAGAACAATTATCTTCAATTTGGTAGGTGATAACCAAAAATCTGTGTTTCAACTTTGATTGACAAATAAACACACCTGTGTTATATCGGTCGCTCAATACTGTTCTACGTCCTGTATTTTGCTGCTTTTGAGTTACATCAATCATGTAATATGTCTAAATGGTGCAGGTGATTCACCCAGCAGGGTTATTTTCAACTGTTACTTGTTGGTTGCATTAGCATGTGGCTGGTTCCCTCACCTCCTGCTTTTGCTTTGAATAAAACCATTGAGTTGAAGTGTTGCGGTCTTCAGGATCACACATTACTATTCATCTCTTTTCTTCTTTTCCAGGAGGAACATTAAAGTTTTTCCTTTTTGTTTGCTTAAAATTTTTCTTTTTTTTCTTCTTCTTTTCCCATGTAATCAATTATTTAATATTGTAACAATGAAATCCTTTTTCCCCCTTTTTTCTCTTTCTGATTTCTTTCTGATTCATACATGAATATGAAAATGGGCCTTCACTTCATCTTCTGTTGTTGATAAAACTCTGGAATAAGGACAAGAACTGATAAAGTATGAATCTTCCGCCCCCTGATTCTCGGATGATATATTTGATATGTCACTAATATAAATTTGTAAGCAAGTAACACATCGGTAATTGACATATTATCATCTTTCACGATCGAAAATTTAAATCTTTGTATGTAATTGTCATAGTTAATCAATATTTTTCAGTTCATGGGTCCATTATTAAGAAATTAGCTTATTTTCTTGGTTGGACAAATCCGAGACTTTAAAAGAACAAAAAGTTACTGATATATATTTCTGTTAGATAGACAGAATCTTGTTGTTACTTTTCAATGAACTCTCCTATGAATCTCCATCGACAGGTTTATTAAAAATTGAAGTGTTTCTCAATGGATGGAAGCTCAAACTCACACAGAAAGATGGAGAATAATTTCTACTAACTTATTTATAATTTGGCATTTTTATATTCACAAAAACTTAAGAAAATACAATCTATCTTAGCTGATTGGTAGGTTCCAACACTTTTTATAAAAATAAAGTAGTTTCTTTATATATATATATATATATACACACACATTTTATGAGTTCCACATCAATTACAATTTTATTCTCATTGAATACAACCGAACGCTTGCTCCGAAATAATTTTAGTCAACTTCATGCAATCACACATACGTTTTCATCCCAGTTTTCATTTTTATTGAGTAAAACGATTGTAGTAAATTGCATGGACAGTTAGAAACCAAGTTAAGTACATTGACCAACAAACAATATTTATTAGTTTAAATAATAGTTCAGGAAAAATTAGATTAAAAGGAAAGAAAAAAGCATATTAGTATTAATTTTGATAGAATTATTCGACACAACATCATCAGAATGTGACTCAAATTGTAGATAACGACGACGGAGGTGATGAAACCCCACATGTCTACAACTCTTCAAAATAATAATAACAAAAAATCTTTGTCGCATTTCATTATCACTCCCTACTATACAAAATCACAAATTCAAACACAAACTTTATTGTTAACAAATTTCACTCTTTTTTTTCTTCAGAAAAATGAAATTGTTTTTTAGGTTAAGAACTAAATAAAGTTGTAAAAGAGAAACTAGGAGATGGAATATAAGAAATTAAAAAGAAAAAAAAAAGAAAAAAAAAAGAAAAAAAAGAAAAGAAGGAACTTTCCAGGTTTGATTGTGGAAGATGAGAGAGGGCTAATGTATGGAATCTTGTAATGTGAAGACAGAAGGAATCAGAAACAGCTCATGCAATCACATATTCACATACCCCATTTTGGGCTATGGGCCCTACGGTTTAGTCCTTTTTTTTAAAAAAATAATTAAAATACGAAAAAGGGTTCAAACGGCATCGTTTGTTGAAGTTCACTAGTGAAAGATTAGGTTTAATTGGTGGTGTGTGGTGTCGGGTTGCTATAGGCGGCCAAAATCAATCGCAATCTAAGGAAAACCTATTCAATTCAATTTCATGCATGCACCTCTTCATTACGACATGACGTTTTAACTTTCCCTTCGACTCTAAACCCTCACTTTCTTTCCTTCTTTAATTACCACTCTTTTATTGTTAATTATTATTCCTATATCTATCATTAGTAGGATTCATTCATTTTGGCCAATCACGTGTCATTTAACCTTTGTTTTTATTATAATATATGTTGGGTTAATGACACCCCTTGATTTTGTATTGGAAGGCTATACATGATAGGCTAAAATTAATCAATGAAGTGCATGTTTTTCATTGATGTATGTGAACAAGGATAAAACATGTTAAAAAAATTTGTGTTGGTTTGTAGAGACAACGACTTATACACTCTAATAATTAGCCTTTAATAGGATGATATTGAGAGAATGCTGGAGTCATCAATTACCGAATATGAATTTCAAATCCTAGACCTAGAGCATTACATATATAAATTTAAGGGACTCGAGCTTCTCTCAACTTTATGTTTTATAATTATAACTTAAATAATAAAAAATAGTAGCAATGTAGTGGTAAAATTGTTTTCCAAATCCCATTTTTTACATTCTTTTCAAATGATAAAGCCTTGGTCAACCAAATTTTTAGATTCGCACTAATTAATAATTTGAAACTCAATTCACTTTTATTCAAGTTAAACAATAATGATTTGAAATTTGAATCACTTCTTTGTATACTATTTCACAAATCAACCCAACTGAAAAGCATAACGATCTAAGCATTGTTGTAGAAAGAGGCTCAATGAAATGACAAGTCTATGAGCATATTCATTTCTTTTTACAGGTTTCCTGATCAATCTAGAAGTTACCAACATCATTTATGGTAATGATCGTTTAATGCAAGGGGAATCAATTTAAGGAGTTAAAAAAATAAGTTTATATATGTAGAGATTTTTAAACGAGTCAATCTTTGATATGAATTAATCATATTTTGGAGTTGGAGCAATGAATCTATTCTTCAAGTGTTATTTTTTTTAAATTAAGTTTTTCAAATATCCGTTGTAATTGTAAATAATATTAATGTATCTATGGAATCTTCTATCTCGAAAGGAAAAATATAACCACTCTTACAAAACGTAGTTATTTTTAAAAAGTAAAAGTTGAAATTAGAAATAAATGAGATAGGTAATAACAAAAACTAGCTAGCTAGATGGTGATTAATTTTAATCAACCTCCTACTTGTCCTAACTACTTAGTCTTGATAATAATATATTAAGCCTAGTACTCTTTGTGGGGTTGAATTTATCTATTCAATGTGAACACTTTCAAAAGTCTACCTTTACCTCACACAATTATAGTACAACTCCAACTCAAAAGCAAAGCTAAAGCCCATGCATATATATATATATATAGCTGATGAGGGTATGATAGGTAGAGTGAAAACGAATTGAAGATTGTGTATAAGAGGTCATGTAAACTTATGCTATTAAGCTAAATCAAATTAATTTCTAATATAAATGTGCTCCCTTTAAACTTTTAACATTGCATGTAAATATACAATTACAATTGATATAGTCTTAAGAAAGTTTTGTATATAATGGCTGCATGTATTGTGAACTCCATTAATTTCATATTTATGTAAATCTGATTATATATATTATGTACAATTAAACAGCAAAATGATTTTAGGCACAATATCAAAACTAGTGACATGCATGATGGATTAAACAAAAACCACAAAGTTAACAAAGAAAGACTTATGTTCTATACAAAAACATTGAAAAACTTATTATTATTTTTTAAAATACAAGGACTAAAGTGCTTTTTATACATATATATAAAACTCTGCTTCATCAAAATATAGGACTAAACAAATACAACTCCCAAACTTCTAATTTAAACTTTAAATATTAATATTTTAATATGAAACATTAGAAACTAATCAAATGCTTCAACTAGAAAAGTAGGTTTAATTAAACTTTATAAAAAAAAAAATAGATATTGATATAAAACATTATTCCCCAAACTCACAATATTACGTTACTTTTAAGTTGAGTAATCCAAAAATTCTATTATTATATTTGACACTCTATTCTAAAATTTTTAGAGGTAATAATCTTCACTTCCCCATCAATTATACATTTATTTATCTCCTCTATCTAATCATGAATTACAGTAAAATTTTGGTCGCATTCCAAACTCTCCAATCAAATTAAACCGTATAGGTAAGGAATTCAAATTAAACTACAGTACCATATAGAAAACCCCAATTCAAGAAAGTAGGAGAGAAAGTGAAGGTGAGTAGCAAAATCGCACATTATGATTTCATATTAACATCACAAAACATAATTAGATACACAAATTTATATGTTATAATGTTCATCAAAACGACAATTGGAAGCTGGTGATAAGGAAACACAGGGCCAATATAAGCAGCAGCCAAAAAGCTGAAAAAGCCCTTCCCAAAAAAAACACAGCTCAAAAAATGAAAAAAGAAAAAAGAGAGAGAAGATTAATTAATTTATTTGGATCGGAAAAAGAAAATACTGAGCTCTTGACCAATGCTTCCATTTGGATCTCTCAAATGGAAAGATTCAGAATCTCCCGACGCTCCACAAACTCTATCAAAATTCCCTCTCAAATACATCAAATAATCATCTTCACCTTCAATAACTCCCGCCCCTTCCGCCACCCTCCCCAACCGCCGCAGCGTCTCCACCTCCGCCGCCGATGCCCCTCGTCTCAATCCATAACCAACTTTTCTTCCGTTGAAATACATACTCCACGCTGGCGACGACAGAACCGATCTGCCCCCTGAATTCGCCGCCGTGGCGGATTCAAGGGCGATTCTGAGGACGCCGCCTCTCATTTCCCGGGCGAGGATTGCAGTGGGGACTGCCAATTCGAGGAGGAGAATTGGGTTGGTTGAGCTGGAATTTGTTTGGATACAAAAGTTGACTTTTCCTCTACGGTAACCGAAAATGGTGCCGGTGACGGAATTGGCGGCGGAGGGAGGCGGGAAGATGGGTTTTGAGGAATAATACATGGGTTGTTGTTGTTCTTGATCTTCGGTGAAGGCGCAGTTACAAGTGGGGATGAGGAATTCGATTAGAGATCGGAAGAGCTGCCATGAACGGACTTGTTTCTGGCAGTCTACGGCGGCGACGTTGACGACGGGGTAAGTGGCCATATATATTTGAAGAAAGATATACTTAAATTGATGTATAAAGTTATTGAGGGGTATAGTGTGTGGGAGTGAGGGTTTGAATAATTATTTATATAGCGAAAGAAAATTGGGTTTAGGGTTTTCAATTTGGATTTAATAACTTTTATCTCAAATTGAAAATTGATGCCCCCACGTTCACGTCCACCTTTTTTTGCAAAATCCAAGGATTAATGCCTCGACCTCTAAATTTTGGGTCACATAAAGCTACTCTTTTTTTCCATTCTCTTTATTTATATATATATATGTTTAAAGTTTAACTTACGTGCTACTTTGCAGTAGATGTAGGTTATTTAAAAGGTTACACATAAACTTTTAAACTTTAGATAATTAAAACTCTTACCTTAGTCGAAGGGGTACAATGATTTTAGAGATGGGAAAAAAGAGTAAGAGAGTGTGAGGAATTTAGTATGCATTTTCTTCTATTTAGGTTAAATTTAATTTCGAAGGATGACATAATTTAATGGTCTTGATGAACCCACGTTAGAACCTTAATCGGGTGCCACATTTTAAAAACGAAAGGTTGTCATTTGATTTAATTTACTTTCATATTGGTTGTATCCAAAAAGATATGCAAGCTAAGTAATATCAAATTTTACTTTTCATATCAATGCATATATATATATATATATATACATGATCTCATATTTTGTGTCGACTGGATAAATATGTCTCTAGACTTCAACCATAAAAACATCACCATTTCTTTTGACTTTTTTTTCCTTTCTAAATCTCATGATTATTTTATAATCATTTTCCCTAAACTGTTCTTCAATATGGGGTAAACAAAAAGTAATTCGTGTTCCTAATTCTATCAATCAATTATTTTTATACTTGTGTATTATTTTTCAATGATGTAATTCTTCCAAGAAAACAATGATTTTAATAAAATATAACTGAGATTACTCTATGTGATTGAACTTGAGGAAAAGAAAAAAAAATGTTAAGTTCTAACTAAAAATATTATATTCATATAGGTCCTATTTACAAATTAATTTTGTTTAATAAAATTCTGTTCACTTTTCCTCCAAATTTCATTTCTATATTATCTTACCTTCTTTTCTTGGTCATATTAATTCCAGCATTAATTTTCAATTTTGGATTAAATTTAAAAAAAACGTGTATTCTTACCAAAACAAAGATAATAGAAAGAATAATAAGTAATGGGACGACGAACCATATTGATTAAAGTATAAGAAACTAACAAACAAACAAAAAAAAAAGTGAAAAGGGTTGGGAACAAAACCAAAACCAAACCCAATTCTTTATATTATATTACAAGATAAAACTACAAAATACAGCCTAAATTTGTGACATTGTTTCCATTAAAGATCTATTATGAGATTCCTCCCATCTCCATTAAAAATATATAAAAATAAATAAAATAAGGGGGAAATTGTGTAGGGATGAGAATTCCGTACAAAGAAGAAGAAGAAGAGAAGGTTATCATGTAATGATTAGGAATTTGGAAGACATTGATATATGTGAACCATACAATTCCAAATTAAAATACAACAATTCAACTACTCTTTATCAATTATATATGAGTGACAAGTCCTAGCCTACTTTTTATTATTATTATTATAAAATATAATAATAATAAAAGTATGTAAAAACCAAAAAGAGAAAAAGAGAAAAAAAAAGGGAAAAGAAATAGAAAATGTGGGTCTGAGGAGACACCCACATAGGAAGCACTAGATTTTCTTGCTTTGTTGTTATATGGAAATAAAGAAATGAAAAACAGAGAGTATTTTTGGAGGGACTTGAAGGCAAAAGCCTTCTGCCAGGGAGCAACATAATTCAAATCCTCTTTTCTTTCCTTTCCTTTCTTTCACCTTTATCCCTTTTCCCCCCCTTTTCTTTTTCTCCTTTCTCTACTACCAATCTCAAATATCCCCTCTTTTTTCTTAACGCCATTCTCTTATCCTCTTCCATATCAATAGCCTACGGGATATTATGTCACGCTTGATGCATCTGTGTATATATAGGAATGTGATCTTAAATCTATTATTTTAGTGTTCCGGGTGATCAAACATAGAGTATCGTTGATCGAGCAATGAGTTGGAGTCTAGAAGTAGCAAATCCTAGTAGGGTTTGAGTGCAACGCCTTCAAAACCCAAAATTAACACAAACTATCATTCACATGTGCACTTGTTGGAGAAATGAATGAAACTAAAAGAATAATATGAAGATGATGTGCTTGTGTGGGGTAAGTTTCCTTGCAAGTTTTTGTAAGTAAATCGCTTTGACAAATCTAAATTTTACAATATAAGATCCCACTATGTTTTATAGAAAAATATATTGCCTTAGAGATGCCTGACGTGAAATTTAATATTTTTGTCTAATAATAAACTAGTACATAGTTAATACACAGTGAATAATAAATTATTTTTGTGTGTTTGTGAATTTTCATAACATCCTAAATACCTATATGGTTATATAGGATTCTTAATATTTGAAAATTGGGTTTGAGTAATTTGTGTGATGAACTTTATGATATTTTTGGGGGGGGGAATAATAGTGTTTGAAACAGGAATTAGCCTTTTTTCTTTTGTGTTTACTTTCTTCCCCACATTTGAAGAAGAAAAATATATATTATTGAATGATGCGTTCTTTGGAATATAAAATGGGAACTTTTTGTTAGAGTTATTGAACAAAGAAAGGGACGAAATAGAGAGTACGTGGCCTAAGACAAAACTCAGTGCGCCATCTCATTTTGGGAATTCATGTTGCCAACTCCAATACCCTTTTCTCTTCTTCAATTTCCACATACATTTTAATTCTCTTCAGATATAAAAAAACGTTTTCAATTATTTTTTATTTTCTTCTTGTGTTTCTAACTTTGTTTTGATTATTGTATGGCGCAAGATTATTATTGGTTAAATTTCCCTTCACACTACCAAATAAAAATAGTTTGTATCACATATTCTAAATTATTTCTTCATTAACTCCAAATAACTCCTCCATTTTTAATCTTTTTTTTTTGGATAATTCAACTTGTTGTTTGGACTTGGGGGTTTGATGATCCATCGCTAAAAAAAAAAAATTGATTTTAAAGTCATATAAGTTGATATAGTGTTCTATAAAGTAATTTTCTGAATTAAAAATAAATGTGATAAGATTGAAATGTTTTACATATTGTACTGTATAATGTTGTAAGAAAGTGAGGACGTTTTAATGAGAAAACGACAAATGTTAAACAATCAGTTAGGGCAATGGCAGACAAGGTTGGATATGTATGTAATTACTGATAAGGACTGTCTTTTCCCAAAAAAAAAAAAAAAAGAAAAGATATATAATCGAAATCTTAATTTTAAATTCGTAAAAAATTTAAAGGTATTAAAACAATTTGTTTATTTTCGCCCATAAGTTTTAAATAGATTAGAACGAATCAAGGTTCTTGTCATTTGTCAATGTACAAAAGGGCGAAAGGGGCTATAAATGGGCCGGTCGAAATTATGGGCTTTTCCATCCAAGTCAGCCCATCATCTTCCAACAACACAAAGACAGCTGCACCACTTGGTTCCTCCTCACCTCCCAAGTCCCAATCATTTTCCGCTAGGTGGTGTGTTATGGGCAATCAATCAATCATAATTTAAAAGATAAGTCTTAGGTTTGATGTTGTTTACTTATGTTATACATTTGTATTAATACATATAACCTACATCCAAATATGTAAATAAAAGTTATAATTCAATTGGCGACACAAAGATGTTTAATTCGATTGTATTTGAAAATTATGTTGTACCGTTATTTTTAACATTATTATAGTTATGGTTACCATTATTGTTATTTTTTTAGAGAAAAAATTGTGAATTTTAATCAAATGATCAAAAGTAGTTTAATTACATTTACGATTGATCAATCAACACCAATTTTCATTATGAATTATGTAAACACGATCTTATAAAGATGAAAATACGACTAAAAAATTGTGAAGTTAGGACATGTCATTTTTAATATATATATATAAACTAAAATGGTTTGGTAGTAATTAAGAGTTACCACTAAGTTAGTTAGTATGACAAAATAAGAAATGAGTTGATTGATGGTATTAGATGATATATGAAAACTAAGGGGATGGAGGTATAATTGAAGGTTAGAGGCACAGCCCACAGAAGTCAGTTTGTTGATGGTTTGGGGCATCGTTTGTCACGTGCCACCACTGCCATTACGACAAACGTGCCACACTCCACCTCCCTCTACCCTCGCACTTGCATGGCCCCTTCTACAAAACCTAAATTTTCTTAACTCTTCTGTTCCTTAACCTAACCATTATTATTATGAAGCCCCCTTTTAGTTTTACTCCCAATCTTCACTCTCTTTCTTTACTAATAATAATTCTCTTACACCCATTCTTCACCGTCCAAGCCCAACAAACCTCCTCCCAGTCCCACCTTCACTATTTGAAATTAAGCCGCCCCTTAACGGTGACCGTTCTCCTTCTTCTCTTCATTTTCTTCATCGTCCTCTTTTTCTCCGTTTACATCCGCCACTTTTTGGAGTTGAACGCGGCCTCAGACGCTGTGCTTCGGTCCCTGGATCGCTTGGACCGGTTTGGGCCATCTCACGGTTTGAAACCGGCAGAGATTGGTGCGTTTCCTCTGGTGGCCCACTCAGCAATAAAGGAAATGAAAATGGGGAAGTGGTCCTTGGAATGTGCCGTTTGCTTGGCTGAATTCCAACACTACGAAACCCTACGTTTGTTGCCTAAATGTGGTCACGTTTTTCATCCCCCTTGCATCGACGCTTGGCTCGCCTCTTGCGCCACCTGCCCCATTTGTAGGGCTCAACTCGCCGCCGGGGAAAATTTCTCATCCGAATTCGTGGCCATCGATGTTGTTCATCATACTAATGGGGAAGAACTACTTTGAAGTTGGATAGGATACGGCGTGTCCTTTTTCCTTATATTGGAAATGGAAACAAATTAAATTGTGGCTGTGTTAACAAGTTTAATTCTTTTTATTTTGTATAAATGTGGTTGCTTTACTTTTCATTATTGTCTAATTTAATTGCGATTGTTTTATAATTAATACCACATGGCCACCTGATACTACCCCTCAACTCAATCATACGTTCATTAATTAAAATTTGGAATATTTGCAATGCTCTATCAATATAGTCAAATTTATTCATAAATACAATATAATTTTCTATTGATATGCTTCAACGATTGGATCTAAATTTTTATATAAATTTTAGAATAAAAGCTAATTCATACCTCTAACTTCATTAATAGAGTAATTTAATTGTCAATTTAGTCTACCACCGGTGGGTCACATTCACAAAAGCTTCAACTTTTTTTTTTTTTTGAGAAAAAAACAAAGAAAAAATACCATCCAATTAAAAAGGTTTATAATTTTATTAAAAAATGAACATGTGTTAAATGCAATGAATTTAAGAATAAGCCAAGTTCAGCTAAATAAGGAAAATAATTTAAAATAGTTTCATCTGAATTTTTTTAAAAGAATAAAATTTTAAACTAAGTGAACTACTATTTATATATTTTAATCCATCATTTTAAGAATTTCTCATTAAATGGAGATTTTGTTTGGATAGATAATTTACTATTTACGTGAAGATTTCTTTAAATATATTAGTGAGGAAATTTATGAGAAAATGTAGAATAATATTAGGGGCATTTTTAAAAATAATAAAATACATTAAAATATTTACAAGCTATAACAAAATTTTGGATTATATTATTCATGGTTTTCTATCACTATAGCAAATGAGTAACTATCAGTGATTGAATTTGATATAGGTTGTAAATATTTTATAAAATCTACTCATTTTACAAATTCTCCATAATATTATAGTCGGTCGAGTTTTTAAAAGAGTTATAAAAAATGATGATATCACTATATTTCTGAAATATAAAACAAGTACACTTATCTTATCTTTATGCATCTCACTTTATCAAACATAAACAATACGTTAAAATGTTTTTTAAAGAAACGTGTAAAATAATATCAAACAAGCAATTAAATATGGTCGTTTAAAGGGCAACCTAACAATTATAGCTGGCAAGAAATCAAACAAAGAGAGTATTCATTCTTTTGGCTCAAATTTTTCGTCTGTCCATCTCTCTACTCGCAAGCTCGCTTTTTTAGCCTGCATATTACCAATCCATCTATAAACATGTGTTCAAACGTAAATCTTATACTAAAAACACTTATAACATTGTATATTCGATCCATACCTCTTCTTCCCAATCACATCGAATAGTAATGATGAGCAATATCAATGTTTGAACTCCTGTTCCTCCAAATATCATTCCCATCCAGATACCCTTCAATGTGTATAATTCAAACTCCAATATCAAATAAAATTTATTTATACTTCTCGTTTGTATATAATTGCATGTAAGTGTAGATTTTAACTCAAAATAAAGAAAAATGCAGAATATATATAGTGGTATTAGAAGTACCTTAACTCCAAGGTTAGTAAACCATTGCAACAAAATTCCAAGTGGCAGCCCGATAATATAATAACAACCCAAATTTATATAAGCCACGTAAGATTGCCATCCTGACCCAACTGCTACTCCTACATATACCCAACAAAAGAGTTAGAAATTAGAATGGAAGAATTTAGTAGGATATACAAAAGTGAGCAGTAGTGGGGAATATGAGTGTAGTGTAGATATGGAGGTGAATATTTATTTAATAGGAGGTAATTAAAGTGTATAACATACCGGAGAGAATTGGTTGAATGCTGTTGAAGAGAATAGTGAAGGCCAAAAGAAGAGTGAGGTTATCAACTTCTTGAAGAACTTGCGGAGTAGAAGAGAAAATAAGGCCAAAGCTATCGTGAAAGACGACAATTAAACAACAGAAGAAAAGACCAATTATTAATGATATTGCCGATGACACAATTGTTGCAAACTTGGCTCCTTCTCCATTGCCTGCTCCCAGCTCATTTGCCACTCTTACTCTGTGTTTTAAATTAATTAATTAATTAATTTTCTAAAATAATTATAAGAATAAATACTAATTAATTAAGTAAGTAAGTAAGAGTATATATATTAATAATTACCCAACACCCACAAAGAAACCCATAGGAATCATCATTTCCCATCCGTTGATGCTCATGCTGCAATAACAATCATAAATATAATTAACCATAAAATGCCATTGTGTTTTCTTTAATTTGTACGTAGATGATAATTAATTAATTGTTGAGATGATGTGTAATTAATAGATTAATTATATGAAGAAAGATTGAGAGAAAGAAGGAACCAGATTGATAAAGCATCCACCATAATCTTCGCGTTCTTCATGTTTCCAGTGACCACTATTAGTATTCTGTAGTACCAATTCTCCAAGCTGAAATTTTATCATTATTTTCCAAATCAAAATCTCATCTTTAATGATCTTTAAACAAACCTATACAAAAAGGTGACCATCCTAATTATTGTTAAAAGCTAATTAACAACTCCATTATTTATGTATTATCAAAATATTATAAATGTGAGGCAAAAAAGGTATTAAAAAAATATAATATTAAAATAAATAATAATTTAAAATTAAAATTATGAGAAAATAGAAATTCTCCAAAAATTCTGGAAAAAAATCTATAAAATGTCAGTATTTAAGCAATTTAGCAATATAAGAAAAATTAGACGATCACTAAATAGTTGGTATATATATTCAAGACATATAGCAAGTAAGTTAGATGTGGAGGTGCAAAATCACAAAAGTAAGGTTCCTTTGAAAAAAAGATAAAGCTTTTAATAACTATTTTATTTATAAATCACCGAAATTTTGTAATGGTGCTTGTTTTTTCACCATTTATATATAATGATATTCATATTTAAGAAAACATTAAAATTCTTGACTAACGTAGGAAAAATAAAACTTGTTTTTAAGAGGATAATTGTTATGAATAGCTAATATATAAAACTATGAAACTATTAATAAAATATAATAAAATTCATCAAATATTTTTTTAAAAAAAATTCTTTTTATCTATATATTTTCTTTCATCCCTAACAATTCCCTTTAATATAACTACTAGTTTGGATTTTAATTAGACCTCTCAAAATAAAAATTAAATAAAAACACAAATTAAAGTGAATATAATGTTCATCAACTTAATTAAAAACCGATCAAAAGATTATTGGAAATCAAAATATTATGTAATTAATTTTGAAAAAACACCATGGTTATTTATAGAAAAGAGAATTAACACCAATATTTAATTAAAACTTGCTGTGCTCTTTTAGATTGTTTGAGAGAGAGAGACCATAGCATGACGCCGGAAGCAGCTGAGAGCTTAACAAACTCCCAGAGACCAGAAAATGCATCCACGGAAAAGCCTGTCCAAGTGAGTCGACAATCGCCCCATACAGTGTAACCCATCAGAATAATTGGCATAACCAACCAACCAATATTACAAGCCAGCACAATTCCCTCAACACCCATTTTCCATTCAACCACAAGCACCCAACTAGTCAGCAGGTACATCAGAAGCGCCGCCACCGCCGACCACACAATCGGCCACGCCTTCACTTGGCTCTGCATAAATCTCTGCAACGGAAAGTAAAATGCGAAGCTGAAATGAAGAGGAAGAAACCATATGGATAAAACACCAGCTTTCTCTGCCAATTCATCAGGCTCTCCAATCAGCTTCAGAACTGGAGACGCAAAGAAGAAAATAGGCGACAACAAAACACAGCATAAGAAGAGAACAATCCATGAACGCTGCATATACACTCCTAACATGTAGTATTTCTTCGCCCCATAGGCTTGCCCACATAGCGTCTCCAAAGCACTTGCCATCCCCAACTGAAATACCAAATTTTCAATTAAAAAAAAAAAAAGAAAAAAAGAAAAAGAGTAATGGGTGTAGGAAAATAGAGAGCATGCAGTCGTGGCCTGAAGGGATACCAGAAGTCCCATGTCGAAGCCGATGACGACGTTAGCCGCAATGGAAAAGGCGGCGAGGTCGAGGTCATTTAAGTGACCCGCGAAAGCTTGGGCGAGGACGAGTATGGTATAGGAGATAATCCTGCTGAAAATGGAAGGGCCGACTATATGCCATAATTTCTTGGATTCTATCCCAATGCGTGTTAGAAGATAATCTTGATGATGGGGTTGAAATGTTGAAGTAGAGTGTTGTAGTAAAGGATCATTTATTTGGTGCTGCCTCATATCCTGGAAATGGTGGGAAAGAAAAGGCCTTGTTTTTTTATTTGGTTTGGGAGGATATTCAAATTTGATATGGTCTTGCTTTCTTTAAACACCGGATATCGCCAGAAATGATTGAGCATCAACATCACTCAACTAACATGTGGCTTTAGGTTATTGTAACTCGATAAGGGTTACGTTGTCTCTGTATGACGATAAGGGTTGTTTCCATTTAATGAAGTATATGTTTTCTACAAAATTTAAAAAAAAAAAGAAAAAGAAAAAAAAAAGTATAATTAAAATAAGTATATAATAGATATTAACAACAATAACTAAGAGTAGGGTTAACTAGCCGGCATAAGTTCCTAAAAAAGTGAGCATTAATTAAATATAGATCGACAGAATAGAAAACTTAAATGCAAGATCTAAGAAATAAATAGGTTTTTTTTTGTACATACGTTCATTTTTTAACTCTCAATTGATAGCAGTATCACATCCAATAATATATATATATAACAATATGTCAATATTTAAACAGCTATACATGATATTTATTTTTGTAAGACTATAAAATTTTTACATTTTTTAAACAAATTAAAATTTTAGTTTTTTCTTGTTAATTTTAAGAAAGCATTATCATCTGTATTTTTTATGGGTGTGTGTGTGTTTTCCTTTGTTATGTGTAGTCGTTGTTAGATAGATATATAAAGATTTGAGTGGATGTGACATGTCTAATAGTAATATTACTATCAGGGTAGTTATATGTAGAGAAAAAAGATTTAGTTTTCTAAATGAGCTAAATTAAATGGCATAGTATGACCTTCTACTATCAGTCTCAAATCACCTGTCCATTCAATATATATACACAGAGTTTAGGATTTCTACGTTTTGAAAATACAAAATAAATAAATATTTTTTTTTATTTTGAAATTTGGTTAAAATTTATGTGGTGATCAAAGAAGCATGAGAACCTACCAATTAATGTTGAAGTAGATATGCTGCAAAAGTGGGAACGCTTCTCTGCTGCCTGTGCTCCCCCATGTCTGCAGATGGAGAGAACATATTTCGAAAATGAATAAGTCCCCATACACGTTTGAGCATATAAAAATATGAATGATTTCTAAATGTAATCTGAGCTTTAAATTATAAGTTTCACATATTAAACAAAATTTAAAAAAGGTTTAAATTTATGTATTTATGATAATTTAAGATTTACGTGAATAAGATTATTGGTTTAGGACATTGATCTAAAGGGTTCAAAATAGATGTATTTGTTTATGTGTTGGTTTTGTGAAAATAATATTTTGAAAAAGCGTAAAATTTAGTTAAAGACCAATACTAATTTATAGAAAAATAAAATATAAATATTTTGTCTTTTTATAAAAATAAAATATAAATATTTTCTCCTCTTTTTTTTTTTTTTAACGATTTCTCTCTTAGTAAAACTATAAATTATTATGTATTTTTAAAGAAGGGTAAATTTTAGTTTTTTTTTAAAAAAAAAAAAACAATGAGCTATATCTTTTTCGTTTGTCTTCAGTCTTCTTTTTGATAAATCATATTAGATATATGTCGAAGTCGATATTAACTAATTGGAGTGGACAGCTATTGGAGAAGAAAACTTTACAACTTTATTTCATTTCCTTCTATTCATCTCCCATGAAACCGACCTTTCCTATTTTTTTTAATATATAATTGTACGATTAAAAAAAGGATGGACTCTAATTATATGATTAGCAAGAGATTAGGTGCACTCTAACCTATACTTAATCATTGTTCTAACTTATTATTTTGAGATGTTTTTTTTTTCTGCATATATATCCAAAGACAAACGTGACACGTATATTTGACATTAATACAAAGAAAACAAAAAAGAAAGGGAGTCCCAAATGGCCAAATTACTAAAATATTGTTATTTCTAAAACTATTTACAAAAGTATTGTTATTTTTTTCAATCTCTTTGGGCGCCCAATTCCTTTTTCTTCTCCACCATTCCTTTTTCTCCTCTTCTTGGCCGAGTCGCCTAATTTTTTTTTTTTTTTAAGTTTTTCATATAAATTTCATTGTTTTTTTTTTTTTTTTTCAATTGTTTGTATACATATTTATCTCATTGCTTCTTTTTTTTTTTCTTTTTAAATTTTTCATACAATTTTTTTTCTCTTTCTTAAATTTTTCATATAATTTTTAAGTTAATTTTTTAAAAAAACTAAATTCAACCGCTTTAAACAAATTTGAATTTTGGAAATATTGGAATAATTGACAAAATAAATTAATGTTAATACTTCTTTTAAAATTTCATTACAATTTGTTGGAATGTTCTAAACAAAACTAAAATTTTCTTTTAAAAAATACCAAATTTCAATAGTGGATTTTTTGTATAATTAAAACAAATCACACATACATGAATAATAATATTAATAAATTTTTGTGGTTAAAATTTAGAATTTCAAGAGTAGAGTGTTGGTATAATTTAAAAAAATAAATACCTCATAAATAAATACAACAAATAATAATGTTAATAATTCTTTTAAACTTTTGTTAAAATCCATTGGTATATTCTAAACAAAAAATAAGATTTTCTGTAAAATAAATAAACAAATACAATAGATAAGATTTAGGGTACGAGTGAGTTCGAAATAAAAAAAATTCTAAGTATTTAACTTAACGATATAAGTTATATAGAAGTATAAAATTATAAGTAAGTATGTTTATTCGACCATAAATAATTAAGTGTAGTAGAATTTTTCGTAAAAAATGTATGGTATTATTTATTTATTTGTTAAATTTGACTAGACCAATAATGTTTCCCCTTTCTACTAACAATTTAACAATTTGTATTTATTGTTGTTCCTTTTTATTTTATTTTTTAAGAAAAAAGAATGTAATTGTTATTTATTTATTTATTTGATTAATTTAATAAATCAAATAAAATAAAATTACCATATTGAAATTAAAAAAACATAAATGTAAATTAAATTTATTTTACAAAATTTTTGGAGATTCAATCTTCCATTTGTATTTCTAAAACAAGCAGAAACAAGAAGAATGTGTAAATCAATAACATATATAATAACGGATATATATATATATATTAATTACTAACAATTTTATTATATGTTTTTTGGAATCTTATTTAGCTAACGTTTGTTTCAAGAAAATTATTACGATTATTGTAAATAAATTAGTAGAAGTTAATTTCAAATAACTAAACATATTTAATATAGCATTTCACAAAAATTTAAAACATCAATCTAAAATTAAAAACAAAATATAACTATACTTGGTTTATTGGTTGTATAGAGATTAAAATTTAATATTTAAAAAATTCATACACTAACACTAATAAGATCCAATATTCCAAAGTAAAAGAAACCAGGAGAAAAATTATTGTAAATGATATTATTTGTTTGGTTAGTTTTTTTATTATTTTTTTGTAAGTTGGAAACTATAACTACATGAACATTAGTAAAATATAATAGATAACCTTTAGTGATAACTGTAGTTAAAAAGACAAAAACTTATAATTTCTAATTTTGACTGTTTGAAAGATTAAAAAATTACAATTTTATTATTTCGAAGTTCCACATTGTCAGATTTTTAAATGCATAAAGAACCATATTTTGTTCTTTTTTAAACGAAAAAGGGTTGGAACTTTCAAATGCATAAATAACCATATTTTGTTCATTTTCAAATGAAAAAGGGTTGGGACCGGATGGGTGGTATGAAGAATAATACACATATCATACATATAATCATCAAACATTTTAAACAACGAAAAGATAATTTTTAAAGTAAAATACTAATACAATTGATAAAAAAAACTTATAAATTGAATGACGGTTTTACTATTGTCCTTCAATTTATTTTTTCAGTTATCAATCCAAGACAACGAAATTACACAAAAAAAAAGAAAAGTAAATAACATTATAATATAATATTATTTGTTATATATATAGGACATAATACAATAAAATATACTTATTCGTCATTTTTTCAAACCGTCACAAAATCTACAAATATAAAATAAAAATCTAGTCAAAATATATGTAAATAATTTAGAAAAAATGAATTTAACATAAATAAATAATATATTGTTTGTGGCTTAGATCAAGAAGATTTTTTATGGAAGAAGTGGGGATTTTCTATAAAAATCTATTTGATTTTGGTTGTATCTTAAAGTTTAAAATCTTACTTTTGTTTAGAATATCAAAAGATTTTAACGAAATTCTAAAAGAACTATTAACATTAGTATTTGTTGTATTTATTTACGAGGTATTTATTTTGTCAAGTTATTCCAATACTCTACTCTTGAAATTTCGAATTTGAACAAAAAAAAAATATTTATTAACGTTATTATTCGTGTGTGTTTTTTAATTATACAACAAAATTCGCTCTTGAAATATGATATTTTTTGAAGAAAATTTTAGTTTTATTTAGAACATCCCATCATATTTTAGTGAAATTAAAAAAAAAATTATTAACATTATCTTTTGTTAATTTATTTTATCAATTTTTCAAATACTCCTAAAATTCAAATTTCTTTAAATTAGTAGAATTTATTTTTTAAGAAAAAAATTATAGGAAAAATTTAAGAAAAAAGAAAAAAAATTATATGAAATATATATATATATAAAAGAAGAAGAACGGGATAAGAATGTATATGGAAAATTAGAAGAAAAAAAATTGCTATATTTTAGTAAATAAATATCTCAGTTTCTTTTTTTGGACGAATCTTCAAGACTTGTCGAGACTTGTCCCTTTCTTTTTATTTATTTATTTTCAAATAGGACGAGTCTTCCTTTTTTTTCTTTCTTTTTTTTTTAAATTATCAAAATCAACCATATTTAAGTAAAAAATTTCAAAATTAACCTATTTTGATAATAAGTTTTCCGAAAAGAGATATACATGCAATAATAATAATTGTAGGATAGGTAAAAAAACACTACTCATTTAGTCACGTCAACCTTTTCCAGTAATTATATGATGGATATTCTACAGCCACGAATGAAAGTAGTAAGAAAATTTTGTCATATTTGGCATCATTATATCACCATCGGTGTCATATTATTAATAAGTGGGCTCTTTCTGTTTATTATTTATTTTCACACACTGTCACCCACTCATAGTATTCATATTTATGGTTTATTTAATAAATGTGATTGTTTTTCTTTGGCCCAGATTGTCCTTTCACATTTTTCATTTTTCATTTATTCAATGTGTGTGAAACATAATGTTGATTATTCAAAAACGTAACACACTGGTTCGTCTCTTAATTTTGTTAGAAAATTAATTAATGATATGTATGGTATAGTATCTATATATAATTAAATGATAACTGGAGCGATATGTTTAAATTCGAGTGGTGGAGTTCTAAAAATGCCTTGATATTATTGTTTTGTACTACTAACACAATTATTTACAAGTGCTCAAAGACACATTATACACTTATATTCTAAAATAAAAGTTTAGGGTTGAAATTTTATATTTTTCTGCAAAATTAACTTTATTGGATAAATTTATATACACATCCTAAAGTTTTAGAAATATGAATGGAAATTGACATGAAAAATAAAACAGTGATGGTGTCACCTTGTCTTCTTCAAATATTTAAATAGAAGAGAAAGGTCTAAATTTAACTAACCAATTGATTAGACTTTTCACTAATTAACCAATTTTCTTCCACTATTAAATACACCCATTAGTATGTGTTGTGACTGCTCATTAATACTGTGATTTTCATGTTTCCTTAAATTTTCTACCTCTGCCATGTTATTTATTGTACATTACACCTATTTTGACAATTTAACAACTCACTCAAAAGACTTTAATAGTGCGATTTTTTACTGATATCTGTAAAAATGGGTGGAACTAGCAACTGTGCCATTTTAAACTAGAAGATTGTTTTAGCTCATATCTCATATTTTAAATAGTTTGTGAGAAAATTAATGTCGATATTATTTTTATTTCATTTATATCGTTTATTTTTATAAAACTTTTAGATACCCGGAACAAGAGTTCTATTTATTTATTATTTTTAATTTTTTTTCTTTTTAAGTCATATTCTTGTTTTAAAATAAAAATTTCTGCTTGTTTAATTCAAATTTTACAAGTTTGGAATAACGAACTAAATTAAAAATCTCGAAAGTTGGTGGTTATGTAAGTATTCCACAAATATACCCTTGATTATGTATTCCATGAAACCCAAATACTAAAGTATTTTACCCAAAAATTAATATTATGCTCTGTCTCAATATTCATATTTATATACTTGAAATAGAGAATTTTTATGAGAACGATATTGGGAGGAACTAAAGTTTATCATAGGTAATGCGATGCAATTAATTAATATATCTATTATTTTATTGACTTTATTTGAATTAATTTTAACATGTATTGTATATTTACTTTTAAGAAATATATTACATTTTCTTTTCTTATCTATTGACGTTTTGTTTTTAGTTGCATTCGAGTCTTTTTCAAGTTTTCAAACTGAACGATTTTTATCTTCAAAGCTTGCATCTACTATTATTTATCCTTCTGGTTAGTGAGAAAATTGGATACAACTTGGACCAATTAGAGTTTTTTCAAACTTTGAAACTTTTTAATAGTTTAGAGATAGTTTTTAAAGTTTTAAGGGTATTATTTATAGTTTTTAAAGTTTTAAGGGTATTATTAACTTAGTTAGAGGTATTTTTTTTCTTCGTAATTTAACCTTTTATTTTTTAAATATCTTGACTTCTAGTTTTTATTTTGTAAAATTTTAACTTTATTAAAACTAATAAGGATCATGTTATAGTGAGAATCAATCTAAACAAAAACTACCGAGTATATCATGTCTTAATTATAGTTTATTAAAGCATTTGGAATTGGAGGCTTTTGTTGAAGCATTAATGAGAAATATGAGACTTTATCGAACTCCCTTCCTGTAATATTGAATTAAGATTGATAACTCCTATACTCAAAGGTCTCTGGTATATATGATGTGATGAGATAAGTAGGTTGATCATGTTATTTGGAATGAAGCCTTCTAGTTTATGTTTAGATGTCTTAAACATATATTAAATGAAAAACGTACTCCATAACTACAACCATGGATTCATATACAAATAATAATAATAATAATAATGAAATGTCAAAATGGTATGCCCCATGATCAAAAGAGTGCGACAGAGAAGGACAGTTCTTTTTATGGAGGAACGACAAACACGTCCTTTGCATAGATGATAAAGGTCAAACTTTCTTTTCCTTTTTCTTTTTCCCAAAGCAATGAATTAAAACTTAGTTTAAATGGTTACTGAACTTTTCAAAATTTAATGAAAAAATCATTGTAGAGAAATTTCTTTTAAGAAAAATATGTATTAAAAGTTTTGAAAACTCAAAGGTTATGGATTAGCTTTATTAAGGTGTAAATAGGTCTTCTTGTATTAAAATTTAAATTTCAATCAATTATACTCCAAAACATACTTTAAATGTTAGCACTATATATCATTTTTCTTTGATATTATGATTACAAATTTCGATATATCTTTTGGTAAAAAACATCTATATCTAAAAATGAAAAGTTCTTATACCTGCAGCAATGTTATTATAAAATTTAAAACTATGAGATAATCAAGTTTGATGAAGTTTCATTCAAAAACATATTATTACGAAGCTAGTAATAGATATGTTGGATTTTGATATGAACATTTAAATTTTATGAAATTTTAGTTATTAAATACTAAATTGTGTTAATAAGTTTAATTTTTTTTTTATATAAATGTGGTTGGTTTACTTTTCATTATTGTCTAATTTAATTGCTGATATATTGTTTTATATTTAATATACCACATGGCCACCAGATAGTACCCCTCAACCGAATCATAGGTTCATTAATTAAAATTTGGAAAAATTGCAATGCCTATCTATATAGTATATAGCTACAAAAATGCTACAAATTAATCTTAAAACAATGATTTTAAAATTGTATAAATATAGCTAAATTTGTTCATAAAGACAATATAATTTTCTATTAATACACTTCAACAGTTGACTCTAAATTTGAGAATAAAAGCTAATGTATACCTCTAACTTCATTAATAGAGTAATGTAATTGTCAGTTTAGTCTACCACCGGTGGGTCTCAATCACAAAAGCTTCAATTTTTTATTAGAGAAAAACAAAGAAAAAATACCATACAATTCAAAAAAGGTTTATAATTTTATTACAAAATGAACCTGTGTTTAGATGCAATGAATTTGAGAATAAGCCAAATTCAGCTAAATAAGAAAAATCATTTTTGAAAAAAAACTAAACTTAGTGAACTATTGTTTATATTTGACTCTTTTTTTTAATAGAAAAATTAACAAACTATAAAATTCATTAAACTTCATTTGATTTTTCTTGTGAATTTTTTTTTTTGTTGGGGTCAATGACATATTTTTTTTTTACAATTTCTCTTTATAAAATATTGTTTTTTAATCCATCGTTATTTTTAGAGTTTCTCATTAAAGGGAGATTTTGTCTCGATAGATAATTAACTATTTGCGTGAAGATTTCTTAAAATCTATTAGTGAGAGAAATTTATGAGAAAATGTAGAATAATATTTTAATAGGTGGAGTTTTTAAAAGAAATTTTTTGCTTGAGTTTATATCAAATTATAAAAGTTATAAAACATGACGGTGAGAAAATGAATCACCGTATTGATGATTGAAATATAGAGTCAAAATATAGAACAATAATTGAGTATATTAAATACATTCATCTTTATGCATTTCACTGTATCACATATAATAAAACATTAAAATATTAAAAAGAAAAAAAAAAAGAAAAAGTAAATTTGTCACATGAAAAATGATATCGGACAAGCTATTAAATATGTTTGTTTAAAAGGCAACCTCACGATTATAGCTGCCAATAATGTCATTTGGGCCAATATTATTTACTACCAGCATTTTTCTTCAAGCAATCAAACAAGGATAGTGTTCATTCTTTTGGCTCAAATTTCTCGTCTGTCCAAATCTCTACTCGTAGGCTCGCTTTTTTAGCCTGCACATTACCAATCCATCCATAAACATGTGTTCAAATGTAAATCTTATACTAAAAACACTTATAACATTGTATATTTGATCCATACCTCTTCTTCCCAATCACATCGAATAGTAATGATGAGCAATATCAATGTTTGAACTCCTGTTCCTCCAAATATCATTCCCATCCAGATACCCTTCAATGTGTATAATTCAAACTCAAATATCAAATAAAATTTATTTATACTTCTCGTTTGTATATATAATTGCATGTAATTGTAGATTTTAACTCAAAGAAAAGAAAAATGCAGAATATATATAGTGGTATTAGAAGTACCTTAACTCCAAGGTCGGTAAACCATTGCAACAAAATTCCAAGTGGCAGCCCGATAATATAATAACAACCCAAATTTATATAAGCCACGTAAGATTGCCATCCTGACCCAACTGCTACTCCTATATATACCCAACAAAAGAGTTAGAAATTAGAATGGAAGAATTGAGTAGGATATACAAAAGTGAGCAGTAGTGGGGAATATGAGTGTAGTGTAGATATGGAGGTGAATATTTATTTAATAGGAGGTAATTAAAGTGTATAACATACCGGAGAGAATTGGTTGAATGCTGTTGAAGAGAATAGTGAAGGCCAAAAGAAGAGTGAGGTTATCAACTTCTTGAAGAACTTGCGGAGTAGAAGAGAAAATAAGGCCAAAGCTATCGTGAAAGATGACAATTAAACAACAGAAGAAAAGACCAATTATTAATGATATTGCCGATGACACAATTGTTGCAAACTTGGCTCCTTCTCCATTGCCTGCTCCCAGCTCATTTGCCACTCTTACTCTGTGTTTTAAATTAATTAATTAATTAATTAATTAATTTTCTAAAATAATTATAAGAATAAATACTAATTAATTAAGTAAGTAAGTAAGAGTATATATATTAATAATTACCCAACACCCACAAAGAAACCCATAGGAATCATCATTTCCCATCCGTTGATGCTCATGCTGCAATAACAATCATAAATATAATTAACCATAAAATACCATTGTGTTTTCTTTAATTTGTACGTAGATGATAATAAATTAATTGTTGAGATGATAGGTAGTTAATAGATTAATTATATGAAGAAAGATTGGAAGAAAGAAGGAACCAGATTGATAAAGCATCCACTATAATCTCCGCGTTCTTCATGTTTCCACTGACCACTATTAGTATTCTGTAGTACCAATTCTCCAAGCTGAAATTTTATCATTATTTTCCAAATCAAAATCTCATCTTTAATCATCTTTAAACAAACCTATACAAAAAGGTGATCATCCTAATTAAGGTTAAAAAAGCTAATTAACAAATCCATTATTTATGTATTATCGAAATGTTGTAAATATGAGGCAAAACAGCAACATGCATATTGAAAAATATATATTATTAAAATAAATAATAAATTAAAATTAAAATTTGAGAAAATAGAAATTCTCCCAAAATTCCACTGCCTCCAATTTCAATATAATTTCAATCAAAATCCATAATATACCAATATTTAAGCAATCGAACAAGTATAAAGTGAATTAAATGATCACTAAAAGATTGGTATATTCAAAACACATAGCAAATAAGTTATATGTGAAGCTCCTCCATAAGCAAAATTCACAAAATGTCATTATTTAGGTAATTTTATTAAGTTTTGAGACTTGAAAGCAAGGGTCTTTTAGAAAAAAATAACCTTTTAATAACTATTTTATTTATGCATCACTGATTTTTTTTTTCAATGGTGTTTGTTTTTTCATAAATGATATATTCATATTTAAGAAAACAATTAAATTCTTGACTAAGGTAAAAAAATACACTAAAACTTGTTTTTTAGGAGGAAAATTGTTAGGACAGCAGAAAAAGAAATGAAACTTTTACAAAAAAAAAATATAACAAAATTTATCAATTTTTTTTAAAAAAATTTACAATACTTTATAGAGAAATTTTCAAAAATAGCAAATTTTACAAAATATTTACAACCTATAACAAATTCTATCACCCATAGTCATTAATACGCTATAATAATAAAAGATTATTATTGATAAAATCCAAAATTTTGCGGTAAATATTTTAATTTATTTTGCTATTTTAAAAAATGTCCCTATTTTATATATAGTTTTTTTTTCATCCATAACAATTCCATTTAGTATAACTATTTGTTTGGATTTTAATATTTTATTTAAAAATGATTTTTCATTAAAAGTTAAAAAAAAAAAAAACAAAAAAACAAAGTGAATCTAATGTTTATCAACTTAAATAAAAACCAATAAAAAGATTGTTGGGATTCAAAATATTAATGAAAAATTGACAGGTTTGCTTTTTTATTATTAATTTTGAAAAAACACCAAGATGGTTTATAGAAAAGAGAATTTGCACCAATATTTAATTAAAACTTGCTGTGTTTTCTTTAGGTTTGTTTGAGAGAGAGAGACCATAGCATGACGCCGGAAGCAGCTGAGAGCTTAACAAACTCCCACAGACCAGAAAATGAATCCACGGAAAAGCCTGTCCAAGTGAGTCGACAATCGCCCCATACAGTGTAACCCATCAGAATAATTGGCATAACCAACCAACCAATATTACAAGCCAGCACAATTCCCTCAACACCCATTTTCCATTCAACCACAAGCACCCAACTAGCCAGCAGGTACATCAGAAGCGCCGCCACCGCCGACCACACAATCGGCCACACCTTCACTTGGCTCTGCATAAATCTCTGCAACGGCAAGTAAAATGCGCAACTGAAATGAAGAGGAAGAAACCATATGGATAAAACACCAGCTTTCTCTGCCAATTCATCAGGCTCTCCAATCAGCTTCAGAACTGGAGACGCAAAGAAGAAAATGGGCAACAACAAAACACAACATAAGAAGAGAACAATCCATGAACGCTGCATATACACTCCTAACATGTAGTATTTCTTGGCCCCATAGGCTTGCCCACATAGCGTCTCCAAAGCACTTGCCATCCCCAACTGAAATACCAAATTTCAATTAGAAAAAAGAAAAAAGAAAAAAGAAAAAGAGTCATGTGTGTAGGAAAACAGAGAGTCGTGGCCTGAAGGTATACCAGAAGTCCAATGTCGAAGCCAATGATGACGTTAACCGCGATGGACAAGGCAGCGAGGTCTAGGTCATTTAAGTGGCCCGCGAAAGCTTGGGCGAGGACGAGGATGCTGTAGGAGATAATCCTGCTGAAAATGGAAGGGCCGACTATATACCATAGTTTCTTGGATTCGATCCAAATGCGCGTTGGAAGATGATCTTGATGATGGAGTTGAAATGTTGAAGCAGAGTGTTGCAACAAAGGAACATTTATTTGCTGCCGGCTCATATCCTGGAAATGGGGGGAAAGAAAAAAACTTGTTTTGTGTAGTTTGGGAGGATATCCAAATTTGATATGGTCTTGCTCTCTTTAAACACCGAATATTGTCATAAATTAATTACTGAACATCAACATCTCTCAACTAACATGTGGCTTTCGATTATTGTAAGTCGATAAGGGTTCTTTCTGTATTTAATGAAGTTGTGTTTTCTACAAAATAATAATAATAAAAAAAAAGCGATTGAATAATACACAAAATTACGAACTATTTGTATATCCTAATCTTCAATTAACCATTTATCTAATCATTATGTCGATTTTGAAAATTGTAAATTTAAGTTAAAAACAAAAGAAAAACTACTTTTTTTATTAGTGGATTTGGAGTCCCCTTTTCATTTATTTGTTTTTTTTAGATTTCAGAAGGTTTTATTTTTACTTTGAGTTTTTAGTATATGACATTATCTTTGATTTAAAATAGCTGTGATATATTTATGTAAAATTAGTGAAAAATTAAAAAGAATTTTTATAAATAACAAAATAAATTAAAATACAAAATTTTAGATTCTATCTTATGATAAAAATTGATAGACTTCTATCAGTGTCTATCAATGTCATTGATAGAAGCATATCAATATTTATCAATAACTATTATTAATAGAATAAGAAAATTTTGCTATATGTCATAAATATTTTGTCAACTTTGTTATTTTTTATAATTCTTCTATATATATTTGAAAATTTTTCTATAATGTTTATAACATTATTTTGTGAATACACTTAGGGTTGTAGTCTACCCAATCCCCATCTACCGGTGTTTAAATAACTCAACAACCTTAACTACCAAATACAAATTGTAAGTCTTGGGTTGTGTTCATATTACATTTTTAAAATTTGAGGTTGACCTAAACCAACTCCAATTTTCAACATTAATAAAAGATGAGATTTTTTCAAGAATAATAAAAAAATACAAACTATTTACACTTTATGACCAAAAAGATCACTAAAGAACAAAAACTCATTACACTTGATTTTGCCATGAAATATAAAAAATTTGTCCATTTTTGTCATTTTTTTTAAATTCTCGTTAAAAGGATTTTGATATGAATATTTGAGTTTTATGAAATTTTAGTTATAACATGTGTTGTAAACAAATTTTACTTTAAGTTAATAAAAGTAGACTTAAAAAAGAAAAATAAATAAATAACTAAATAACCCAACCCAATTCAACGTGAATTTTAAAGAATCCGAATTTTAAAGATTGAGTTGGTTTGAAAATCTTATTTGAGTTGTCAATTTGGCAAATTCAAATATTCAAGTCGGTCTAAAAAATCTACAAAACTCAACCCATTTACACCCTTATGTTTATGGGATAGTTGCAAATTTAGCAATTAGATTCAAAATAATTAAGTATATAACAATATTTTAAATTTTTTGCAAATATAGCAAAATTTGTCAAATTCTATCAATGATAAAAATCTATCACCGATAGATCATGTTGTAAATATTGGTCTATCACGGATAGACCATACGAATCTATCATCGATACAAGTCTATCAGAGATAGTTTTGCTATATTTGCAAAAAAAAATTTAAATGTTGTTATATCATTAATTATTATTTCTAAAATAGCCATCAATTATAATTACCATATATTTATATTTGTTAATTCCTCCCGAGAAAGGTTTATATGAAAATTTTCAAGGGCTCTCAAGAAGAATAGCAAATTATAAGTTTTACTTTGGGAAAATAGCAAAAATAAATTTAAATTGTTAGAATAGCAAAACATAAAAATTAGAAAAATAAATAAATGAAACAATCTCTTAAATACCTCTATTCAAGCTGAAAAATACAATTGTTCACCTATACACCAAATACACTATAATTGAAATATATTATGCTACATAAAAATTTCCCCCCAAAAACATAAAGATTAGAAAACTTACCATTACTGGCTCCACCTTCTGCAAAATTTAAAATTAGTGATTATTTCTTTTCTTGGACTTCAGCTGGTCACTTCATTAACCATAAAGAAAACCATTTGAAACGAAAACCATTTGAAATCTTTCATCTTCTTACATATCACTTCTGGGCAATAGTCGAACAGATCCTTCTCGGCATTCTAAATCTCTTTCTCTTTTATTCAGTTTTTTTTTCTTCTTAAAATCTTGCAAGTGATATTTTTGTTCCATTTAGACTTCTCCTGCTTACTTCCTTCTGTCCCTCTTTCATTCGGACGCTTTTTTTTTTGAAAAGTTTGTGGCTTCTGTAATTTTGGAAGCTTCGAAATAAAAGAATAGTTTGAATAAAAATTTGTTATTTTTTTATTATTTAATTATATTATATATTTAGATATAACAAACGTTTTATTTTTATTATTATTATTATTATAAAATAAAATGTATAATTGTATCTTCTCCCTGAGCAAACAAAGAGATTTGGTATCTCCTCCATTTTAGGAGCAAACAAAGGGATTAGTTTGTATTATTTGTTTTGAACATTTATTATTTTATAAATACCGTAGAAAATCTAAATATAAGAATGGATAGATTATTCAAATGGTGCATAATCAACAATCACAACTAGAAATTTCGACATAACTAACATAAGCCAGTACATGTCCTTGTCATCGACAATCGTTGTTGCATCATACACAAAGATTTGAAGATGGAAAAAGTGTACAATAAAGTCACACTTGCCGTAAAAGAAATTCGAATGAAAACACTAAATTATTCCTAGTAGTGAAACTAAAATAGAATATTAGTGTAATTCAAAATAAAAATGTCATACAAAAATTATTGGTACAACTAAATAACTTTTTCAGATAAAAATTACACTATTATCACGATTTTTATGAGATCTTGATATTTAAAATCAAAATTTTAGTACTTTTGCGGTTTCTAATCAAATTTTAAAATCAATTTTAAAATAACACTTATGGAATATATAAAAAAGATATTAACAATATTATCCTACAATTTTGAAATTATGTTTGCCATTAATTTAGGGGAATCAATCATAATGTTTATGAATGATAATTTTTTTTAATAATAATAATATGCACGTTAAATGCATAATAATTATAGGAGTAAATAAAATCATTTTATGGAATGATCGCTAAATGAACTATTTTATAGAAATTTTAATTTTAATTTATTATTATGTTAAATGAACAATTTTATAAAAGGTTGGTTAAATGAATATTATAGGAAAATAAAATCTTAATATGAAATTGTTATCACAATTTTAGGGAAAGGTAAAATAATAAAGTGAAATTTTGGAAATATTTGAACTAAACTTTTAAATTTAAATAATAAAATAAATATTTATAAACATTGAATTTTAAATATGAAAATTTTGTATTTTATAAATATATATAATATAATATAATAAAATGTTTCTAAATATTAACTAAACTTTATGAAAGGTACAATGAATAAATTATATTATAAATGCATGAGCTTAGTTCAACTTGCGCATGTGTACATGTGGACAAGAGATGCGAGGTTCAATTCCCATCCTTGTATTTATTACAATACCTTGGTATAAAATTAACTAAATTTGGCATTTTTTAGAATTTCCTTAACCAGTATGTTGGCCAAAATCTCAATCCAATATAACATTATGTATTTTTATATATAACTATTGATATTAAGTAATGAACCATAATAAATTGAAGTTTCAAATAATTTTCATATTTTACTCACATTTAGGCAACAGTTGGAAAGTGAGAGATCCCTAATCTTGTTCCTACATTCAATAAATTGAACCACAAGGGGTTGCATATTCTACATAAACAAAAAAAAAAACTAGATGGTTAAAAGATTGTTACTTTAAATTTAAAATAAAAATCAATAAATTCATCTAAATGGTTAATTCAAGCTCCATATATAAAACTAGATTGGATATATTAAATATGTAAAAATAATGAAACTAAATCTTCTTATTGCTTTGGCAAAAACTTTTGATCGGTCCATTTCTGCATACGCAAACTTGCTTTCTTGGCCTGCGAATTTTTAGTGTTTATTATTTAAATTTCTTTAATAAAGATGTTAAAGAAATTAAAATTTAGTACAGAAAAATGGCTACATTTACACCATACCTCTTCTTCCCAATCACATCGAATAGTAATGATGAGCAATATCATGGTCTGAATTCCTGTTCCTCCAAATATCATCCCTAACCAAATTCCCTTCATCATATAATACAAAAATTAACTTATATAAGTATTTAACAACTAAATGTACATGTAGATTGTTTCTATCAATCGCTAGAAATTGCATCATTGTGTATTTATTTATACCTTAACACCAAGGTGAGTAAACCTAAGTGTGAAAATGCCGAGAGGCAAACCAATGAAATAATAGCAACCCAAATTTATGTAAGCTACATAAGATTGCCAACCTGATCCAACCGCCACTCCTAAATGTATTTAGAACACAGAAAATTAAATATTTGTGAAAAGCTAGTTAATTTTGAAATACAAATTAGTCAATTAAAGTAAATCTGTCATACCAGAGAGGACTGGCTGGATGCTGTTGAAGAGGATAGTGAAGGCCAAGAGGATACTAAGTCTATTGACTTCTTGAAGAACGATGTCGGAAGAGGAAAAAAGAAGACCAAATTTGTCATGAAATATTACAATTAAACAACAAAAGAAAAGGCCAATTATTAATGATGTTGTTGATGCCACAATGGCTGCAAACTTGGCTCCTTTTCCATTGCCGCCTCCCAGCTCATTTGCTACTCTTACTCTGTTTTGTTCGTTACAATCAATAATCAATATAATGTATATATATATATATATATAATTTGAGAAAATAATTAAGATTGGGATTAATTTAAGATCCTCTATTATATATTGATAATTGTTCTTTTTACCCTGTACCCGCAAAGAATGCTAGTGGAATCATAAACTCTAATCCGTTGATGCCCATGCTGCAATCATAACAAACATTCTCCACACACTCAAATGTTGATTTATGTGTTAGTTTCAAATAGAACAAAATAAACCAAAATAATTTAAGTGCAAAAAGGGGAAGAGAGAGACCAGATGGATAAAGCATCCACTTCAATCTTGGCGTTCTTCATATTTCCAGTCATCACTATCAATATTTTGTAATACCAATTCTCTAAGCTGAAAATTCATCAATTGCACATCCTGATATTAACGAACTGACAAAGCAAAAGGAAAAAAGAAAAAAAAGAAATGTAAAGTTTAGATTAGAGGCAGAGACCATAGCATAACCCCAGAAGCAGCAGAGAGCTTAAGGAAATCCCAAAGACCAGAAAGAGCTTCGAGTGAGAATCCAGTCCAAGTGCTAGGACAGCCACCGCCGGCGCTATAGCCCATCAGCCCAATCGGCAGAACCCACCAAGAAATATCACATGCCACCGCTATCCCCACTACTCCCATTTTCAACAAACCAACAAACACCCAACTCGCTGCCACGTGCACTACAAGCCCCACCACCGCTACCCACATAATCGCCCTCGCCTTCACTTGACTCTGCAAGAATCTCTGCAATGGAAAATAAAACGCAAAGCTAAAATGCAATGGAATTAACCATCTGGCTAAAACCCCCGCTAGTTCCGCCAACTCATCACCCTCCCCTATCGCCTTCAGAATCGGTGATGCGAATATGAACACCGGCAACAGCAAAACGCAGCACATGAACAGAACCATCCATGAGCGCTGCAAATACACTCCCAGCATGTAGTGCCTCTTCGCCCCATATGCTTGCCCACATAGTGTCTCTAGTGCGCTTGCCATGCCCATCTCAATTGACACACAAAAAAGAAAGAAAAAAAAAAAGAGAGAGAGATTATAGTTTTTTAAACAGTGGAAGAGTTGAATAATCGAAAAGTTGAAAACTGAATGTTGAATGTTTGGTTTGGTACCATTAGTCCCAAATCAAAACCGATGATGACGTTAAGGGCGATGGAAATGGCGGCAAGATCAAGGTCACCCAAGTGGCCGGCGAAGGCTTGGGAGGTTACCATGACGGAGTGGGTGCTTACTCTGCTTAAGATTGCAGGGCCGACGATATACCATAGCTTCTTAGATTCAATCCACACTCGTCTCACAAGATCCTCCGAATTTTGATCGTCGTCTCTATCATGAGATTGTAATATTGGTGTTGATTCTTCCAATAAGGGAACGCTTATTCGGTGATCGTCGACCATGATTGTAAAATTTCCTTTTGCCGAACAAGAATGAGGGGAGGAAATACGGTTGTTGGAGTTATGGATGATAACAATGTGTGTGCCATTTTTAAAAGCGTAAATTTCCTTTTGTAAAGCTTAGGTTAAAATAAAAATTGCAAAATTTAACTAAATTTGAGGTAACGTTAACCATATAAAACAAGACCAAATCCACATCAACATTTTCTATCTCATTTACATTGGGAGAAAAAGTATTTGGGTGCATCAACTCATACGTAATTGCACCCAATCATGAACACCTCCAAAAGCTTTGAAAATTCTTCTATTGACAAGTTAATTGAGGCCACATTTCTAAATTAATTTAATAAAGAGCATTAAACTTTATATTGTTTCTATCACGTAACTTTGTTCATATTCATAATACCTCTATTTATGTATGCATTAGCTTTAAATCGTCTAATACCTCTAATATTTTGTGTACTTTTTTTAATGTTAAAACTTAAGAAAAATTGCATGAAATACCCTTAAACTGTGAGTTCTTTTACAATTATACCCTTAAAACTTGAAATTTCATCATTTAACCCCGAAAGTTCATTAAGTATTACAATTAGGTTCTTCCATTGGTTGATATATATTCAATTAAATATGGGCAAACTCGTAAATTCAGACACCAATAACAATAAAAGAAAAGGTTTAAGGTAAAAAGAAGGGTCGGATGCGTCTAAGCAGCGGCAGCCAACATAATTTGGAAGGAGAGTTGAAGAGGTGGAGAGCGAGAAGGAACAAAGAAGGACAGAAAGACACAAGAGAAACACACGTACTGTTTTTCGAAAAGAAAATAGAAAAGAGGAAAGAAGCAATGATTGGATTAGTTTTACGACCTTTGATCAGCACGTATGGGTAAGCTGGGAGGTAGCAACGGTTGGATTAGACTCTTTAAATTGACTAAGAGAGTCACTCTGTTTTTTTTGGCTCTTCATCACATTACCAAGATTTACCATAATACAATTTCTTTTACAATATTACATAAAATTGAGGAAATGGGTTTTGATTTTTATTATCTTTCTTTAATTATTAATAGTAATAAATTAATAAGTTTGAAAAGAGATATTTTTTCGATAGGTTTGAATTTTCTTAATAGGAAGAAATGAAGAAATGATAATGGGGTTGAGAGATATACGACTGTAAAACTTATAACTCTATTTACAGGTGCCACCGTTGGTCTGAAGCTGTTATATTTGTCATCGCCGTTCACCGCTGTCGTTCTTCACCAATCCAACATTGTTGTCCATGAAAGTTCTCTCTCTCATAATAAATTAACCTTTTTTTTTTCTTTTCTATTGATTTGTAAATTGACGAGTTTTCCCCTATTTAATTGAATATCAACTGATAGAAGGGCCTAATCGTAATACTTAATCAACTCTAGGGGATTATTGGATCAAATTTAGACTTTAAGGATTTAATTCCAAGGAGTTTATGCATTTTTTCCTAAAATTTAGTGTATATATTAAGAGTAGAAAACTAATTGGAACCTGAAAAGTTATTTAATTTTAATGTATTGTAAAAAATTATGTTTAGTTACATTTTTATGTGTACTTATGTTCGTGAATTTTACTAGATTATCTATTTATAATCATCGTAATATGCAACCTAGAGCTATTGTTTGTTTTCTTTTTCATATTTCTTTCGTTGGTAATTTTTTTAAGAAAAGATTACACATATTTGTGATGGATGGTTTCACTCAACCCCAAATCAGAAATAGATTTAATATGGGTTAAGGAGGGATTTGAGTCTCACCTCTAAAGAAAATAAGTAAATTTATCTTCCAAGTAGATACAATTAGTTCGTTTTCTTTATTTTTTTCCAAATAGCCAAAACAAAAAGTGATTTAGAAGAAAAATGAGGCAATGTGACCAAATGGCTAATTTGCATACACTATGTAAAATTAAACAATGAACAAAAGGGAAAATGCTCGTCCGGTCAAATCCCTATAGATATGGAGTAATATCTCAAACAATTGTAACAACCTAAATCAAAATTTAATATAGATAAACCCACCACCCCAAATCTTCTAAATTTGGATTTTGAATAAAGCAAAATATATCAAACCTAACTTTAGTTTGTTGTAAAAAAGGAGAAATCTTCTTAATTGGCGTTGGCCATATAAATCAATTGGAACTTTATCTTTCTGCTCTTCTTCGAATCAATTTCTCCATGCCAAACCCCAATTGCAAAAAGTATAATTCCCAATTGATTTAGTTGAATTTGCTATACATGCAGGCCTAACTCTTTTTATTTACACTGACAGATCGATCCTTAATGTGGTTTAAAGAAAATACACTAATTGTTCTTCTATTAAAGACTATCTTGCTCTCTTCTTTTGTAAGTTTTTAATTTCAACTTATAGAATAAAATTATGAAGAAGGAATCGATGGAAAACGTATCTCATAAATCACTTCTCTTTTCAACCACAGTGAACAAAGAGACTAAGATTTCAAACATATAAAAGAAGAAATAAAAGCTCTTATTCATCACTAATCCGATCTACAAAGAATTCAAATATAATCAACAGAAGAAGAATGAATACTAAAAAAGTAACCAAAAAATATCAAAATTACAAACCACAACTCACTAAAATAATAATAATAACAATGAAATTATGTGAATGGCAGTAGTGTGGAAAAGAGATTTAAAGAAGAAGAAAAAAGCAAAAGAATTCCATCAGCCATCACTCCAATTCACCTTAAAATTTAGATCTCTAAATTGACCCAACGCATCAACGTCTACGATAAAATCACTGCAAACAGAGTACCAGCCAAAGCGATCCCCAACGTCGCTGCTCCGCCGATGTGCGACGCCACTCCAGCTGGGTTATCGGCCGCCGGGCCTTGGGGTGCTGGTGAAGGCACCTCCATTCCAGTGGGTGAAGGAGGAGAAGCAATGGGTGGAACGACAGGACCACCGGAAGGAGTAGGAGTAGAGCTTGGAGTTGGAGTAGGAGAAATAGGCGCTGGAGCTGGAGCAGATACCGCTGGCGCGGGTGACGCAGCATCCGGAGCGGGTGAGGGTGATACCGGAGTCGGTGAAGGCGATGGTGCTCTGTTTGGCGTCGGAGTTGGAGATGGAGGTAAAACAACAGGAGAAGGCGCCGGTGTGGCTGATGGAGGAGTTAGAGGCTGTGGAGAACCCGGTGCCGGAACAGGCGCCTGCGCCATACATAACCTCGTCAACAAAGCAAAAATCATAACGAATCGAACCCCGGAGAATCCCATCGTCTTTATCGGGAAGAAAGAGGGAAAAGATCTGTTTTCCTCAAAACAGAGTATCTCGAAGAAGGTAGTGAAAGTGGAAGAGGCAAACAAGCGCGTTTAAGAAAGCAACAATTCGCTCACAGAATTCACTTTGCTTGTTTCGCTTTGTATCTCAGTAGCGGGTGGTAAGTCTGAATATATATAGCCTTAGCATCTAAAAAAAAAACCTTCGTACAGGAATCACATACATGTGGACCGAGTAAGCAAGCTACTTAGATTCGAACACGTCTACGCGTTGGGCTGATCATATCGCAGTTTTGCATTTGAGAATTATGAGCCGTTGGATCACCCACGCGTCGGTTAGAGGAATGTCGGTGGGGACATACTTTTGTGTTTCTTTCCATATGCTACCCCTACACCTCCTTGCCAGAGGTGTTGCAATTTTCTGAAAGACGTTGGTCCAGGGTGTCAAATATGAATACACGTGGCAAAATTCCCTTTCGAGAAGACTCGCCTAAATTTCAATCCCATGCATTTATTTCCGTTGATTTTATATTTTTGTAGCCGTGGAGAGAAATATGGGAGTTTGGTAACCGCCACAAAAGATAAAAAAGGGAGACGATCATTTTCAATTTGACCTCCACAAAATAAGGCAATAAAAAGTTAGGATAAATTTCATAATCACTAACATTAGTTGAGTTTAGTTTAGGGTTAGGCAGCAATGGAGCAAAACGGGAACGGACAGGGCGACATTCCGTTTCTATCATGTACAGGGATGGGGGATTCCTCATCCAAGAATCAAGTCGACCCATTCCTCAAAATTTTAATGTCATTTTAACTGATTTTTATTAGCTAAGAAAAAAGACATTGGGAATTAATTGGACAATATTAAAAAAGAAAAAAGAAAAGAACAATTATGAGAGAATTTGTGTGTTACACTTTGTTGAAGTACAGAGGAATGAGAACTGGCAATAGCTGGCTATAGTTTTATTTTATATATTACAAAAAGTAAGAAAGGAAAGCGTACACGTTTGAGGAATGTGTGGGTTTTGTTATATATTTAAGAATTTTATCCTGAATTAATTTGCCAACCAGCAATTGTGCTGCAAATTTGTTCTTATTATGGTTGTGGTCTTGAAAGGAAATGAAATCGGTGGGGGTTGAATAATATTTTGGTTTAACTTCTCTTTTAAGTCAAATTTGTATGGATTCTCCTATATATCTACTTTCTTTTTATTCCGAAAAACAACAATTTTATCACTTCCTTACATTTATTGTTTTTGGCAAAATATACATTATGGTCCCGAATATCATTGCAGTGACTCCAATTTTCTTTAAACCATTCTATCAATCTATATTTATCTATTTGTGCTTTGTTTGAAAACAAAATCTCTTATGAAACTTACTATTGTATTAATTAATTAAAATTTTAATAAACCCATTGCGAACTTTTAATTAATCCAATCTCAAAAATGGTATAAATTAATTTTTAAAAAAGAAATAAAGAAGAAAAAAACTTAAAGAAGAAGTTAGTGATTGGAGAAAAACAACTAAAGAAATATATTTGTCCATTATATTAGAAAAAGTTGGACGGAAAAAGTCGTAAAATAAGAGAGTTGGTGACCTAATTCACGGCATGATTGAGTAGTTGGTTTTAACGCGGAGTTGATCACACTCACTTTCCACTACCTGACGGGTGTACTGCCAACTAAGCTTTCCCTTTTGCAGGTAAACCTTACTTTTATTCTTTCAAGGCTGACATGGCATACCACGTAAAACTACCTAAATTAAATCTCTTCTAACATTATGGTTTAAAAATATAAGAGTAAATCTAATCTTTTTAGTTGAGAATATATACCTCAACCAAGCAATTGAAATATCATGTATTTTATATGGAATTTGGAGACCGTACCATTTTGAGAATATGATTAAATATATCACGTTGTTTTAAAATGATGTAAATATGACAAAAAAAATTTACTTATAAAAATACTCTCAATTTTAAATTTATTATTATTCATAAACTACCATTCAATTATTTATTTCTTTTCCTCTCTTCAATACTTTCTACTCATTATTTATTTATTCTCACAATTTTAAGGTTCTAATTAAATATTTATTTTTATACGAAAAAAATTGTTTGTTATTTTTTTTTCTTTTTATTGATTTTAGAATATCAATAGTACAATAATTACAATATGAAATTGTAACGATGGTTGAGCATAATAATTTAACTTCATTTGTGATTTTTTTTTTTTTACTTTTTCTGACGTGTATTTTGAGTTGAATATGATTTCAAATTATTATTTTTTTTGTTTTACTTTGTTCTAGCTTTGTATATGAATGTTGTGATATTCTTATATTGTATGTATTAGTTGATTGATATACTTACTACGTGTTTTTCATTTTTCAAAGTTTATGCAGTTCATTATAGTATTATTAAGTATATGAATGATATAACTCAATTTATCATTATTAAGTATATTGACAATATATTGTTAAAGCATATTAGTAAAGTGAATCACAATGAAGTTTACAAGTATATATCAGTAGTAAATCAAGTGTATAAGTAGGACTTCAAACATATCAAATACATTTAATCAATCAAATTTATAAGTGAATAATACTAAGTGTATATGCAATGCATCAAGTGTATCAAAAATATTGTGTAAATCAAACGTATCAAATTTGTTGAGTGTACCAATGAAGCATAACAAGTTTATTAGTGGTGTATCAAGTGTATTAAACTTATAAGTGAAGTCTTTAAATGTATCAAACTAATCAAGTGTGTATTAAGAACTAAGGAGTATCAGGTGTATCAAGAAAAATCAAGTGTAACAAGAAGTAGTATATGTATTAAGATGTTTCAAGTGTGTATCAAAAGGTATCGAGTGTATCATAAAGTATTAAGTGCATTAAGGAGTATTAGGTATATCAAGGAATATTAGGTGTATCAGACGTGATAAGGTGGTGTATCAAATGTATATTAGTAACGAGGACATTTGTGATATTTTACCTCTCGATGTGTGGGTTGAGTTTTGTTTTTGTTATTTTCACAAATAATAAAATATGTGTGCTATAGACTTAATAATTATAACTTATTTTGTCATTTTTACAAATGTTCTTATTTTATATGGTGATTATTTTTTGTAATAAAAATATATAACTATATATGTATGATTGGACGCCCTTGAAAGAAATTAAAGCTAAACTCAAACCATATGAAATGTAGTAACAAAATTTAACTCGCTGTTAATTTAGTTTAAGTTAGTGTCATTTTCTATTGAAATGTGAAATCTCTTTCATTTCTACCACTTACATTGAAACTTTGTCTGACAAAAATGCTAGAACTGTCTTTTAAAAAAAAAAAAGAAAAGAAAAGAAAAGACAACTTGTCTCTTTTATATGGTTTTTCTTTTCCTCAATTATCATAGATGGTTCCTAATTAATCAATGGTTCGATTTTAAACTAAAATAAAAAATAAATACCGTTTAAAAGACGAGCATGTCAAATGACAAAGAAAAAAAGTTAAATGAATGCTCCAACTCTCAATTCAAGTGTTGTCTATCCTATATTTATAATTCAATTGTTGTAAGTATAACCATGACGTGAACTTAGATCTATTATATTTGACATAATTTTTCAACCAAGAAGTGAGAGAGGTTGATTCTCTATCTCTATAATATTCTTACAATATTGTACTTAAAAATTATTATAACCTATAATTAAAATACACAATTATATATATATATATTATTTTCTACTCATTTTCTTCCACTCGATCCAATTCAGGAAAGATTTAGTTCGAGTTGACAATGAAACTAAGTTCAGGATGAGTTGCTTGAATTTCCTCAATTCTCTTGATCTCTTCCCTCCTTTCACAAATTTATTGTACTCCTTTTATTCTCATTCTCATGTGAACTCTTGTTATTTTGATTTTATCTTTAATGTTAAGGTCCCTCAAGATTGATGATTCTTAGTCGACTAAAACAACCCATAATACATATAATAGCAATCGAAAGATTAATAATTGGATATACTATAAAAAAAATAGGTTGAATTTATGTTTTAATTTAGTTAGTCCTAATGTATAGATTAGTAGTATTTTTTTTTCCAATCTAAAATTTTAAACCAAATTAATTTAATTCTTGACATTTTTTTTCACATTTTCACACACATATTATCACTTGTTAATATTTTTTTTCAAAGAATAAAACTTCTTTGTTTTATAGGCTGAATTTTATGTTTTTAGTTCGTCTCAATGTATAGATTATTAGTTTTTTTTTCCCATATATATTCCTTAAACCATTTTAATTTAATTCTTGACATATTTTTTTGAATATAGCCATCCACCACTAGTTAACATTAGAATTGATTGAAAATATATTTACTTAGATCAACTCACCAAATTGTAGATAAAGGGGAAAAAAAAGTCAACTAACAGAGAGGTTTATAATTATTCATTTAAATGTCTAGAAAGTTGATAAAATAGGTGAGTTTTCTTATTTTAGACCATCTATTATTATTTTTTTAAAAAAAATATCTATGAATTACGTGATTTAACTTTTAATAAACTAATTTTAACATCCTCCAAACTAAAATTTTCCTTTGTTATTTATTGTTTTAAAATAAAATAAAAAAACATATAAAAAAGATACTAATTACCCTTGCAAAAGTTTTGAGTTGAAGTCCTAATCACCATTGTTACCACAAAAAAAGAAAAGAAAAGAAAACATTCGCCCAAACCCCAACTATCATACGCTGTATAATAACAATTGACTAACTTATATCATAATTTAAATTGTTTTTGGTATACATTAATGACCAATAAATGAGAGACTTAAATATTCGGACCTAAGATTTAAAATAAATAAATAAAGGTCTTGTTTTATTATTATTATTATTATTATTATTATTATTATTATTATAATGAATTAAAAGAATCATGAAGGAATGAAAATTGAAATTTTATAACAGAAAAGGAACTAAGAGAGCACCAAAATTAGGGATGAATGAATAAAGTATAAATATAGCATATACAATAATATTAAATTATGAACTATAATTTGATTTAAAACAATCTTATTGATTGTGTCAAAAAGAAAAGAAAAAAAAGAAAAAAAAGAAAAATGAGGAATTTTCTTTTTTGGAGAGCCCTCATTAGTGATTAGCATCTGGAACGATGATCTGAATAATGCGGCACCAGATCCAATTCCCTCCTCATGCGCGCTAAAAAGTAGGGGTCCTGTTCTTCCTCCCCCCATTACCCTCTTCTTCCCCCAACCCCTTTCCTCTTTTCCTCATTTTTCTCCTTACTAAAATACCCATCACAATCCCATCTCTCTGTTTTCCCACAATTTTTCATGGAGCACCCCAAGCAGCAGGATTCCGATAACAAACCTCCTATTTCCACCCACGATAACACCCCTAAATCTGATTCCAAAGACGGAGTTCACACCCCCAATGGAGATGGGAATTGGGGGAATTTCGTTTTGGGTTCAGAGAACCAGATTCCTGCCCAGAACGAGCAACCTGTGATTTCCACACCCTCCAAGAAAACCGTGCGTTGGAGTACCGAATTGGTTACCGAGTCCCCTTCCGTTGCTTCTAATTCATATGGATCGAATACCAGTACCTATGCTTCTTCCGCTCCTTCCTCTTCAGTTTCCTTCAAGGGTATTGTTTCTCTTGGTTTGAAATATGCTTCTGTTTCATTGATTTGTATATGTGGCTTCTTGTGGTGGATACTTAGTTCTTGTGGTATTAAAAAAAATTCGATGCATCTTGATCAGAGACGGTGGATTCTGTATGGGGCGCGCTAGGGAGATGGGGGAAGAAAGTCGGGGAAGCTACAAAAAAGGCCGAGGATCTGGCCGGAAACACTTGGCAGCATTGTAAGTTTTTCGTTGTTCCTGTTGGTTTGTTTTTGTTGGCCTTGCTATCCAGGACGACGATTGAGGGTGAAAAACTAGATCAATTTCGAAATATAGTTTGTTCTCTTCATTTCTGTTTCCTTTTCATGAGGAAATTTTTTGCCCTTAAGCATTTGAGAGAAATTGGGAGCTTCGAAAAAGAAGTTTCTGATGGTTTCATGTCAGAAGGTTCATGTGGATGGGAGTGGGACATTTTGAAACTTTCAGTTCCCAAGTTCTTAATCAGTATTTATAAATGCAATCCAAACCAGCGTTAACTTTGACCTATTGGTTAAAGGTATATGCCTAAACCAATCAGGCTATGGTTAGATTCTCAAAATGGCCGTTAGTTCTAACAATTGGAATAAGAACTTAGGCGATTAATGGTAGTTCTTTTTCCTTTTTATGAGATGAGCTGGGATTGATAGAATAAGATTAACATGAAATTCGTATTTAAAATTTCTTTCTGCTTTCTGAGAATCAAAACAATGTGTTCAATTCAGAGGTTATATTATTTGGCAGTTCTTATAAAATGGTTTTCAAAATTAAAGGCTAAAGGTAGTTAACAAATATTTTTTCCCTTTTAGATATAGGTTTAACTTTGTCATGTCATACTCAACTGTCTTGTTCTCGCTGTTGGTTTTTTTTCCAGTACAAACAAGTTCACTCTGCTTCTATTGCTGTATCTTGCCCTGACATATTGTTTCAGTTTGATGTAAAATAGTTTCCTCTTATGAAGTAAAAGTGTAGAATGCCTTCTCATTTTATGAATATTGTCCAGTCAGCGTGAAGAAAAATACATGAAATTCTTTACGAATTAATAGTCTTGCTTTCTGATCCATGTTTGAGGAGCATGGCATGGTCTTCTCCAGTTTATTGTAATCCAGATGAAGAATGAATTTTGTATTTGCCAAAGAAAACACTAGGCTGTTCTATCAGGTTATCTGGAGAATCTTTCAGGTGAGGTACCCCTTTTTTAATTGAAACTCATCCCTGAACCATGTTGGGAGATTTGTGAAATTCATCCACAAAGTCTAGTAGGAACGTTTCTTCTTTCTCCCCATCAGGTTGATGAAATGACTAGTCTGTATTTGTGTCAATGTTAGTATCATCTTGGAGATCGTCTTGGTCACAGGAGCAAACTTGTTTGGTAGCCTATCTTAATAGATGAACTTTTGAGTGAATCCCTACCCAACAAATTTTGATCTGCAACTTTAATTGAGCTATTGGTTCCAAAGTTTATCTATTTGCACCTCATTCATCCTTTAGGTTAGGAAATTAGTACATTGGTTTTGCTAGCTTTTGGAGCTCTTATTCCCTGCAAAGTTACCTCCTTCCATTTTACACGAGAACTCTTATTGTACCAATTATGAAGTCATAAAAATTGGCGAATATTTTACATGAGGTGAGAGGTAGTCTGATAAAAGAAAGAATGTGAGAGTACATACTGGTTTCATGCCTCCAAACTTGTGAGAACAACTTGAATGCCAAGGTCATTTATAATCTCAAAATATAAGGAAAAAAAACTGTCTTTTATGACCTTCAGTGCTTGGGTTCGAGGAACAACATTGTATTTGGTTAATGAAAACTTTGTTACTTCCTTCTTGAAAAGAAACTAAATTGACTTTTCCCTTGAGTAGCCTTTGATATATGGCTGTATGAAAAATATCTAAACTTACCTCCTTTCTTACTTATTGGACTTAGGATGTGTTTGGTTTAGATTATAAAGTGTTTAATTTTGTCAAAAAATTATTTTGAAGAAAATGGTAGTGTTTGGCAAATTAAAATAATGCATTTTTTAAAAATTCATTTATAAAATAATCTATTTTGGAGAAATCTTTAAAAACCAAATTCACTTATAAACACTTATAAAAGAGTCTAACCAAACATTAAGTGTTTAAATTTTAAACTCATTTCCAAAAAAGTGTTTAAAAGGAAATGTATTATTGAAAAACATTTTTTTCTTAATTCAATCCAAACGGACCCTTAATGTTGTGGTCTGGGTACAAGAAGGTGATATGATTCTCCCATACGTTTTTTAGGATTATATTGGAAGTATTCTTGCCTGTGGTCCAAAATAAGTCTTCAAAGTTGTCCCCCTCTCGCTAAATTTAGGACAGAAGGGGCTTGCCAGTGGTGACAAATAAATCCCTTGTGAGAAAATGAATTATTCTACCCACTTGTTACCAATAGTCTTCTTGAAAAAATTGCTTACAGGACGTGAGTTGAACTTTGCTTCTATCATTGAACTTTCCCTTCATTGGGAGGTTATATCAAAGATGGCTGGAACTAGAGAACAAACATTGTAAGATGCTATGAGTTTTTGAAAGTAAAGAAGGTGGGACAACTATTACAGTCTATAGAGGTCTGGGGTCACGGAGAGTGGCTTCCTCAAGTAAAATTTTGGACCCCCTATTTGGGTCGCCAGGGTTTCAGCTATATTAGGGAGATGGCGGTTTTTCATTTCAACTACTCTTTTATTTGGTGGGTCCATGTGGATACTTCGTCAAAAATGTGATATCTCAATGTTATCTTTAAAAAGCTATCATACTGCACATTTTGTTAATTACAGACCTCTCATAATCTTGAATCAAGCTAAATGTACCTAGTTAAGGCATATACCTTCAACTAACGATGTGAGATTTGAATTCCCATCCAACGCTCATGCTGTTGTACTAAAACAAATTACTCAACCAAGCTGCTCCCAGACTTGCCAATGTGGCCTCCCACCATCCATTCTAACCATTTTAGTTTTATGCTTGCCTCAAGGATCGCACCTTAGAGGTTACCAAAGCATTAGCGCATTGAGCCATTAAGCATTAAACAGACAGGTCTCCTGCTCCCTTAGAATCTCAAACTGCCTTGTCTTTAAGAATTCTAAACCTGGTGTGGGACTGGGTCTGGATCATCTTGTTAATAATTTTGAAGAAATTCAATTAAGATCCACGTTTCTAATTTAGTACGGTAATGAAAGAATGTTACATGCTAAAATATCACCATGAATAAGAGTAGAAGGTTTTAGTGTTCAGAAAGCTGACTTACATAAACAGTCAGAATAATTTTACTATTAACTCTTGAATAATGATAGAACTAAAGATATCCAATAAGGGAGCAGTTGTCTTGTTTTTTTTAATTCTTCATCATCTGCACAAAATGCTAAACATGAGTTAGCCTTTTCCCTTCGAATTCTTTAAGTGTTCTAGTTTGTCTACCATCTAATTAAGTTGCAATAACCCTGTATTTAGTCAGTGGCTCTCAAATTAATGGTTGGAGAGTTATTTTCGTCTTTGAGCCAAGAAAGAAGCAGAAAATAAGACATTGACGAATAATTATTAAACGGAATTTAGGTGCTCTAGTCTACACCAATCTTTGTGCATCTCACCCGATTTTCCAATTAGAATTTTCCACGTGACAAAACTCCTATTCTTTTAATAGTATTTTCAACTTTGGTGTTTGTGTTAGAGTGGGACGAGATTTGTATTTTTTTTTTATATATCCGTGAGTCTCCAGGCTAGCTTACGTATACCTCAATTGATCTCACGGAACAACCTGACCCCACAATATTTAGATATACAGAAACTCGTGGAAAATTAATTCCGTGAGTGGAATGGGACTTATACTTCTATACAAATTAAGAATGTTACCCTAGAGGGGAAAAAAATCTGTATCTACGACTTTCATTTACTTGGATTTCTTGGATCAGTGAAAACAAGTCCAAGTTTTGCGGATGCTGCGCTGGGGAGAATTGCTCAAGGGACAAAGGTATTGGCGGAAGGTGGCTATGAAAAGATTTTTCAACAAACTTTTGACACAGTGCCTGAGGAAAAACTTCAAAATTCGTTTGCTTGTTATCTGTCAACGTCTGCTGGTCCAGTTATGGGTGTATTATATGTATCTACGGCAAAGCTTGCATACTGTAGTGACAATCCTCTTTCATATAAGTCCGACGGGAAAACTGAATGGAGCTATTACAAGGTAATTTTAGTTAACCATACTTCTTAACCCATAGATAGTTTCTCTCTAGCTTGTTTCATGGTTATTTGATGCGATTTCGAATTTGCTAGACCACGTTGGTGGTTATGGATTTAATCTCTGCAACATATTTCATCTTTGTGAAAACAGGTAGTGATCCCATTACAGCAACTTAAGGCAGTTAATCCTTCCTCCAGTGGTATGAATCCTTCTGAAAAGTACATACAGGTAATCTCTGGTGATAACCATGAATTTTGGTTCATGGGGTTCTTAAACTACAACGGTGCTGTAGAATGCCTGCTAGAATTTCCTGAATTACAAGCAATGCAATCGGTGTAAAACGTCGTCGTGGTTGAATCCTCCACCAGTTCACATGTGGCACACCAAAGACTAAGAGTTGGTGAATTCAATCAAACTTCCATTTGAATTTGCTGCTATTGTATACCAACTTTGGAGATATTACTAATGGAAGGTGTCTTCCCTTTATTGGAATTTACCAGTAAATTTTTGGAATCAGTTAGGAAAACTTATGATTATAGCTTCTTCAAATTTCATATAGATTGTTGATTGTGTACATGGTGTCTTAACGATTAAGCATTCAGATAAAAATAAATGCTTTTCTCGTACAGATTATTACATTGTAACATGCCAGCAGTAAAACTGTCTGCTGTCATAATTGGGCGGAATTTATAGTTAAATTAATTTATTTTTAAAGGAAATGATAGGGTTCATCATAAACCGATGGGTATTTGGTCCCTCCCTCTAGTTCTATGTTTGATTCTTTTGCCCACTTGTACTTCTCTTTTTCTCTGTTTATTCTCTCGGTAATGATATTATATCAATTTCTTTTCAGAATAAAGAACATGGACATTATGATGTTCGTACATAGTACGAAAAGTTCAAATGCTATTTCAACCATATTGAATATGTTTGTAGCACATAAATGTTAAATAATTAATTTTATAATTGAGTTAATATAATATCCATTTTTCAATGATTCAATCTTAAGTTAATTTGTATTTTTAACTGAAATTGTGGTTTTATCTTATATCCTAGTAAAGATAAGATCATATAAATAAAGAGAGAGAGGCTTGGCTCAAATTTGCTGCATCAAAAGGTTTTAGAAATATTGGGAACATATTTTTTTCGCTATGTTAATTGGATTCATGAGCTCTTGAGACAACTTTTGGTTATTTATGATTTGTTCATCTTCAAAATGTGGTGTGAAACTAATATATATGACCTTGAATTTATTTATTTTTTTTTCTGTAAAGATTACATTGAAATGAATATTTTATAATATTAAAGGAAATCCTCCATGATTATAACCATTGAGATTCATATGATATGATATGAATGAATGTCTAAGCTTACGTCTAATCAAAAAAATAAGAAGCATACATCACATCGATTCCACCATTTACTTAATCTCTAAGCTTTATTTAATTCAAATTAGATTAGATGTAGTGTTAGGACTTAAGAGGAATATAATAATGTCATAATTAATGAAAGAATCAATTTTATTACTGTTTATAAAGCACGCTTCACTCCCCCACCCACCGCCCCATGCCCACCACACTCCCATACTCTTCAATCCCAATTATCTCAAATTAATTAATTAATGAATGGGATTATCCTCTTAACCCAAACTTCATACTAATCAAATTTTGCCTACACAACTCAGCCCAAGCCCATCACCTTTTGGGCTCACCATCAATAGTCTTCCTCTAGGTGGGTTGGTTATTGATTCAAACGATATATTAATTAAATTCCTTTTCCTAAGTTAGATGGGAAATACATTAATTTATTAATTGGTTGTGACCTATATATAGATTAGAGCATAGAAGGGACCAAAAGTCATAATTTATCCTCTCAAATTATGTGGATTTTTCTTCTTCTTCTTTTTATTTTCCCTTTAATCACATCATAACATTAACAGTCCTACAGATATTCTCCTATAAGTAGTGTAATTGAAAAAAAAAATGGTTCTCTACTTCTCTTTAGGCTTTAACAGCTCATACTCTAATAATAAATATTATTAATATTAATTTTGGTTATATATGGAAGAAAAAATTAGAGAGATGAGGGACCAGATCATGAGGAACTTTACTGGATTTGAAAGTCATTAAATCTCTAAAGTATGCAATTCTACTGTATGATTAAAATGATTGCATTTGGTAACAAATTCTCTCACCATTATTATTATTATTATTATTATTATACTTTTAATGTAATATAAGCTTCCTGCTAAAACCTCTCTATCAAACCCTAAATTGAACTTTTTCACTAATGCATGTCGGTGTCTTGCTTTTGTTCAATGTAAGCAATTATGGGTTCATATTTAATCTTCTTTCTCTAAAAAAAAAGATCTTATTTCATGGACCCATTTAATAATATTATTCTTTTAATTTAATTAAGTGGGTTAGGAGAACTTTCATTGAACTCTTGACTCACTCAAATTACATACATGTTTTCGACTGATTCAGTTGTTTAGTTTCTGTCAACTTGGTCTACGTATGGCCCTCTAATGCTACCCACATTAAACGACTAATCAAGTTTTGATTTTTATATCATATATGGGTTTGTATAAATTCAAATTCAAGTTTGGACTGTTGCTATATTTTATAAACTCTCTAGAAGGGGGGGGGTGTAATTTAAATAAAATGGGCATATGTGGTATTATGTGAAGTTATGATAAGTTGTTGAAGAAAGGATAAACAGTGGATTTTAGAGAGAGGGAAGAGTTAGATGCAAAGTGTGATAAAAATGAGGCATTATGATGAGATGGTGCAGAGAGGGATGGGTGTGTGTAGGGTTTTCAATTACACAGAAGAATTAGTGAATAGTGAGTAAAAGAGAATATATCTTCCCATTAAGGTACAAACTAGATGGCTAGTGGGGGAACCACTTCCTACTGTCAACCCCAAATATGGAACCATATAATTCAATTCAATTCTTTTTTTTTTTTTTTATTAATTAATCAATTGCCCTCTCTAATTTTCTTCCTTCTTCCCACATACTTTAAATATAATTACAATTAAGTTATTAATATAGTTTGAAATTAAAAGGCAATAGTGTGTATGTCTCGCATGGTGGCAATGTCAGAGTCCTTCCCATTCCATATCTCTCCAAAATAATCAGAGAGAAATGTGTTTGTACAGTACACTCAAAATTATTCTCACCTCTTCACATGCATTCTTAATCTATTATATCCTATCCTCTCTCTCTCTATATATGTGTATATATATATTTCTTAACACACACACTCTTTCTTTCTATCACATCTCATCCTGTTTTTATTTTATCCCACATTCCCAATCTCAAAATTAAGCAAACTCCCCCTTCTCCAAAACAAACATTTTTACTTTGATCTATAAAGGTTACGTTGTTAAATCATCCCTAATTAGAGATCATTGCGATATTGAAACCTTGTAATTAAAAATTTAACAAGTAAAAACTAATAATAAACCCTTTCAAATCAATGGTAGGAATAAGTACAAAATAATTGATAAATTAAAAGCAAAAAACAAAAGTAAGAAACACAAGAAGTTATAATTTGAAAAGTTTCAAGAAATATTACGACCTACAAGTAAATCTGTGAAAATTGTTTAAATCACACACAATTCTCTCTCTTGTCCCCATCATAATAATATTTTTTTCAAAGTTTTTGTACCATTCACAAACTTTTTCACTCCCAATAAGTATAATAAAAGATAAAATTTGACTGGAGTTTGCAAATAAGAAAAGTGCTTCTAACTAAGATGATTTGAAACCAAAAGGATCATATTCTCTTTTATAAGATTTAAAACGCATCAATTTCTTGAATCATTTTATAGTGGAACAATGATTCTTTTAATATTTTTCATAAAACTCAACCGAACTCTTCAAACTATAGTAAATAATCAAAATAATTTAAATCTCAACACTTAATTCAACAACTATTTATTAGCTATTCGACTTCTAACTAATGTTATTTAATCTTCTAAAAAATCGAGAACGATAATATAAAACTCAAAGAGAAAACAAGTATAAATTCAAAAACATAAAACTAAAAACTAAGTCATCAGTCAATGCACTAAGGTAATGAGTTATAACGTTTAACCGTGGTTTCTTACATTAATCATACCATAATTAAATCACCCATTATTTCAAAAGCAAAGTAGAGTATGGATTAGAGCAAACAAAATGAGAAGGAATAATAAGAGGAGAGATAGACAAAAAAAAAAAAAAAAAAAAAAGAAGAAGAAGAAGAAGAAAGAAAAAGGGGTGGGGGAAGGAGAGGAGAGAAGAGGTGAAGAGGGTAATGGAAAGGAAAAGAAAGTGGGGCATAGTTAGGAAGGAGGGAGGGGGCAGAGTTCTAATGAAAAAGGCTGCAAAAGAATATAACATAGAAATGGAAAAACAGGGGTCCTCTCCCACTCTTTCTCTTCTCCTCTCACTATCATCCCTAACTCCCATCTTCCCTTCCCTTCCCTTCCGTTCCGTTCATTTCCATCCATAATTCTAAAACATATAATATAATATATATATATGTATATACAAACTTTAATTTGTTAGAACAACAAAAGAAAAAATAAACAACAAACAACAACAAAATACACTGTCCTTTTTTTCTCATGCAATGCAAAGTTATGCAAACTCTGTTTTTTTGCGGTTTCCCGCCACCTGACACACTTCCCCCACCAACACTACACTAATTATTTTCCTTTTTTTAAGATATCAAAGAAACCATGGATCAATATATTCATATTCATATGGGTCATACTCTCCAAATGTTACATCATGTGATATTACACAGATTTATTACCAAATTCTTTTTTGGTGCAACTTTCTTTAGTTTTCTGTTCATCTCTTTTATGCGTTAGGAGTGGCAAAATCAAACACCTAGATTTTGTGTGATTCACTAACAATGTATTAACTATTTACTCAATATGTGTAGTTAGAGAGTTAGTCCAATGTAACACTCTCCTCAAAAACTCTAGAATCAAAGTTATATGAATACAACATAAATTCTGAAAAAAACAATCAATTCGAAACACCAACTATTAGATCACTCCTCAAACCGCATATATAAATAACATGCTTGCAAGTTGATAAATTGTAAAAGTATTTATTTTCACAGGGAGTATGTTCATTGTCATGCATTCCTTTCAATGATAAAAAAAATAATCAAAGATGACAATTTGTGAATAGACTTTGAATAGACTAAGATAAAGACAAAATACAGTGGGAATAAATATATATTTTATATATATAAAAAAAAAAGAATAATGGGAGAAGAGATAATTATTAAGAAGAAGGAAAAGGGGTTTGGGTGTGAGTTTGGTTATATAGTTGGGATGTCAGGTGGGAGCAGGGTGCGGTCAGAAATGTATGTCTCTTGAACCAGTTTGGCTTTGTTTTGAGAATCACATGTTCTAACCTTTCCCCATTTTAGTGGATCTTCACATCTCTCTATTCTACTCACATTTAATATTTCTCCCTTTCCCTTTTTCCCTTCCCCTTTCCTCTTCCTTTCCCTCCATTTTTATATGAAAATTCCAATTTGAGTTCAAATGCAATTTATACATACTTCCAAATCCCTTATAAAACAAAATGGATATTTTATTCTAAACCAGAAAAAATCAAACCTTTGTCATGGTGTATTCGAAATACTTTATTTTAAGTTTCTAATTTAGCTTTTTGAGGGGGTGTTTTATACTTATTTTCATATAAAAAGAAGTTTAAATAAAAATGAATTTTTTCAAAAGCATCTTTTGTTTCTTAAATGAAACAAACAGACCTAATACACACAATTTTTACACCATACAAGATTAAATAATAAATAAGAAAAGAAAAGAACAAAAGTTTGATTGTGTTATCGGGTTTTGTTAGCGCCAAATTAGAATCCCATGTACACAACAACAATTTACATGACAGACACCTTGGAGCTGCACAAATAAATTACTTATAATAATCATCATCTTCATATATGTTTTCTAATAAAAAGAAAAAGAAAAAAAAATGAAGATTTTACAAGGGAAAATGTGAAAGAAGGATAATTATTGGAGTGTGTGTGATTAAGATGTTAATAAAAGAATGGGAAATTGATGATTTTGATGTGATTAGACAGACTGGCATTACTTATCATTCAAAAGTGTTGGAATTTTCTGTTTTTTTTTTTTGGTGTTGCAGCTGAAACATTTGGAAAAGGTTATGTATTTCTGTTTCTCATTTCTTTCTTTCTTTCTTTCTTTTTCTTCTCTTTCTTCCTCGGGAAAGGTTTGTTTTTGTTATGAACAACGTCAGCATTAAGATGAGACAACTGAGATTTTAATCCACTTCTTAATTTAAACCAAATTAATTCTATATTTTATATCCAAATTTCATTCATGGACTTCAATAAATAAATAACTAATTACCAAGATAACTCATTTATTTGTTTTTTAAAAAAGTATATGGCTGTTTGTACTGATCCTGATTCCTGAGGCCTGAGGTTGTCTTCAAATAGTTTTATTGAAAATTGGAATGGACAATATATACACTGTTAATTCCTTCAAAACCCTAACACCTCAATTAAACATAATACGAGAAAACGCTGTAAGTTGCATAATATACACCTTCTTTTCCTTCTTTTAATTTAAGCTAACTAATTCACATTGTTTTTCGATAGTAAATACAAACTTTTCCCTTGTTTTCCATTTATTTTGAACCAAAATTATTCTAATAACAAAGTTTTAAAATATTTATAAAATACAATAAATGTTGCATGCCTCGTAAATCTATTTTTCTGATATATTTTGAAAGTGAGGTTAATCATTTATCTTTTAAACTAATTCTTTTTAATCAATTTAAGTCAGTATTTTAACTACATTTTACTTTTTACAAAAATTATTCTTTTTGAAACGCTGTTAATTGTTTAAGTGTATGTTTCAAGAAATGTGAAATTAATAATGATAATAGCGAGATTGAAGCCTTTATTTTAAAATTTTATTTGAATTTTTTTCTCTAACTTTTAAGAACGTTTTCAAATTTAAGTCTAGTTTAAAAACTAGAAAAAAACTAGTTTAAATTTTTTATAATTTTTTGTATACTTTGGTTAATAACTTCAATATTTGTTCTGAGAGAGATGAAAAATTATTGGAAAAAAAACATAATTTGTAAAAATTGAAAACTCAAAATGAGAATGACATTTTTTTTATAAATTAGCTAGTTTCTGTAGCCGTGTAAATATGATTGATGTTTAAGAAAACGTAATTATTAACTAGCCATAATTTAAGTTAAGTAAGAAACCATTATACATTAATAACAAAAAAAAACACACCAACACACACAGACTCAAGTTTAATAATAATAACAGTAACTCCAATTGGTCTTCTCTATTTTATTTTACTAAACCAAACCAAATAGTTATATTGGGGGTCCCCATTAAAAGGGCAGACAACATGAGATTGTTTACAACAACGGAAAAATAAAATTGTAAAGTCAAAAGGGTAAGAGTGGTATTGAGATTCCATAAATGGAGAATCAAGAAGAAGCAATAGAAAAAGGGACACACTACAAAACAAGTTAAAAATAATAGTCCTAATTAAGTTTTGGACATTAGAAAATTGACAGCAAAGATTCACATAAACCAACGAATAAGAAGCTAGGTTTTGAAATTAAATAGAAGAAGGATATTGGAAATGGTTAATCCTATAAATATCATAGAGGTTTTGGAGATTAGCTAGGGAGAGTATTTTATGGCATGCACACACTCACTCATAACTCATAATGTTCGCTTTCTTTAGAGTTTGTAATCATATTCCCCATGCAATTTTTTTTTACTTAATTAAGCATTAGCTTTATTTCTAGCCTTCATTATTGACTTTTCCTAGGTTTCTTTTATCTAAGCAATTCGCTAACTATTTCTCATTGTTGCGTTTAATGTGTCTTTTGAAACTCCTTTAGTTTGGTTTGGTTTGTTTGAAAACGATGTCAACTTTAAGGTGTCTGTAAGTTACATGAAAACAATGAAAGTTTGAGGCTTTTCAATCTTATACTTCACATCTATTGATGTTCCGCTATTTTAAGTAAAAGAAGTTTGTTTGAATTTTAACCTCTTCTCAAATATGTTTTCGTTTTATGATAGGAAGAAAAAGTTTTTTAAATTTATAAAGTAATAGACATTAATTCTAATTCTAAAAGTTAATAGTTTGATCTCAAATGTAAAATTTTTAATTAATCGTGAAATTTGATGTTTAAAAAACGAGACTTAATTTAACCAATAAAATTTTAGCTAAATAGCTCGTTAGATAGGAAGCTATTTTACCTTTTTTCCTTAGTTTTTAAGCCTATTTTTTCCTACCAGTTTTTATATATATATATATATATATATATATATGATGTAGACAACTTAGTTCTGTTGGCTACTTCATGAAAAAGAAAATATTCAAAACAAAAGACATAGTCGGTTGATTTCTACATAAATAAAACCTTGTCTGAACTAGTGGTCACATGTATTTTTTCAATATAGACTGAAAAGCCTATATTCACTCTTTGAAAATGATTTCTTATTCTTTTTCCCAACAAGTATTTGATTGAGTCATGTAATACTACCGATTTTATGACAGAATTTATTTGAACCTACCAACAATGTCAATGAAATTCCTGGAATATTAAATTTTGGATAAATAATCTGAAGAAAATGTGATTGATTTTGTTCACATCTGCTGTATTTAAAAGCTTCAGCCGCATTTAATGGTCCAAATATCGTGTTTTAGTTAGTAAACATTCTATATTTTCACACTTCATAAATTGTACTGTCCCACTCAAACTTTCATTATTTAAAAGTGAATACTTTTTTGTTACTATCCATGAATAAAAGGGTAATATTTATAAAAAATGATGAAAGAAATAGAAAAATATATACAGTATTTATTGATTAGATGACAATAATAGTATTATTATGAAACAATGTATAGACATAATTACAAAAGAAAACAGCATTCGTGGGATTAACATTCAATTAATTAATAAGTAAAAAGGTAAAATTAGATTTTGGAGTTTGTAGGACAGGAAAGTGAGTGGGTTTGGTTGGTAAGATTGTGACACCTCTGCCACAGGCACAGAGCATAGTATAGTATAGTATAGCAGCGTTTTCTTTTGTGTTGTGAGAGGGAGGGCGTGGATAAGAACGCGCCACTAATGGAAGGTGGTAAGGGTTAGATTATGATATTAGGAATTGGCGTTTGGTGTAAACAAAGGGATTGGGGACACGGCCATAATTTAATGCATGTTGACGCTAACAAAGCGTCAGCCATGTCGGAGATGGACGCACGTAGGCAGCTGCCTTAAATGCCGACAATTGAATTTTTCCTACGTAATTCCGTGTCCTTGTCAACAAACACCCCACAGCTCAAACATTCAAAGAAAGAAAAACAAAGTTATCTATATATATATATATATATTATGTTTGGGTTGGGCATGCAGACTTTTCGAAGAAATAGAAAAAAGAAGGCACGCGCCGCCGTACGCGCCATGAGTTTATAGTTTATGGGGTTTAGAGTGAGTAGGTCCCACGTCACGTCAGTCCGTTTCAGGTACGGGAATGCGTGCTAATACACACCACAATGGTCTGCACCATTTCTGTCTCCTTTTGCTCTTTTGGGTTCCCGCGCGTCGCCTTCACTTTCCTCTTCCATATAATCTCTCTATTCAAATCAACCACACTCATTCCTTCACTTTTTAAATTCACTCACTTTTCTTCTTCTATTATTATTACTATTATTTACATCACCCTTCTTCTATCTTCCACTCCTCCAACTCTTCATTCAAACACTATTTAATTTCAAAATCATTTATAATATTAAAATCATTTTTACATGGTTCGCTTACACTATTGAATATGTATTACGCAACTATATTTCACTTTAATTCTTTCATTCCTGATACAATTGGGTTCCACATTCATGCATGCTTTCTTTTTTCACTCAATTTAATACTGAATGTAACAAAGTTTCTTAATTTCTGACTTTGAATTTAAATTTTGCATGTTTACAAATGTATAGAGATCATAAAGTTTGGAATATGTGTCCATCTAAATTGCGGTTTACATTTGGTCTTGATTTCTACAATGGACTTTGTGAAATTTTATTTGTAATAGAATGGATTCAAATTCAAATTTTATCTAACTTATTTTTAGTTAGAATTTGTATCAACTTAGTTGATTTGTTTATAATAATATCTTCAATTTTAAAAAAGTATGCTTCTTGTTAATATAATTTTTGTTAGAAATATAGTTATGGAAAGTATGGTACAATTGAAGCGAAGAAAAAAAATATGGAGTGAAAGTGGCAGTTAGTTAGCTATTTTATTTCTTATTGATCACCGATAAACTATGTAGCATCTTCGCTATAATAGCATCTCACTATGTATTAAAGTGAAGTAGTAGAATGTTTGAGAAAAGTGAATTGAGTTTATAGATTAGAGAAGTGAGGTGAAGCACTTGTTGAAAATTCAAACTTCACTCTTTTGCACTTTTCCTAATTTTTAACTGCGCAGTAATAATGAAAAGAGAAAATTGTTAAAAGGAAAAAGAAAGTTATAAGTTAGAAAAAGAAAACAGAGGTTAAGTTAACCGGGTAAAGCCGGTGAGAAGGGCAATGGGGGTGGGGATAGTACGGGATCCTTATTTGGTTGGGACTGAGAAACGGCAAAGTATATGAACCCTTCTGAAGAACAACAGCTTTTCCTTTCTTTTCTTTTTTTCTTTATTTTTGCCCCTCCGCAGAGTGGAAAATTAATGTCCACATTCTCTCACTTCTCTTATCTTCTTCTCTGAAATCCCCCTTCCTTTTTTTTTTTTTTTTCTTTCTTTCTCAATTTCCCTCTTAATTTTCACCATGGATTTCGAAGATCAAGACGAACACGAAGAAGAAGAGATGGACATGGCGGCAGCGAGTTACGACGACTCGTTGCCCAACTCAGGAACCCGACTCAAAATCCCCACTACTACTGACCAAATCATGTCATCATCTCCTGCACAGAGGAAACCCAAATACAGAGAGTGCTTAAAAAATCACGCCGTTGGCATTGGAGGTCACGCCCTTGACGGTTGCGGCGAATTTCTAGCCGCTGGAGCTGAAGGTACACTCGACGCTCTTAAATGCGCCGCTTGTAACTGCCACCGCAACTTCCACCGTAAAGAAACCGACAACAGCCTTAACCCCGCCGTAGGCGTCGGTCTCGGAATCGGAGAGCCATTTCTATTACCCCACCCAGGACAGTTCTCCCCTTACTACCGAACCCCAGCTGGATACCTCCACGTGGCGCCACATCACAGGCCATTAGCTCTCCCGTCGACATCAGGCGGCGGTGGCACCCACAGCAGAGAAGAACAGGAAGATATGTCGAATCCGAGCGGCGGAGGTGGCGGAGGAAGTAGTAGCTTTGGGAAGAAGAGATTTAGAACTAAATTTACACAAGAACAGAAGGACAGAATGCTGGGACTGGCGGAGACATTGGGTTGGAGAATTCAAAAACACGACGAGGCGGTGGTGCAGCAGTTCTGTAACGACACGGGAGTAAAGCGGCACGTGCTTAAGGTGTGGATGCATAATAACAAGCACACTCTTGGTAAGAAACCCTAGAAAACCACCCCATATTAATTAAAATTAAAACTAAATTATATATTAAAAAAAAATCATAACTTCATTGTTAAATCAAATGTTAACTTCATCTTCTCCTCAAGAGCTCTCTCTATTTTCCCGGATTTTTAGATTTAGGGTTTCATTATCCTCGTCAGTCATCATCACCATCATCATCTTCTTCTTCTTCTTCTTCTTCTTCTTCTTCTTGTTTCTTTTTTTTTTTTGGGGGGGGGTTTGTGTTAATTAATTGGAATATTTGGATATATCTATTGTATCCACTTATTAAATACCCTTAATTTTTATATTAGTGTGTCTTCATTTTGTGTTAAATCAAATTAATTAGTATTTTACTTAATGGGTTTTTCTTCCCTTCAACTACAAGTTGACTTTTCTTCTTCATTCGTGGAATCTAAGGAAGGATGAAAAAAAACGGCAGAACGGGATTTCGGAATAACACCAACGTGTATGAACCTACATTTTTTCCGTTTTAACATTACATTCATTCATATACTCCCAATTACACACCAAAATTGGATTTTTTTTATAAAAAAAATTGGTTAATTAATAATGTTTAAAAGTGCAAACCTCAACTGTCATTTAAATTCATTTATACTTACACTAGTCAGCAATGCAAGAAACTTATGTCCTTGAATTACCTTTTTTGTTTTAATTTTCATTTCCATTATCCATAGGGTAATGTAATCAAGTAATGATTAATGATGACAATTATTTTATGGGGAAAGAGTAAAGAGTTGATTATACATATTATTATATGCAGAATTTTTCAGAAACATGAAATGAAACACATATGGGGTTGGTTTTTCTGATCTGCTGGGCATTATTGGTCGATAGATCCAATGTCTTGGTCTCAACTTTTAATTTTGTGTTCTTTCCTTTTCATTTTTCTTCTATTCTCTAAGGGAACATGTGGGCACTTCTCAACCTCCAACATTTTTTCCCATCTATTTTCCTTTTTTTCCCTCTCCCCATCCCTTTGTCTTTCTGTCTTCAAAAAAAGATTTTTTTTTGGATAGAAGGGACATTCAGCTTTTGTCTGTGACTTGTTAGTTCATCCTTGCATAGAATCTCATCATCAAGATTCTTCTGTGTTTCATCAACTTCAGCTCTTTATTTTATTATTTTCCCTAAAGTAATCCTTTTAAAATTTTAGCCCTAATAATTAATTGCTATAAATTTAAATGTAGTAATTAGTAAAGAGATGGACATGCATTAATTGCAAAATTTGAAGCATTATATGTTTGTACAAATTTGTTGCTTCAAACATATCAACAATTAAGGAAAGCAGTTTGTTTTTTAGCGGTTTTGGGTGTAAATAGATGTTTTTTTTTTCTTTACATATATGAAAAAAAAAAAGAGCAGCATGTTGAAAATGTGGTCCATTTAGAAATGACCAACCCAAAACCTGCATACAAGAAAGCAATGTGGGGAGAAGAAGTATTTAAGTCTAGTCAAGGTCAAAGATATAAATATGAAACACAAAAAATCAGAGTGAATGTATTTTTGTTTTGTTTTAATAATAATTCATAATCAAACCAAATGAATTGAACCAAACTCTAACTTACTTTTAGTGCATAACTCTGTCTTTATTCATCGTTTTAAAAGCAGTTCTGAGAATGTGACGGTTTCTTCAGCCTTTTTCCTTATACTTCTGTAAAACTATTGCCAACATCCCCATTCTTTGCCTTTCCAATCCTTTTTCTTTTTCAACCACATCCCCATCATTTTTTTTCCTTATTATTTTTTTTTATTTTTATATGATAATGGGTGGTTTGGTTTTTGAGTTGGAGTGGTTAAATCACTTTTGTCATTTTTAAAATAATTTCGAAACATGATTTAGTCGTTATATGAAAATTATGATCTGAAATTGATTTTATGAGATTAAAAGCAATTTTGAGGTGATTTTCAAAACTGGATAGAGAGATGAATGATAAAGAAAAACAAAACAAAACATTCTTTGAAGTGAGTACAATAAATCAATGAATTTAATGCTCACGGGAGTAAATGATGGACGAAAAAGTGTTTATATGCTTATGTGAACAAATAAATATATGATATATATGGAAACCTTATGATCTATTTTTGTTTTCCACCTTTCAACTCTATATATTCGGTTTTATGTTATTTCGTTTATAAATTTTTTCCATCATCCTAAACCCCTAAATTTACTTTTATTCATGCAAGTAATGACACAAATTTTTCCTTACGTACATACATTTAATGTCAAATGTCTTTGGCAATTCTATTTAACACATCAAAAAGTAAAAATAACACTTTACAAATGTGTCGATTTAGTTTAGATATCCGGGATGGGATACGCATGTTGATTCATTGATCTCTAGTACATTGTTAAAAAAGATGATAAAATACAACTTTCCAAAGTTTACTAGGTCAAATTTATTGTACATACTTTTATTGAGTATATTAAAATATACAATTGTGTTTAATAGGAGGGGAGAGAGAAAGGTAAATTTGAGTTTAATGAAGAACTGAAGGGTAAAGTGATGGGCATGGGTGAAGTGTTGGCTATTTATTTACCTCCGACAATGGGCGAAAAGAGATTCTAAAAATAAAAGATATGGCAATTGCTTTTTGTCTTTATATCTTCAACTATGTCCTTTTGCTTTTTTGTCGTCTAAATTAAATAGACACATTTCTCTTCATACCTCAAAGGTCGAAAATCTAAGATGTTTGTATCAATGTCTACATAATTTGAAATTCAATAACCGTTGTGAAAACAAAATACTTTCGGGGTTTTAATGTATGGTGTCTACATGCATCATTTGTCTATTCATCTCTCTTGTCTTATTTACTTCTTCCAAACCATTTGGAGGATAAAAATGGATAATTTACGTACCCACGCGAATTTTTCCAATAATGTTTTAATTTTCAATCGTCCTAAATGCATGAGTTGTTGAATACTTACACATGAAAGATAAAATTATTTTAACGAAAAAGAAGAAAAATAGTGAAAATCAAGTTGGGTGAAGTTTTCCATTCATGATGAATATAGCACACTAACTTAAACAAAAAGATATTAATTTGGAATCATGTAGCTTGCCAGCATACAAAATGAAAAAGAAAAAGGGGAAATTTAAAAGGACCACACGTATAGAGGGAAGTAGAAGTATGCATGGTCTAAAATCTAAATACTTGTTTAAGTTTTAGTTATTTTACGGAACTCAAATGGTAAAGACACAAGGTGAGACATATAATATAAAAAAGTCATGTATACGTAGATTATTAATGTCCCCTACGTTACCTTTTTAATTTGAACCTAACCTAGCCACAAACAAGGGAGCGAACAATATAAATTTAGAGGGACATGAAAAAGTAAAAATTGGGAGAATATGAAATGAAATTGGGGTTCGTTTTGTAGTGGTGGGGGATGTGAAGGAAAAGGAAAGAAAGAGTAAAATGGAAATGGAGCCATGGAGAGGGGGGGGATTAAGATAATCAAGGGACGTTGGATTCTTCTTTTAAAGGTGGGGATTGATTAAGACGTGTCAATGGCCCAACCATTCCCTCAATCTTTGGCTTCCCCCCTTTTCTATAACATTGCCCTCACACTTCTCCTAATCTCTCGTTTTCATTTCATTTTCTAATCTTCTTTTCTTCTTTTCTTTTTTCACTTTTATAATTACAATAATTACAATAATAAAAATAAAAAAGTGGGCGTACGCCACGTGTACCAGGTGGAGTTTGGGGAGTAGATGTGGGCCAGAGAGAGAAAGAGGAAAACAGATATGTTTCAAATTCCAATAGTTTTTTTTTATGAAAATGGGCCTACTGCTTCCATTTGGGCCTTTTTCTTTTGGATGTCGGCCGTAGGCCCAATCATCATTTCTCTCTCTTTCTTTCTTTCTTTACTATTATTATTATATTTGGTGAATCTTATGCACATCCCCCCTTTTCAAATTACGCAAAAAGGAATTTATTCAATTTGTTAACACCTTTTTCTTTTTAAAACTTTCACTTCATAATAATTCCTTTCATATTACATACATCTATATGCCAATACCGGATGAATTAGCTCTATTGGCTAATAGAATTAGGGTTTAAACCATATTTTGGACTCAAAAAATGAATTTTAAAAAAGTTGTTTAGTTTAGTTATTGTTGTTAAGATTTTATTAGTTCTTTAACATAAATATAATGGAATTTGTACTTTTTTTTTTAGGTAAATGTTTTGAGTAATCGAAACAAAAGTAAAATGTTAACATAACCAACGTTTCAAAATATTAAAGGAAAGACGTCTTTCAAGTTCTCCAATACAAAATTGCTTCCCTATTTTTTTTTTTTTTTTAAATTTGATACTATAGTTTTTTTTATTGTATATAACATAAAGCTTATTTAGCCAACCTAGACATCTAAAAATACAAACCACTTAATTATTTTTTTAAAGAGTTTATAAAATCTAAATAGCAAGATACTAAAACAAATATATATTTTTTTAATTTTGAAGAGCCTGGTACGATTTAAATCTAAAATTAGATTATTGCATGTATTCACTACAAATTAATTAGTTAGTTATTTCATTCAAAAAGTTTAATAATTAACAGTAAAACTGAGGAGTCACCAATAATATAAATCATATTTTAACTAAGAATAATATTGCTATAATCTTGAGATCATAGGATGTAGTTCTGTTGAGTATTGGACATATCCACAACTTTAAGCCCTCAATGAGGTGATGTCCTCAGTACTTTTCTTTGTAGACCTCTTTTTATCCATAAGCCTATGATATTTAATTTGATTACCCCTACTAACTTGGAGTGCCAACATTATGCTTTTGCTGTCTAAAAAGAGACTTGCAAATTTCAATCAGAGAGAATCTCAAACTTTTAAGATAGGAAATAAAAAAAACAACCAATAATATAATCAAAGAGTGCCAAAACCCACTTATACTATCAATTGTCCTTTTATCAATATATTTTTTTTATGCTTCATTCACTCCTAGCGTTATGCGTATAAGAAGGGTAAATTAAATTATCAAATTTGTTTCTATAACTCGGAAAAAGTAGAATTAATCTAAATGATTATACGATAAACCTCATAAATATATTATCTATGTAGTTTTTTCTAATAATTATTTAGGAAGATTTTACCTAGAAGTCAAATTAGGAAACATATTCACATGATAATGAAAAAGATATTTGCATTGGATAATTTTAAAAATAGAGTGAACAATCGATCTTCAAATTAAATAACAATCGGTGTGATTATTTATCGAGTTATATCCCAATTAACACCATGAATGCATCATAGTTAATGATGTGAAAAAGAGGTCCAAGTGAGTTAATAAATTGAATATAGAAAAACCATGCGAATATATTATGTACTTTATACACTACTCAATAATTCCAAATTAATATATGTCAAATTATCTCACTTTGTATAAAAATTTTACAATATTTTGGTTACAATAAAAATTAAAAAATCTTGTAAAAAAGGAACAAAATCCAAAAATCCTTGCCTTATTTCCAATAAACAACGACATGTCGGCTTATCAACACACCCCATATATTTGGAAGTATCGACACTATATATATTATTCCAATCAAACCTGACGTTTCTTTCCGAGAGACGGCACCGGCGCCGCACTCGACCGTAGAGACTTAGCCCAATCCAACCTTTTCATCTCCGGGACAGATCGAGAGAGGGTGTTGGACCGGGAAGTCCTCGATCGGAGACTTTCCGGCTGCGGCGCCTCCTTTTTTGTCTCTTTTATTTCCATTTTAGTCCCCCCATCCATTTTGATGCTGATATTTACCTCCAAAAGCTCCTTCTTGGCTTTCGCCGCCGGCTTAATATGAGCGGAAATTTTCCGGTAGTGATAAAGGCGGTGAAGGCGGAGAGCTTGTTGGTATATCCCTCCCTTAATCTCTTCCTCCAAATCTCTCTCTATTTCATTCTCAATTTCTCGCCGGATTTTCAGCTCTTCCTCTGAAATAATTTCATGCTTTAAACCCTTCTCCTCCATCTTTACCTTTTCAAAATTAAATTCTTCACTCATTTTTCATCAAACTGAAGGAATTAAATATATATATATCTAAATTATAAAAGTATGTTTGAAATAATTTTCGAACCCTTTTCTTTTAAGCACTTAAAAACATTATTCCAAACCTAGTACCCTAGAATTTTAAACAAAGTTCAAACATTTTATTTCAATGGAAAAGGATAAATATCTCAATTACTAAATTATGCCATGTTGACAATGTTTGGTGTTAATTATATTTTGAAGTGTACTAAAAAAGACTAATGTTAAAAGATATATAATTAAATTTACTACCTTTTATAAATATATAAGTTGGTTCTACAGGTTATGTGTGTCCCTCCCCTAGTGAACTTGTAAAATGTGAAAGATAGATAAAAAAATCAACATCAATTAGAGAGAAAATAAAATTGCTAAACCAGCTTTTATGATACCATCTTAAATTGATAATCTTAAACTATTCATTAAATCAAAAGTTTAAGTTAATGAATGTAAATTTAATTATATATATCATATATTCAACAGTTAATAATGTTTTAATTTGCATTATGGAAAGTAATTCAGCTCTTTTAAATAAAATATGAATAACACAATCATACATGGGCTCGTATTAGAAAACATAATAATTGCTCTTGAAGGGGCGTGTGTGTTCTGATATTTTTACATTTATTTGAAAGTATTTCGTTTTCGTCAAAATGTTACGGTTTTGTGTATAACATTTTGAAAGTTTGTCAAGAAAATAGTCAAATAAAGATGAGAAGAGAAAAGGAGAAGGAAAATAGAAAAGGTTTTAGCGTTGAAAATAAAAAGTGTTAAGTGTTACATACCATATTTGCATGAGCATTATTATGAGGAGACGGACTAGGTGGCAAAAGTGACATATCAGCCAACCCTAAAAATTACGAAACAATATATAAATATGATTAAAGAAAAGAGTGAGTGATTAAATAAAATATGAGGCAAAGGAAAAAGAAAAAGGAGGGTGAGAGAGGAGGAGGGGGATAAAAAAAAGAAAAGAAAAGGTGAATGGAGGAACCTAGGATGGATGGGTGTTGAAGGGTTTTAATTTATGGGTTTTTGGAGGTTGTTAGAGTTAGTAGGGATGATCATGTCTCCCGGGAAGATGGTGTCGTTTTAAAGAGCTGAGGAGTGTGATTGGAATTGGTGTGTGATGGTGGGACACAGTTGAAGAATTAATATTAATGAAGTGACACATTTTTGTTTGGATTATGGAGGTTATTTTAGGAGCCAAATGTTGTAGAGTATGTGGGCATTTGGATGTAATTTGCTCTATTAATTCTACAAATTAGAATGACAACAATAATAGAGGGGGGGAAATTAAAAGTGCTTTACGTGCAAGAGATTACATGGAGGGCCTAAGGCTTGGCTGTCCATTTTGGGTTGTCCTTAAAGCAAAATCCACTTCAAGTTGTTTAGAGCCTACCCTTCATTCTTCCCTCCCCTAAATCTCCAGATGTGTTTGATGTGAACTCTCACTGTCCAGACTCCAGAGGGGATTCACTTTAATTGCTATATATGAGTTTGAACAATTCTCAACTTAAAAACACGTCAACAAACCCAAAGATGAAACTTCGAATAAAACCATAGCGAATTTGTAATCAGACTTGGTGTGGTTGGACTGAAATACGTTGGAAATTCAAGCCCAAAATGTACCTAGCTAGGACCTATAAAAGGGCCCTGGGATATATGTAGAACCTAATAATTGAACAATGACACAATTTGCTGACCTCCACCTTGGCTATACCTATGAAGGCCAACAGCAAGTTTTTTGGATGTATTTTGAAAGCATGAAAACTAGTTTGAACCCGTTTAATTGAAACCCCTCAAAGAAAAGAAGAAGAAGAAGAAGAAGAAGAAGAAGAAGAAATTGGATAATAAAATGATTTTAAAAATTCTGAAAAGCATTTTTTGGCGGAAATTTTAAGAAGAGCCAGAAAACATCAATCTGTTTTGGCCCATTTAGGCGAAGAACCTAAAGAAGGAGCCCAATCAATCATTGTATACTTTGAACATCCACCCCTCAAACACAAATAAAATACAACTTTACCTCATTTAAACATCACCTAAACCCTATAAATCATACTTAATTGGTAGTAGTTTAATTATACATACATACATATACATATATATATGTATAATTTTTTTTAAAAAAAGATACTAGGAGAGTCGGTAGGCACACCCGAGCATCCCCACTAATAGCACAGGATTCGGAATTCGACTCCTCGACATTTAGAGTCATGATGCTTTGTTCATATATCCTAGAAAAATTTCTAAAAGGTCACCCAACATAGAATTGTTTCAAGCTAAACACGCTTAATTTTGGAGTTTCTACAATCAATCCACTGAAAGGAAAGACACACCTTGTTGGTATGGATAATAACTTTTAATTCTTTTAAAGTTATTTTTAACCTTACTTTCATGTTCTCAGGATCTAAATGAAATGTGGAATCGATTCATTCATGTCTTCCTCCTAAACTCGAGAAGTTATATTTTTAGTATAATTAATGAAGAAAAATTAAAATCACGAATTTAATAGTTACTAATACATACGTGTCACGCTTTGGAAAGAAGTTAGGTGAAACCAACATTGAAAGGAGTAGGGTAAGCAAAAGAAGATGTTAGTAAATGAAGGGAATGAGATAATAAAGGGAAATGACAATGAATTCAATAATCTGATCCCATCTGATGTGATCATGTGCAGAATAGGGTGAGAGACAGAGAATAATATAATATACTTAGAATGGGGAAAATAGATATAAATTCAAGAAGTAATATTATTCCTTTATATATAAGCTTTTGTGGGGGTGATCAGATTTGAGGACCAAATTAAACTGCTAAGTACTTAAGACTAAGATGAGAAGGAAAAGGAATTAATGATTTTAATTTTTGGTAAAATAAAACAAAAACCCAACCCAACAGAACCCTTTCTAAAGTTGAATTCAAACCCTCCCCGCTCTCTCTCAATCTCTTTAATTTGTCTTTCTAAAAAGCTGACCATATAATATAACCATAACCTATTTTTTTTAATTGGACTCTCTCACGTGCTGTGCAAGTGAGAATTGTTAATGAAATTAATCAATCAAAAAGAATGAATTTGTTCATGCAAACAAAGGAAGAAAGTAACAAACAATTTAAAAAGAAAAATGGATTTTTATTTTTACTTTTTTATGTTTTATATATTATATATTTTTTGAGAATGCACCACACAGTGGAATCTCCACCAAGTTAACCCACATTATATGTATATATGTAGCCATTTAATTAGTTAATAATGCATCATCACTTTTGTTTTGTGGTATTTATATCAAAATAACTGCTTAAACCGTGGCTTCGTCTCTTCTGCTTTTTTTTTGGGTTAATTTCTCCTTTATTCACCATCTTTCTCATCATTATACGCATATTACTACACATAATCAGCACCACCCTCTCTCAACAATCCATTCCTTTGTGAAAACAAAACCAAAAATATATATATTGATCCAATTTTATTAGAATAAATTTGAATGAAATTATAATATAAAAAATATACAACTTTGAAACATGCATTTCAATTCCTCAAAATCAAATTTGATTGTATAAAATTCGTATTTAAAATTCGTAGAATCAAACACTAATTAAATTGATTCAAAATGATACAAAACATGCTTTTAATTTAAAGAGAGAATTAAATTAAATTTGGTTTTTAATTAACTATTTTCAAATCATTGTAAAACATATTTAGGTAGAGTTACTAATTTTGATAATTACCGATCACAATAATGTTGTTCATGTGTTAGATAGGAAATGAAAGATTTTGTTTATGATTTGATTAATGGGTAAATTTAGAAAATGGTGGTCAAAATTAAGGTTGGGAGGAGGGTCCTGCATTTCACGTGACAATGGGACACAACTAAAATTAATTCCATGAAGTACGAGATGACCTTTCCTTTCAACTTTATAGGGCAAAAAGGAATCCCTTCCATTACATCTCTGCACACTAAATTCTAAACAAACCTCCCAACACTTTACATTAATTACTTCCCTAATTAACTCATCTTCCCAATTAACCATAACAATGCCTCCCATATTCACTAATATACAATATATCTTTATTCTCTTCTGGAATATTATTTCTTAATTATAACATACTTATTAAACTAATGCTCTTCCCATTCATCAATATATTCTAAACCCTATGTTCCTCCACATTTCCACAAGCATAAATTATAACTCATATCCTTCAACTTTTATCTTTTGTTTTGAAAATATTCTTATGCTCTTTGAATGTTTATAAATGTTTCAAAGAATAAAAACCCTTTGATATTTCACACAAAAACCAAGACTTATAACAATATAGCGTTAATCTAAAACTATACAATGGTCTAAAGTTTCATTCTAGGTCACTACCACATAATTTCACATCTAAGAAAGTTAGTCATATAGTATTGCTGATATATGTGGAAGCATTTGGGGTTTGTCATTGCTTTTGTTGTAATGTTGGGAGCTAATCACTTTCTCTTCTGATGTTTTGTCCAAACCCATATCAACAAACAAATATACATATATATGATAGATTGAAGAAGGTGGTATTGTGGTATATATATGTAGTAAGCGAAATGGGGATTGAATTATTTGAGAGAAACAGAAATATTCGAAAGGACGAGTGAATTCAAGTGGATACTTACAACATTTTGAGCTTGACCATGCTTAGCTGTCGTTTAAGGAAACTTTATTGTTCTTTAATGTCTGTTGCAAAGCCAATGTTTTTAAGTGGATACTTGTCAGTGACAACCATGGCAACCCAAACCCTGCCTCCCACACAACACTTGAAAGAAAAATAAAATACAATTCATAACACTTTGCCCTTCAAAAAATGGAAATGCCAGCTGAAAACCTCAACCTCCCCAGTCCCCTCTGTTTTTGTGCAATTAATAGCAAAAATCAAAATCAGTGCAAGCATAAATTTTGCAATACTTCCAATGTTTCTTCTTTTTTTTTTCTTTTTTTTTTCTCTGTTTTTTGAATAATAATCATTATATACATTACAGTGATACAGATACAGATCAATCCATCCCAGATGTTGACTGGTCATACACTCAAAAACATAGAGAAGTTTGACCAAGTGGGTCCCTCTTTCTCAATCCCCAAAAACAAACACATATATAATTCCACTGCCCTCTTCTGTTCTGTTCTGTTCTCCCCTGCTCTCCTTCCATACAATAACTCAATTATTTAAACCCCCAAGGAAAATAAATCCAAAAAAAATGAAAAAAAAAAAAAAAAAAAACTCACTCACTCACTCACTCACTCACTCACTCCAAAATCACACACACCACACCATCACACATCTCCTCTTCTCTTTCATATTCATAATTCTTCTTCCTCTGCTTCTTTTACAGTAAAATTCTGTTTACAAAAGTGAATTTAGCCCTCTCCTTCACTCTAAAACTCTATCTATCTCAAACTTATGAATATGAAATGTTGTGGAAAATTCCATTTCTAACTAATCACCACTCTAATTTAATTCCTTATCCACGTACCTAAATTTTTATTTATTCATTTTTCTCTTTTTTTCTGTGTTTTCTCTCATTTGACAGGACTGAATGGACTTGTATTATCGTCATTTGACGATGGTCTATCTTGTCTCCTCCTCTTGCTGTCTTGACTGTCATCAGAAGAAGAAGAAGAAGAATTACCATTACCACATGAACCTGCAGTTAATAATTCCTCTGTTTTGTAACTCAAACAAGCTGCATCCAAAACCCCAACAGGGCTTTGAGGAACTGAACCAACATTACCACCACCCATTGTATTTCCATATACATTACTAATCAATGAAAAATCTCTAATCAGATCAATACACTTCATCACTCTTTCCTGCAAAACAAAACCATAAAGCAAATGTTTAAAACAATTAGCAAAAAATGTGTTTTTTCAGGGAAAAATGGGAAAAAGCGAAGTTCTTTTTGTATTACTTTCTCCATATATGGAAAAGAAAGAATTGCTTTATTCATATCTGGTATTTGAAATTCTCTTGAAATGGAAATTGCCACAGCCAAAGCAATTTCAGAAGGCTTGAATTCCAAGAAGTCAATGCCTGCATGCATTTAATTTTTCCCAACCACAAAACTGTATCAAAACACATTAATTTCTGGGGAATGCTACTGAATTTTTTTCAGTCAGTAAATGGAAAGAAAAAAACTGCTTTAAGACACCTTTAATTGTGCTCAGAATGAGTTGTGATGATTTTGAGAAGTATAGGCTTGGTATGTTCTGCTGCTCAACACTGATCTTACTGAGGAAATAATCAATGAAAGAAAATGGAGTTATGGCTTGCATTTTCCATTTCAACCTACTTAGAACAAGAAGTTCCATTCTTTGTATGGTTTTTGCTTCAAACACAAACTTAGGTTCCTCAACCTGTACTTCAAAATTGAAACCCATCAACAAAACAGTTAAAAAAAATTAATCACAATTTTTTTTATAATAATTCTGAAATTCATTTGACCTGTAAATCTATAGGAAGAGGAACTTCTGTCTCCTCCATTTTTGCTGCTAAAGACATACAAGCTACTGACAGCAGCTGCACAGTCCAGCTTTTATCGATCTAAATAATAAAAACATATAAGAAAATTTTCATAACATGACAAGAAATATGGAAAGAGAAAAAAAAGAAACAAACGTTGTTTGATTTTTAGAACTTACAGGCAAATGATACACTGAGAGGAAACGGTCCAAGTAGTTCATAGATAAACAAAGACTCAGAGGACCAAAGCTGTAATGGGCATGAGCCTGTTCATCACACCACATTGAATCAAATAATGAACTAACTAAGATGGCACACAATGGAATCACAAGTACTGAGGGACCATAAACTGTTGAAATTGGGAAAAGAAAAGCAAAAAAAAAAAAAAAAACAGACCCCATCATTACGAATAAAATAATCAAACCAAACAAAAAGAAAAAAATGAAGATTAATGAGAAGGGTAAAAGCAACTCAAAGTTTCATTGATGGAAAAGAGGCCTTAGAAAAATCAAAACCCCTCTTTAGAAATGAATCAAAAAGAGAAAACAGGCATTTTTCCATCATCATCAGATTTCAAAAGAAAAAACAAACCAACCTTCCAAATCCAATCAACAGCCTCTCTTCTAAACTTCAAATCCAAATCCCCAGAGAGCATTCTCTTAAGATAATCATGAGTTGGTAAATGCTCAATCTCTTTCTCAACCATTCTTTTAACTCTCTCTTCACTCTCTAATACAGAAGAGCCCAGAAAATTTTCGGATCCGAAAAACTCAACATTGGGGTCACGGGTTCTTCTTCGATGGGGCAGAGAAATTGAGCATCGTTCATCAAATTCATTATTTTCATCAAAACAAATATTGGCATTCTCTGTACAGTAAAAACTATCCGCCATTGGAAAGATGGGAGCTTGAAAATGTCCTGAAGAAGAAATATCAAATAAATAAAAAAAGCATTTGATGTTTCTTAAGAAATGAGTTGAAAAGAGGGAGAGAGAGAGAAAAGGAATGGAGTTTGAAGTTTGAAGAAGCAAGAGTGTTGGAAAAGAGAAGAGAAGAGGAGAGTTTGTTTATGTAGAAGATGATGAGAGTACCGAGTTCAGGGTAAAGCTTTCCACTACTAAATACACAACAACTAAACATTTCCCATTTCAATAAAATAAAAATAAAAACAATTTTTTTTTTTTTTTTCATTTTATGTTCCAATTTCAAAATCTTTTTCCCCTAACTTTATTTTATTTCTCCATCTGAAAAAAGAAAAGAAAAAGACCGTATGTGATTCATGACTTGTATATATATAATGTTCCTTTTAAAAGAAAAGTGCAATTCCAAATTTCCAAGTTTGAATTTTGAAAGAATATAGAGTTCTAATACAATTTCGTATATTTTAATTAATTTTTTAAAAAAAAGTCACTTTTTTAGGTTTTAAAATTTGAGTCTTGACTATGTGTTTTCTAATTTTTTTTATTTAAATAAAATTTCCCTAAAGTCAAAATTAATTTTAGCTACATTTTGTATTTCTTCTAAATTAAACCTTTAACTTGGACAAGTGTTGCAATCTTTTATCTTTTGGTTTAACTTTTGTGTTGAATTTTTTGTTATAAAATAAAAAACTAAAATTTTTGATGAACTAATGATAAAAGAGATATCGAAAAGATTTTGTTTAAATGTGTGAGTTTATGGGACTCACACCATGGCTAATTTTGTGTATTGATTTTGGTGTGGCTTGATTCGATGAATTGGTTTCTTAGAGCAGCTTATTTTTGTTTGGAATTAATGCTTGGGGGATCTTTATTCGTTGAATTTTGTAGTGGATGTACTCAAGGCATAACAAACAGTAGAAATGACCATATTTATTTAAATATAAAGTCCAATTCGATGAAATTAGAAGTTTTATAAAAATTTAGACTAGTTTTATCAAATTCAAAACATTAACTCGCATAGACAATGTAGCTTATAAGTTAATACATCTTTACTTCCTCGAAGAATTCCGAGTCTCGAACTCCCTTAATCTAAGTGAATGAAGTAATATTCCAGAAGAAAGATGTAAAAATTGAAATTTTATGACAAAGGTATTGATACTAATAAACATGTTTTTAAAGGGTATTTATATATCTTTCTTCTTTTAAAACTGTTATCATATAGTTAGGAATTAGGAATCAAATCAATAGTTTTATAAAGGATTTAAAAGAAGAAAAAAAAAAGTCCATATGCCTTTTCAACTATCCATATATAGAAATCTTTCAAAGGAAATAATATACTCTAATATCACCTATCCATTCATTTTGTTCACATTTTCTTCCCTTTATTTAGAAAGAGACAGAGACAATCTTGAAATGAATAATCATAAACTTAGTAATATTTGATCCTTTATCTCTATTATTAAGATTCATGGATGGATACTCAATCCTAAAATATTAATGTCCTTTTAATTGAATACATTAATATTTCCACACCACAAACTACCAAATCAATTAAGTTTGAATAATGCAATTTTGTATTTAGTGGTGCAAGTATATATAATGCTATTTTATTTAATAACTACACTATAAAAATATAGCGAGATCAGAAACTTAGTTGAATTAGGTAAGTGTGATGCATACAGTATATAATAACAAGGTATACAGAAGAAGAAAAAACCCACATAATTTGGAATTAAATTACTTCATAGAAACAAATCAATTTCAAATCAATTTCAAAACTATTTATAAAATATAACAAAATCTATCAAACTCTTAATAGTTTATTTAAGTTTTTTTTTTAATATTTACTAAGTAGTTTTAATATTTTATTAACAGCAACAATTTTCCTCTTCAAAACATGTGTTGAGAGAGAAGAAAAAGGCAACTTCACGAGGAATTTGATTTTAAAAAAACATTTCTCAATTATTGATTTTGATTTTGGAAAAATATCATTGATATATAAAGCTCCAAATTTTTTAATAGATTCTATAAACAACACCTTCAATAGTCGTTCTTTTCTTCCATATTTTGTTATCTACAATGTTACATATGCTTTCAAAATGATAATCAAATTTTAAAAACTAAAAAAAGAAAGTAATTTTAAAAAAACAAGTTTGTATTTTTTAAAAGTTAAGTAATTTAGTATCTGCATAGATCATATGTGAGGGAAAACTAAAAATATGAAATTGAGAAAAAAGACCAATTGCTATAATGGTTATCAAATACAACCAATCCCAATTTTAGGATATTTTATTTTAATACAAAAGCTTCTATATATGATTTCAAATAATACGTGATCAAATGCAAAGCTATATAGATTAGATAGGTCAAGAAAGGGATATGTAAATCAAACTTTATGCATTAAACATTTTACTTTAAAAGAAACAACAATAACTAAATTGTTTTTTATGGTAACCTATAAGCTAAGGAACACCAAGAGAGTCCACTATTTCAAGTTGCATGAAAACATATTTACTTGTAAAATGTAACAATATATACATGATAGATAAAAATAATATATGATAATGAATTAAATGTAAATAGAATATAATATATTTTAGTAGGTAATTTTTGTGGATTTTGTTAATATATGGAAAAAGAGTGGTTGGTAGAGAAGGAAAATAGAGGGAAAAGAAAGGGGTAGAGGGGAGAGAGTGTAAAAAATGTTTGAATCTGAAAAGAAGAACCAATAAGGGTTAGGGTTAGGGTTCGTGGTTTTGTTTGGTAGCAATGGGTCGCATGCTTCTCTTCTCTAAATAAGATGACGAAACTCTAACCGTTTCCTTCACAATTCTCATCATTACCTTCTCTCTCCCTTTTCTCACATACCCATCTCCTCCTCTTTTTTCTCAATCAAGTCAAGAAAAAACACACCATTTTTTTTTATCCTCTTTACCTTCCCCTACCAATTTTGGCCTACAAATCACCATACTTTCGCTCATGTTTTTACATTTTGTTACCTAATACTTTAATGAATATTCGACCTTTCCATTCCATTATTTCTTTACAAAAATTATGAAGTATAGAGAATAGGAAAAAAAAAGAAAAAGAAAAAAAGAGAGAGTTTCTAGTGCAAATGTAATAATATATTTCAACATTTTCAAATATTTTAAAGTAATCTTTTACATTGGTTACCATGTATTTACTTTCACATTTTATTGTTATTTCTATTAACATTTTTATAAAAGTGAGATTTTGACGTTTCTATATGGGCTTCGTCATTTCAAACTTCAATATGTAAGTAAAATGATGTTGTAGTTTTGAAGCTATTACAAAAATACATGTGTGTTGAATTTTGTTGATACATGTATTTCATGATTTGGGCTATTTATTTAAACGAGTTTCTATTGTATCGCCAAGAATTAAATCCAAAAACGATATGGGTAAACAAACTATTTTAGGGTTTATCTTAGTTTTTACAACTAATTTTTTTAAGAATTAATAACATTATACAGAACATGAGCATGATTGAATATACGGAGACTAGTATACAAGTTGAATGATATATATATATATATATGTATGTATGTATATATAGATGCTTGCAAACTTAATTTGAGAAGCATGCTAACATCTTATAAAACAAGCATGTTTGAATATTAATAATTCTTTTCCAATATCTTTAAGTATTAATTACACTATCACTTCACATGTAATTAATTTAATTATTTTTGTTAACCTCTCTCTCTCTTGGACTCCAACCATCTGTTTAATTATATTGTTACGCTGTGGTGATTTAATTTAATATCTTTGTCCCATTATTTAGATAAACCAACTAATTAATATTTGGATAAATAAAACCAAAAGCAAAAACTACAAACATTATTACAATCAAACAGGGTACACAAGAATAAAGTTGAGAAGGAAAAGAGAAGCCAATATTACTCACATAAATAATGTCACTTTACATTTATAATCACAAAGTTGATTTCTATATATTTTCGAATAATCTATATTCTCTCTCCTATCCTATACTGTGATATCATATCATATATATTATCTAAGAATCAAATATATAGTGTGTACTATTGAGTTAGAGTTTGAGGTACAATTTTCTTATATTAGTAAAACCAAGTGTAACTTAGAATATATTTAGCATGGAGAGAGAGAGAAAGAGACAAGGTTTAAAAAAAAAGGGTTAGAACATGATAATGAAATCCAACTCAAAATGGAAAAGAAACCGATAATAATAACAATTCCTCAAGACCAGCGGTTGATAAAGACACATACACACAAACCCAAAAGGAAAAAATAAAACGTCGAGAAATGTGAGAATTAACAATGAGCATCAAAATTGGAAGAACAAACTTAAACCCCAACTAAGTAACTTAGGATTCCAAATCCTAACGTTTTTCAAAATTTCAAAAAATGAAAATAAAAAAATACATAACATTTCCGAACATATTTTATATTTAAAAGCAACCCTTGTTTCTCTCTCTCTGAATTCTCTCATTCTTTCTTTCTTTCTTTTGATAAAACCCCTTTTTTTTCTCTCTTATCAGGTCCTAGAGATGCTCTCTTTTTTTTTTCTCTCGAGTGAGACCATATAGATATAAGGCAATTACAAATATATAAACTGATCAGATTCAGCTTTACACAGGGATCCACCTCTTTTATGCCCTTTAGTTTCATTTAAATTTTCTTTAAAAAGAAAGAAAAAAAAAAGAGAACTAAGGTGGACCGACAGTGCAACACTTTACTACAACAATTCCGAAATCACGTGTACTTCAAAAACTCAAAATAGCAGCCTTATAAATAAACCCCACACACACAAACTCACTATTTATATATACATTTGTTAAGGTTTTATATTTTCGTAGCTAAAAAGGAATTGCATATTCATAAAACTATATATAATCCATTTTTCTTTTGGTGTGTAAGTGTGTGTGTGTGTGGTCCAAGTCCAACCTGTGTTGCCCAAACTTATTTTTTACAAAAAGTTCTTTTTTTTTAAAACAAAAGAAAACCAAACACAGTCTTCTAGTCGTTTACTTACTTGAGATTCGAGCTCTCTTCAACCCGTCATGCGCTCCCCTCTCAACCTTCCTCATTTCTAATTAAATTTAACCTCCAATATTTGGCTAATTTCGTTGGATATCTTTATATTTCAATATATATGATTGGTTATGAAGAGTTGAATCCATATTTTCATTATATGGAACACAAAAGAAAAAGATATCATAAAGTACAATTTACTTATTTGAAAATAATAACATATTTGTTTGCTCATTTAAATTTATTTATTTATTTATTTTTGTTTTCTAAGGAAATATCCATTGAAATCAATAGTATTTTATCTATACTTCTATTAAAAAAATTGTATAAAATTAAGGCCTTAATAGAAATATTAATATTGATATTTTAAACCTTAAGTGCATTTCAAGATAATATGATACATCTCTTATATACTACAATAAATAATAATAATAATAAAAGAATATTTAAGGATAATGATAACTTATATGATTGAAAAATTTGGTAAGATGGACAAAAAGTAGATATATAGTATATGATATATGTAATTATTTTTTTGAATTAAACCTTAGCTTCCATTATATTTCTCTCTTTGTTAGATCTAGACTGGATGCTTTTGTCTCCCTCTTTCAACCCCACTTGATTTTGTTTTTCTTTTTGTTATATATATATATATATAATTTGAAGAGCATTGTTATTGTTTCATTATATTTAGTCATGTGGAGAAAGATGGGAAGAGATGTGAAACATGGGACGACTGTGTTATGGACCACAAATTTTTTGTTTGCATTTATTATGGACTAATCACTTTCAGATTTGCTAATTACTGTCATTATATATATCTTCTCAACACAATTTATTTGTTTAACCCTCTCCAAAATTAGAAAAACACACAGAAAACAACGTAAATATTCCTAGTTACCTTTTAAATATTTTATTTAATTTGGTCTCTCATTGTGTTACATGTTAATTGTGTCTTTTATATGGTCCCTACATTTCTTCTCTACTTTGCTGAATTCAAATTTTGAGATTAGACACGTTTTAAGCATCAAGTTCTGAAAAAAAGTGATAGGTACTTGTTTAGAAAACACAGGGATTGGATTATTAGGGAAAAGGGAAATTCTCCAAATAAGCCTTATCAACAATTAATTAGAAGTGATGAATCGATTTAGAACATTTGTTAGGAATATATTTGAAGATTACCGGTTGTACATTTAGCAAATTTGAATGATTGGTTTATGTAATTAAGCTTTTTAATTTATGTAAATAAATAAAACATAATAGAAAATTGAATTAAATTGATGCACTTAGGAGTTTGATGTAATAGAGCGTCCCAAACTTTAAAGGCAAAAAATTTTATTTGCCATAGAAAGTACTGTTTTCCCCTCGATTTCATTCTCATAAGTTATGGAGACATCATGAAAAGAAATCCACGAAATCAGGATAGTGTGCATAGCTAGAGAGTTTTAGAGTGGTGATTCGCTTATTTTGTTGGGCTTTTCCTTGTTGCAAGGATGGCTCAATTCTTTCATGAGCCCATTGTGAATGTCTGTGCTTCAAGCATGCTTGTGAAAAAAGATGCACCACCAACAATCCTTCTTTTAAAAATATGTCCAAAAAAAAAAAAAAAACTTATTCTACTAATATATTGTGTGGTTTAAAACACACGAGCTAGTGACTAAAGACAAACTTAACATTTTATCATTCAACCATTATCATTGTGAAAGTATTCACTTATGCTGCTGGGTGCTACACTTTCAAAACATGTATGAGATGTGTTCTTTTGGAGAAATTTGAGTTTTTGATATAATAATATTGTTAACCTCTATACCAATCGTTAATCAATCACAAAGATATTTGATGAATCTATTAGTTTAAACTAAGTGAAACGAGCTTTTGCAAATGTCTCTACGAAGAGTGAAGAGATATATCGATCCAAACTACTACCATGTTTTTGCAACTCAAAATAATTAGCTTTGATAGAATAAACTTTGAACCAAACAATTTCAAATCATATTTTAATGTGCACAAATTAATGATTGTAGTTGTTGTTTTCTCGAAATTGATCAAACAAATAATTAAAGTAAATGAAGATACAGTACCTTGGGATGAGGGGGAAAGAAGAACACTTACTAAAAGATATGTTCATCCAAAACCTTTTTTTTTGCAAGTTGAAGGTATGAAAATTAAGTTAGGAAATTATGAAAAAAAAGTATGATATAGACTCATACTTAAAGAACTAGAATTCAGAATTCAGAATTCAAAATTTTTTTGCTAATTCATTTGTTTTAATGATGAAAATGTAAGTTAGCACCGTACATTATGTAAAACAATTAATTTAGGAAAGATGCATTATAAAGTTGATTTCTTAAGCAGGAAGCATATCGTGTATGACACTATTCTGATTCCCGAATGCCACAAAACCACTAAATATTTATAATCTCTAATCGCATTCTATTATAAAACTACTCAAATCTACAAATCCAATTATAATCTCTAACTTTATTCTTTACATTTATCTTTCTTCACGATTTAGTAATATTCGCATAATTATTAATTCAATTTCAAATATTTTACACTTTAAATTGATTTTGTTATTAATTTACAGTTTTTAATTCATTATGAAAAACTATACAAAAATGATTCTTTTTTCATGAAATGGTTAGTTTTTTTTTAATTATATATTTTTTAAAAATTATTGTAAAGAATAAAATTAATGAAAATATTTACTGAATATAGTAATTTTTTTGAAGATTTGGATTTCCATAAATGGCTGAACTTAAAAGATAGGTTGATTGAAAGAATATTTTAACCTAAAAGTAAAAATAAAACATACCAACAATATTGAAATTCATTTTTCTATGTACTTAATATATCATAGAAGCGTGGTCAAATCCAAATCTTATCTCATTCAATTTCCGTTTTTTTAAAGCTTATCACATTTATTATTATTTGTTAATTACTTCTATTTTTAGATCGTTCGTTATTTACTATTGATATTTCATAATTATAATTGTCGATTAACATTCGGATTTGTACTTTCAACATCATCCTATTCTTTGCAAATTAGGCTGTTTTTTTTTTTTTTTTTTAATTCAATAAAACTAAAAAAATAGTTAGTGATCGATTTTCTCAAGACACTCTCTTATTTAATCGTAATTTTAATTATGGTATACTGTATAGTCTAGGTAATAATTTCTCTCTATCTCTACTATATTAAAAAGAGCTACATAAAAAAAAAAATTACATGTCACTTTTATCTCTATATATATTTTTTTTATAAATTTTCATATTAACCTTCATCGAGTGACTGTGACTTTTTGAGTTAAATCTTAAGTGACTTGGTGCCTTTGATGTTGATAGAATGTGAGTCTTGGAAATAGGATGCATATGCATATGTTCGAGGTGGATGTGTACTATATTAGTACATTGACTATTTCAAGCCTATGTGAGATGAATGTGTAAAAGAAAAAAAAAAAGTAATACATGCATTGATATTCTTAAAAAAATAATTTAATTAGCGAGATCTATAATTATATGTATTATTTAGGCTGCATGTTGGTTTAGTTTGCAAACGTAATGGAAAAATTTCACTTTGAAATTTAATCACTCGGATTAGAGTGAGTAATTAGTCAAGCATTGCATTGCATGATATGATATGATGTACTCTTAACTTCCAAAAACAATTTCCCTCAAGGTTATGAGTAATATGAAAATCTCGACCGTTATAAAAAGAGCGCGTACCCCTTGCCCCCTCGCCGCCACGTCATACGCGCCGAAACTCCCCCGCTTCCGTTGCCGTTCTTTCCTTAAAATCGTTAAACCTCAAAACCTTTTTCTTTCGTTTTTTTTTTTCTTTTATTATTTTTAATCATTTTCTTAATCTCCATTTTTCATTATTCTAATTTTACACAATCAGCGCCAAACTCTCAATCACTCCGAAAAAAAGCTAAAAGAAAAGAAAATATAGTATTTACAAAATTCTTCAGTCTACACTCATTTCCCCTTTCTCTCACTTTCTCACTTCCTCCACTTCTTACCATTTTCTGCTGCCTAATATTTTCTTCTTCCGTTTCTATTTTGGGTCACTATCATCTTCGATTCTCATTTTCTTTCTATTGCTGTGTCGCGGTATCAATTGAGGTTCATTCCCACTTTCTTTATGGAATGTTGTTTAATGTAGATCATCCTAATCTTAGTTTTTCTTATGGCAACAAATTTTCGCCATTATTTTAATTTCCTTTACTCTTTAGACCCCGATTCTTAATTCATTCGCCGCTGTTGCAGTGTGAAGAATTTTAAGTTGGAGATGAGGAATTTTTCTTGTTTAGTTTCCGGCGATCGGGGTTTTGGATTGCCGTTTGGTGCTGCCAATTTGCCCTCAATGGCGGTTAATGGGTTTCAAACTCAAACGGTGAATGACTATGGCGAGGATTGTGATTTGGGATCCGACATGGACTTGTCGTCTGACTCGGGGAGTGAAAATCATAGCCGACATTATTCGGTCGCCATATCTCCTCAAGATGACAAAGTTCACTATCATTCGACTGCTATTAATGGCGTTCAATTGGGTAATCAATTAAACAATCGTTCTTCTGAAATGGGTTATTACGGGATTGGTTTAGTTCCGGAGGCAGTTCGATTAAAACGAGAATATAGTCATGGAGGAGTCAAGACGTCGGATTCGGCTACGACTTCCAGTACTGAAGTTTCGTTTGGTAAATCGAACGACGTTTCTTCTGGTGATACCGATGGTTACTCTGCTGCTTTCGATCAGGTTTGTTATGTTCTGTTATGTTCTTAATTGAATAAGATTTTAGGGTGATTCGTGAGTAAATCTGACGCAGTCCAGTTTCTTATAAACTAGCAAGTCAAGATTGGTAGTGTTAAAAGTTTCGACTGATCTGTGGATACATTGCCCAGATGCAATTTTACAACTTTATGGGATTGGGATTAATTAGTTCAAATGGGTCTTTATATGAGTGAAAACTCAGTTTTTGTTAGCCGTGGCAGATTAAGTATGGTGGAGGAATAGAGAATAAAATGCATAAGAATTTTGATATTCCGACTGCTCCTCCATTAAATGTTCGGGATCAGGAAATCAAGGGGCTTGAGGATCAAGCTTCAACTTGTAATGCATACAAGGCTTATGTTTCTGCCACAAGAAATGAACAAATAGCACCAGAAAGCTGTTTAGGCCAAAATGGACAAGCTACAAATATTGAAATTTCCAATGCATCGTCTAGGTTAGTGTATATGCTTCTCATTTCACTCTCTTTAATTTTTTAACTCTTGCACTGGAAGTTACTCAGAAAGATTATGTTATTAACTATATCTTGATTCAGGAATGCTGCTGGTCTCAAAGTTGCATCACCTTCTTTTTCAGTTCCTGCCCGCCTCCCAAATTATAGAGCAATGTACTAAAGCAACTTTGAGCATTGTTATCAATTTGTCGAAAGTCATAGCAAAGGACTGCAGTTTTTTCCTAATTGCCTCCTTTAGCAATAACTTGTTCTTTCTTATGATGGGTGGACTCATTTATGCAGAGGGCAAGGTTCATGGGGTGCTGTTATTTCTTACGAAGCATGTGTTAGGCTATGCCTTCACTCATGGGCTCAAGGTCATTGTACAGAAGCTCCCTACTTCTTGAATGATGAGTGCAAACTTTTGCGCGATGGGTTTGGGTAAGGGACTGTAACAGACACGCTCTGCTGGAGTTTGGCTTGAAATTTTGTTACTTCACAAAATTTTGATTTTGTTAACAGTCAGATGAGTGGCAGATATAGTTAGTTCTAAGTTCGAATTATAACATGTCTTCAAATCAAATGATTCTTTTAATATATTCTATTTGTTTGGGTTCTTTGTTCTTACGTTGTCAACTGCAACAGTTTACGGAAAACACTACTGCAGCCAGAAGAGGATCTCTTGGCAAAACCTCCCTCAGGGTTGGCCAGTGAAGAAACTGCTCCAAAATCTATAAGAAGTCTTGGGAAAATTAAAGTGCAGGGTATCTTACTTTAAATTTTTAAACAAGATTTGAAGACAATGTTTTATATGTTTCAAACTTTAGTTTTCTTTTATTTGCCAGTCCGTAGAGTGAAAATGGGACTAGAGCCACCAACCAGCTGTGGTCTTTCATGTATAATGCAATCCACCATCAAAGTGGAAAGTCTTAATGCACATTTATCAACTGTAAAGCGAACCCTTCACTCCGAATGGAAAGCCAAACAAAAGGTTCGAGTAGCTCATCATCTTCCTGCAAACTCAACTGGTTCGTTCTCTCATCAGAGCTTGGCTTATATGAAAGCTGGCTCTCAGTATGCCAAACAGATGTTGGCAATCATTAAAACTGGCGCAGTTTCTTTATGTCACATCTCACCAACTTATGAAGTAGTGCAAGGTGACTAAATCTCAGACATTATCTTATTGCTGGAAAAATAAAATTTATCAGTTGTTTGGAACTTCAAAACATACCAAGTTCGTACAAATGAACTTGAAATGATTTATAATTGAGTTCTACCCTCCCTTGCGTGTATGAATGTCAAACTTTAGCTGACAATCTTTTCCTGTCCCCAGAAACATATTCTTGCTTGCTGAGACTAAAAAGCTCATCTGATGATGAAGTTGTTAAAATGCAACCAGCATCTGGTGAAACTTATTTATTGTAAGCTTTTCTTTTCCTTTCTTCTTCCTTTTCTTCTTGTTTAATGTTTCTTACTTTTATTATAATTTGCAACTAATGTAGTTAATTTTGTGCTAAATGGAACAAACAGCTTTCCTGATAGTCCCGGAGATGATTTAATAATCGAAGTTAAGAATTCCAAAGGACAGCATTATGGTCATGCCATAGTTCAAGTTGCTGCCATTGCGGATGATTCAGTATTGCTTTGTCCATACTCGGCTAAAATTTAATTTTATGCCTTCACTTGATGTTTTAAGTAAAATGGGATATACTGCTGCAGGATGAAAAGACACAATGGTGGCCCATGTATCGAGAGCCAGAGCATGAACTTGTTGGAAGAATACAACTGCATACAAGCTATTCCACAAGCCCAGGTGACAACAATAGTCTTAAGGTTTGTAAAAAGAAGAGAATGAAACTCAAGATATATATATCCTTAATATTATGATTAGATGAGATTAGCTAGTCAACTTGGTGATTTGATGCAGTGTGGCTTTGTTGCTGAGACTGTGGCATACGATATCTTGTTAGAAGTTGCAATGAAAGTCAGCCATTTTCAGCAAAGACATTTGTTGTTAGAAGGACCATGGAGGTGGTTACTGCACAAATTTGCTACTTACTATGGAATATCTGATTCGTATAGTAAGCTACGGTAATGTGGCATGTTAAGATTAATAATAATCATTTTAATCAAACTGATTTCTTTGTCATTTACAAAGATGATTTGAACTTACACCAATTTTTTGAATCTTTGCAGGTACCTTTCATATGTTATGGATGTTGCCACACCCACTGAAGATTGCCTGTCTTTAGTGGAGGAATTGTTGCAACCAGTTATAATGAAGCAAACAGGGAGGGGTTCCTTGAGTCGTCAAGAGGTAAAAGGTTATCATTTGGAAGTTATAAGTTTTTACAGCCGTAATAGAATGACACCAGATGGCTTATTGACCATATTATCCACCAGAATCGCATGCTATTGGAGATAAAAGAACAAATTGAGAAGATTCTTGCTCTCGTTTTTGAGAATTATAAGTCACTCGACGAATCTTCACCTTCAGGGATGAAGGCTGTCTTTGGTAGTGCAAGAGGTTTTGTGGCTCCTGCTTTAACCCGCTCTGTCAAGCTATATGCTCTCCTGCATGATGTTTTGAGTTCTGAGGCGCAACTGAAATTATGCAGATATCTACAAGTAACTGAAGCCAAAGTTTTTGCAGTCTGTCATTTTTTCATTTTTTTTAGTGAATTGTAAATTTCAAGTTGACTGGTACAGGCTGCTACAAAGAAAAGATCAAAATTTATGTTAGCAGAAGTAGATGAAATTATATCAAGCAGTAAAGAGGGCACATTGATTGATTCTGTTATTCTATCAACTGCTTACCAGAAGATGAAAACTGTGGTGTGGAATATTAGAAACGAAGTGATGACTGATATCAAAATCTACCAACAAAATGTGCTCCCCAGGTAACTGATTAAATCACCGTATGTTTTATTCTGAATTTTCTCTTTTTCTGTGGTTCCTTTGAAAGACATCTTTGCTGACTGATTTGTCATCCTGCAGTTTCATAGACTTGCCAAACCTTTCTTCATCCATATACAGTGTGGAGCTGTGCAATAGATTGCGAGATTTTCTCATGGCCTGTTCACCTCCAGGTCCATCCCCTCCTGTGACGGAACTTGTCATTGCTACAGCTGATTTCCAGCGGGATCTTGCTCAGTGGAACATCAGGTACTAATATCTCTGTTGAATCTTCAATGATAAGAATTACATTGCCAATTGCACCTTTTTAATTATGTCTTGGGATTATTTCAGTCCTGTCAAAGGCGGAGTTGATGCCAAAGAGCTGTTCCACTCATATATTACACTTTGGATTCAAAGTAAACGTTTAGCTTTGCTCGACTTGTGCAAACAGGACAAGGTATGAATGTATTAGCATGAGATTTTCGTTGTTATGAAATTGGTGATATTCTGATAATGTTCACCTTCAGGTACAACCATATGGAGCCAGACCCGAAAGCTCAACATTGCCGTTTGTCAATTACATATATGATAGGCTAAAGGCGACACTAAATGAATATGAAGTCATCGTTTGTCGCTGGCCGGAATATGCAAACAGTCTAGAACAGGTAGGTGTGCAAAATGGTACTTTATTTCCCTGCCTCACCAAGTACTAGTCTAGGATTTGAAGAGGTATCTCTTTTCTTTTATAGGCAACTGCAGATATTGAGAAGACAATTTTTGAATCCTTGGAAAGACAATACTCTGAAGTTTTATCCCCATTAAAGGATAATTCAGTGCCCATAATGGTTTCCAAATATTTCCAGAAGTTCTCCAGACAATCAGTGGATACATTTTTTATACCAGATGAGGTATTGCTTATGCTTATTCTTTCGTGTGGTTTGAAAGAAGTGTCAAACTTAAAAATACAATCTTTTTTAACTGAGAGACCATTTTTTTCAGTTGGGAATTCTTTTGAATACGATGAAGAGGATGCTGGATGAGCTTATGCCTCAGATAGAACGCAAGCTGAATTCACTGGCATCTTCTTACATGACTGATGAAGGTCATGCTAATGGTGAATATCTCAGCGAAGTAACTCTGGTACTCAGAGCCAAATTCAGGAGTTACCTGCACGCAGTTGTAGAGAAACTCGCAGAAAATGTAAGCATCCTTCAAATCCAAAATATATTCCTCCTGCACATTAAAATGAAAACAAACAGCTCTTGATGGAGCAGCATCGTTATCTTGTCTTTCATACGCAGACAAGGGTCCAAAGTGCAACAAAATTGCGGAAGATAATACAGGACACAAAGGAAGCGATGATAGATTCAGAAATACGAAGCAGAATGCAGCCACTGAAGGATTTACTGATGAACACTATCCATCATCTCCACCCCGTCCTTAACAATGGAGTCTTCGTAGCAATTTGCCGACGTTTGTGGGATCGAATGGGACAAGATCTTCTGCATCTCCTAGAAAACAGAAAGGAGAGCATGTCCTCATATAAAGGCTTACGCATTGCGGTTTCTGTAAGTCCAAAATTCATTATTTAGCTCTGTATTCCGAAAATCCTTTTGTTGTTGTTGAATCCAATGAAATAAAGATGAAGATCAGGGATTACCATATTGTTTTGTTGAATCTGTAGGTTTTAGATGACGTGTTTGCGTCTGAAATGCAGCGGTTGCTCGGAAATGCGCTGCAAAGAAGAGGCTTGGAGCCACCATCTTCCATCATGGAAGTGCGATCAATTCTCTGCAAGGATGCCACCAATTTTTGAACAAACGCACGCAATCACATTAATATATATGCAAGGCTTCTAATTTCGATCTTCTCTATTTTTTTTTTTCACATAAATAATTATTTACTAATTAAGAGCTAAAAGATGACATTAAAAGGGAAACTTGCAACTTTTAGTACCCAAATTTTAGAGAATACGATTGTTTGATTTATTGTTTTCAAAACGTGTAACCTTTTAGCAATGGAGTTTTTCAGGATATGTATATTTTGTATCTAAATTTTGAACATGTATACCTTTAGTTTGAAAGATAGGTTTATGAGATTCATGTAGTAATTTTTTTTTAATCATTTTAAATTAGCTTATTTTTATTCATTATCTCATATAATTATTTAATTAATAAAAATAATTGCTTCATTGACCAACCATTGTGAAACCTATTTCAAAAAACTTCGGTTTGGAATGTATGTAATTTTAATATTTAGCTAAATTATAAATGTTGTCATTAAAATAACCATATTTTAATAATTCAGTGACAAAAAGAATTAGTTTTGAAAACAATTAAACCCAAAGGTGCTTATTTTTCAAATTTTGGAGAATAAAAAGGTAATTTTCCCCAATTAAATTTATTTTCAAATACTATGCCTATTTTATAATTATTAATATCATTCCCAACATATTCTAATACGTAATGTAAGTTATGATCAAATCTAGAGCAAAAACATATCTTAAAATAAAATAAAATAAAAGGTTTATTTCTTAAGAATAGTTTTTTTTTTTTTTTTTTTTTTTTTTTGCTTTTTATAACTCTATAATAAAATTATTTATAGGAATTAGTAGCAAATGGCATGATTTTTATTTGAATTTACATTATATTCTATTTTTTCTTTGAAATATGGAGAAAATGTTTTCCTAACGTACGTAGCATACTTTTTTTTTTTTTTGTAATACCTATAGAATATTTTTTAAATGTAGAAGTGTATCTATCTTTCTATAACTACATTACATTACAAGGTAAATGTAGTAAAGGTATAATAAACTATACTTTGTAAATTATAATTAGTTTCCTAAAATAAATGTTCTAACAAATTGCATAAATGATATTTAAGTAAAAAATAATAGTATATATAACTTTCAAATAAAATAATTACACATATAGCACAAAATTAGTAAAAGACTAAAAAAAAAAGCTCACATCCACCTACAATTTCAAGAGTTTCTTCCATATTTTTTTTTTTAAAATTGAAAGTTATTTATGATTGTAGTCATCACTTATAGTTGTCATTATTTCATTATAATTGATAGTGGCTATCAATTGTAGTTTCGATCGACATTTAAATTTTTTTTACTAATTGTCTAGAGAAAACATTTGCTATTTTTACAAATATTTTATTAATGTGCTATAATTTTAAATTTATTTTTTAAATTATGTTATTCTCCGTAACTTTTTAAATTTATGTAATCAAAGTTCACATAGTTCAAATAAATCAATTGACTTCTTAATTTTTATTTGGTTTTTTCATAGATGAAATGTAAACTTAAGTTTATGGCCTATTTTTAAATAGATCAAGTAGAGTTTTGTATATCGTAATCTATTGTATGCACATGATGATGATATTTTGCTATATTTTTACCTAGATATTAATCAATAGGAATAGGAATTCGTGATGGATCAATTTTTTATTTGAAGCAAACGAGATTGTTAGTTGTGGTGTTAATTAGATTATAAATAAAGTTTAATTAAAGAAAGGAGAAAGGTGATAAGAAAGTAATATTTAAAAACATAAAAGACAAAATTAGAATTAAAGCATAGGGAGAGAATACAGATGTGTAGGTTTGTAAAAATATGAAAATAAAGTAAAATGAGTAGATATATAATAGAGATGCATGTATGTCACTTCATTATACTACGTTACTTCCAATGGGACACATTGGACACGTGGGAAAGATGTTAAGGAAGGTGACTCACCAATATTTCAATAATTGGAAGATATTTTTATATATTGAAGTTAAATTATGTACCTAAATAATTTCAAATCAAAACAAAACGCAATACAACAATTGTGATCATATTTGGAGGAGATAATATAATTTTCATTCACAATAATGGAATCCGAATCCGAATAATATAATATCGTCGCCTATTATTCATTTTCATTGATCATATCCCAATTCCCCAACTCATTGGTTCACATCCCTTTTCATTTCTACACCACTTACCTTCTTTTAATCAAAACACACTATCTAAACATTTTGATTTTAATCATAAACAATAAATTTCACGTAAATATATATATATATATATCTCTGTGTATTTTATGATCTATTAAATAATATATTATATATATTAAAATTGGAAATTTTACAAATAATACATTCAATTTGACCTGTAAAGATGCGAACCAATTGGGGGAGATGCTTCGTTTGTGATATTGGGAAGCCCCAAAGACGAAGTTAATGGAGTTTTGTATTTGAATTGGGTAGAAGAATAGATTCTTTGATTGTAGAATTGATCAATTATGAAACTTTATGGTACCCTAAAGACTAAACTAAGAATTTCAATTCTCTTGCCTTTGAAAAGAAAAAACTACCAACTTTACAAAATTTGACTTTTCTTTTCCTTTTTCCATTTTGCAGCTTTACAAATCAGTTTTATTTACATTAATTTAAGCTAAATTCACTTTGTGTAAGTTTAAATTTTTTAATACTGTGTTATTAAGTAATGGAATTGGATTGGAACGTTGTTAATTATTTTAGGTTATAAGAATTATGGATTGGAGAGCAGACATAGTACGTGAAGAAACGAAGAAAGAAGGAAGTTAAAAAAAAAGAAAAAGAAATTATAAGAGTCCCATAAAATTAAAATAACCTCGAACTTAAACACATCGATTTATGGTGGAATATATTCTTAAAAAATGTTACAATTTTCGTCATCATCGTTGTTTAATTAGAAATCTTTCAACACCTTCCGAACTTGTTCCAGCGTCACAAACAGCACCACCGTGAATGGCCCCTGCCGTGAAATCGTCGGAATGAATCCTTTGTAAAGTGCCATTGGCCCCTCCGCCCGTACCGTCTTCAACGCGCAATCCAACGCGCCGGAGTACGGTGGCGCCGCCCCTGCCTCCACTTTCATGTTCATCACCCTGGTTTTGATCACATCCACTGGATTTGACGCAACCGCCGCCACGAATCCAGCGGCGAAACTCGCGGTCACGTGTGTCCCCAGTCCGTCCTTCATCAATCCCTTCTGCAAAATCGTCTCCTTGATCTGATCGTACGATGCGAGCTGCGAAGCCGTTACGAGCATCGCACGGTTCACCGTCAACGACGAACCACGCCACAGACTCGTCACGCCTTCCCCACGTGCCATCTGGGTTATGGCGTCGACCACGCTTTTGTAATTCCGACGCTGCGCCAATGGTAGCCGCCCGTCGGCTTGCATTCGAACCATCGCTACATCAGCCGGGTTGCCAACTGCAGCACCTACCGCACCGGCGATCAAACCGGCCGATATCTTCCGAATGAGGGGCATTTTCCCGGTATCTTGATCGGTCCATTTCTGTTTTAGAATATCGTAAAGCCCCATACGAGTAGTCGAGTACAGAGTCTGTCGTAGTACGGTAGCGGAAACGCCAGAGAAAAGAGCGGCGACTCCTTCCTGCTGCACAATACGAACCCCAACAGCGATTGGTCCAACACGCGCCGGCGGAGGCGGAGGGGGAGGAATATTGATAGACTTGGGAGCAGTTACAGAGGTGGTTTGAAAAGCAAGAGCAGGGCGGAGGTTATGAATCGCAGCGGTGGGAGCAGGGGTCTCACCCTGAAGTTGCATTCGGACCTTGATCAGATCAAGCGGGTGGGTGGAACAACCGGCAACAATGGAAGCAATTCCACCTTCGACAAATCCCTTGACACCCATGGGAATTTTCTCGGGAAAGAAAGAAGAGAGAAAAGAGAGAGGAATATACGGAGAGATATGATATGGGAAACGGAAAAGCCGGCGAAAATAGGGATTAAAAGGACCAGTTGGAATTAGAGTTCATCTCACTAGAAACCAAAAGATGGGAATGAAGACCGAAGGCAAGGGAGGAATAATGAGGAACGATGGGTCTGTGAGACATATGCTAACACAGGACTCTTGTATTACGCAAGCAAACAATGGTTTATTTGGAAAATACAGAATGGGAGAAGCAATTTATAGCATAACAAACACCCAACGTTTTTTATGGCTCATTTTATATACTTTTCCAACCCTATTCTTTTCTTTATTTACAATTCTCTCCTCCATTTTACGCGGTTCTCCCCCCGGTCCCACTTACCATTTCCTTTCTCTACTCTATGTGACACCTATTTACCTTTCAATTAAATTAACTTAGTTTTCTTTTATTACTTTTTCCTTTTTGTCACCTTAATTATTCACTCTCATCCCTATTTAATCACATATTTTACTTTCCTTTTCTTAATAAATAAATATCTTTTTTATTATTTTATTGCACAACTCGCATCTCCGGTGGATTACTATTTTTTCCTATATTATAAAAATCTTTCTTCTTATTATTACCTTTACTATGTATTAGGAGAACTCTAATGTTTAATGCATTTCAAACTCATCTACGAAGAAGTTGATTCAAATCAATATCCAACGTATTAATCAGTTAAACTCTACAAAATTCTCTCCATAAAAAAAAACTATATACCTATCAATAATTTATGTCATAGCATTTATTTTGAAGTAGTTTGATGTATATCTAATAACCAACCTCACACCATATTCTTAAAACCATACAATTGAATCTTCCCTTCTTCATTGCTTTTAGATTTTTGTCCTTTTTCCTATTCACCAATACAAAATATCTTAGTGTTCTCCTACGCACAAATGCATCTATAGTTCATTACTATATCCAACTGTTATTTTTTATTTCCAAAAAATATAACTTAAGTGCCATTTTATATAATTGTATGGACTATTATTTTTATGTCAATTACTTATTATTCAAATGAAATTATATATACATATTGAAAATTCAAAAATAAAACAAAATTGAGCCCCAAGTAGTGGAGGGTATGATAATTTCAACGTATAATATATGTAGTGTTTACTTTTGAGGGCATTCCACTTTCCAATTTGAGAGGGTTTTGGTCCAACTTCGCTCTTTGACCTTTAATTCCAGAAATAATAATGTGTCATATATTATTCAAACCAAACTATATGTGAACACTTGACTTTAATTACATGTTAATTAGACTTAGGCAATTATTTTGGAAATTAACTCGTTTTGTTTACACATAGGGCGAAACAAAAAATAAAACTTACTGAATTTCAATTAGGTATTTTTAAAATATATAATTAGTATTAGTTTAATATAATATTCTCTTTGCATATATCATACGGATCTTACAAAGTTGAAGTGCATATTATATTTTACATAGCATACATTTATAAGTTAAGAGCATATATATTACTTTAGATATTGCTAAAGCTAATAATTGACATGTTTATGTGATGTTTTTTAAAAATATATATAAGAATTATTTTCCTAAACAAAGCAAAGAAATATAAAAATAATTTTAAAAAATAAAAGATTCTTTAATGGGGTTTGGCTATTTTTCCGAAAAAGATTTTAGAATCATAAACTTAATATAAAAAATCACTTATTTTAAAATTTGGTAGAAAAAAAAAAAGACATGTTTTCAAAAAAAAAGAAAATAAAAGAAAAACCCAAAATATTTACCTAAAAAATCACTCATTTTTGTATGAAGGATAAATATTTTGTCAAATTTTTGAAGTCATTAGGTGGTTAAAATGAAAAAAAATATCTTTATTTTTTAAAAAATGAAGGGAAAATAAAGTGAAATATGCTGAAAGTTATTTAATCGGATATAAGAGTTAGTTTTGATGACCAGTTATATGGAATAACTTCCATGATGAAACTTGAAATCACTTTATTCAAAAACCACTATCTCCACTATCAAATATCTAAGATTTGTCATTCAAAATATTTCCTGTCTATACAACTAGCTTTTGTAAATTTTCAGAAAACAGAAAATTTTCTAAGAAACCAACCTTTTTTAATGAAAAAGTAATTGTCAAACGTAACCAAAACAATTAATTTATGGAGTGAGATACTTCAAATACTACCATTTAAATGAAAAAAAATATTTATTATAATTTAACATGGAGTTGCCAAAAATGTAAGGAATAGACTTTTGAATACATTGGAATTTGACCCATTAAAAAACCTAAATAAATCGAGAGGTGTCAAGTGGGCAGAGAATAAAAAAAACCCGAAGAAGGAAGTCAAGTGCCCAACATAATTGGAGAAATAAAATTTTGAATAAAGCAACCATCTCTGCATCATGTAAATAATATAAAACAAAAATACAAGTATAATTGGAAAATTATCAGGCCCAACATAGTTATTATGCTAATTAATTAAAACACTGATACTTTTCTAAAATAATAATATATTAACAAGTGATAAAATAAAATCAATTCAACAAATATTATTGTTTCTAAAATTACGTCAACAAAAAAAAAGCTAAATTTAGGGATTGAGTTAGTAAAAAAGTGTTTTGATTTAAATTCATTATTCGATAAAAATTGTTCAAAATAACTTTAAGTCAAATATTTTAATTTTTTAATATTAAAATAAATTATAAAAAAGAGGTTAAAAATAGGATTCTCGAATTTAAAAATTAAGAGGAAGATCTACAAGGGATTTGGTTTGAAAATTTGAAAACAATAAATAAAAATGAAACCAACCTTGACTTTCCTCACCTTTTTGTTTTTTTTCCATTGGATATTAATTGGCTTTCTTAACTTTTAATAATACGAAATATTAAAAATGTGTTACAGCCATGGGATTAAAATTCAACGGGAATTATTATGATTAAGAAAGATTAATAAAGTATGGAGCTATAATAAATAATGAAAACGTTAAATGCGCGGGGGGTGGCTAATTAAATAAGGAAGGGAAAGAGGCAGTTTGGGTGCTCGGTCTGACCGTTGGACGCTGCGAAATGCCATAATTGACCTGGACTTTTGGGCTCGGAAGGGAATCGCCTGGTCAACAAATTGGCTCTTTTTACAAGTCAATTTCTCAAGTCCGGGTGTCGTGAAGTGAGGTGCGGTGCGACATAGACGATTTTCCGCGAACCTGACTCAGTCCCTCCCTGCCCCACATACACCTACATTACACTATCACACTTTCATTCCGCGGAAGGTACCGCCAGCCACCTCCCTCGGTCTCATCAAAATTCAACAACAATACAAATAAAAAGGAATCGTCGCCCGAAAAGGAAAACTCCATGTGTACTTAGGAGGCATACACATTAACTACTTGGCCAAGGCGGACTCTTCTTGATCTGAGTTCCATTTTCTCTCTTTATTTTTTAATTCTTATGGATGCTCGTCCTTCTTAAATTATGATTTGTTTTTTTTTTTTCTTTATGTTATTTTTGTATTCCGTTGTTTATTTGGTCCATAAGATTTAAAAAAATATTTTTAAATGATATTAGACGTACTTGATGTGAGAATTTTGGTATTACTTATTTACATTTACTTTAATTTTATTTTCTCATCTTTTCCTCTTTCTCTCCATCTTCCCTTCATTTCTTTGAAGTAAAGTTGTTCCTCCATGGCCACCTGGGTTTTCAAAGGTAGGACCTTTAAATTTTACAACATAGCTTCCTTCCTCATTCGGCTTTTCCAACCTGATTAATCGTGGAACTGTTAATTCCAAGCTCAAAACTTTTCTCCTCTTATGTGAAAACAAATCCTAAATCCATCATTTTGGGCTGTGATCTTGATTTTTAGGTTGTGAAGTTTGGGAGTTTGAGAGAAACAAGGGTCGTTCATTGGAGTTTTCATACTCAAAGGAAAATTAAGAAATTCAAAGACTATCCATGACCGCAAAAAACAAAGGTTTATTTTAATTTGTTTTGTGGCAAAGTTATCCTTCAAACATTGGTTCCACGTAGAATTTTCCTAAAAATGTTTAACATTTTTTACCAATAAAAATTATGAGTTTTGCTTCTTTCCGTTTAAAAAAAATGCAAGTCTTGGGTTGTGAATAGCACATTTTTTAGACATATGGGAGAGAGAAAGGAGGGAGGGAAAAGAAGAAAGAGAAAAAACACAAAAAACACAAAAACACAAAACATATAAGAAAATCAAAATAATATAAAATTTATAAAAAAAATTACCTCATTTCAAATTATTATGTCATCGTCACTTTTATTGAGAGGAAGATTTATTAGAGTACCGCATAGGAATTCCACATCATTTAAAATTTTATAATATTAAATTAATAAAAATTGTTGTCTCGTCGTTTAACATCTACATCATTTAACCATTAGTCAACTACCAAACTACGTAACTTTAAAAACCATTTAGAACTATTTTTCAAACTTGAAAAACGAAAGTGTTTATTTTGAAATTTTATAGACCAAATAAACATTAGTTTCAAATCTCAGGATCGAAAATATATTTTATCCTAATATTTATTTATTTTGTATGTTTAAAAGTTGTATTTTCAAATTGAAACGTGGCTGAAATAATTTAGATTTTATTTCTTTATTATTTATGTTGAGAGAGTGAAGATATAAAAAAAAATGTTTTTCCACTCTTTCAATTATTCTAAATTCGATAAGAATCAACATCGGTAATGCCATATACATCTCAATAGTCAAAGTCAACAAGAGTATATATAAAAGGGTTTCACTTTACAATTAGATAGAGATAACTTGATTCTATTTTTAAGATGAAAAATTAAATTATTTAGTTATGTAATGCTGTAAGGTATGCATCTAATATATGTTTTCTGGTTTACTAAGAAGTTGAAAGAAAATTAGAAGTAATTAAGTGATTTTCTTAAAGGGGTTGCAAGTCTGTGATTCTAACTAAAATAAGAAATTTACTTTCTTAATTTTTTGCCTTTATTGTGACCCTATTTTTATGTTTTTTTAAAAGTAAACGAGAATAAAAGCATGAAATATATACAAGGGAGAGGTCATAGTGTACTAAGCTTCAATAACAATAATAACAATGAAAGCATGAAATGCACAATACAAATTTCATAATTGGAAGATTTTTACAAGATATTAAAATGCAAATTAAAAACATTATTATATTTTGAAAATTATATAAATTTGGTACAAATTGTATAAAATGAAACCAAAATGAATAATCACATCAAATTCTTCAACAATAGTTGAGTTGTCACGGGAAATTTTAAAATAAAGCCAACAACAACATATTAAGAATTATAAAGAGTTCTTCAAATTTGATAAAATAATCATAAATACTTTATATGGTGGTTACCATTTACAAAGAAGGCACATATTAAAGATTAGATTAAATTCTTATTTTCGAATTTGCTACAATAAAATAAACAGTAGTATTATAAGAATGTAATTTAGAGGGAAAAAGTAACCTTTCTTTTCGTAATGAAACGACGTCGGAGATGGTAGTAAGGAAAAGGAAAGGAGATTGATTCGCCCTCGTCTTGTCCAAGGGAGAATCGGGGGTTTCATCAAATGCCTGTGGCAATTGCAAATGCAGCAGCGCCAAGCTTTCGTCACTTCAACAAACTTAAACTCAATACTCGATTATCTTCCTCACTGGCCGCCGTTCATCGAGATAAGAAAGATATGGTCGCAACAGCCAGTAGCAGTACCCCAAATCCTGGCGTATACACCACCATTAAAGAGATTGTAAGATTCGAAAAAGAAATCAAGAAGAGCAAGTTCATCGCTATCGCTGGCCCTGTCTCCAGCGAGCAATCTGCCTTCTCTTTTCTCTCCCAGGTGCTTTATGCTTTCCAAATTTTAATATTTTTTCATTTCTGATTCTCATGGAGGAGTTTTCGGTTTCTATTCCTTTTCAGCCTCTCTGCTGTTTGTTTGATGAATCGTAGATGGTTTTGATTCAATTGGTTAAGCTGTAGATGATTTTGATTCATTTGGTTAAGCTATCTATGATCTTGTGAAATTCGTAATTGCAAATTGTACTATGACATTGGCATCGCTCTTTTTAATTAAAATATAGTGGAGATTTTGGAACTTTACCTCAAAATGCGTCCTTAAATCTTTTAGGATAAGATTGACACGTTGGTGTAGAGTTCACTAATCTGACAGGCATTGTTGCCCTGAAACTCAGGTGCGGGATCCGCGAGCTACTCACAATTGCTGGGCGTATCAGGTGCTTACTTTTTGTCTCTTGGTTGGACATAGTTAGCTGTATTTATTAGTTGTTTAAGTTTTTGGAGAATATATATTATGGGGTAGTTCGTCATCCTTTACAGTGGTGTCGTAATACGTTCATCACGTGATCTTTTGAAAGTGTAATGTAACAGAATTTATGCTAAATGGTATGATAAAATAATACAATGATGAGGAAGATGCTGGAGTTAGTTTCTATTTTACATTTGTATACTATCTCATTAAATTCGACATATTGCTGCTGCGAATGTGAATATCTTTCAAGTCATTCCCGTTTTTTTTTCTAAATTTGACATAGAGAGTTAGACCCGTTTGGAATGATTCAAGAAAAAATGTTTTAAAAAAAATTCATTTTTATTTAAACTTTTTTGTCATGAAATTTTTTTAAATTATACTTCAAAAACTATTTTGAGTGGATGTGAAACACTCCAATTTTTTCTAAAATAATTTTTTTTTTAAAAAAAATTAAACAGCATTTACTTCTTATGCCTCATTTCAGGTTGGAGATCAATATAGGTCTAATGATGACGGCGAGCCATCTGGTACAGCTGGAAAACCAATTCATTCTGCTATTGTTTCTTCAGGTATTGACAGAGTCATGGTGGTTGTGATCAGGTATTCTTTTTGCAAATGATACGTACTTGGTTGAAATATATTTCTCAGGATCTATCTGTATGAATTTTCCTTGGGCAAAATACTAGCAATTTGGTGACTTAGAGTCGTCTTGTTAATGCTTCTGGTTGATATGAATACGTATGCTTGCCTGCTATACCTAACGTCATCTGATATTTTTTCCATCTACCAAAATTTAGGTATTTTGGAGGTATCAAACTTGGCACTGGGGGACTAGTCAGGGCTTATGGAGGAGTAGCTTCCGAATGCCTGAAGAGTGCCCAAACATGTGTTGTGAAATCTAAGGTGTTTCTTCTTTACCTTAATATTTGTTTTCACCCTTTGCTGCTAGTATTACTCAGAAGTTTATTGAAGCAAATTATCTATTAAACCGTTTTCAATTGATTTAAATATTAAATTTTGTTTTTGATAAATTGGGTTCCATTTCTTTTAGGTTCCAATGGGTGTGGAGGTACCATTTGATCTTTTAGGGGTCTTGTACCACCAGGTAAATTTGCTAATGCGATTGAGAGTTCACGGGTTTGTACCTTGGGCTCCATTGTTTCTGCTTTTCTTTTCCTTAATCTAAGTTCTCGTGTCATTATCAATATTGCTTTTACTTTTAGAGTGGTGATCGTTCGGCTCCAGCAATACATGGTTTTACAGTCTTCTTATGCACTGCATACATTCTTTCAGACGCAATTTTTAAATGGAGTATTTTAAATCTGAAATCTCTGTGATGTTTGCAGTTGCAATCTTTTCAAGTTGAAGACATTAAGCAGGATTATGACAGTGGTAAAGATGGTATTACTATGGTGACATTCAAGGTTGTTTTCGATTGTGTTGAGAAGTTGGAGGATGCTATCAAATCTAACTGTAGCCGTGAATTAGTCTTTTACAAGCGATAAGTTATACAGCTACTCTTTGTACATGAATGCAGAGAAGGGAGGTACACATCAATATAAAGATGAAATCAAATGCGCATACAATTAATGGTGGGTGGTATGAGGTAGGTGACTGATGGCTTTGTACAACTAGTTACATTGCAGAATAACTTAGAAGTCCTTTGTAAAATACATTTCCCATACTAATAAATATTGAATTTGTCCACTTTTTGCTTCATTTTTATGTTCCTTCATTAACCTATATGCAATGCTACTGGTGTAGTAAGGTAGAATCATCGTATTTTTCAGAAGCAAGCAGCAGTAAGTTCTGATTTAACTGATGATAACAACTATCAAGAAACCTTCGTCAATTTGGACTTGTTTCATTTGATGGGAAGGAATAATTGAAATGATGTTATGGTGGAAATCGTGTTGGGCTGCCTAAAGGTATATTAATTTTGCTTCTTTCAACCTTCATCTGGGTATAGTCTTCCTATTGTGGTTCAGAGTGGGAAACGTTGTCCCGACTCCAAATCATTGTGTCAGTTTAAGTGCATAGACCCAACATCCAAACAATAGAGCTCATATTGTATGAAAAGGCACTTCTATTAACACTCAAGAAACGAGATGATACAGTAAGGCCTTCATTGTAGATAGAAAGCTTATGACATGACAAGGAATAAAAACAATAGACAACGAACAAACACAGAAATATGCAAAATCCACCAACAATGGTAGACCATAAATATAAACCCCAATAACAAAACTAGAAGACAGTAGAGTAGGAGCTGCAATGCCTTTAAACTTCAGGTGGTTCATTTCGATGGAGGTGGTGATGAGAAAGGAAAGGTCGGCAATGGCATGGTTGGTGATGTGGTAGGAACTAAGGGAATTGTTGGTAATGGTGGCAAAGTAGGTAAGGTAGCCTTTGGCAATGCTGGTGCTGAAGGCAATGGAGGCAATGGAGGCAATGGAGGCAATGGAGGCAATGTAGCTCTTGGCAGGGTTGGCATCAGAGGGAGCGGAGGCAGGGCAGCACTTGGCAGTGGTGGCACTGTGGCCTTGGGCAGTGGCGGCAGTGGAGGAATTGGAGGTATAGATGGGAATGGAGGTGGAGCTGCTGGTGTATCGAGAAGGCGACGAGAAGTAGCAAAGTTCATGTTGATGCTTGCCAATGACAAGGATACGATTAATAAGAACTTCAAGCAACTGTTGAAAATAGCCATGGTTTTGAATTAGAAAGAGGCAAGTTTTTACCAATCCTAGTGAACTTCTATTGAATCTGTCTGTTGTTTGAGTTGAAGGAACATTTGGCCACGATGGATATTTATAAACTTGAACTTGACTGGTCTTGTGTTTGATGGGATGTAGTTGGGGAGAGAAGAATTAGTTCATCTTCTCAACAACACAAGAGACCCTTTTAACCAGACCTACCAAACCTCTTTTGTAAAGATTAAACTTCAATTCAACAAGAAATTGATTTTGAGATGGTTAAAATCATTGTCCTAATCAAAAATCACTTAAACACGTCTTTCTTGATTTACAATTGGATGTTTGATTTTACATGGTTAGACCTTAACTTGGTTTTCATATCATCCAAAACAATATCGAAAAATTTTAAAACATGTTTCTAAGTCATTTTAAAAATTACAAAATGATTTTAATTGTTTCCAACAACTTTCAAACGTATGTGATATATTATCATGAAATCATGGTTGATGATTTTGACATATTTCCTTTATCATAAAACAATTTCCCATTATATATAATTGAATCCTAGAGATTATTTTTTGGAGACTTAAACAATTTCCTCCCACTCATCATCTTGAAAACTTACATTATAATTTAAACCTCAATTGCATGTTTCTACTCGAGGTTGATGGAAAAATAGGGCACTTTGTGTCCGTTGATCGGATTTTTTCAAAACTAATCTGTAATATCAATTTATTTTTTCATTCAGTTTCATTTACAACATAAGAAGAAAATAAAAGGTCAGGAATCGCGCATACGTTTTCCCAATTATGTGAGGATATATATGTATGAATTAGAGGTTGGATGGTTTCCCATAAAGGCCATCACAATTCACAATTGACCTCTAATTACAAACGGGTAATTATGTTTACTTGAAGAAAAACAAGAGATTTTTTTTTCAAGAAGTCACTCCGTTAAAATTGCTATCTGTTGAAGCTCGAGACTGCCAAACATTTCTGGATTTTCTAGCAATCCACGAAGGCCTTCTCATAACAGCCTCCAAAACTCTCTTAAGCCCACCATGTCCTTCTTTAGGGCCTTGAATCCATAGAGAAAACTTGTTCCTTCCACCCACAGTCACCATTTCAGCTCTAACCAGCTTCACTTTCATTGTTTTCAGTGCTTTGGCCAATTCTGCCATGATATCCTGCCTGTCCTCACAGCTCATTACAGCCTTCACCATCCCTTCACCACCATCACATTGTTCTAAGCTCAACCTATCTGCTCCACTAGGTATCCCACAATCTCTGAACTCACGACTGGCTACTCTCTTTTCTGATACAAGCTTCTTAAGCTCCTTCACTCCACGGATTGTCTCAGAAAGCACAAAAGCCTTTTTCAGCTTACTCTTATCCGTCTGTGTTCATATACATAAACCATTTCTTTTCAAGTGTCAATATACAGAAAGTTCAACGATTTTGGCTTAAAAATAAATCAATTGAAGATAGTTTTTTGAGGGGAAGTTTGGACTAACTTTGGATAGGCTTGGAAGGATGGCACGGAGCGTGGCATATTGGCCACTGATTCTGTTCCTTCTATTCTGCTCTGCCAAACGGTGCTTCACGGCTGCATTTAATTTAGGCTCCTTCCTTGGAAAGGATGAGATTGGGCTACTGTAAGGGTTTATCATTGGAGGTTGTGCTTGAGGATAGATTCGACGATGCATAGTTCCTGAAGTTGGGTAGCTCTGGATGGACTGCATCACTAGTTCAGACTATGAAATAACGAATATAGATTGAAGGTGGAGAAAAATATAAGGTTCACAATTATCAAAAAGGAAAGGAATAGTGTTCATTGGTGTGAAGTATGGCCATTGATGTTTTCTATATAGGAATATTCTCCATTTTCAGAGAGAAGGAATTAATTGTTATATTTAATTGTGATGAAGGATGATTATGTGATATCCAATCTCTTAATTGCCATTTACTTTGCATTTTGATAATTCTATGATACGGAGACTAAGATTGCCATTTTCTCATAATTGCTTTATTTATTTGTGGTAAAAGATTATGTAATTATAACGATAAGATATGGAGACTCAGAGTGCTTTAACCAAATCAAATATGAACCATCCGCATGACCGGAATTTTATGATAATGCCCATAATATTGTCCACATTCCTCCACACTACTCGAGTTCCAAATTAACAACTCATTACAAATCCTTTCAAGTTCAAGAATACACTGACATCACCCACATTTATAACTTAATTCCTGTCTCCACCATACTCCTAAGAATTATCCTTCTCAAAATTAGGAGTGAAGGATCTTGAGATAACTGATAAGCATTATGCTGCCGGTGTGTGGCTTGGAAGCTGCTAATTCGGTTGCTACTGCTCCTTGGACAAAAGTTGTTTTATTGGATTTTTCGGATTGCAAAACTGCAACGTAACTTGTCTTTAATATTGTCGGGAGAGAATTTTTTGCTCTCATGGCTAACATCAGTCCAAATCAGTCCAATAATGTATACCCGACTACATGTTAATTGGGATTAGAAATCTATGGAAAAAAGGCATGGTATCAAGGAATTCTCGTTAAATGAAATGTTATGACAAAGATGGCTGTTAGGCTGTTCTTGGGGGGCTTAAAGTTTTTTGTTCTTTTGGAATATATTCCTTTCTGTTTCTTAAAATTCTATATATTTGAAAAGAGAACAATATACGTCCATTAAAATTCGATCAAATAATGTGTTGAACCAAAAGAGCAAATTACTCTGTTCCAGGTGAATTGCCACAATGAGGTTCTCTATCTCTACGACTCTATTCCAATAAAAGCAATTCATTGAATCAAGAGAACTTTATGAAGTTACTACCACAGCATTTTCCCCTGAAATGATTAAGCAGTATTATAGAAAGCTAGAGAAAATTCAATACAAAAATTTATATGACGTTCACAGCAAATAATGTTCTGCAACATGCCTTTACTTGCAAAGGATTCATAATAGGGAACCTGGTCAGACTTTAAAATCAATGAACAAAGGCAAACCAACACATTGAAAGTTCAGAAGTTTCGTGCTAAATCCACTCTTTTGGTAAAAAAAGTCAGACTAAGAAACTTCTGTGGAACAATCCACTGAGTTTGGAAGGAGAGGAATAGATGGATCTAATTAAGCAAGTGATCATTAAAGTGGATTACTTTCACATCCAATAGGACTACTCTGGATAGTAACATTTGTAATAACCACTAATAACTCTTTGATTCTTATTAAAAGGGAAGAAAAAACGATAAACGAGAGAAGAGAGTTGGAGAGAACTTACAAAGCGAAGACCACTTTTTCTTAATTCAAGAAAGAACTTTTCAGTAATCATTCACCAGGCTCCCACTATACAAAAAAAAATTAGGAATGAACAAAAATCAGCACTCTAACCCTATTTTCTTTTCTATCACTTCCAAGTTTTCAACATCAAAGATCTGCTAAATCAATGTAGATATCATCATCATCCAAGTAAAATTTCAGCTCGCTAAATTCCCCAACCATTCCGTTTTCCAAATGATCAGCCATCAATGTATGTCTATTCTCAATCTCACTTTTGTTTTTTTCCCCAGTTTTCACCATATCCACATCTGAAAGTTCCCCAACAGTTCTTGACTGCTTAATCTCTTGCTTTGCACGATCATCTTCGTCCATGGTAACCAATTTCTCCTGCAACTTTTCACAAAATTCCTTGATATTCAAATATTCTGAAGTCTCCCCATGGTTAGCAATCACCCTTCTCCGTTGTATATTATTACTACCAATATCGACATCCATAAGATCCTCAGTTTTACAAGCTACAGCAATCTTACTGTCAACATCGATCTCTTTTTTTTTATCATCCATAACCACTATTGATTCATGAGAATAGCAAATTTTAAATAATGCTAGATTAAGTTTATACTGCTCTTTCCCATCCACCTCCGTAGCCTCGGGTAATGGTCCTTTAATGGCAACCGCATGAAAAGCCTTTTCACAGTTCTGGCACCGGAGACAGCAGTCGAGATACGCAATCTCGTACTCGAAGAGATAATAGCAATAGGGACAAAGCGTCCAAAAGCTCTCCACTCTGCTCTTTACATTGTTCGAGTCCTTTTTCCTTTGCCAACTAGCTCTTGTACCTCGTTTCATCTCAGTCTCAATAAGCGTAGGGTTCAAACGAGTTACTGTTTTAGAGAGTCGAAGAGCAGAATATGGAGAATGAAAAGCAAAATCCAGTTAGCGGTTTTAGAGGAGGAGGTCGACGGAGAGGGTTTGAACTTTGATCGTTCAAGAGATGCTGGTGACAAGTTCAGCGGATGAAGATGGTTGGCCAAGAAGCTAGAATTTGTATGATTCTTCCCAAATGAGCATGGGAGAATCTGAGTTTAAGGGGAACGATGGTGGATTTGAAGATTGGATAAGGCCTTGCAGTGAAATCATTTTAGAAATCCGCGGCGGAGGGAAGGGTGTTTTAGTCTTTTTGGTTTTGGGAGTGTTAGGTTTCTTGGAATGCAATCTTCAGTGTTGTTAAGTTAAGTTTTGAAGTCCATCGGTGTGATTCGGTCTTTAGGTTAAATCTCAACACAATTTGGCGCCAATGCCGTATCATAACATTTCAAATTCATATTGCATGATACCATAGTTTGTTTTAACTTCCACCATTCTCTCCTCAACACAAACAAACTCTACAATATCTTTCTTTTCTAAAATTGAAAAATAAACCCCATCCTTCTCTGCCCTACTCATTTACCAAAAATAAAAGTCTAATTATTATTATTATTTTCTACTATGTTACAAAGAAACAGTTTCATGACATAAGAATTGTAGCCTACAATGTTACATATTTAATGTTAACTAATTCACTTGATTCTTGAGGCTATTAACTTGAGTATATATTTAATATTTAATAAGATTCCCAAATCCTTAATTATAAAAACTTGACCTATGTTTACATACCATATTTGGTGCACCTTTTCTTAATGTTATTATGCAACTTGAACTAACAAGTAAACTGTTAAAAATGATAAATTTAATCAAATATTTACAATGATAGACATTGTAAAATCTAAAATTTTTGTTATATTTTGTAAATATTTTAATTTATACAAAATATTTTAATTTATTTTATTATTTTTGAAACGGTCCCTTTGTATATTCATAATTCATTCCATCAGAGTTCTAATTTCCCGACTCACTGGTTGTATTGAAAATAAAAAAGAAGAAAAAGAAGTCATGTTTATCTCCATGAATGAACATTTCCATTTGGTTTTAAATAATTAATCCTTTTATTTATACATGAATATATAGATCTAAAATCTAATGAAACAAAATTAACATAGTAGATGGGACGGCAAAAGGAGCTTTTTCATCACTAATCAAGCCTCGGACGAACTCTAGGTTTAACTTGATGTAATACTTCTAAAAAATTGATATACAATCATGTAACAGGATTGCTAGATGTGTAATCAGTAACCAACACAATCTCAAAATTGATTTTGAAATTTTAAAATTGTGTAGTGCGGTGAAAACCTTCTACAGAGATCCAATGAATCTGAAAGAATACTCAGGCTCTTATCACGTGTCACCAATGTTGCCTCTCATACATTTTGCGCAAAGCCAAAACCATATATGCATAGGTTACTGTCGTTGCCACGACAAAGACTCCGATCAAGACACACACGGTCGTGGCACATGCGTATAAATACCTGTGAGAAATGATGTAAATCATAAGCTTAAGCAATACAAGATTCAGTAGGAATTTTACCGTTTAGAGTACAATCCTGACAACATTACAAGCTAAGTAGTGAATTGTTGAAGCTATTTAACCTTTCAAAAGATATAGCAATATGTAGCTTGAAACATGATTTAATCGGAATGGAATATCCATATGGTTTTTAGCTATAAGATAAGAAGGGCTGAAAATCAAGTAAAGAATTGTGCGAACTTACTTTGGAGAGAAAACACTCCAAACAAAGAGATGGTTCCTCATTAAGATCAGAACTATTGTGTATGCGATCAACAAGATCGAATTGATAGTCAGTGGAACCAGACAAGGAAGGCCAAGAATCCTCTTCAGAACATGTCCAGAATCTACATTTTGAGGAGAGGCAGCAATTTCTAGGTTTTTAATTGAGATATACATCACCATACTTAGCAGCAGCAGTGTCGGTGATGCATATGTGATGATGAACATCAATATGCCAGAAAGTAACGCTGAGTAGTTTGAAATGCCCTGACGAGGATAAAATCGTGTAATTAAGATAAGCTTGCTATTGTGAAGTTCAAGAGTAGATAATAAGTAATTTGTGGTGCAAGGGAGAAGAAATTACAATGAAAGCTCCAGCAACGTCGACTGTAGCTAGAGAATTACTATTCCCCAGCGCAAAATGGCCAGCCATTCCTAAATAGTACAACACAGCAACCTTTAAAGCAAGAAATAACCGTCCAGGATTAGCATGCATTTAAATAAACAAAGCTGCACAAAATCTTTCAAACTATACAAGTACTGGAAATAAAAGCAGATAATCTCTGCATGAGGTAAATATACACACAAATCTAGGCAACCAATTGGACGAAGCAAATATTCAACAATTTTATCTCCCAGCAATCTTCTCTTCAACTGCCTGAACCAAACAAGATATACCAACCTTCGTAAAGTAATCAAGAAAAGCGAAGTTCCTAAACCTGCTGGCTGGGAAGAAGTTAACACTGGTGATAGGGTTTAGAAAAACCACTCTAGTGACAACTTTCTCCTAGCTAGTATAATGTCTGAAGAAAAAACGGCGAAGCAGCAGAAAGTATTTTCTTAATTTGTGGTTATGCACGTAAATGGTGACGCCTTACGCTCATTGATCAGAAACTTGAGGCTTTAGCCTTTAATGGTGCTTCCCTAAACAACCGAAGAGGCTGCCTTCGCACTGAAATTGAAGAGCCTACGTCTTTTTACAGAATGAAAAAATTTGGAAGAAGGTGATTCTTTCAATGTCTAAAAGGGGTTTTATTAGTTAAATTTTTTGTAATCATCCTGCACTCATTATTTGCACTAATCCGAATGTATTTTCTTTTCAGCACCTAGGCTTGTACTAAAAACCCCCTCAGCATATATTAGAGACAGCAAACCAACAATCAATAATAAATAATAATAATACTATTTAAACTCACCTCAACCCATTGCTTCTGCTGCAGCATCCTTTGAGAAAAAAACAGAAAGCTGGCAAAAATCTGCATCAGAATGAGTAACGTAACTACTGAGTTAACTGGTTGTTGAAGCAGCAACTGCAGAAGACACCAAGACCCTATGTACACCCACCCGATAATAAATAAAGAATATATCAGTTCTGGATATTGAGATTGACTCCCAATTTTTAAAGGATGAGAGACTGCAGAGTTGTGATTGGGATCGCTACAACATGCCTTCGAAATTTGAATAGGCATAATCCATGGTACAGCCAGAACAGTCCCCACAGTAGAAACACCAACAGTTGCATAAATTATTTGTGCTAATGAAGTAGCCGCATTGCTGGATGGTAGTGATGCATTGTGTTGATATCTCAGGATATGATACAACACTAGCAATCCCGACATCAAAAAGTTAAATCCAACAACTAGCACAAATTTCATTCCCCTTCCTAATAAAGATAGAGAAAATAAGATTAGTATGATTGTAAGGATGACAGCAGTCAATTGAATCAGCTGAAGATCAGTCCCCGACTGTTCAAGCCATTTGGATATGTCTGGGAGATGAGTCCAATTCACACCTCCTTGATGCCAACCCCTTAAAATCCTTCCAGTGATAAGGAGGGTAAAGATGGAAGATATCCTTATACAAACTTTTCCATGTCCGTTGAACAAAGTAAAAAAGCGACAGGTGCTTTCTTTTTGAAGTAACTGCATTGTTTTACGAAGGAAAAGCAAATTCAATGTAGAGATCAAGTAATGCCAAATATATTGCTCTTCCTCAACCATGGAACTGGATCCCATACTGATCACCAGGATGAATATTACACATAGAGAAAAACCCTCATCAAGATGCTGGGTAAAGATACCATTGGACAGTTGTTTTTCTCCAGAATAACTTTCTTGGATAATAGAGTAAATGGAAATAGAAAATATCAGAAATGATAGGATCATTGACATCACTCCGAAAACAATAACTGTAGAAGGTTTCTGCAAAAGAACAAATATGACTATTCACAATCAACCACAAATAATATTCTTAAATGATCAAATATCCATCAAGAAATATTCAGAGTTTGTTCCAAGATTATGATACAAATTTAAAAACTGATGCAGCCTAAAGAGAAAAAAGAAAAACAAGCAAACAAACTTCTTACATCAGTAGCTTTATGTGATAACCATTGGTTTGCATTTATCAGAAACTCATAGTATGCTGCAATAATTTCACTTTTGTCTTCTCTGCTATCAGACCTGCTCAAAATAATGTAAAAAGTCAACTTTTCTTGCTCCATGACACAAATTTTCCAAAATAAATGATCCTATGCCCACCTGGAGAGTTCCGTTGATATCCAGGAATCGTGAAGAAATGCAGAACGCAAATAAAGCCGGCAGAACTTCTCCATAATATCATTACTATTATATCCTTGATCGCCTGAAAAGCCATCACATGGGAAACTTCCACATGGAAAACCAGGTACCTGCTTTTGTAACAATCTAAGCAATTGCCAAGAATTCAATTGGAGTGCCCTCAGTTGTTGCGTATCTGTAACCATCCAGAAAGAGGTGTCACATTAAGAGCACACAAGTTGGCATGCGGTGCAAACTCTGGAAGGTACTGCAAGCATGTTGCATTCTAGTATTATGTAGCATTTGATAATATAATGCGGTGAGAAAAGGACAAAGCAGATTGAATTAGTTATTCACGAATCACGCATATTCAAGGTTTCGAATGGAAAATGAATGTTGCAATAAGATCCTTAACAGAAGAGATTATCACTCTACTTTGATATTTGAGTCTCTTTTCTGTTAATTTGGTCCACTCTCTTTCTATATCCATTCTACATTTCCGAAACTTCATTTTGATTCCAAAACCATTTAAGGCCTCGTGCACAGGAGGGGAGGATTTACCCTTCAAAAAGTCTATCACTCCTGGAATCAGGACACCAACGTTGTTTTTGGGAATTGGCACACCAAATAAAAGAGCTAGTGTTGGTGCAATGTCAACCTGAACACGTTATCAGTAAGTCAGAAAATAAAGAACCTTCAGGGTAAAAAATGCATAACTGACAACTGATATAGGTTCCAGAAATCAAGCGAGTACTTTGTACAGTTAATTAAGAAGAAATAGACAGTATGATCTTCCCTATCAATACTGCGTTAAAGTAATACAAGTTTTTGCCACGTATTAAGTAATACAAGTTCCTTATCACTAAAACAAAAGCAGGGGTTTAGAAGTTCAAAGAAAAGATCAAGTTATCAGTTTGAAGAAAGAAACAATAACTTTGTCCGAACCTACAGGATTGAGTGTTATGCTATGAACAATAATGTTCATAAAACTAATGATTTAGTAATTAAAATTTTGTATGCACAGTCTAAACCAAGTTGAAGGCATTGCCAAGTGTAGGAGCTGATACCTGGTTGACATCATTGCTGATAATTGATGGAAAGTCGGTGGCATGACTTTTTGATCCAATAAAAAGAAGAAGAGAATCAGTCTCTTCATACGATGACCCACCGTGATTGCCATTTTCAGTCATCCCATGGTCACTCGCTACGACCTACTTTGAATCATTGGCATGATTTAAGTTTATAATCTCTATCCGCAAACAAGCATAGGAATCTATATCACGTCCCCGTTTCCATTAATACATGAGAATTTAATCAGGATAATATTGATAGGGCAATGAACTTCCAAGAAAGATTATAACCAGTAATAAGGAAAAAGGGCCAAAAAATTTCAATTGCTGATTTAGATTTGGACCCTTTCCATTCACACCCATCCACTTCTTATCTTTGGAGCAAACTTAAGTAGCTCTGATCTTTGAAGCACTCCTTCAAAAGTTTTGCAAATCTCTTCTCAATATTCAATTTGGAGCAAGTACACAAAACTGGTAAAAAATACTTCGAAGGTTTTGCTTCAATAGCTTTATTTTGGGAGATTGGTTGGAAAAAATATTAAGACTTCCATAAGTCTTCAATGACATAAAGATGATTCATTATTTTTTACCCTATTGGTTAGAGGAGTTCCCTTCTTAAGCACGACTCAGGAATTCTCATCAACCAACTAGTTTATCAATTTATTTATATGAGATTTCATAATAGGATCACTAAAGCAGTAAAAGCATTGACCAAAGCTCAGTTATTGCGACAAGTAAAAGGGAATGAGGGGGTGATACGAACCAAAAGCGTCCTTCTTTTATCATCTGGGTTCATGACGACACTGGCATGAATCATCTTCACCACTTCATCCATTTCCATAAGTTTTGGAGCCATTAAGGGACTGAAAAGATCAAACATCCAAATAAAACTTATCAATAAATTAATAGATGTTTCAGAGGTTAAACAATTAGAAACTGAAAAATGCACCTGTTTCGACCACCAGTATGCCCAACATGGTCCAAGCCTAAATAATGAAGAATCTGAAATGAAGCTTAACTGTTTTTTTATCATGTCGCAGATAGATATTAATTAAATAATATAACAGAGGTCTTGATAAAGATGAAACAGGGTATACAAGTACTTTTCAAAGTTTAACATAATTTATGCAGTAAAGTAACATATAGAGCTCAAAAACAAGCCAAAATGGCATGATTTCAAATTTTACAGCGAAGGAAATCAAATGTACAGAAAATAAAGATTAATAGCACAGGAGAAAGCATAATAATAACAATTATATAAAAAAAGAAATTTAAATAAAGAAGAAGAAGAAGAAAGGACCGTAAGTTCTCTACAGACAGAATAATCGAGTAACTAAGTCGGAGAAACACAAATGAAAGAGGTTCAAAGAAAAAACATACAATCCTCTCAAAGAAACTACAAATAAATAAAATCACTCACACCAAAGTGAGGTACAGATAAAAATAAACTGGTGAGTTCATAAATATACATACATTAACCATAAGGAAATATTAAACAAAGCCTTTGTGTCAAATCATATTACAAACTAAATTACAGATGACGTTCTGTGCTAAATTCAAATTTTTATGTAACAAAAAAATTGAATATTTCATAGTAGAAAAATGCAATAGGCATACCATTTCAGTACCCAAAATATGCTGACAATAAATATAGAAATGGAAGACACCCTAACTGATAAAAACTATGGTAAATGGTAATAAATGCAAGAAACGAGCAATTCAATAAGCAAGCAGAGGGATAGTATAATTCAACTTCAAGTTATTGAACAACATGAAGAAAATGCCAAATGAAAATAGTTGATACTGCCAGTGGTTGTATGTGGAAAAGAAATGTGTAAGAGTGCACAAAAATAGTGATTTACTAGAAGATTCCAGTCATTCTTGCTAAGCTCATAGCTTAAATGTCGAGAAACGTTTTTGTCCACTTCTACAGTATCTTTAACCTGCAGAAATAAGAAACGTGAACATGTATATGATATGCTTAAGTCAACAAGATATAGATGCATCACATCCTACAAACTAACAGAGGAAATTTTCATAGTTTGATGAAATATAAGTAACAGTGAGATATGTAAAGTGATGTTTCAGTTGCATATTTAGTCCTCTTGTTTTCTTTCATTTGTTCTCAATCAAAGCATGTTTTATCATTTAAAAAAAATAAGGCAGACAGCAGTACATTGGTAAAGAAGATGTAAATTATGTACTAAGCTACAGAACATAATTGTTCACTTTGCCTTGAAACATTGCCATTGGTGACATTTAGCTTAGCAGATAGATAAACCAGAAATTTCCCTGACCCAGGGAGAATAATCTAAGTGAGCAAGGAATGGAGAAATTACAGCGGCTAAGAGCCTAAGACCAGAACACTGAAATTCAATAAAGGTATGCTGCACCAAACATCTTCCTTTGCATTGCATGTGATATCAAAAGATTCAGTTACCATACTTACAAAAAAGCTGCTAACTCCATCATGCCTCATAAAGAGCCCCGGAAACAGTTTAAGCCATGTTTCATCTCCACACATCACCATTTTCCAACCAACTTTAGAAAGCTGACCTACAATATGTAAATGTGATCTCAGTTTCAATTCGTAATGTGGCTTTTTTTTTTTTTGGAACAAGAAGCAACTTTCATTATAGAAGAGAAATAAATGTTCAACGGATACAAACTCCCAAACGGCATCCTCATCTACCAAGAAGATTGTCATCAAGTAGAGCTTGAGTATTGAAATTGAAAGCCACATCAAGGAATCCTCCGATAGCTCCAGATACAATAGCCTGCAATCATGTGAAAAGAACAACGTTTGGGTTCGTAGACTGGTAGCATACTATGTTTGCCATAATAATCAAGAATGAAGAAATACTCACCTTCAGACGGGGCATCGTAACAGTTGGAGGTGCAGCCTTTGCGTGGTAACCTTTTGCAATTCCATTTGCCAACAATGACTGAGTATATGGCATGGCTTCCATCAAGGCCTTGTTTGGAGGCCGGTCATCTTTTCCAAGCACAAATTCGGCTGGAAGACCATCAATAACCTATACTGACATGTTCGTTATAGAAAGAAACTATATTCATGCATCAAACGTCATCAACAATAATAATGGTGAGAAAAAAAACCACAATTGCTGGGTATAATTCACATACCATTAAAATAAGTCGGTCAAACAAAGGAGGAAGCCCAGATAATTCCTACACGAAAGAATTTTTCAAGTTAGATTACACTCTCAGAAATCTTATTTGCATTTCAAAACAAGATCAATATGGAAGGGAAAAGGAAACAGAGTGAATAGACAGAAGCTATAATCATCCCCTGATGCATTCCAAGCCACAGAATAGGAATAACTACAGCTTCCTCTTGCATGTATTTTTCACATTTGATAACTCGTTAATCAATTATAATAAATTTAGGCACGTTAAAGATTCATAATGAGTCCTAAATTACAGAGAGAGGACATTATTTTCCATCAATTTCATACTAAACTTGTCTTTCCGTTTGTAATCCTACTTCTTCCCATGGAAGCCTAACTTTAACTTTTTAAAGCTTAGTGATGCCTCAAGCCGTTGTCTATATTGTAGCACTATCGGAACATAAAGCGCATGACTGTCTCAAATTAAGTAATATCTTGAGCAAAGGACCTGATATAGAGATCGGAGGTCGTAAGGAGGCAGATCTCTCACACTCTCGTTTCCCATTGAATAGCAGGTGGGCGCATGAAAACTTTCCGAACCACTAAAAAAACAAGTAGCAGATGAAGAAAAATCACATTTGCAACGTGCAAATCTCAATAAGAAAGGAAAATCCAGTCAGAAAAATCATTCTAATCTCCTTTGCTTCCATAAACATACGAAGTCAGCTCAGAGTACCATACCATACCAGCTGGTCTCGTTGCTCAATTACACTAAATCATTATAATTTCGAAAGTAAATAAACGCGCAATTGCTTTTAGAAGCTCTATCATTTAATGATTCCATCTTATCATTGCTCAAGGATGAGAGAGAGAGAGAGAGAGAAGTGAAGAGAACCTGTCACCGGAGAGTGCAGGTTTGACGGGGAAGAAGCCGAAGACGAAAAACGAGAGTCCAATGATCTGAAAAGCAACAGCTGCCACGGTGAATAGCGTTAGGCTAATACAGGTTAGAGAAGAAGACATTTCGAGGTTGAAGAAGATGAAATTTCCCTTTCTCTGTGTGTCTTTCCAGTCTGCTAAGCTCGAACTGTGAGGAGACTACATTTAGCGACGGAAAGACAGAAATTATAAAAGCCGTCCGAAATGTTTAGGAAAGAAGACGTTTTTTTTCTTTTCTTTAAGTTTAATTTGTCTCTTGTCGACGAAAATATTGAAAATTTAGGAAGGAAAAAAAAAACATTTTAAAAGATATTGTAAATATTGTTGTATTAGTCATTTTTATTATTGCATAGAAAACTCACATTGTATTGAATGAAATTACAAATTAAGTCTTTGAATTATTAAATTTATATCTATTTAATCTCTGAGCTTGTAAAATTCAACTTAAAGAAATTGCAAACTCACAAATTTACCTATCACAAAATTGAAATTTTGAAATGGATTATTTTCTATTGCATAATAAGTTAATAACTAAAAATTTAAGTTTATTAAATGTTTATTTTTAAATATAACAAAATAAACTAACTATTTATAAATTATAACAAAATATTATAGTTTATTTTGTAATATATTAAAATTGACCATGGTCTATATTTATAAATATTTTTTAAAAATTTATCGTTTAAAATAATATTATTTTTCATATGACAATAATGATCAAATTTTTAAGAAAAATTCAATTCAAAATTCACACGCTTTCCCTTATTTTACACATTCAGACAAAAATATATATTCTTTTAGTGATTTGAAAAAAATAAATTTGTCAAGTGAAAAGATTTAATTGGATGGGGTAGGTGCTGCACCTAAGTTTTTCTTTAAAAATTCAAACACTTCTTAAATTACAAAATTGAAATGTAACCTCGACTATATTGGTTGTGTAAATGCCCAGGGGGATCCTTCCTTGGGTTGAATTGTAGCAATGATCCTAATAACAATGGCCATAAATGATGCAGAAGAAAATCTGGTGAGTATTAAAAGTGTTGATTTAAAAGACCTAAAAAGACATTCAAAATTTTCTCTCGTATCGATATTTTGATAATATTTCTGGGGGAATGACATTAATTTTAACAAGAATTACAATCAATTCGAGATGTGGAAGTGTGGAGGTAGTTGTCTACAAATACAGATTTTGCTAAGAGCAAGACCACATAAATTACAATACAACGATGCTAAATATCGTGGACAACCAACCTCAAGAGTTTTCTCAAAAATTATGTTAACACACAAGCCAGGCAGCAGCATGTCAAAGCAATATGTATGGCTACCAAAAGAATGGGCATCCACAAACTTCGTGTTCATGATCTTACATCTTTCAATACTCCCCCCTTTTCAAGCTCCCCAACAAGATCCCTTAACGATGGGACTTTCATGGCCAAAGTTCGGTACAGTCGAGAATACCGTGCTCGGGTTCCATCTGCAGTTCTTGCCAATGCAAGCAAGCTGAGAGCCTCTGGAAGCTGGGAAAATGCTTGTTTGATATCCTCCAAGCTCATGTTTTCTAAAACAGATGGTCTGGGAACAACTCTCACAATTTCACCACCTTTTGGTTCCTGCACGCGGGCATCAGCCTTGATGACCAATTCTGAATTTGAGTTTGCACCACACTTGATGATAAAAGGAGTTGTTGAGCCTGTATTGAACTGCAGGACGTTCCACTGAGCTACATCAGTTTCTGCACCAGAACTCGAGTCCACTGACAGTCTGTGGTTGTGTGCTGTTGCTTGATAGATGTCATCTTCTTCTGGAGTAAACTGTAGTAAATAAGATTAGAAAAAATATTAGATGAATGTATGATAAATCCAGGCCCCAACTAATGTACTAGATTCATCCAAGATAAGGAGCTATGCGCCTTCAAGGTGTCAAAAGACTTCTAATTTTACATCTGAAGTTAATTCTGTAAATGATATTTTAGAAGAAAAGGAAAAGTCAGTCAAATCTTGTTAAAGTTGAATATCCAAAATGGTACGTGTTCAAAGATATTGAATAAGTACTATTATATTTTGGGCTATTTTTAAATATAGCAAAATGAACTAAAATATTTACAAAATATAGCAAAATATCAATCTATCTACGATAGACCGCAATAGACCAAGATAGACTATTATCTGTGTCTATCATGAAATGTTTTTAAAGTTGTGATCAAAAGAGATGGAATTGATAATGTTTCACCAATGTTTAAAATAAAAATCAAACTTACACTCATAAGAAATCCACAAAAAAGAAATGAAAAATCAACCACCATTACAGAAAAATGGGAGTGACAAATCCATTCAACAAGAAGCAATTAATGACAAAAATTCTTAATTTTAAAATGATATGACAAAACCAAGTCCTTCATAACCAATGTCTAGTGTCGAAAGAATTCAGCCAAGGGCCCAAGCTTAGATTGAATTTATTTTCTAAAATAAGTATATCATAATGATGAGAGAGTTACCAACAAATGTTTTGTAGGGATTCCCCTCCCACCTCAATTCTTACAACAAATGGAGATTTTCCCACCCTAACCCGTTGTCAGCATTAATAGTTCCACATCAACACCAACAAACAATTATTTTAATTTTATACCCAATCTCCAAATGAGAAAGTCAAATTGAATTCAAATGTAGACAAAAATAAATAAATTAATAAAAAGCCGTCAAATTAATCCATACAACAAGAAAACATGCTGTACAAACTGATACAAAATTTGAAAGATGCATATACCTCAACTATCTGACGAGCTTCTGTAATTTGCCTCCTGGCACACGGATGATCAATCTCAAGAAGAGAAGGCATTTGTTCTGTAAACTCATCAAGTGATGCAAGTAGTGCTTTTTTCTTACTTCTACTCAAGGCATTTACAGAGGCTTGTCTTACAATATCCTGTTTGAATCAACATCTTCGTAAATGCTTGTTGACTGAAACAGAAGCAAAAAAAGAGAATGAAAGAGATTTATGCAGTATTACCTTTACTTGCTTCAAAATGCCATCAAGGGAAATGAGAGAGGCAAGTCGTGCATCTTCAACAGCAGTAGAGGGATTTTGGATGGGTGAACCACCATCTTCCAGCATAAGTAAAGCTATATCATTTTTCATTTGTTGTAAAATCTGACAACATTTGTTTTATATATCAGAATATGTTCAAATATAGGGTAATAGAGAATGAAAAAAGTTATATAGATAAGATAACATCGACAAATTAGCAGTTGCAGAATGAAAGCAAGAGGTTGTGTCATTTTTTTATTTTTGCATTTTGATAGGTATCGAAAGATGATAATATGAGTCTTATTGGATTAAGGACAATTGCCCTAAGGCAAGATACGATTCCCAGCCCCACTCAGAAGCAAAGGACTCTCCTCTTACTCTCGAGAAGACTCAACAACCAAAATGAAAGTAACCCTCTAGGCCTCCTGATTCCCCTTCCCTCCTGTACTTCCTCTGTCCCCTAACTAACTGTGGTTCCCACCCTACCACTATTAGAAGTTGAAGCAACACTCCCCATTACAAAGGTCATTCCCTTCTTACCCCTCTTATGATATTTTAATAAGACCGGCACCCTAAAACATTTGTACTAACTGATGAAATATGAAATCAACATGATCGATAACATTGGCTATTTAGCATTAACAGAAAGTGTTTATTTGCGGAGTAGAACCAATTTGGAAAAACAGGACAAAGAAAGAAAGCATGAGAGACATTTGTTCCTTGCCAAATGCCACCAAAATTGGAAATGTGCTCTTTAAGTTGTTAATCTCATCACAAGTAATAAATTAACCAAGTATATAGAAGAGAGAGATAGAAATTATTCCTGTTACTTGACGTGCAAACAACAAAGGTCAATCAAGTATGAAGTACCTTTCTTCTCTTATGATCGACTGACTCAAGAGCTGATCGCAACTTTGTAACTTGAGGTGCATCCTCTGCCTCTTCCATAGCCAAGGTGCCAGCAATATCCTGATAAAATAGAAAAATGTACATAAATGCCCAAAATATCATGGTCTGTTTACCACTTCCCTGCGAGATTGCAAAATTTAGTAGGGGAGTTACATAGGAACATAAGATACATCCAGGTTCTTAACCAGCTGACCCCGCCAAAACTTTTCATCAATCTTCAACCAAGTGAAGAACAACGTTAAACAAGGTACAGTTTGTACAAAAAAATAGAAATCCTGTTTGATGTGCTCAAGTGAAAGGACGAGAATGTGGTGGAATTTCGGGTTCCCATGCAGCAATCATGAAAGAGCAGCATTATTTTTGTGAACAAGACAGCAACTGGTATCGGCCAGAATTCTTCCTTTTTCCTTTGTGCATGTTCTTCTTTAGAAAATATGAAATAAGAACATTGGTGATTTTAAACTCATGAAATATTTAAGACCATAGGCAAGTGGTCCGATGAAATTTGGCCCAAATCTGATTTATTGACGTGAATTTGGTGACAAGGGGAAATTGAGGTTTATAGCTTAAAAAATGACTTTTGTTGACTCTAAGAAAATGTAACGGATTTACCATCCTCAAATAACTGAGGTGATTAAAATGGATTCCTAAATTCACTCGAGTGGATAAAAAAAACACAACTTTTTATTTTCATAAGCAATAACACGATGCAAAAAACATTTAAGCATTTACTCTGAGCAATTGACGTATCAAATCAAAAGTAAATTTAATAAGTTTTCAGAGACATTAATGACAAGACCAAGCAGCTTTGATTTTTCAAGAAAAGATTCAAAATAAGATCATAATGCACCTTCAAGTGCTGCAATTGGGAAGAATAGACCCGTTTTGTATACTCCGAGAGAAGCTGGCCAAGAGCATCTGTAGAAGGAGGTATTGCAGCACCAAGTCCACCCATCCAACCATCCATGATTGCTGTTGACAGAAGTTCCAGCTGACCAGTTGCTCCTCCTGCTGCATCATCTTCGGTAACAGATAAATATTCAAAGTTCTCTACAAGCCATGACCTAATCTGACGTTGCAGCTCGCCAGCTGGAGTATGTACAAATAAAGCAGCCAAAGCCTTATTTCCAACCGCAAAGCTTTTTGCATCCTCGTTAATTTCCCTCAGCTTTCCAGCAGTCACTTGCAGCCTCGAAGAATCCTGTTCAATACAGTTTAAAGTAATAAGCACAACTGAATGGTAACATACGATGGAAATCCTGAAAATGTAGAAAACCATTCTTTTCTTAGATAAGTGTGAATCAGAATATAGAAAGTCGGGAGCAGGTTATCTAGGTGGATGGGAGGAACTAAAGAGAGTACGATTTCAAGATAATATGCATTACAAATTGTCGAACGAAGTACTTCCCAATTCGTCTCCTGCCACTGGCCCAACAGCATGAGTGCAGGAACGATCATAACAGTTTTTCTTGACATCTCTTTTGGAAAGGGGAATATATTCATATTGATTATCACCACACATTAGTTCAGGTAGGTGAGAAGATATCAAAATGATAACAAAAGCGCTACCTGATCAAGACCCCGAATTTTGGATACAACTGATGAAAATCTGGACTTCTTTTCTGGCCGAAGATTCACTTTAAAGCCTTGGATTTGCTCCTCCATATAGCGGACCGGAGATCTACCTGGACTGTTACCCCTGCTGGAGCTTCTACTACGTCCAGTGCTTGCCTTTTCAAGAAAACACTCAACAGGAGAGACCTGCAATTGAAAAGATACAAGGACCGAACATGATGTGATGTCAAAGAAAATGTAATTCGGAGAAGAGAGATGGAAACACGTTGAAGATTTAAAAACCTTGATGGATTGCAGCTCCGGTGACCTGGCAAGCAAAGATCTTATGTACAATATTCTAACTCGTGAAACAAGCATAGTGTCCATCACCCTTCTTGGTTCCATCTTACGGATAAAAGAGAAAACAGCATCTCTTATTTCAGCCAGTATCTCATGCTCCCTAGAAGCACCAGCTTTAATAACAGCGGCTAGCACCTGCAAGATTTATGCCCAATAAATTGACTAAAAGGTTCCTGTCATTATACCCCAGTGATCATGATCAACCTCAAGCTGGAAGGAAAGTTTCTAGTCCTCATACAAAAGTTTGTAGTATACTGTGCCTATGTTCCCACACAGTTCCCACCAGAGAAACATACCCCACAACAAAACTGATTTTAGCACTACTGCTAACTAATGAAACTTTCTAGTCTTCAAACAAAAGGTTCTCAAACTTTTAATCAGAACCAGCTTTAACTAACCAGAGTGAAGTAGGGCTACTTTGGAAATTTAGAGTGGCTGTATTTTATTTTTTTGTTTTAATCGTTTTCCAATTTAATATTTTAGTTTAGGTGTGACAAAACCCTTTTTCTTTGGGTCCATTTAAAGGGATCTCTGTTAGCATTTCTTTCATATCCATATCAATAACATTTCTTTCATTTAAAGAGAGTACGAATAATTGGTCTTGATGAAAATAAATAAATAAAGATATTATTAATAATATTTAAGCAAAAAGACTAGAATTCAATAGTTAGTGTCCCCTCTAAAATCAAACGTATATATACCAGCATTAAAAGCTTGTTTGCACCATCTGAAATAGCAGCAGGGCTGTCATACTGCTCCGGGTCGAAATCATTCAAAGCAGATGTGAGATACTCTCCCGCTGGGGTAGTTTTAACCTTGTCAGAACCAGCTTTAACTAAGGCAAGATTCCCCTCAGCTTTATCTACAGCTGATGGAGAAGGAACAATGGCCATCGAGCTCCCTTTACTCTTGTCATTGGTATCATTTCTGTTTTAGCAACCAGGGAGTTCACAGCATTTATGAAATAGCAAGTAAATGAGCAATAGAACTGAAACCATTTACAAAATTCAGATTTTACTAAATACCTGCCAGGATCCCCAGAAGCTTGAGATAATGTACTTGGCAACTGGAAATTAAATAAATAAAACCGTCAATAAAAGTAATACCACACTACAGTCTACTATACAGAATTCCAACAACAATTGAAATAGCCCATAAAATATCACATACTAAATAAGCATGGTAACAGTACTAGACTAGCCAAAGGAACATAACTAGTTAAATTTCTATTTTCTCTTAAGTCATATGATTTGTAGAAATACCATTGAATATCTGGATATAAATAAAATCCAACAGATGATGATGATAGCCATAATTCTCTAGATAAAATTACACATCAAATGTCTAACGCATTGTAAATTTGTTGTATTAATAAGACTCAAGGACACAGCTGTAAAACCACTAGAATAGATGCTGTTCAAGTTAGGACTTAAGGTTGTGGAGCTTTGTTGCATTCCTTGTAGGAAACCAACACATGGCCTTGATCTTATCCACCAGAGATGATACTTTGCAATTGTTGTTTGAACTTGTTTCTTCCTGGTGTTACGCTTTTGTTTTCCCAGCGCTTGGGGTTGTGAAAATATTGAAGAGCTTCTCCTCCATTTGCCTTTCCATGAGAAATGGTTGTTTTTATTGCAGGTCGAAGTTTGTGCTATTCTTGAAGGGTTTTTAAAGCGAGAGAACTAACAGAATCTTTAGAGACAAGAGAGATCTTCTACAATTTATGTTCCCTTGTTAAAAATTTATGTTTTTCTTCAAGCTTCGGTGACAATGTCTTTTTGTGATTACATAGGCATCTTATTTGTACTTAATTAAAGCCTTTATTTTAGTTTACCTGCCTTATGCGGGCTTTATTTTTGTGCAATTGTGTATTCAATTTTTCTCAATAGAAGTTAGATTATTCATTACAATAAAAATATAAAATAAAATGTCAAGGACATTGCATGCTTCAGCCAATAATCATCAGTGAACGCCACTAGCCAGACTTTTAGACAATAAACCAATGAACGTGCGAATGGAAGCTCCAAGAGAACAACAAACCTTAATTAATTAAACACCTAAGCAGAAAATTCAAGAATCGCGAGTAGTTTAAACTTGTACCCAGTGAATTCAGATCTCCAAGAGAATATGTTTACCTGGGGAGATCCAACCAAAGATGCTTTCTCTGTCAACCGATCAAACAATTTTTCATTTTCTTCGTGTAATCTCTGCAAAAACAGCACAAATTAAGACATGTACAAAATGACTTAACTGGAGCATGAGAGTGTCAACTAGCCAAGGAATGGGATATTGAATTCAAACTAGCTAGATATACACCAAAACATGAAATATAAGCTGAAAGACCAAAACAATATGAAAGTACAGAACTCTAGGAACTTAGCAAGAAAAATTAAAACTTCATGGGTAAACGTTCCATAATGAAACATGCAGTTAACCTATAGCATGTTTACTCTTATCCTCGACCTATTAAGAAATAATAGTCTTATCCAAGAAGTTCAAATTTTATGGATTGGCGTCACCAAAGACAATAGCTTAGGGATTGTTAACAGAAAGGAATCTACCCTCTTTAAAGAAACAGAAACAATACTTTTCATTGATATAATGAAAAGAGGCTAATGCTCGAAATGCAAAGAGACATAATAAGCAATGGAGAATCTTTACGTGTTTGAAGAAAACAAGCTCTTTATGAGGAAAGATTACTCTACAACATTTGTAGTATGTTCAGCTAAAGATAGGTGGTCGTCATTGATTGAACCTATTCTCTCTAACTTCTTTATCAAACTCACAACCCTTAATGACCACTAAGCCAACTCATGATGGCTCTTGCTAGGGTGATCTAAAGACAGCTTTTTTTTTCATTTTATCTACGAAAGACTTCTTCTTGTTCAATAGAAAAACAACATTCTTATCAAACCCAACCACCAATATGGAATTTAAGAGAACAGACCTCTATAAGAGCATCACGTTTTTTGAGCTCCTCTTCAAGCTTCTTGCTTACTGCAGAAGAATCCATGCTATCTCCAGCGGCCTTGGATGGTTCTGTGCTCAATGATGATCTAACTTCATTCACTTGTGACTCTATGCTTTTAATCTTCGACTACATGAAAAAACAGTTATACCATTTCCATCAATTCAAAACTAATGGACTTACAAATTATTCTGGTGAGGAGTGCTGAAATAATGAAGAACCAACCTGCAAAGTCTGAATGGTTGAATCTCTCTGTTGTATCTGCAGTTTCTGCTCTTGCTCCAAATGCAAGAGTTGAGCAACTTGATTTTTAAGCTGAGCATTTTGTTCTTTTTCTGTCTTGAGTTTTTCTGCAAGTGAAATGTTCTCCATCTATCATATAGAACAGTGAACACAACTCAGTGATATTGCTGCTTGAAGAAGTAATGTGACAAAAACTAACATCAACGTGTGAACAATAAATGACTGAATTATTTTGAAATTAAAGCAATAATGCTGCCTGAAAGAAAGCTTAACAGAAAAACATATCAAAATAGTCATTTGTAAAAGAACAGGATATACTTAGCATCATAAAATGTCAATCAATTGATATAAATGAATTAAAATAATAATCCAATTTTCTTTTACTTCCAATGGGATCTATAACATAATTGTGCAAAATGTTGATCTGTGCTTCTTCATAAAGACATCTTTTATGAGACGACCAGACTGAAAATGGAGAAGTGTGTTTATAGATCCCAAAACCCAGATTAACTTCAATCATCCTAAACTATACATTTTATAGTTTACATGTAAAAAATAAAAATAGGGGTGCGGGATGTGTAACCAAAAATTAGATTACGATGATCTATATAGCTGTGTAACAAAAACATAAGTTGAGAACCTTTAAATCTGATTGCAGAGTAGAAGAAACTTTCCACGCCTTTTGAACTTCATTGAAGAGTAAAACACACTGGTCATTAGCATCTTTCAGTGCATTTTTCAGTTCCAAAACCTCTCGTTTCAAATCCTGAATTTCTTTTTCCTTATCATATAATTCCTTACGTGCATCATTTGCCTATAAGAAATTGGTAGGACATGAATGTGTGAATAAGACATATATTCTTAGAATACTTCCATTTAAATCCCCAGTTGCCCCACCAATGACGCACATTGCATAATGTAATTTATTGTATTATTGACTTAATGATATGTATGAACATGCATATATATATATTAAGAAACAAATTTCACTGATTTATTGTACTACTGATCCAAGTATATTTTTATTTTTCTTCTTTTAACATTAACTAAGCTTTCGTTAGCATAAGTGAAAGAATTCATAAGGGACTTACAAAAACTCTGCCCAACGAAAAGGAGCAATTAGTCCTAATATCTCGGTTATAGAAGCCCATTAGCAACTAGTGATTATCATTAACTACAAAATGTATGTTCTATAAGATTGGGACTCCCATATTTTTCTATATAGATGACTATAATGAATGGAATAGTGATGAAATATAATTCACGTACCATCCAGATCCTCTAGACTCAAGTTCAAGCCTCACTTCTTACATTCTTTTCCAGATTAATTATATTGAACTATAAAGCCTCATCAACAAAATTTTGGGTTCCACCACTACTCTTAAGCCCGGACCAAATATAAACATGAGTAATTTTCCTAGCTTAAATCTTGATTTTACTCCATGTTAAAGTTATAGCTTTCTCTTTTATTAGAAATTTTCTCTCACAGAACTCTAAGGTTAAAATTACTACTGAATCCAGGCCAAGCCCATTCCACAAAACTTGGCACCTCATATTAAGAACTAAGAAGCACTCCTCTAAGTTAAAAGATATTTCATTCAACAACAAACTAGGTGATGATAGTACTGAAGATCATCTAGACATGCGACCACATTCAATAAAATATATTCATACTTACGACATCTCTCCATTTTTTAATTGTATCTCGATTTCCAAGACTTAATACAGCATTCCGTGCTCTTGCGGAGAAGTTTAATGATGATAGCGTCTCTGACAGATTTGAAGCATTTGGGCAGAGGTGGACAATCATCAAAGTCTTCGAATTCTCACCTGTATTAATTGAACCAATTAAGCAAAAGGCACCAGGCTAACTCATTCCAGCAGGCTCCAGATGATGATATAAACCAACAATTGAAAAATCGAAAGCAAATGAAATTGCTTGAGGTGAGAACAGGCAATAAGCCTGAAAAGAAAACTTTTCATTTAGTAATATGAGTACCACATAATCACTTTTTTTTAGTAAGTTTAGGCTCAACACTGCTGGAGGTTATTATTTTATATTTTTAATATCAGCTGGATTTTCTCAAACTCATTGAAAAGGAATGCTACACAGCTCTTATGCAGTTGATTTGTTTTGGGTGAACACGATCAATGTCAATCTTTTAAATCTTTGGAATCTTGGTTGGACAGAAACCAGCGTATTTTTTATGATTCATTTCAAAATTCTCTCTGATGCGACTCTTTAAAGGCTTATCTTGCTGTTTCTCTCCAAATCTTTTGAGGGGATCTCAATTCAAGACATCCATCACAACTGGGATGCTTTTATAGTTTCTTCCTAAGTATGCTGTTTTTTCATTTATGTTTCTTTGATATGTTCGAGTTTACGTTGGGATCTTATGCTTCCAAGTCTGACGTTTTTTATTTCTTGATTTTAGTTTTTTCTATCTTTGAGCATTAGTCTTCATATCCTTCTCAATCAACTTTTACCTTCGCAGTTCAACGGTTCAAAAGCTTTGGTTTGTCAGAGTTCAACGGTCTTTACAAGAAAAGTTTCTTCATTGGGGATATGGAATTTTATTTCTCTTGCTTAGCCCTTTTCTTTTCTATGTACTCATTCAGGAAATTTTGGAAATTTTTTCTTTTGGTTTCCTATTACTTTGAGCATTCGTCTCTTTTCATTTTATCAATGAAACTAAAAGTTTCTTCCCTTTCAAATAATAATAATAATAATAAATTGTTTGGAGAAAATTTAATGGCTTGTAGCATAATCTAATCTAGTCCAAACTTTATTAAACCCTGCAATCCTTATGACATATTTGATGATTCCTGCCTAAAACAACTTCATACACCAAAAAGAATACCTTACCTATCGAGTCTGCTAGTAATTTTGTGAGCACTGAATTTTCATACGGAACAACTTCCTTCTTAGAAGTCAAAGATGACAAAACATCTCCCAACCTACAAAAGCATATCATACTATCTGCAGTGAGGTTGGCATACAAAAAGATTTCTTCATTAAAAGAAGTTGAATTCCGTGGATCAACAACCACCATTAAATATTTATAGATTTTCATAACATCCCAATGTAATTTGAATTTGGCATACAATAAATTTAAATCAATTTTCATCATTAATTACATATGATGAAAATCACAAGAAATAACAAATTTTTGAAAAACCAGTCCCTTGGTTTGTTTTTCACTTTATCAATAAAAAAAACAACAAACATCCTCAAAAAATAATTTTTTTCAAAACTGAAGCAAAAATTCCATCCAATTAATTCTTTTTCTTTTTTTCAAAAAGAAGAAAGAAAAACTAAAACTAAAACTTGAAGGAAAAAAAACAAAAAAATTAGTTTAAAAGAAAAATACCCCACATCCAGAAAAGATTAAATTAAACATACGCTGAAAGTGATTTCATGACATGCAGCAAATCTGTGACCCTCTCTCCACTATCATCTTCCGTAATTGAACCCTCGCTCCCAGCCAAGTCTACAAGAGAAAGCTTGCTATACGTATTTTCACTGGTGATCAGGTTGGTATAGTACACATGTATTGTGGTAATCCTGTAATAGCCAGTTCAAAACCTTGTGAGGTGGTGAACATACAAGCAGAGGAAATACTGAAAATAAACATCCAAAATAGTTGTGCATACAAAGCAAACATGAAAACCAATATAATGTTTTTTTTTTCCTTCAGCTGTAATATAAGAAAAAAATTATGCAAACCCTCCAATCTAGCAGGTTATGAAACTTCAGTAGGTGCATCTTGAACGTTTTTCTATGTAAAGAAAATAGGGATGAAAATCAGAACATAACACATATCTAGACTGAAGACATGCATAACTCCACTAGGTTATCACTGAGAAAGATTCCTTTGATAAGTATGACAGAGATAGAGTTGGGCTCAACTACCTCAACCCACAACTAAACCTCATGAACCAGGTAACATCAAGTAACCAAAAAACTGTGCCATTCAACGTTAGGCAGTTCTTTTTTATCCAGGACCATAAATGATACCAACAGAAAAAAGAAAGAAGCGGAGAAAAGAGAATAAATTCAAAAGAACCAGGTTCAAACCATACAAATGAGAAACATTCAACTTCAATAAATCGTTTCCTCGTCCATTAAATGCTGCTTTCAAAATTCTAGAGAAATCCAATGGGTTATCTACTTTTTCTTGCACAAGTCCTGCAAACAACTCTGATGAATCAACGTGGGGATTTGAAGCGATAACTGATTCGGCGAGCAAATCCCTGATCTTCAAGAACATGAAAGGGATTCAATAGATTATTGCATAGAGCTCAAATAGGGAGTCTAAAACTACAAAGCAATTGAGAATGAAATTTATTAAGGAAACAAACCTGTTCATTATAAAGCTCACAGATAGTAACAAAAAATTTAAATCGAGAAGTAGAGGTTGAATCAGAATTGGCTAAATCAAACAGCTCCTCAAAACAGCGGGCATATAAACCACGGTCATGGCTGGATCCTTCCTGGCAAAAATAATAAATTGAAAAAACAAATCAACAAGCACAGTATGCTCAGAAATTGGTTGATAGTAAGATCAGATCATAAAAGTACATATGCCAAAGACACACTAAGACCAGAAACATTTGATAACCAAGCTTGTGTGTTTGCAAGTTTTCGGCTATTTTATAATGGATAGAAGAAATGGTGGGAAAACAACAACTACTACACTCCTAGTCCTAACAGTAATATCAAAAACTACTACTTCCCATTAACACCTCTTATGTGGAAAAAAGAATGGGAGACATTAATCATTTGCAGTATGAGTTTATGGATGGTGTAATGTTTGTTTGGCACTTTCATATCATATTGCAGATGTGGTCTTTCGGTTTTATGGTGGTTAGAAGTTGCAAAGCTTCTATTTTGGGACTTAATATTTGCAGACACATAGTGTCTATGGTTGGAGGAGATGGCGAGATTTTCTAAAGATCCCTGCAGAAAGTGAACACAGTAGTCAAGTTTAACTGCCACTTACAGGATCTGACTGGCTTATTATTATGATTATTATCTTTTCAAAAAATATGCAATTACTGTATTTTAAAACTGAATCCCAATAGTAAACCTTTTTTTATCCCTTGGCTTGATTCTAGATGATCCCCTCCTCCACCCCTTTATCCTCAATATACACGGTCCATTTGTTATCATAGTTCCTGAATTACTGCGAAAAGGAATATTGGGAGAGTGGACAAATGTTGATCTTGTGAATCAGCAATCATCTGATATCCCATACGAATCCAATTTTGACAAAATTATTTTACAAATATAATTTTACACATACCTTTCTACATTTCTCGCTCTTTTGGCTAGTTTTTTTTTTTTTAACAAATAACTTAACATCTAAACTAAACATGTTTCTCAACATTTCTCTGACCCTAACCCCTTTTTCGTTTAGTAACAAAACGAGTCTCAGCAATACAAATTCTAACAAGAGGCTACAAAATGAATATTAGTTTGCATTGTATTTTAGCATCCTGAGATACTGGGAAAAATTGAAATCAAATTCAACTAGTTAATAACAGCACAATTACATTTTACTTGGGTAAATTAAGTTCTTACAAATCCAACAAGCTGAGCAGAAAATATGAAATTAGATCAAATTGAATTGATGTTTAAAATGAACTTTTGAGATCTTTTCATAAGAATAGGCTAAAAGAACTTTTGAAATAATATATATTTAGTTGCTTTATGGACGGAATACTATATTAATTTATTTAAGTGGATATATTGAAGTAGTTAATAACAAAGGCATGATGTACGTCTTTACAAATAAACTCTATAATTCCAAACACGTATGTCTTTAACACTCAAGCATCCTCAAAAAAACAATCCTTGCCAGATAAACACAATTATTCTTCATTTATAAGTGCCTAAGTGAGCTTAGTTAATAGTAATTGGCACGGCCTCTTTCCCTAAAAGTCGGAGGTTCAATTCCTTGTCCCTCAATTGTTGTACTAAAAAAAAAGGAAAAAATTCTTCATTCCTAAGCATCAAGATACTGTAGTAATTTAGCATAACAGCCCTAGCTCAAAAAAAAATCATGTACTCATTAGCATATGCATAATGACACAATTCAGAAACATCTATATCTGTTGGCAAGAGTGGAAGGAAGAAAAATATATGTCAAACAGAGGGAGACAGGAAACCAACCATGGTATGTGTCTTTCCTGAGAATGTTTGTCCATAGGCAAGTATAGAAATATTATGCCCATCCAACGTAGACTGCACATAAGGTTGAACATCCCTGAACAATTCGGCTGCATGTGTAATAACAATCCAAGATACATTAACACAACTCAAGTATATCTATATCATGATTTAAATAAATAATTATAGGTAAGCACAAGTAGGACTAGATGAGGTAGGAAGAACACACATTCCTTTCACCTTGTCCAACATGAGGTCCATAAACCCTGTCAAACTCAAAATCCTTTTTGGGGTTAGAGATGGTATCATCACCGGTGATGATGCGGACTGTGCTTTCATCAGGAAATTCAACAACAGAAGGACCTTCGTCCTCAAAGGGTGGTCTACTTCGGCAAAAAACTTTTATGTTCCCTGAAACTCATAAACCGGTTATTGTAAGAACTAAAGTCCCGTTCGGTAACTATTTCGCTTTTTGTTTTGTTTTTTAAAATTAAGCCTATTTTCTTTCTCTGTCTTACAAAGATTTGCATTTTTCTTAAATACAATAGTTGAATTCTTAGTCAAATTCCAAAAACAAAAATTACTTTTTTAGTTTTCAAATTGTGACTTGGTTTTTTAAAACCATTTCTAGAATGTGGATAGCAGAGGAAGAAAATTGGACGTGGAAGTAGTGTTTTATAGGCTTAATTTTCAAAAACTAAAACTAAAAACAAAATGGTTACCAAACGAGAAATAAATTTTAGAAGTCAAATTCATAAGAAGTAAAACTCATGAAAAGTGGGTGTACCTTTGGCTGTCAACAAGTCATTAAACAGCCTTTTTTTCTCATCAAGTAGTGGACCAATTCTAGCCTGAGTTTCAATGGCCACTCTATCTGATAATCAGAAATGAGAACACTTTAAAAGCTACCAATAATTGTACTTAAACAGGAATTCATATAGATATATAGTATTTGAACAAGGAAAACCAAAATAAAAATCAAACAGATTTGGTTCTTGTGAATATCATCTCAAATTTGGAAGACTACAAACTACAATAATCTTTCAATCTCGTAACATCGAGTTACTTACGTGAATTAAAATCTACAAACAGGGAACTTAACACAAAAAATATGTAAGCGGCAGTGCTCATTGTCTTACCTAGCTTACGGGTCTTCTCTGCAAGAACACCAAGATACCGAGTAACTCTATCTAGTTTTGCATTTGAATATTCCTGCAGTTCACTTGCTTCTTGTTTCAACTCCAAGTAATCTTCTTTAGCTAGCTGTTGAATAAACAACAAAGTTCTAAACGAGTAAATGAGATGGGCCAATACAGAGGCCCCTATATCGCCTAAAATGGCTCCAAATTCAAAAACAATATACGTAAAAAAACCACATGAACAGGAAAGCTAATGTCTAGAGACCCATATAAGGAATCAATAATATATTCAAGATCTTGAGAAAACCTTGAATCTGCCACACGCTTATGAAATGGGTCCAACGCATAGAAAATTCAAGTTCTGTACAGACAACTTAAATACGAAGGTGGAACTCCTCCTGTGCTTTTACATCAAATATTTTTCTTTAACGGATGTCTGAAAATGAATAGGAAATCCTAACCAAGAGCTGCTGAGGATTCCAAATCCTCCACTTGTGACCGCCCATTCATCACACCGCAGTTGACTGTTGTGATTGCAACGAGCACACACGGCCAAACCATGCGTACATTCACTTACACATAAGGAATTGTATCGGCCCCAGGAGACAATTTTAGTCGATATATGGACTAGAAGCATGCTGCCATGTCCCCCGTAGGAGCAAGTAAATCGAATTCACTAATAGACACTCTATTCCACCAAAAATTTTAGCTTCGCAGTGGCGGCAATATTAACCAATGCCACTTTTCAAACCTCCTACTACTCATTTTAAACGCAATGCCAATTTTTTACCATCAAATTCAAAACAATTAAGAACAAATACAAGCAGAATACTCAACTCAGGAGCTCGCAACAAGAAAAAGGAAGAAAAAGAAAAAGAAAAAGAAGAAGTTGACGGTAACAATTGAGAATTAAGCCCGAGTACCTTAACTTTGTCGTTCAATTTTTGAACCTTGGTGACCAGTGAGTGTTTTGAGAGCTCCAAACGTGGAGAAGCTGAAGATGAGGAAATTGAATATCTCCGAATCAAAGGTGCGCCTGACTTGAGCTGATCATCCTGCTCAAAAGACGAAGAAGACGGCTTCCTTGGCTCAAACCCGGTTACCTCCCAGTTCCATCGGTTCCTCTGCTCCCCCATTCTCCTGCAACAACCCTAACGAGCTCAAATTTTCAGAATCCAACGACAGGAACGCCCTCCGCTCCTCCGTCTCCACCCTCCTCTCTCTCTCTCTCTCTCTCTCTCTCTCTCTCTCTCTGGCTTTGTCTCTTCTTCTCTTGTCTTAGTGATCATTCGTTTAATCTTTCGAGCTTTTAACCAGTAAAATGTTATTTCCCCCCCTAGAGAGCGATAAATGGAGGGAGTCGATTTGGTTTTTTTTGCATCTCATTCCATACGTTGTTACCTTAGACGACGTCGTTTTTTCCTAAGAATTTTAAATCCTTTTTGTAATCTTTTGATTATAGGACACAAACATTACACAACACAGCGAAAACTCTCCCAACCCAGTCGTTTCATTTTGGCTCACAAAAATATTCTGCGCTCGTTATTACTTCACGTCTCGCTCTCATTTGTGATAAGGCAAAGCACGTGATCGCGCGTGTGGATTGCTTTCTTCCCCTCCCTTGCTGAGCTGGCAACGTGGGTTCGTGCTTGTTGTGGGCCACCATGGGCCATCTTTGTTTGGGCTTAATTTATTGTCTTAATGGGCGCGACTCGACAAAGCAGCCCGATTCAAATCCATCCTCTACTTTCTTTTTCCCTCTTTTGGTCTTTTTGTGTTTTCTTTATCGTTTGCTTTTATGATGGTGTTTCTATGATTATATTATATGAAGCCTCAAAAACTACTTTTTGCTTCCATTCTTAACTTTTCAAATTCCTTATGAGGTTGGGTTTCTGTAACATCTTTGCTTCTTCTAATTTTCTTTTCATTAATATTTTGTTAGCTTGTTTAACATTCCTTAGTACAGAAAATTATCTAAGTCTATAAGTAGGGAAAGTTATTTTCATTGGTATGTGGTTTTTTTTAGTGAATTTTAAAGTATATATGTCATCCTAACGTTATCAGAGTCTCGACCTAAACCTAAACCTAATTGTGTAGATCCTCAATTATTGAAGTAAATTGTGTTTAAGATATATAAAACTATACCTTCATAAAAATATGTAGACATAGGTCACAAGTTATCTCAACAACAACAAATAATTTATTATAAGTACTATGTGTTTATGGTAAACTTGAGATACTCTGTATTTATTATTATTGTTTTTAAAAAGAAAACACCACATGTGTTTGATTTGAATTTGCTATTTAGCAAACTCAGTTGAATAGTTAATTTAACTCTCTAAAAAGGTAATCTAATTGAATTCACAACCAAGATCAAGTCTCATGTGTGTGTATATATATAAGTGATTTTAACAATTTTAAAAATATCACTTAATTATACAACTCAATTAATAAATGGAAAGAAAGTGAATTTGTTCCACAATTAATCATCCTTACTAAGGGGAAAAACAGTCCCAAACACATTTAAAAAGATATGTGCATGCCAAACTAAAACACCAAGAGATAATTATTACTATTTTTATTTGTTTAATATATTTTTAATAACATATTTGGTTAATATATGGATTTTTTTTTAAAATATTGAAAATTGAAAAAAAAAAATGTATAATTTTGATTAAGTAATAATTAAATTAAATTAGAAAAAATGAATTTAATAAGAAAAATTGAAGATTGAGATATTTAAATATATATAAAGAAAAAAAGAAAAAATAATAAATAAATATATTTTTTGAATTTGAAGGTTTAATATATATATTATATTATATGTAGGTATGTATATATAAATAATGAAAAAAAGTAAAATGTGTGAGACCCACATATGTAAATAATGAGAAAATAAAAAAATATGGGGCCCAGTGTAGTATATATATAAAAATAAGAAAAAAATAGAAAATACGGAGCCCACTACACAGAAGTCCGGTACACGACTTCACCTCAACTTACCTATTTTTAAAAATAGTTTTGCACTCAACTTATTTTTTACATATGTTTTAAATTTTACATTATTTTTAAAAAAGAACCCATCATTTATCATCCAAATTAATACAGTTTAAAATATTGTAATCTTTAAACTAGTAGTAATTAGAAGTATAAATGTTTCATTCAGTTTCAAATTCAATTTTAGTAATTTAAAAGATAATTGGGTTCAGTTTTTAAATTTCATTTTGTTATTTAAATTGACTTGTTTTTTTAATATATAAGTATAAATAAATAAATAAATAAATATCTATATATAATTAAAAAATAGTTTGTTTCGATTTCAAATTTCTTTAAATCCAGTCGAATGAATTTTTTGATTTCATTAAGTACTCTGGTTTTAAGAAACGATTTTCATTTTAAATGGCCATCCATGTTAGTACTAGAGCTTGATCTTACATCTTTGACTTATGCTTCCATGTCCCATTCTTTTTCAAGAGAGTTATTTATCTTGGATGTGCTCTCGTCTTCAAGGGCTATCCTTCGTTTGCGAGAGAGAATGATGGATGATTGGAAACGTGACTCATTTCTCTACCTCTTTCAAGAGTTTTCCAACTCGCTCGGTTGGTTTTTCACAAATCACAATCTCAAATAACAATAAGTGTATAAAAGTTAATAATTAATATATTTTGTAGGTCAAGGCTCTGATACCATTCCATAGTCTATTTATGGAAGATATAGGAATTTGAACACACAGAAGAGAGTTATAGATATCAAAAACCCTAAACAGTGGTGGAGGGGAAGGGAAAGGAAGATGAGGGTGAGAGACCGCCGGTAGTAAAAGCAAAAGCTGAGAGTAACAGTAGAGGCGAGCCGTGCGTGTCGTTCTGTGGAGCGCGTCAGTGATGACTGGGCGAGTGAGGTTAGGATGGAAAAGGAGGAAATAGGGGGAGTGAAGAAAGGGGGCGTGGGTATCCAAGCCTAAACAGTTCAACAGATTCTCAATTACGGACATTTCAGTAAGATATACGGCCGTAGCCAGCACAGGAAATGGTCCTCCTGACACCCTTACTACTGCGCTATTTCCCGTAAAACAATAATAAACCAAAATAAATAACTTTATGTCCATATTTAATTTGTACCCATGCCCCTTTACTTCCGTCAATTTCGTTTTCTGCCCTTAACATTTGTTTTTGTTATATTTCTCCCTCTAATATAAATGAGTCAAATATTATCTTTCTGGAAATGGATATAAACCTTTTCAGAAATAGTAAAATATTAAAATTACTATTTACAAATTATAATAAATTTTATCAATTTTTTCTTAGTTAATATAATTTTTTTTTGTAAATAGTTTCATTTTAATACTCTTCATAACCATTCTTAATTTGATTTCTTTTATTTTTTATAGTTAAAATTATTTTTATAATGGTCTAAAATCAGTTTAGCCAACAAATATTATCAATCTTAGTTTTAAAATGAATTAAAATGCTTTAAATCTAATATGAATTGAATGTCAGATAATTTATTGTTATACAAATTCTGAAACAATATAAATGAATTTGTTTGAGAAAAATGTAAAATTAAACAGATTAATAAGTGAAATTCATATCGTTGCTTCATATTTTCAAAGGACATAATTATTAAAATATGAGACATTAATTTATGTATAAGTTGATGTATAATTTATATGACATTGAAAAAATTAACTACACAACATTATTGTTGTTCAAAAAAATTGGCAAAATAAAATTTGATCAGGCATTTTTAGATATCCTTATGAAGTTTCTCTAAACAAAACAACATTGTTATACACGAAAGTAAAACATCTACATTTATTTTGGGTAAGCAATTCAAATCATCTCAATATATTAATTATATTGACTTCCAAACAAGAAAGGAAACCATTCAGTCTTGTAGTTTTTCAATCATATATAAATGTTTTTATTTTCCATGCTTAAGTAAGGATCTCTACTAGTAAAAAACAATGTCAAAGGTGACCACAATTTTATTGTGGTGTGATTTGATGTGTATTCATTATATCAAAGTTTGAACAACAAAATAAAAAACATATTAGTGCTATATCTTGACTTTTTTCTTTTGACCCTTAGTTGATGGTATTATCCATTATTCGTTAAAGTGTAGTACTTTAAAATATCTAATATGCTTAAATAGTTATCATCGTTTATTAGCATTATCATTGTTTATCAAAGTTATCAATAAAACTTACCAAAAATTAATCTAAGATGAGAAGCTTGAATCAATCAATTCCAATTCCTCTCTTTGCAGTTGAACTTTTAATTGTAAATTTAAAACGTTATTCATAGCACGTAGGTACTATTGTACCTGAATTTGGTCCAGCCCTGCTTTTTCAGTTTTGATTTTAATGTGATCTAAGAAGGAAACAACGACTAGTATAGAGCTAGAGCTACATAATAGATGTAACATAGAATTTAATAAATTCAATTTAGTATTTAGGATAGATAATCAGTAGAGTGAATGGAATGGGAAGAAATTGTTTTTATTTTTCCCTTCTTTTTCCCAGGACAGATGCGATGGAGATTGACGTTAAGGCCCACAGATTTCAAATTGAAATGATATAATGGAGAGGGAAGCCACTTGCATTGATGCAAAAAAAAAAAAAAAAAAAAAAAAAAGTCCTATTAATTGGAAAACATAACAGTATTTGTTGTGCTGTTTGCATATAATACGATTTTAACCAATCTTCACTTAATTACCAATTTTAAACATGCTGAGGTGAATTGTTTTCATACTCTATCGAGCCCACCTATTGGATTATCATGATCGAATTAAAAAGACATATCACTAAAGAGTCGTTTGAGTAGTAGATGTTATATTGAATATCATAAATAAATAATGTGTTTAAATATGCGAGATAACTTTAAGTGAATATGTTTGTATTTTAAAAATTCGAAACTAAATAGTTATTTACTGAAATAACCAAAATAAGTTAGATTTTTTAAATGCCAATAAATGAATATTTGTAATTAAACATTAATTAAATTATTTTATTTAATAGTAAAAATATTTAAATAAAAATATCATAACTAATAATAAGTATTAAATTAAATAATCAAAACAACACAAAATATTGATAATAAATGTATTTGTTGAAAATTACCGAGTCTAGACAATATATTTATATAATTAAAATTAACAACAACAATTCATTAATATTACTTTATTCATTGAGTAGCTACATTGACTTCACAAGTATAAAAATCTCATATGTTTTATGTGTATTAAAAAATTAATGTCGTGTGGATCTTAATATTTCTTTAAAATTTGTACATTGCGAAACAAATGGATCTAATATCATGTTTACTATCTATTTGCTATAAATCATACTACTATTTCATGATCATTCATAATGATTTAAAAAGAAAAAGTGTTTTTCCAGAAACAAATTTTTCTTTAAATTATTTTGATAAAAAAAAATTAAAAATACTCTTTAATTTTTATTTTGAGTAGTTATTGAATATTCGAATTTATTTCAAAACGTATTGTTTTTCAATGTTTAAATTGTGTTTCAGACGTACCCTTATTATATTATCATAAATTTAAAAAAATAAAAAAATTGCAAATATAACAATTATATTCAAAACATTAACATGTATATATAGCAAGATTATTAAAAAACATCAAATGTAACAAAATCTATCATAGTTTATCGTTATTAGAAGTCTATCACTGATAAATCAGATTATAAATAATCGTCTATCATTGAATTTTGCGATATTTACAATTTTTTATAAATATTGCTCCATAGTTGATTGTTATTTCTATATTGGTATGTATTATATTTATAATTACAAAATCAGCTACTGCTCATTTGCTATTGAGTCTATCTGGTGTACCATTTCTCACTGAAATGGAAATTCTTTTACAAGTAATGCTTTTTTTTTTCTAAAAGGAAAAAATAAGTCAAGTAAAGTACTGTTTTTTTTCTGTCCATCAATAATTGTTTCGCATTGACACGTTATACATCAACAACGATCCAATATAATGAAAATGGGTATGCAACTGATATTATATTCCGTTTTCTATAACTACAATAATTTAAATCAGTTCAAAAGTTTCAGCATCTCTCACAAACTTACCATTGGAAGTCTATTAAATCCAAGTCATACAAACCTAAGCTATTTTATATTTTTTTTTGTTACGCTGTTATTTACTATTTTATTTTCAAATTAGAATAATTATACCTCAAATGTTTACTATTATAATCAAAACTAGAATAACTATATTTCAAACACAAACTATTATAATCTAATTTTAATATTTTAGAATTGTAGTAGTCAGTTTGTATTAAAAATGTTTATTAAAATGATTGAAAATAAGAAACTACAATTGGACAATAAAAACTAAAAGGAATGTGTACTAAAATTGAATATGGGTTTTTTTTTTAAAAAAATTAAAACCTTAAGAAATAATGGTTAAAAGAACAATAATTTAACAATGCATCTAATAGTTGAGAAGATGTGTGAGAGGTACATCCAATAATTTGCCCTACGCTCTTTTACTTTCATGCGTACATCTCTAATTCACATCCATGAACTTGCACAATTATCATTCCCTGGAAAAGGACAATTAAACTAAGCAAATTTAATTGGGTTTGAATTCTTCGTACGGCCATTGTAACAAAAAAAGAAAAAAACAAACAAAATCACAAGGAAAATATGAGAAAGCCGGCTTAGCCTCCACTCTAACACCATTTTCGATAATAATCCCACTATTTTCTAATCATTATTTAAAGCCATACCACTACTTGGTGGAGTATTTATAAGGTATTTTGAAGAATAATAAAAATAATACGAATAAAAATTGTTACAATTCATCTTTCGTTTTATTATAAATTATGAATAGTTTGTATATTTGATCATTTTTTACTGTTCGTTTCAGTTCATAACTTACTATCTTTTTTATCTTTTTGACAGAGTAGCATTTACCATTATTTTATTATTTGCAACAAAATTTATTATTTTAAATTAAATTTAAAACAATTTACATTTCAAAGAAAGTCGAAATAAAAATAATCTGTAGTGTAGACTATAATAATTAACTTCTACTACGGAAGGCTCCAATATTATATTTTACCGTCTATCCTCAACCTTTTACGGCAAAGTTTAGTTGATGAGTTGGAATTTTGCTTCTCCAGAAATGGAGACTTTCACTTGCTTTCAACTGTAGCCTCATTCTCTTGCTGCTACTCATTGGTGGCTTTCCATCTTTCTCAAAAAACCAACCCTAACCGGTAAGTCTATGCTTTAAATTCTACATTCATTTTCATTTCACTTCCAAACATCTTTCACGCATTTTCATTCTGCGCGGATTTTTCTTTTTCCCTTTTCTATGATCACATCCTTCTTCTTTTGGATCTGCGATTACGACTCCTTCTACCTTCTTCTTTCGCTCTCCAACAACTGATTCTTGCACAAATATGGAAATAATAATGTCGCTCTTCCATCTCTGCAACTCCGATTCTTGATATCATCTTTGTTCTGTGTTTCTCTTTTATTTTTTGCTATTTCTGGCTTGAATCATTCAATTGTTTGCTGGTTAGTTGGCCTCTTTACTGTTTGTTTTTACGAAACTAGAAATTTCTCTGACTGGAACTGTTTTATCCCAACTTTTTCTTGTTTTCTCTCAATTTTCTCACTGTTTCTCTTTCAGAAAGCAAGACTAGTCATAAGAGGTTGAAATGGCGAAAGAGAAAATCCAGATCAGGAAGATCGATAACGCGACGGCGAGGCAGGTCACTTTCTCCAAGCGTCGGAGGGGACTTTTCAAGAAAGCCAAAGAGCTTTCCGTTTTATGCGATGCCGATGTGGCCCTCATTATCTTCTCCGCCACCGGAAAGCTGTTTGAGTACTCCAGCTCAAGGTTTCTCTCTGCTTCTCTCTCTCTCTCTCTCTTTTATTGTAGAAACTAAAATTTTAATTTCTGAGTTCTGCTTTTTCTGATACCTTAATTCCATATATAAAGGACACCATGTTACTAAAAATGGCGAAAACCGTGATAGAAATAAAGCGTAGAGCGAAGAAAACAAATGTATTTTGGTCACCACAATCTTACGGAAAAAATAAGAACAAATGAGAACATTAACTAATTCTTTAATGGATAAAAGAGGAAATTCTTGTAAAGTAGTGCCTCATAAAATTTGTCATAAACAAGCGGAAAAGGCTAAATGGAAACTATAAATCATGTCTCGAGCCTCGCCCTCTCATCAACAACGAGGTTTATGGTAATAGTGATGACTCAACTTTTCAGTCACTTAATTCTAACTTATTGCGGTTATTATAATGATGCTATGGTTGACACCTAGCTGATTTTGTTGATTATCTCAAAATTATATAGATTGAAGTGACGAACATGGATATTTGTTACTATTAATTTCTTGACGGGTAGTCATTTCCTCCACTGACTATAGTATCTGTATTTGTATTTCTGAAGCATGAAGGGAATCATAGAAAGACATAATTTGCACTCTAAGAACCTTCAGAAATTGGAACAACCATCCCTTGAATTACAGGTTTGGCATTTATTTTCCGGACATTTCCTATAAAAATGGTTATCATTTTTTTTTTCTCCAACTGTTCTAAAAAGATACAAAAAATATTATTGTTGAAGCCGAAAACATGGTTTATGACTGTCATTTTAAACAGGAAAAAAATTATTTGTTTTAGGAACACAATTTACTGTGGAAATCAGTGAAAGACAAAACAAGGAAAAAAAAGTACAGTTATACAGCAGTTGTATTTCTTCGGTACAACAAATGTGCAATTGGAGACTGAACCTCCACCACTAGAGTAAAGTCACGTCAATTTGTTAATACCACTAAACCAAGCTGACTATACTACAGCACACCTAAAAATTGATTTTTATCGTATACAATCGAAAGCATTTTTAATGTTTTTCTTAATAAGCACGGTGCAAAATTACTTTTCTCATCCTGAAGTTTAGTTTATATTCTATTGAACTATTAGATTATGTATAGCAATACATTAGTTATCCAGTACGCTATTTTTTCTGAACGCTGTGTCTTCAGAATTTTAAATTTCTTAGCTCATGTTGGTATCACTTGTAACATTTTCATTTTCTATTTATTGACTTTTGAATAACTACTTCGACTCTCTCGAATCTGTATGTAGATTCCAGAAAGAATATGGTCAAGAGAAGGGTAAAAGGTTTATATTTGGGTCAAGCTTATTTTTGTAACACAATAAAATATTTCACTCGTCATTCGTCCTGAACGGGCAAAAATCAATATTAAAAAAAGAGATCTTTAGTTTATTATATTTGTAACTTACGGACTTGTTTATTTCAGTCAATATTGTGGTCACCTCTCATTAGTTTACTGAAATATTGCTTACACTGTCGATGATTTCAGCTGGTAGAAAACAGCAATTACACCCGATTAAACAAGGAAATTGCTGAAAAAACTCATCAACTAAGGTATCTCTAGTTTTACACCAGAAGTTATATTTTCTTTTCTTTTTGAATCTTAAACTCGTCAGCAATTACTATAAAAGAAAGAGGTGAATTCTGAATCTTACACCTAAAGGAAATAAATAGTTTTTAAAAATTATTTGCCTTGGGCTACACCCATTTTTTCACCCCACCCCACCCACACGCAGCAGAAAAATGTTAACAAAAAATTTGAAAAGAAAAAGGGAAAATTTGCATGTGGCAAACTATAGTTGAATGGGTGTAGCATAGCTATCAATTATGCTTTTTTTTTTAATTAAAAAAATTGGGAGGGGTTTTGCCCACTTATTTGTTGAGTTGTATGAATTATGATATAATTTAACCATCTTGTATTTCTTTCGCTTACACCTTTTTCAATAAATTTTATCTTCACAATTCTACCATCCAAACATAGGATTCTTAACACCAACTACATAAACCTAAAACTTTATAACATCATTTAACGTGCATTCCACCAAAGACTTCATAACATCACTTAACTTGCATTCCACCAGGATGTTTTATTTCTGTTTTGATATATTTTATTTTAATGTATGTGTGTAAGTGAGATACATTCAAGATAGGTGCATTCCAAATGCATTAAAGTATTATATATTTAAAATGTAATACTTAGAAGATGTACTAGAATAAAAATGAGGTTTTATTTTATCCACTAGGAAGATATACTTGAATAGTTGAATACATGATTTAATTTGATTCCTTCACCTGAATACATATTGTAGTTAAGTACACCTTTCAATCTGTCTACTTTATTAAAAAAAAAAAGAAGAAAAAAGGAAGATTTAGGCTGTGTGAGACTCTTTTTATTGGTTGCGGTTGTCTAATAGCGTTGGATACATTTAATTATTTAGATTTGGATATTTTGGTTTCTAAATTTAATCATTTTTTACTTTTTTGTTTACTTGATTTTGTAGTTAGGTTTGAGTGTTTTCATGATTAGGTATGGACATTCATTCTTCTGTCTGTTGGTTTCGTGGTTAGGTTTGAGTGTTATTGTGGCTAGGAGACGTAGGGCATTTCTATTTCTACCATATTATTTTGGTCTTGTATTTCACACGATTATTAGTTTTGAGGAGGTATTCATTATAACATTCTATAGAAACCTCAAAGGTTTGAATTGATGGAGTTGGACTATTAATTGAAAAATCAAGACATGTTCACGTAAATAAAGGCTATGGATTGGTTTGGTCTTTTCTCTTGTACTTGCTAGATGGACTAGAGAAATTGTAGATACTTTTTGTCGCATTTCAGAGATTGACAGACTACATTGGCGATTGGCCTCTTATTCAAACAAAATTCTCACTCACATAGTACTACACGATAAATCAGAGCACTTACACGAACACGATTAAATTTGATGACAATCTAGGCAGATGAGGGGTGAGGAACTTCAAACATTGAATATAGAGGAATTGCAGCAGTTGGAGAAGTCACTGGAGTCTGGATTGAGCCGTGTGATGGAGAAAAAGGTATTTTCCCTTTCCTCGCCGTTGGTAAAAAAATCCTATTTTCTTCTCATATATGGTTCCGTTTTTATGTCCCAGGGTGAACAGATCATGAAAGAGATCACTGACCTTCAAAGAAAGGTTAAGTTCTACCTTCAAATAACTAAGACTATTGCCAAAAGACCCGTTTTAGGAGAATTTAAGTACTTGATAATAATATCATGTATGTAATTTTGTTATATTCGTGAATATATTTTTTATGTTTATAAATAAGCATGTGGTTTTTCATTAATGATACAAATTTTGTAAGATTTTTTCATAGCATCGGATGTAAATAGCTTGTGCCATTACTCTCGTAAATACGAATGAATATGCTGCTTATTACTTAATTATCAAATGAGGTGAATGAATATGAATATGCTATTTATTACTAAATTCAAAGTTTTATATATATGCAGTCGGCCGAGTTGATGGATGAGAATAAGCGATTGAAACAACAAGTAAGAAGCCTATGCCACAGCTTACTAATATAAAATGTGTCCTTGAAATCCATTCGTAACTTACAGACGTGGAGGTTTGCAGGCGGAGAAAATGAATGGCGTAAGGCACCTGGGCGTAGAGCCCGAGATTTTGGTCGTGGAGGATGGCCAGTCGTCGAACTCCGTCACTGAAGTTTGTGTCTCCAACTCCAATGGCCCGCCTCAAGATCTGGAGAGCTCAGACACATCTCTTAAATTAGGGTACCGTCGTTGCATAAAAATTGATTTAAAATTATGTTCTACTGATGTTCATTTAGACTGGCGAAGTTTAGTATGATCGAGAGAATCCAATTGTGTGATTGCAGGCTGCCGTATTCCGGATGATGGTGACGATCAATGACCGAACAAGAAGATGAACAGGTACTGTAGTTAGCAAAAATGGTAGTGTGTAAAAATAATTATACTCTAAAATTCGGGTTAAGTTTGGTAATTGAAATCTAAATCTAACCCATGTCATCTTCATTATCCAATTCACATGACTCCCATTGAAATCTGAAAACAGGGTTGCATTTAAAGAATGCACCGTTTTAACGAAACAAATTAGAATGCAAGTGGGCTTTTGATAAAAACTTGCCACTACTATGGTATGTGCGTGTAGTCGTAGTTTTGGGGGTAATGACTTAACGATGGCGGTTTTCCTGGTGACAACGCCCTTGTTTTATTAAACAGGGTTTAAGTCACTTTTAGTTTAAAGAAACAACACGTGTTAAGACTTTGGGATAGACTTTTAGGTCTAAGGTTTTATAGATGCAAGGATGTCTCCTTTTTTTTTTTTTTTTTTGAAGGGCTCTTAATTAGTTTTGTTGGGCATAGAAAATAAAACTATGTCCGTATTTAATTTATAAAATTATGTATGAAAATCTTATAAAAATTTAATAGATTAATTAACTAAAAATAAATATAATTTAATATATTGATAAAAATAAATAATTAGGGTAATAATAATTTTATTTATTTATAGATATCTTCCTTTTTTTGAATAGTTATGTTAATTAAAGAGTTAATGTTGGTTACAAGCCTTTTATAGGCAAAATGAACTGTTGTTTTCTAATCACCGAACAATGTTTATAACTAAAAAAATATTTAACCAACATAAAGATGAATTGCCATGAATAGAACAAAAAAAAAAAAAAAAAAAAAAAATTGTTATAAAAATAAAAAAAAAAAAAAAAAAAAATGAAACTGTTGCTAAAATTTCAAATCAAATATATAGAGTTGGATAAATTTGCTAAATTTTGCTATATTTTATAATTTAAATAGTTTTAATATTTTGTTATTTTAAAAAATATTGTCAAAAATATTTAGCAAGTGTTTATGATTATTTAATTAATTAATATTTAAAAAAATAATTGATAATTGAATAATTTATAGTGTCAATATATTGTCAAGAGGAGATTCAAAGAAATATAATTAATAATAGAAAAATAAATGATTATATGGAGAACTTTTAAATTAAATTTATTTAATTAAATAATAACTAAAAAGGGAGAAAAATCGAAGAAATGAAAAGGATAGAAAGTAGGGAGTTTTGTAAAAATAGCAAAAATAATAATAATAATAATAGAATTCATGTTACAACATTTTTTAAATTTGTAAAAGTAATAAATTTAAAAAATATAATTTGTTAGTTTTATAATTATCGTCTATATCATCAATTTTGTTAAAAAAATAATTGTGTTTTGATCTCCTTTTTCTAAATAATTTTTTATACAATTTTTCTAAAAGTTAAAAAGAGAGTGAAGTCGAATAAAATATAAAAGGGAAAAAACCCTCAAATTTGAGAGGTTACAAAAAAAGTTTCACCAAATGAAAACATGATGTGCCCAATCAAATATTTCTATTCCCAATACAGAGCTTTTACCAAATATAGATGAAATTTTCAGTATCACCGTAATACATCCGGTTATTACATTTCATCTCTATCATTTCAAGAAAACGCAATTAGTAAATAATAAATTCATTAATCATTTGATGAGGTGTTAAATTAAGAGAGTAGTTTGTCTATGAACTGTTTCAAAACTTTTTTTTTTTTCTCCCAAACATAGTGCAGAAATATAATATTTCATTCTCACCTTTCATTTCATGAACCAAACTACTTGTTAGGGAAATTGTTACAGGAAAACTCCAACCTATATCTGTTTCTACGCTTTCCTCAATCGATTTACTATGTGGGGACACTTCTGATTTTATTTTATATATAAAAAAATTGATTGTTTTTTATAAGAATCTTAATAAATTTTATCATTTAGTAGTTTTTTCAATAGAATGTAAATATATATATATATATATATATATATTTATTTATTTATTTATTTATTTATATTTCTAATAAAAAATTATTTATTTTACTTGTTTTCCTTTCTATGATTATATTTTTTTTACATTGATCAATCATATTTTGACTTTTGTATGCTAACTTGTTGGTGTGAGTATGATTTAAAATCATTTAAGGTGAGCAACACATATTTACAATAATTGAATCCATTATTTTTAAATAACTTATAGAAGTCTCTAAAGAAATATTGAGAAAATAAACAAAAAAAGAAGATATTCTAATAAGTCATCTAGGTGTGAAGTAGATATTAACGGGAATCTAAAAACAACAAACTTTAAATTTTGAAAATCAAAGTTTTCGAACGTTTGTTATTGTTATTGATTAAAAGTTTTTTTAAGATGCAATAATTAATATCTCAATTTCTAATATTTATGTTGTATTCATATTCTACCTAATTCATGCATCTATTAAATATATAATTGGATTTTTATTATTTCTTATACGATAATACTTGATTTACCTTAAAATAAGTTTGCATGTTTTAACATGATTATATTTGAAAGACTAAGAAAACTATGTCAAAACGAGGTAGTAAGATAAATAATTGACAACGGATAACTCTATAGCTTGAGTCTCTTATTCTCGTTCGATTTATTTTCTCAATCAAGAGACTCAATAAATTTATGAAAAATAAAAAAACCAAAACTAACAACTATTTTGAGATTTTAAATCTATTAAAGACAACCCAAACTTTATTAGTTTGTTTCAATTGATTGTTATTGTTATTTATTTACTTATTATTCGTTATTATGTGAAACATCATCAAATCTTTGCTTTAATGCTAAGCATTTAATCGTGGAAGAAGAAGAAGAAAAAAAACCCTAAGAATTCGTAGGGGTTGATGAGAAATTCACATAATTAATGACACTATGAAATGGGAATCTCAAATTAAGTGAGGCTTCGAAATTGGGGCCTCCTCAATTTAATTATCACTGCCTTAACTTACTTTATTTTGCATATGCACTTATAATTTCTTGGATGCTTCAAAACTTTAATGCACTTGCACTCAACTCACTTTTACCCAATGCTCCGGCAAACTGCTTTTTAAGACTTCATTAAATTACAAAGATTATTAGGTTTCATCTAACATGGAAACTAAATTATAACCCTTTGAATTATGGTCAATACATTATATTATTTTTCAACTATAAAGACTAAGGGTCCGTTTGGATTGAATTAAGAAAAAAATGTTTTTCAATAATATATTTCCTTTTAAACATTTTGTTTAGAAATAAATTTAAAATTTAAACACTTAATATTTGGTTAGATTTTTTTATAAGGTTTATATGTGAATTTGGTTTTTAAAGATTTATTTCAAATACATTATTTTATAAATGAATTTTTAAAAAATGAATTATTTTAATTTATCAAACGCTACCATTTTTTTAAATAGTTTTCTTTTTGACAAAATTAAATACTTTATAATCTAAACCAAATACACCATAAATTTGTAACTTAATTAGTTTGATAAATTTGGATGAATAGCAACAAAAAAAAAAGTAATTAAACGACAAATTTATTATGTCAATATATATATTCAAGTAACATTTTAAAATATAAAAATTTATCCAAAAAATATATAAAATATAGAATATTTTTATATTCTATCCATGATAGATAGAATAAGCTAATATTCACTATGTTTTAAAATTTTGTTATATTTTATATATCAACTAAAATTTTGTTATATTTTGTAAATATTTTCATCAATTTTGTAAAACCATTTACAATAATTATTCTATGTTTCTTCTTTATACTAGCTAATAAAATACGTACAAATATCAATTTGAATCCTAAATTTTGGGTTATATAAATATAAACCTAAACAAACAATTGTATCAATTTAAATATTGTACTCTCAACACTTATATGCATGTCCAAATAAAACATAAATTGAGGATTTCTTTTCTTTTCTTTTTCTTCTTTGAATTTCTTTTGTTATTCTTTGCCTCTCTTATAATTTGATAGTTTTAAAATGAATTAACTACGAAAATTTCGTGGATTGGTATGATTATAAAAGATGTGAAGTTTAATATATTAATACAACTCTAAAATTCATTGTTTAAAATCGATATAATTATTGATTTAGATTTTCGATTGAAAGCACCTACAAAGTTGAGGTTTTACAATTCTAAAAAGAATAAAAGTGAATACAATTTCTGGGAATAAAATACTTACTATCAATAAAAGGAAAGTTTATCTTCACATTTTGTTGTTTTGTTTTTTCAAAAAGTTATTATTTTTTTTTTTTGGTCGAACTAAGCTCTACACTACATCAAGTAATTTATATCTTACCATTTATTATTATCACTATTTAAAAAGAAAGAGACCGATATTTTAAGACTACACGTTATGGTTTCTAAGAAATATGGCTAAAGGTTTCGTCTTTAATTCTAAATCAACCAATGACTTTATATTTAAAATTGGAGGAAAAAACATTTTTTCTCACACAAAGTCATCGTAAATTGTGATTTTGTGAAAGCCTGAATGTGCAGTATTCTTTTTAATACTTTTGTATTTTTAGAGTCCATTATATTATACAAGTTAGATTCATTAAAAAAATGTGTTAAGTTTCTTTGTATCATTGTCTATATGTATATATTTTTCTAAATATAACTATTTAAAACTTTTAATTACATGCATATTTAAAATATCTCATCTTTCACACACATATATATAATTCAACACGATGTAATAATTAAAATTTTATTTTTTTTTATAAATGATAAATTAAACTATGTTTAAATTAACATCTACACGGTTACTTTACTTTTTAAATGGTAAAATAATTATAATTTAAACTTAACTATTTGATATTTACAATATCATGGGTAGCCTTTGAAATGTATTTTTTTTTATTATCTAGTTTTCCTTTTGTAACTTATAACTTGTATCTTTTTTTCACTTGAAAATTAAAACTTTATTGAACAACAAACATGCTTTCATTTAGAAAGTTAATTACATTCAATTCAACTCAATAATTTTGAACATTACCATCATGAAATTACTTTCCAAACGTGAAAAATCACGTGAAGAGAATATGTGATTGCTCCCTAGAACTTTAAAAAGTGAAAAGCTTAGCCAAAATATCGATAATAATACTATCCTTTTTTATTTTTCCTGAAAGGAACTCTTTCATATTTTAAAGATTATAGTAATATTATGCATATAACATGTATGCCACATCCAATTGACATGACATCATATATAAGTTGAAATGACATTTTTGGTAAAAGACAAAATCATCACATATATTTAATAACAACAACAATAATATAAATGAGTAATTGTAATTGAAAATATCATTCAATCTTTAAAATATTGGGATGCGACATCGGACACAATGTCCCACTCCATCACATTCATAATAGTAATGAGAGATCATCCTATTCAGTATTTTATTAACTGATTCATTGAGCGTTGGCACCGTCAGATTAGTTAGACTGATTTAAACTAATCAAAACATTCATAGAGTCAGAATTATTTGATAACCCATTGATATTTTGTTTATGGAAATGTTGTTTTGTTATCTATTTTACAAAAATCATGTTTTAAAAATAAAAAAAAAAAGATATTTTTTAGAGATTCCAATATAGTTTTGGTAAAAACCATGATAGAAAACAAAAATGATATTAATGTAATCAACACACATTTGAAGATATAAAGCATTTAGATATTCTTATAACAAATGGAACCGACAAGCAACCTCTTCGCCACATACTTCATTTACGAGTTCTTAACGAAAATTCGTAGAAGGAGAAACGAAGTACAGAAAGGAATGGAACTGAATAAATAATTGCAACCCATTTTTTTGAAAGCTAACTGTCGGTGCTCACTACTAGTAGCTATCGATGTAAATTGAATCCAATAAAGCAGAGGCCCGCAATGGTCAAATCTCTACTCCAAAACACGCCCTTCGTCCTTGTGTAGTTAAAGTGGAAGCAAGGAACAGAGGCGAAAGTTGTTTTCACTACGTGATTCTCTCTTTACTTTTTAATCGCTACCCACCTATAATTTGCATGGACCCTCTCTGAAAGCGACACCCTTTCTCTCCAATCAATTCATTTGCGAGCTGTACAGATGTCCATGTGTGTGAATCAGATGCCTTTACTCTCATATTTGATATAACCCACTCTTACTGCAATAAACCTCTCACCTTCTTCATTACAACCCCTTTCTCGCTTCTGGGTTTGGAGTTCCGCATTCGATTTGCAAAACCCATCTCCAAGATCCATGGTTATGGGATTCAGTTACCAGTCCAGCAGAGCTGGAGCTTTGGCTGGTGTTTTCGTCCTGCTTTTCCCTGTTTTTCTGCCGGGTTTGTTTAGCCCTTTTGGTCATGCTTCGCCTTCCACATTCTTGGTATCTATTTCCCACTTCAATCTTCTTTCTTTTTTGTTTTGTTTCTTGATGCTTTTGAACTTTTGATATTCTCAGTAGTGTTCTGTGAAATTATTTAGGAAAGAAATGTTGGTGTTTTGATTTTAGCTTCGGTTGCTGTAAAGAGAAAAGTTTATCTTAGTGGAGAAGTGGGGAAATCTTTTCCTGTAATAGTTACGCCTTTCTTTTTCGTCCTTTTCCTGTGCAATTCTTCGGAAATGTAGAGACAGAATACTGTGGCTTTCTTCATTTATAGTATATTTGGTATGATTTTTTTATTAAGATTTTTGTAACAGAAAATAAAAATTGAAATGTTCGGTTCATAATTAGTTCAGTTTTAGTGGAATGGTGCTCCGTAGGGTCATTATTAGCTAGCTGTGGTTACATCTAACCTGATTGGCAAGGGTTTGAAGGTATAGAAATGGTTATTTTTCATCTCTTGTTCAACTTTTCTTTAAACTCTATCTACTTTTCCTCTCTAGTAGACATATTATTTGTTATGCCTTTTGGGTTGTAAAATTAGACTGGTGGGTGCACAATTATTAAGACTTTTATGAGTTCTTAGGATTGTGATTGATGCTTTAATTGGGTAACCTCTTATAGGAATGGAACACTCCAAAGCCCAGGCACCTGCGTCTGCTGAAAAGTGCTTTACACCGCCAAAGTGTGGGTAAAAGTTGATTCATTATATAATGGGAGTTTGTTTTAGTTTCCAACTATTTGTTTTTATGAATGAGAATCTCTTAGTGTTCAAATCATATTTCTATGGCAGTCAAAACCAGATCAGTCTGATTTATGGGCTCCCTTAGCTGATGAAGGATGGAGGCCTTGTGTTGATTCATCAAAAGCTTCCTGTAAGTATTGAATTATCGCTGGAGGTCTCAGAAACGTCCAATGATCATTTTTATCCAAACAAATAATATATCACGTACTGAATTACTAATCTTTTTCATGCATGGTTTATGCCATGGATCCATATGTTTTGCAGCTCTACCAGAGAAATCTGAAGGATATATCCAGGTGTTTCTAGATGGAGGGCTGAACCAGCAAAGAATGGGAGTATGTATTGGATTAGAACTTTAACATACTTTTTTGTCATTAAACATTTATGGGCACCGATTTTGTTGATGATGTAGTCTTTTAACTTTAAGATACTTGGTTCACATGCAGATTTGTGATGCAGTTGCTGTTGCTAAGATTCTAAATGCAACCCTTGTGATTCCCCACCTTGAAGTTAATCCTGTCTGGAAAGATTCAAGGTACTAAGAAAATTTGTTTTGTGTGATATTGTTCTATTTTTGTATATTTGAAAAATTATAATGAAACTTCTTTTACCTTATCCTTTACTTTTTGGAATCTGCAGTTCTTTCGTCGATATATTTGATGTGGATCACTTTATTAACGTATTGAAGGATGACATTTCTATAGTTAAAGAGCTGCCAGCTGAATTTTCTTGGAGTACTAGGGAATATTATGCTACAGCCATTCGGGCTACTAGAGTCAAAACAGCGCCCGTTCATGCCTCAGCAAACTGGTATCTGGACAATGTTTTACCTGTATTGCAGAGGTTGGTATTGAAGCCTATCCGTTCTGACCTTGTAGGACTGCTAGGGTAGTTGCTTAGTTTCATATCTGAATGTACATTCTATCACTTATAAAAATAAAAGAAAGATGAAGCAGTAACACAAAACTGTTTCATGAAATTGGAACATACAATAAATCAAGATGGATATGACATTGGGGGAGAAGATGCGTTGCCAAGGATTAGCTATACAATTTAAAAAGATTACGTAACTTGGTATGCCTTGTGCTTGGGTATATATGGATGTCTGAAAATCTGGATTTGGATTGAATGATTTAAAATCCTTCGATGTTTGTGTGTGCTATGAAAATTACTTAATGTTCTCCGTAATCTGTTACACTCTTGGTTTTACATTAATTTTTTATATTAATGATTCAGCTACGGTATTGCTGCCATCGCACCCTTCTCACACCGTCTAGCTTTTGAGAACTTGCCTGATGAGATACAAAGGTTGCGCTGTAAGGTCAACTTTCAAGCATTAACTTTTGTTCCCCATATTCAAGAACTAGGAGACGCTCTCATCAATCGCCTGCGATATCCTTTGAATAAGAAGGAATCAGTGGAGGGTAACTACCTAAGTATGACCACTGATGCAAATGAACGTCCATTGAAGTTTGTTGTCCTACACCTTCGATTTGACAAGGTATAGCCACTCTTCCTTTCTAGGTGCTTAATTAGCTTGAAGTTCTGCAGTGTTACTATCTATTGGACATTGCCTTTCTAAGTTAGCTTGCCGATATTATAGATCATTAATTAAAGTTATCCACCCATTGCATGCAAACAATTGAAGACCTTATTGCTTAGATTTTATCTCATTAGTTCTTGGGGCTGACAAGTTTGTTCATGAGCTCGACCACCATTCTCTGCTCAAGTAAGCAACGGGTCAAATTTAATTCCCCATTGCAACTTCAGCGTTTTCAAGGTTTTTGCTTAACCAGTTCAGCCTAGGTTTTAAGCATTAAGAACAGGAATACTAGCCAATAAGACCGGCCATCGTGTGATCAAATTGAATGACTGGAACTTTGAATCGGGCAATCATATTACTGCCTTCTTTTATTTACATTAATTTCGTAAAAAGTTTTACAGCTGCTGATTTCTTTATGTTCGACCTGAAGGACATGGCAGCTCATTCAGCCTGCGATTTTGGTGGGGGAAAGGCTGAAAAAATTGCTTTGGCCAAATATCGTCAAGTGCTCTGGCAGGGAAGGGTCCTTAACTCTCAGTTCACAGATGAAGAGTTGCGGAGTCAGGGTCGTTGTCCTTTGACCCCTGAAGAGATCGGTTTGCTAATGGCTGCCTTGGGTTTTGACAACAATACCCGTCTATATTTGGCTTCCCACAAGGTAGTTTCTTCTTTATATACAAATAAAGCAACCAAACACGCTTTAGATCTTTTGGTTTGAAAATTAAATTACTACCATTACTTGGAAGTTGGAACTCTAAGTGCATGGTTCTTTCAGGTATATGGTGGGGAAGCTAGGATTTCGACTTTGCGGAGTCTTTTCCCATTAATGGAGGACAAGAAGAGTCTCACTTCTGGAAGTGAACTAGCCCAAATCAAAGGAAAGGCCTCTTTGCTTGCTGCGGTTGACTACTACGTAAGCATGTACAGTGACATTTTTATCTCGGCTTCTCCTGGAAATATGCATAATGCAATGGTAAGAGTAATAAACTTGTTGCTCAATTCATATTTTATCAAATCTTGATTAGCAAAATCTATGTTCTCTGTACGAACATTTCCTGCACGTGATGTATTTATTATGATCATTCTTGTACTCTTTCTTCATATTTTTAAAGGTGGGACATCGCACGTACGAGAACTTGAAAACCATAAGACCAAACATGGCATTATTGGGACAGCTTTTCATGAACAAAAGTATCATTTGGACAGACTTTCAGCAGTCCACTGTAGAAGGCCACAAAAACAGACAAGGACAAATAAGGTTGAGAAAGCCAAAGCAATCAATATACACATATCCAGCTCCTGATTGTGTTTGCCACGCTTGAAATGCAGTTCCTATTGGATACCACTTTCTGTCACAAAAACAGACCACGCTTAATGATTCTGCAACTATCGTTTGTCGGTAGTAATCTGTTGAATAAAAATTAGATCTTCCTATTTGTTGGTCTGAATCATATGATGTTTTATGTAGAAACCAGTGCGATGCGAGGAAGAACTTCATAGTTTGTAAAGATGTGAAAGGTCTACTGCGAAGGCTTATTTATGTCTTCTGGGGCCGATTTAGATTAATGCAGTATGTAGTGTGCTATTCTCGGATTATTGACAAACTATCTTGATGTAACGAGTTGTGTAAAGAATTGTTTGTAAGAAATACATCATTTTTGATGTTTTTTTTTTTTTTTTTTGGATTCCAAACTGGAAGAGAAAAAAAACAACGAATCAGTGATCCACTAATAAGCAAATAATGGAGCATACAAGAAGTGTGTTACATAGACGAAGATAAACTTTGAACAAATTTAATCACTGGCTCCAAAGTAAATAAATTTGAGCCTGTGCTAATAATCACTTTGGTCGTAGAAAACAATAAGGTTCTCATACTAAATTAAATTTAAAAAGGCCGGTGCTAGAATTGTACAGACCGAAGCAATTCTGAGTAGGGTTTTGTACCGTATGGTTCATTGAGTCGTAGCTACTGGGGTTGCACAGCTAACTGTTGAGCTCTCTAAAGGGCGATCTTGTATCAGCCGAAACCTCAAATCTTTTCATTGAAGGAGAATTCGCATTCTCTTTCAGTTCAATCTTTTGACATTCATTGCTACTAAAAGAGAGCATTATCTTCTCCAGAAGGCCCATCAATTCTCTGTCTGAGTTCGAAAACTCGTTGATATGATTGCCTATGCCTCCAATGATACTCATCAAGTCTTCCTTTTCTGTAGACAACTTCATCACATCTTCTATCAAATTACTCTTCTCACTCTTTAGCTCATCGATAAATACATCTGAAAATTTTAGCTTTGTTTTCAATTGATCAGTCAGTTTCTTCATTTCAGACTCTTTTGCATCCAAATCTGCTTCAATCTTCATTGCTTTCTCTTTTGCTTGACCCAATGATACTTCCTGAAGCTCCAGCTTCTGCTCTATTATGCGGATATTATCCTCTAGTTCCAAAATCATCAGTTTCTTTTCTTCAGTTTCTAGAACTGCTAGAATCTCAGCAGCATTGATCTTCTCCCATGCCTGGTGGATAAGATCAGTTTCTGTTTGCTTCTCATCAAGCTCCGATGAAAATGATATTAAAGAGCTATTAAATTTCTGTTCCAGTGAATGTACTAACTGCATGAGTTGATCGATTCTTTTGTTTTTCTTTTCTACCATTTGGATAAGTTTCTCCTTCTCATGCTCAAACATACTCTCGGCACCGATATGAGATAGCAGAGCTACTTCAAGTTCTCGTCTCAGTGAATCTTGCTCCAGACACTCAACTTCATTTTGGAGTTGTTCTAACATCTCATTCTTCTCTCTTATAGTCTGAAGAAAGTCATCTCTCATCGACTCGAATGAAGTTGCCGACTCCATTCCTGATAAAGCAGTTGCCTCCAATTCTATTATTTCAAGCCCTTGCTCCAGCAGCATAACCTGTTGCGCGAGACTTTCAATCCTCTTGTCTTTCTCATCTAACTTTTGAATAAGGCTATCATTCTCTTGCTTAAAGTGCTCCCCAACATGGACTTCTGCAAGAAGTGACGCCTCCAACTGTCTACGTCTGCTATGATTTTCCTCAAGATCAAATTTTAACTGTTCGGCTATAGATTTCCACATATGCATGTCAAAATCAATTTGATTTCCTTCACATATTTTATCATCCAGTTCAGCATTTGCTTCTTCTAAGGCATTGCATGCTTCATGAAGTCTATCCATTGCATCATATTCTATTTGTGTCACTTGTTCTTCCAACAGAAGGTAATCCCTGGACGATTCTTCAAGTATTTCCATAGATTGATCAAGCTCTCTCAGCTTTGATTTGTATTTCTCTTCAATCAGCTCCATTGATTGAACTCGAGTATAGATAGATTCCTTTTCAGCAAGTTCAGCATTTGCCTTGCCCAAGGCATTGCAGACTTCAAGTTTTTCTGCTGCATCATTTTTCATTTGCAAACATTGCTCCTCTAAGTGAAGCTGACACTTGGTTGATTCCTCAAGCATTTCTTTATAGCTGTCTATTTCCTTCTGCATTAGTTGAAGCTGCTCCTCAAAAATATCCAAGGATTCTACTCTTTTCATTAAAGATGCAACCTTGTCACGTTCTTCTTCAATATCTTTGTGGGCCTTTACCAAAGCCGCATTCTGCACCTCCACCTGCTTCATTAATAAAGATATTTTCTCTTCTCTATCTTTGTCATGCATATAAACTTCAGCCATTTCTTTCGCCAGGTTAACTTGAGCCTCTGATATTCCCTGATTTAACACTAGTAACATGGCAGAGAGTTCCTCATTTTGTAACTTCAACTGAAATGCTGTAGAATGATGACTTTCCAGCATTGCCTCAAGATCCTTTATTGTTGTTTCTCTTCTGCATAGCTCAGATTTGCAATCATTCATGTTACTCAAAACTTCTTCCATTTGAGACATCCATTCAACTTCTTTAGCCCGTAGTTTTGCTGTGCATTTACCATGGGAAGTTTCCAAGCTTTGCATCTTCTTTTGGAGTTCTCTGAAAGAAGGTGAACCCCCTGGTGCTTGAATTTGTTCTTCCTGAAGTTCTTTGATTGCTATTCGTAACTCCTGGTTTTCTTCCTCCAACTTACGTGTTTGGTACTCTCTTTCCTTCAGAAATGAATCTTTTGTTCCCAATGAACTTCTTAAAGTAGCAATTTCTTTATCCCTCTGAGCAGTTATCTCACCCAGCTGCATTTTTGCACGTTCACACTCATCAAGAACATTATCGAAGCGTGTCTCAAAATCAGTAACTTGAATCTGTAAATATTTTCGGCGACTCTCTTCATGAGCGAGGGCTTGGTTGCACATTTCTAACTTGTTATTAAGATCTTTGGAGATTAACATTTGAGAATTTAACCTTGTCTGCAGTGAAGAGATCTCATCAAGCAGGGTACCTTTCTCCAGTTCCCAATCCTTTTTGTTCACCTTGAATTGTTCTCGAACCTTCTCAAGTGCCTCTTCCAGATGCTTAAATTGCTCAGCCTTCCATTTCAACTGATCTTTAACTTTTGCAATTTCGTCGTTTAAATCAATAAGTACATCATCTCTTTCCCCCTGCTCCTTGTGTACCAGTCCATCTTCAGCTTCTGAACACCTTTTTTGCCAAAGCAATAGATTCTCTTTGAGGCCTTGAATTTCTTCTCTATATTCACATATTTTCTGCTCTTGATGCAAGCATTTCTCATTCGTTTCATCCAAAGCCAATAGCAGACTTCTCTTTTCTTCTTCCAATTGTACAGATTTCTCATTGGCATCAGCTCGAAGCTTATCATTGGCAGAACCAAGATGCTTTACTATGGACTCTCTTTCAAAGAAACTTCGTTCGAGTTCCTCCAAACGTTTCTTCTCCATAGATAATTCTTCTGCCTTTTCATTTATCTCTTCAGCTTGCTTCTCAATTTTCAAATTTGCCTCCTGCAACCTAGCGAACTGCTCGCTGTTAACTCTCTTCAAATTCTCAGATAATTCTCCCTTTATCTTGCATTCTGCCCTAAGCTTCTCAATATCAGCTTTTGCTTCATCTAGTTCTTCAAGAATCCCATCCATATTCTTCAAATCTAAATCTGAATTTTGTTAAAGATGAAGAACAGAGAAAGAGTAAGATAATTAAAAAGAAATCCGAACTTTTGAATAAATCATAAAAATACTAAGTTTAAGTAAAATATCAGACATGGCATTTTCATTCACTGGGAACATTGTGGAACTTCAGAGACTATTACAACAATGGGAGGGAATGCCAAAAAGAAAAGGCTAAAAGCCTGTGGAACTTCAGAGACTATTACAACAATTGTTCTGCATCTTCTAGAACTAATTAATTGCCAGATTCAGATAAAGCAGGAAGGAAAATACACACACCACGCAATTCTGATTGTTGCTTTGGATATTTCCTTACAGATTCAGTTTTGTTCATTTCCAGTCATTACTATTATTTTTTTAAAATTCATGACCAATTTTCTAGCCAAACAAGAGTGACCATACACACCTTTCAATAAAAAGTTATTATAGACAATGTCAACTGAAAAGATATCTCTGGAATTCTAAAATATTAAGACAAGACCTACATAATTTGGGAAAAATGGAAAAGCCAACATAGATAAAAAGACCCCAACTCAACATCGATCTATTCTCTAAACACCATAACTTTCAAAACATGATTATTTAATAACTCCATTGAAATAAATTAAAAAGAAAAGGGACATTTATAAGATTCGTCCTGAAATATAAACGAATCATGAACACAATCATCAATAGTTTAATCAGAAAATATGAGATTGGAAAGCCTATTCCTCATGACCACCAGACACCGCTACAATCTCAAACCCAAACCAATTATAATCAAGTTGATTAGCGCCAAGTTTACTCAGATTAAAAATTACAAAAGAATGTTTCAAACCATCATTTCCCGTTAGAACAGAAAATTATTCAAAAGGAAAAACTAATCCAATCTAATTTTTAACCCTGAAAATATATAAAGAAGCAACAAACGACGAGAACATCTAAATCAAACATTCCAAAGCCATTTATCATGTTCAACAGCACGATAAAGCGAAGAAACGAGGAACAACAACATTCCATATATTACACAAATGGTCAACATTTCAAATTCTCAAAGCCAGACAAGAAACGAAGCAGAACGTACCAGGCATGAAAATAAAATATCTGGCGCTGGATTTCGATTCAGCGCAAGAACCGTTGGAATTTTTGGTTGTTGTGAACGAAGAGGAAGAATCAAGTCAGGAACGATGATAAGAAGAGAGAGAAATAAGGAAGAGAGAAAGTGGTCTCTCCAAGTAGCCGTTAAAAGAACCTTTTCCGGATTTAAAATAAAATGTATTGACGGTGATGGACGGCAAAGTACCGATCCGTATTAAACGACGTTAGTTAAAGACGCTGATGACGCTGAAGGTATTAAACGCTGTCGTTAGGGTTCAAACGTGACTAGCCGTTGCAAGGGTGTTAGATAAGATTGGGCCAGAAAACTGCAGACTAGTTCAGCCCAATTCCATTTAATGCGATTTCGTAACCCAACTTTCATTTTGGGCCAGGCCCAAATATTTAATGTTATATCAAATGAGTGCCTTATATCCAATTTACTCGATTGTTAAATTAAATTCTATATGATTTTAATATGGTTAAATTTTAAATCAAATCTGAAAATTAAAAAAGATTAATTTAGTACTAAACATTCTAAGCTAATTCTGAATAGATGTTTTATTTGAAGATTTTAAAAAATGGTTTGCTATTTTTATTGTGCTCACATCCTAAATTTTCGAATTTGATGTTGAATACCTTGTAATTAATATAAATGGGCTATTTTTACATATATTCCATAATTGAGCTCACATCCTAAATTTTCCAATTTGATGTTGAATACCTTGTTAATATAAATGACCTATTTTTATATATTTTCCATAATGGCCATGTGTATTCATGGAATAGTCTTTTCTTAACAAAATTACAAACATAGCATAAAATAGTAAGTCCAAACTCACCACTTTTCATGGTACAAATATAACAATGATCATTTATACATATTGTTTTGATTTTTAATATATAAAAAAAATGGATAGAAAAAATAGATAAAGAAAATTGCAAAAGTTCATCGTGCATGTAGTATGTTGTGATTTAAAATGAACATTTCATGTTTTTTCTAAAGATTGAAAGTTATGTTATGAAGTAAATCAAAGAAGATCTAAAATTTAGGTATATCTAGCTTGAAATGGGTTGATTTGACATATGAAGGAATCTTAAATAAGAGTGATTGAATCTAAGTATGAGAATCTTCACATGCATTGTATTTTCAATCATTCATTACTGCCAAACTTCTCTTAAAAATTATTGGCATTATTAGGTCACATGGTGAAATGAAAGAAACAATAATAACAAATATCAAATTGACTTACAATTTGATTGCTTTAGGGGAAAGGAGTGTGTTAAAGTTACCAAAAATAATCAAATCAGTTGTATTGTAGATTACAAGAAAAAAAATTGTGATTTGAAAGAAACTAAACAATTTTCTTTAAAAAAACTGAAAATATATCTTTTCTTCATCTTAATATTTTTGCCATGTTGGAGAGCAATTTTGTTCTTATAGTAATTATAAAAATTATTACAAGCATATGTCTGGAATGGTGGATAACTTTTCTCATCTTAGAATTCAATTTCAATATGTTCAAGAGTGATTCATAAATGGTGTGATTCTAAGACCCACCTTGAACTATGTTTCAATCCTTTTAAAATCAATTTTAATTGTTGTATAGACTTTGATTTTAACCAAGTGAAAAATGAGATTTTGTAGGAAAGGGAGTGAATGACAAAGTGGAGGTGGTTAAAGCCAAGGAAATTTGGAGTATAGCTATCCCCAAGTCTCTTTCACTATGGCACCTCAATGTGGCATAAAACAATAACACATAATATCTGGCAAACATTCAAACTCCCAAGTGCCCTATGCTACAATATAACAACATATCCAAATGTATGCATTATATATTTATTAAAATTTCAGAAGCTTACTAACTTTAGAACCACAATTTACCCCCAAGTTCTTTTTGAGTGGTTAAAGCCAAGAAATCCAAGGTATACAATATTTACAATCTTTGATGATTGAATAGGGAGATGGGCTTTGACAAAATATAGTGGTAGCCTGCTATATAATTATGATCATAATGTGTGGAACCAACCTTTTGAACTTTTTTGGTTTCATACAACACCAAGTTCTTTTATTGTGGTTATTTTTTGGTTTTTTTTTTTAATAATGATGAAAAAAAATCCCTATCGGAGAGTTTAAGCATAGGATGCTGATTGGTGGAAATAATTATTAACTTTGATTTCCCTTTCATGTAAGGCATCAAATCTTTGAAAATAAAGAATTCCAAATTTTTTAAAAGTTTCAGCCTTTCATGATTCCATTGTAGACATAAAGTTGGAGCTATTGGAAAACTATTTTCTTATTGTCAATTTGATAGGTATTTGATTGGGTTGACATCTCCACCTCTCTTTGTTTATGGGTCTTTTATTCAGTTTTAAACTTTATTTTTAAATAAAAAAAATATATTTTTTATAAATATAATCACTAATTTTATACAAAAAAAAAAAAAAAAAAAAAACTAAATAATCACTTATTTGACAGGAGTGTTTTAATGTAAACAAATTAGTATCGCATTATATTTTTTTTCTAAGTTAATTTATCTAATTTAAGTTAACTCCTAGATTTTTTTAAAAATCTTTCTTTCATTTCTTTCTTTTGGAACAAAGTTATGGAAAAAGAAGGACAGAAAGATGAGGATTGGGATTCTCTCCCTTTTAGTTTTAAGTATTAAACAAAATTTCAAGAAAAAGAAAAAAAATTAATTTAATTTTCCAAAGTTTCTTCAGCGCTGTGAACAAAAGTTATAATTCATATGCGCAAAGAACCATGAAGTTCTTAGTTAAAAAATGAGAGGTGTTAATCAAGAACAACTTCATCTACCTGACCCAAATTTAAATTGACCCAATCCAATTCAAATGTATAATATTATTAAAATATATATATTATTATAAAGTTTGTAATAAATACGATAGATTTTAAAACACAACCCAAATGTTAAGAATTGAGTTGAGGATCTTAAGATTATTTGGTTTGTCAATTTTGACCAACACAAAAATTCGAGTTGGTCTAGAAAAATCCTAACCCAACTCCACCGATTTACACCACTAATTCAAATATCTATCTAACTCAAGTTGTATTAAACGTATCCTTGAGAAAAAAGAAATGGGACGTTATAATATTATTTTGTGTTACTTCTGAGCAAAAGGCAAAGGAAGATAGGATGTTACAATCATTTTAGTTCTTCTATTAATTTTTATTTCTTTTCTTTTTGGTCATATACTTCAAATGTATAATCTAAATGATGAAATTTCAATATATCATAACTAGAGTCTATTTTCTTTGAAAAGAATTAGTATTTGACTGTAGATATTAAAGATATCATTTTAATATTCTCTGATAGCTAATGATGTAATTTCAATGATTTTAACAAATCCAATTGGGTTGGTCCAAATTAATCTTCTTAATATTTTTTTTTTGATAATCAAAATAATTTAATACTAATTGAAAAACATTCACACATGATATTTTAAAAATTATTATAGAAATTTCAGTTTTAAAATCCACCTTATCAATATATATGATTTAAATTACTGTTATTATTACTACTATTAAAGTAAAAATTAAGAATATGGTTAGAAGTTAAATATAAACAACAATGGTCTTTCGAGATAAATTTAATCAAATTCAACCAATTTCCCTTTTAAAATTAAATAAATTTCCTTGAGAAAACAAACCAACGTTACAGGTGTCAGTCATGGAAACAAAAGATTCAGAAAATTATGTTTTTGTTTGGCACATCATCATATCTAGTTAATAATTTATTAACTCGATATGATTAAATTTTATAATCATAATTTTAATATTATTTCTAGAAACTATTATTAATCAAATTAAGAATGAGTGATTGATTGGTTTGGAAGGTGAAAAAAAAGGGGAGCAATATAATTAATTGATTATTAAAGAATAAAAACTTTCATATCAACGGCTGAGATTTTCTTCAAATAAAATAAAAGAGATTTTCTATAAGTTCACCCTAAAGACAATATATATATATATAAAATAAAATAATAATAATATAAAGATATTTACTTTTGTTGAAATGGGATGGAGAATATGAGGGGGAAAGTGCGATAGTTTGAGGGGAAACAATCTGTTCCGATTTCTCTGTGCTGAGAGATTTCAGGAACCCCAATTTCTTCTTTTGAATTTTGAAATCAACAGATTTTTCCCATTTTCTGTTTGAGTCGCAATCTTCGATTTTTCATATCCGATCGGAAGAGAAAACAATCTGTTAGAAATCAAATATATTTATTTTTGTTGTTTGTTTCGTATTTTTTTTTGGAGCAACAACTGATATATTCATAGACTGAGATAAGATTCTGATTATGTTTTGTACTGAAAGTGACTCTATTTAGCTTTTGCTATTAGTTCAAGTAAACTTTGTTTTCATGTTTTCTGGGTTCCGCATATGAGAAACTTCGTTTCCATTTGTAGCGATTCATGAGAAAATCGAAGCATATCCTTAGTTGACCGAAACTGGTTTTGGGTAATTGGAGAAGAGATTTTGGAGAATTTTCATTTTCCCTTAGCCAATCCTACTCCAGAATTCTTAAAGTTTGGACTTTCTTATTGATCTTTCGAGAAATTGATAAAGAGTCTTCCTAGTTTTTTCTTTTACTTAAACTATATATATACATATATATTTTCATTTTCCATATGGAGATTACTGCATCAAACAAGTGCCATCTGCCACTTCTTTCCATTTTGACATTCTACCTGCAAATTCTTTAGGGAAATCCTCTTATTTTCCGTAAACAAAAATTTCCCCAAAAAGTGTTTTTCACTCATCTAGAGTAGAACCGATGGCTGTGTCATTAAGCCGTTTTTCATTATGGTTTTGGAAAGGGAAGGAGAGAGAGACTGTTGCAAATGGGTCGACCCCAAATTCTTCATCTGAGTTCGGTACTGGTCTGAGAGAACCGGAGAGTCTTAAGTTCAAGAGGGTGGACTTGCCTTCTTCATCAAAGAAGGTCAATAAGCAGAAATGGCAAAGTAAGAAAGAAACAAGGATTGGATGGGAATACGATTTTGTGATGGTACCATCTGGTGGTGATGACATGCAAATGTCTGATTCTGGTGATGAGGCTGATTGGTCTATTGGTTGGTTGGAGCCTCATGGTCCTGGTTTTCAGAGTGATGATAGTTTTGCTGTTCTGGTCCCTTCCTATAGCAATCGTTGCAAGGAGGTGGTGGAGGGTTCTAACGTGGAGCTTTTGGCTGCCATTAAAAAACTTCAAAATGAATTCTCACCTGGTAAGGTCTTCTCTTCTGTTTGTGGTGTGCATTATTCTGTTATTTGATCCCATGCTTTGTGTCATATTTTCCATTAGTTTATAAATTTGCTTGTAAGTGCTTCGACTATACTTCTTAAGCTGGTTTTGAGAGTGTAAAAATAGTGTTGCTTTTGTGATTTTACTATAATTTGTGCTGCAATTGAGAGATGAAGGGAATGTTTGGGACCTGGGTTGACATTGGGGATGTTTTGGAGCTGCTTTCAGTAACGTTGTTTGTTTTATGTTTGAAGATAAAATTGACTTTTAGATTAGCGATCAATTACTTATAAGATAAAGTTGTGATTTTCAAAGGAAGCACTTACAAAGGGCCAATGAGTTGAAAACAAACTTTCGGGATTCTTGAATGTAATCAGAATTATGGAGAATTGGAATTATGAAATGTGTGAAAATGGGAAGAGCATGTAATAGGGATTACAAACCAGGCCCAGAAGCCTCAATATAAGCGTGGCTTGGGATTACAACCCATTAAAAACTAGCCTCCCAAACAAGGAGTCCATGTTAAACAAAACAGAATGCTTCCCAGAAGTGCTCTCAAACATTTCCCATATGTTATGCATTGCTCAAACCATGAATTGGTGGATGGATAGCTGAAAATGCAACAACTTAAACAATTCTTGCACATATTTTCCTTTAATCCTTGTTAAATTAAAAAAACAGAATGCTTCTCTAAAGAGCTACTAAACAATTCATATATGTTATCAATTATTGTATATTCTTCATTATCTTGCATCTGATGTGGTGTATGTATGGCTGCAAGTCTGCAATAAGTCATATTCATTCTTTAGGAAAAAGTCTTTGAATATCTCTTTTCGGGGGCAGAACTCCTGTTTCTTGGTCTTCTTTTGTGTGCATTGCATGAATTACTCTACTAAATTTCATGATTTGAAGGAAGCAACATCAGACAACTTTTGCATGACACCAAGTGTATCATTGTACAGCATCAGATTTTAGACTAAAATGAAAAATCATGGTACTAAGGAAAGATTGGTGGCAGCTGGCCAAATTTCTCCTCTTTGATGTACTTTTTGGTAAAACCTTTTTTCCCAGGAAGTTTCTATATAAATAGTGATTCATGTTCTGTTAATTGTTTATTGTCTTTCTATCAACTAGAGTTTGAGTCTATGCATTTGTGTTACTGAACCATGCTTGGACTTTGTTTTAAAAACGACCATCGCCAAGGAATGAGCTTTTAGAGTTGCAGAAAAACGACCGGCGTTACAATACCTTGGAACTATAGTCAGGAATTGTCCTCAGATGTAATAGCTTTGATGACCAGTATGTTTTCAAGCTGATAAAGCTTAATCCTTTATCTCAATTTTGGTGTGCTTTAAAAAATGACCTGCTGAGAGTTATTTGCTATCAATTTCATTAGGCTTTCCCAAAGATGACTTTTCATTCTGTATTTACATTATAAAATGAGAAGGAAAAGGCAACAGACAACAACTGTTTTTAAATGGTTTTGCAGCTGATGAATATCTTCAACATCTAAGTTTTAATGTATCTCATTTTTTGTAGAGAGTAAGAAGTATATGGAGCTATGGCTTTCTTCTCTGCAAAACTCGGTAGCCTGAAGTACTCTCGGTGACAACGGCGACCACATTGAAGCACATATGCTCATTACCCCAAAGTTTAGTATCCTATTGAGTAGCAGTTTATAAAATAGAATAACAGACCTAAGTTTTGTTTTGTGCATATCAAGATCTTTCTTTCCATGCTCCTGTTTTTTGCATACATAAATTTGATTGACAATCTGGAAACCATTGGAAAGGGGATGTTCTTTCTTTTTATTTTTGTTTTCTTTCGCCCCTTATTGTATACACTATATATGGTATACAGTCCATATACAAACTACTACCGTTTCTTTTATCCTATTTCCTATAATTATCTCTTATGGACTTGTTCATCCTCCCCTCTTTTCCTTAATTCAAATATCTATTAAACATAAGGTTCCGTTTTTTAGCCACTTCCATTTTTTTAAATTAAACATATTTTCTCTCCTGTCTTACAACAATTTGCATTTTTTTAAATATAATGATTGAATTCTTATCCTATTTTCAAAACCAAGAAACTTTTTGAAAGCTACTTTTTTTTTTTATTATTTAAATTTTTGCTTGACATTTTATAACCATTGGTAGAATATGAAAAACAAAAGAAGAGAGTTGGAGTTGGAAGTAGTGTTTGGTTTAATTTTTTTTAAAAAATCAAATGAATTTCAGATGGGGTCTTTAAGAATTAATGTTAGAATTAGTTTTAAAGATCTGCTGAACATAGGTTAAATTAATTTAGTAGATATTTTTTAAAGTCGAAGTTGAAGAGACTATACACTCAAAATAAGAACTAAACTTGTACAATCTTCATTTGCCCAAGAAGGTTCATGGTTACATGTACTGAGTGAACTAAATGGGCTTCCATACACAAGATGTCTTTATGTTCCTCTCTAGAGCAGAGCTAGCTTAATTAATTAAACTAAGTGGCTTCCTCAAAGTGATTTAATTGAAACCTTCGATACCACCTTGGCTCCTCTCCCCCTTGCTATGTACAGGCCTATGTGGTGCATCAATTCCTGAACCAATATTACTAACATTGCTTAAACCAGAAAAAATGTACTGTATCACTGATTAGAATCTCTCTAATTCACTACAACAATTAGAAAAACAATAAAGTAAAGCAAGTGATGTGTGATTTCAGCAGGTCCTATTGACTCCAATAAAAATAAGGTTTGAACTAAGGAAGAGACAAAAAAAGCGAGAAATAAAGAACAAGATAAAAACAAAACCAAAGCAGTTCTTTTTCATGATATTAAATATTAAATATAAGAGAGGCTTAATTTGTATGAAAGTCAACAATGAATTAAGAATTTGGGTACCTGTGGGTGAGCAATGGCATCTCCTAAAGTCTTGGCCACAGCTACGGGAAGATCATAAGTGGCGCAGCCACCGGAATATACTATCACATCCTCCAATGGTGAAAGGAAACCACGATTTCTTGCTGATAATGTTGAACATACAAAATCCAGCACGCATATGTCCGTGCAAATTCCCAGCACTAGGATCTATTCATGTTCAAAAGAAGAAAGCGTATCCAAAATTACTTCTCTCTGATTGAATAAACAAAAAAAGAATACGTAACTAAACCAATTTGGATCTACGATTGAATACTAGAGAGACTCACGCCTTTGATCTGATTTTTCTTCACCCAATCGATGAAAATGTTAGAGCCATCCTTTTCCAAACAACCTAAGAATCCATCGATGCAATCTTTGCATCTCAGCGTCACATTCGCCTCGTTTTCCAGCCATTGCAGGGCTGCAAACAAGTACGGTAGGTTTTCAAAAATTGGCTTTGTATTTTCATTGCAAATTGCTAAAGTTAGATTCAACCACGAAATTAGCAGTACGTACCTGGAACTAATTTGGATTCGTCTGTTCCAGCGATGCAATGAGGAGGATAGGGAGGCTCCGGAATGTCCGGATGATGAGAATCACAAAACGCGAATATAGGCCATTTTTTCTCGCAGAAAACTCTGGCGAGTCTTGCCGATTCCTCCACCATTTGAGAAATTTGCTCGTTGTGCTGTTTCGGAGCCTGTAAAACAAGCCGTCACAATCTAATGAAATCGACGGAATCACCAAAACTCATAGGAATCTCCGTGATCAATCGAAATTTAAAATTGGTGAACGAGAAGAAGAAAAGTAAGGAGGAGATGGAATTACCAAATTTCCAGCGCCGACGGTGCAGAAGCCATTAACGACATCGACGAGGACGAGGCCGATGTTGAGGTCACCTGACAAAACGAAAGGCTCTTGAGTCAGAGGAAGGTGCTCCTTCAACAGCTCCATGACCTCTAAGACCATCGTCTTCTTCTTATTCAGATTCTGATCGAGGGAAAAAAAGAAATCAAATAGGAGAGGTTGGTCAAAGCAAGGAGCCACCTTGATAATAGTTTAACAATGTAAAAAAAAAAAAAATGATATGGGAGTAAGATACGAAATTGGGTCCCATTGATTTGCAATCTCAACCATTCGATTTAAAACAGCAAATATATATATACCATTGAAAATCATGTGATTGATTTTTTAGTATACGAAAGAAGACTATGGAGAAAGTCTTCCCTCCTAGATCGAAGTTTTATTTTAATTTAAACTTTAGACTAAGTTTTAATTATGCTCATAAACTTGGAAGGTAAGTATTAATCATGCTTACGTCGTTTTGTTTTGTTTTGTTTTATTTTATTTTAGTATAATTTTACCTCTAAATTTGTTTTAAAACAATGATATTAGTTTAGACTCGAACAAAGTTATATGTTTTGGAGTGCAAACAAAGTGTCACGTTTCTTTTAGCATAAAGAATTTTAATAAATAAAACCATATTTTAAATGTTGGTTTAAAATCTGTGTGAGATAGTCAAACAATCAATCCTCATTCAAATTATAAAGCCTAATACCTTTTGTTATTTTGTTAAAACTTCATTACTTTCTCAATGATAGAAGTTGAAGAGTGTGGATGGAAGATGTTTTGCTAATTCTTTATTTTTTCAACCAACAATCATCTTCTTCGTTAGTCATCTTTGTTGATGGTTGACAATTAGATTTGATGATCAAATTAGGACATTGGAAGGATATTGTAAAATGAAGGTATTCCAAAAACAATCCATAAATATAAATAATTATCTTTCAATTAATATGAGACAAACACAAAACAAGAATTTAATAATTTAGATCTAAATAGACAAGAAAGGGAAAGGGATCGATTTTAGCATTAAAATTTGAAATGGAAGTATTGGGAGAATTTGGTTATGAGTGTGGCTTTACATGCCTAAAGAAATGTGCTTTTCTCCAACCCACGAATTAGGTACAACTGACAAAGAGGTGTGAAAAATTTACAATCACTCAATATATAATTATTCACCCATAGGCCATAAGTCATGATGCACCAATCTCCATCGTAATTTCTACAAAAGCAAAACAGCATCGTCATATCTTATAATTGTTTTTTTTTTTGCTAAACTTTAATCTTATAACCTAATATTTATGCTAAATTTAATCACAAAAATATGTAAAATTACACCAAAAAAGCCTAACAATTTGCCGACACTGAATTGAGCGTAACCTCTACATATACTATACTAAACCGCCGAATTAAGAAATGTAGATTCCAACAAAAGTTTACCACCAAATCAAAATAACGTTCCTCCTAACGGAAGGCTACGACGTCGTTTGGAGTTGGACCATACCCACCCAACCCAAGGATCCGTTTTGACCATAAGATCCAAGAAGTCAAAATTCATCCTCAGAATTCAGAGCAGCTCCAATAATCCGATTTGTTTATCCAAATACCGATTCATCTCTCTGTCCGCCGATCGTCGATTTTCAGTTTCCGCCATGTGTAACGGTCACCACCGACCATTTTTCAGAGGTAGCCTTCCTCCCTACCAGACCTCCGTACCGGAAAACGGCGCCGTATCCGTTGTGGACAACCTACGGGGTCGATTAGAGGAAACCGAGTTGCGGCTGGCTCAAGTTAGGGCTCGAGAGGCGGAGCTCAGCCGACTCTTGGAGGAAATGAAACGATTAGTATCTGTGATGGAGATCCTCGAGAACTACCTGAAGCGGCAGTACAGCGACCATCAAGAATATGTGGTTCGTCTCCTCTCCCCTGTATCTCGAAAATAGAAATTCCTCTTCGCCGTCGGTGTCTATAATTTTAGCAGTACCATCCAAAAACTCTTTTTGTTTACTTGCATCTACGCTCTTCTCATTCTCAATCCTCGTAGATTGTAATCGCCACCAAATGTATGGATTTATTCCCCCTAGATTTCACTTGTGAATGGAATCGTGGAATCGATACCGTTAGAATCGAGGGGGATTTTCAGTTTTTTGAATGAGAGCGACTTGAAAATCGCTTAGACGATCATTTTGTTGTTTCTTGATGGAATATATGACAGTTTTCTGTAATCTAAGTAGTCATATTGTAAGTATTTCTCAGATTAACATTGGTTTTAAAAGGTTTTTTGATGGAACTTATGTCAAATTCATCTTACTTGGGAATGAAATCGTGGAATTGATACCATTAACTCTGTTCAATCGATGAAGATTTCGAGTATGCCTAATGAGAGCGAAACCATGAGCAGAATGTTTTGTTGGATTCTTCATGGAATTTTTGACATTTTTGACATTTTTATGTAGTATAATTGGACATGATTTCTTCTCTGACTGACTAATATTAGCTGGAAAAGATTCATAGATGAAACTTGATGGCAAATGTTTCATTTCAACTACCAAAAATTATGGAGGATCGGATTTTTATCGTTTGTTGTTCTACAAATAGAAATAAGTGTAGAAGAGAAAAGTTAAAATACTATTGCTCTTCATAAAGATTTGGGGAGGGACGGTAGAGATCTTGAATATGAACAGTCCCATGCCTTCGCTTACTCGGTTTTACAGAATTGAATTGAGAAATAAAGAAAGAAAATCAGGAAAACTCAGTCTATTTTCTAGTATACATTCTAATATTAGTGGCTAAAATGTTTAAACATTTGAGTTCTCATTTTGCCAGTCCTGAATTAGAGAGCGAAGAGTATGATTAGGGGTGAGATAAGGGTGTTGCAACTTCAAGTTGGTCATTGGTGATGTTTCGTGTCCTGCTCTTATCCATTGTTCTATGGCCTCTAGCTCATACGAAAACCCATCTGCTGCCACATGTGGGTTCTTCATCACTTCCTGCATCCACAATTTACCAAATTTGTCCTTTTATTCCACGAACTTGATTTTGTTTTTAGTTGAACTTGAAAGTAAAATAAATTATATGGCTCATGTTTATTGGAAACAATAAGCATTGACGATTTAAGTTGCTTAAGGAAGCAGAAGTGGTTGTATGAATGGAGAGAAATTCAATAAACCTGCAAGATGGGACAGATGAAGATTCTTGGCACATCATCTACGTCCTCATTAGCTGCATCTGCACCTTCAATATCTTCCACATTCTTTCCATTTCCCACCACCAAATCATCTGCTTTCCTCTTGATCTCATCGATCTCTTCCATGGCCGTCCCCAATTTAACATCTGGATTGGAACCATTTGGAGTTGCACATCTCAAAGCCAGATCAAGTAGCCCATCAACCAAGCTCAATGGCCACTGACCAGCTTTATCATCTAGAATCTGGACCAGACCCACCTTACCCATTGACAATGCCTCCTCAATCTGCCCTGCCCAAGTCCTCCCGGTTACAATGTGTAGCAACAGAGCCCCAAAAGCTCTGATGTCCAACTCAGTACCACTAGCTTCATCCAATTCGTCGAGCCCAAAACCAGTGACTTTCGCAGCAAGGTTTTGGTCTAGGAGAATTTTGGACAGGGTGAGCTTGCCATGAGAAATGGGCTGAGGTTGAGCCTGGTGAAGGAAGCTCAAGCCTGAGCAAACCTCTGAAGCTATACGGATTCTTTCATTCCACATGAGAGGGTGACTGATTTTCTTGGATCTCTTGTTGGAATTGGATGGAAGTAGTCTGTCACTTAAGCTACCGTTATGCATGTAATCAAAGACAATGCATTTGAGCTCAGGGCAGAATCCTATCATGGCAATCAGATGAGGGTGATGGATATGGCTTAAATGCTCCACCTGAAAATAAACATTTCAAAACATTTGGTTTATATGGAAACATATAGTTTTTGACAGGTGAAAAGTAGGCAGCTGCTACCTTAGATTGGAAATCATCTTCTGACATACGATTTCCTGAGGTGATCATCTGGATTGCTACTGACATATGGTTGATACGTCCTCTATACACTCGGGAACTCAATCTCATTTGTTCTGAAAAGTTATCTGTGGCCAAGCTGATCTCTTCCACCGTGTACTCTCTTGTACTACAAGACACTTCAGTTGACCTTTCGCCCATTCCAATGGCATCTTTATCTTTACAGAACTCAATTCTCCGGTGAAGAATCTCTCTTTGTCTTCTCAGCTCCTCGATTTCTCTTTCCATCCCCTTTTTTGTTTTTGCTGTCTTCTCCAATTGAGCCTCTAAACGCAAATTTTCTGCTGTGGAAATTTGTAGCTTGCTTGATAATTCAGCTTGGAGTTCGAGAAGTGAACCTAATCTGATCTTGCTTTCCTTGATATCGGCTACTATTTCAAGGATGTATTCTTTTGCCGAACCCAATTCTTTTTGCAACTCTTCCCTAATTGTAACCTCTTCTTTTATCTTAGCTTCAAGCTCGTCAGTCTGCAAATCATGAATGGTTTGATGGTTACGAGAATCAATATAAAAGGAATAAAACAGAGTGAAGAAAGAGGCTACGTACACGCTGACTGCACAAATTAATGGCCCACTCTGCTTTTGCTTGCCTTTCAGAACTACCCTTTGCTTCATCTCTCATCAACTGGATGCTCTTGCGAGCTTCCTCAATTTTAGTTCGCAGGTGCTCAATTCTTTCCTCAGGATTCTGTCAACATCAGTAAAGGCAATTGGTATACTGTGTAACATAACTGGTGTAGATCAAAATGAGAGAAACATTTTTAGGAACTAAGTAAAAAACGGTTCAGTATGGCAGCATCCTTTACTATCATAGACAGGTCCAACAATAGGACAATCGAAGAGGAAGATCACTGTCAGTGTTGCTAGAAAGCAAAGTGGATTTGGTGGCTCCAAAACTCAACAAATCCAATACTGTAATGTAAAAATGATGATGAAAAGCTATTATTTAATTTATTGCTCAATCGAACAGTCAATTTTTTACCGTGTTTGAATCCAAATCATCCAGAATATTGAACTGGGTTGAACATGAATTTTCAAGGACACCATCTTGATCCTGCTCACAGTCTTCTTCTTCCTGCACATTTAATAAAAGCAATTCCTCATAGTAGTTCTCTAGTTCTTGAACATTATGGTCCCAATAGTTCCGATAACTCATTGAATTTGAACTATGTGGTGAAGTAGACGAGAGACTCAAATTCCTGTCTGAGGAATGGGTTTGGTCTTCCATGAACATCTTTCCCAGCCAGCCCTTTAACGAATGCTTAGTGCTGATTTTAGAGATCCTTACACCTCTATCATCTTCCATGATTCTTTCATCTCTGAGAAATACCTGTTTTCCTCCCCATATTACATATAACTCGCAAAAATGGGCCTTGTTCCTATAAATGTAAAACGAACCACTAATAGCATTCTTCGGCTTCCTGCAAAAGAACAATTCAGAGACAAGATGCTTCAATGTAAAAACTGCAGTCTTATCTAACATCATCAAATCTCAGAAAGTTTCTGCATACCAGGATGAAGATTTCATGAATGTGAAACCAATGACCAAATTGGTTATTTCCAGTTCTGAAACCAAGTCAACAATGAGCTTATGAACAGGTTTATCAGATCTCTCAACCTTGAGAATCTCTGCTCTTACCTAAAGCCACAAAAGGATAAATATTTGGTGCAAATGCTAGAATCCTGCAAGAAACAATAAGGTAGAGAAGCCAAACCTTGCCGCAGAAATCTACATATTTAGAAAGTAGCTTGTTGATCTTTTCCTGCTCATATCTCCTTAGAACTTCCACTTTCTCCTCACTTACAGAACTCACAGGCAGCTTCCCAACTGAAATGAAGTAAAAAACCAACGAAGATTAGGAAAAGGAATAAGCAATAAAATTATGAAAAGTAAATTGAAGAAAAGCCAGAATTCACATGGAGTGTGAACATATTCCATGGACTTGTTGTAGGAGACATGGAGAATCACTATTGAAATTGGGTGAGACTTCCATTTCCTTAGAGTCCATCCCAAGGTCTTGAACCCATCTTGAAGATCGTTCCCGATAGCGACAAAAACGTTCTCTGCTTTGGCGTTCATTGACAAAGGTACTTTGGCGTTGGGTTGTGATTGGAGGAGTTGCCAATGACTTCCTCAAGGCGTTAATGCGTAAATTCAGAAATTGGAAAGGTTTTTTGGGGGTTTATTCTTCTTTTTTGGGAGGTTTAAGAGTGAAATCTTCATAGAAGGATGGTTTAGGAAATTCAATTTTCTGGCGAAGACTTTTTCCCATCGTCTTCTTCCATTTCCATTTAAATTTACTCTCTCTCTTTCTCTCTCTCCCTGTTCTGTATCTGAAGAGACAAGGACGGCCATGATTTTTTATTTTATATTCGCGGAGGGCTTGCCTTTGGAGGAGACGTTGTTTCGGTTGGCAACTGGCTATCATTTTTTCCATGGGTTGGTTATTCGTTTCTCTCCCTCCTTATATGCCAAAATGTTTAGCCAAACTATTTTTATTTCATTGGTAGTAGTCTAAAGAAGATTTCGAACACCCCCAGTCCTACTTTTTATTACAACAAATGCACATCAAAAAGAAAAAAGAAAAATATAACAAACTCAAACTTTAAATTGAAGACATGACTCATCTATTTATTTAAAAAATAAAAGAGAATGAAAAGAAATCTGTCATCATAATCACCATTATAATATGGGGAGAAGGGAAATTGTCCTTTTCGTGGCGGTTGAGTGAAGGAAAAGAGCAAAGACTTCTCAATAAAATAAGTCGGGTTTCTTGCTCGAAAAAAATTCCCAATTTCGGTTTATCATTTAGAAAATATTACTTTTTAGAAATATTACTTCCGGTTAAGGAAGACTTTATGATAAGATAACATATCATTTAACAGAGACAACAAATAAATATTTAATTCGGATCTTTCTGAAAAATAATAACAATAATAATTTTGTAAAATAATAATAATAATAATAAATACTTATGTTTTTCTTTGCCATGGAGAAATATCAATTTGATCATGGTGATTAATCTTTCACACCTTCAGTTTAAATCTTAACGAAATATCATATACTGTTTTGTTTTCAAACCTATTACATAGTACTACTATAGATAGCAATATGATATTCTCTCATTAATTTTCATGGACAATTTTATCAAGAACAATTAGAATCATGGAAGAGGAACAATCCTCAAAATTTCTGCATCTTGTTGTTGATTTGATATCATGCATAACCTGGGCTATGAAAGAGAGGGATAGAGTAAAGATTAATTCGAAAATATAAATAATTAAATTAATTAATATCTTAACAACGTCTGTAAGACTGTAACTCACTTCTACCTCAATCATTTTAAATGTTGGTTTTGTGGTTTTTTGGTAACAAATTATGGTCTTTTCTATAGTTTTAATAATTTAACAAAAATATAACTCGTTTTGTGGATTTTTCGTAACAAATTACGGTATTTTCTACAGTTTTATTAATTTAACAAAAAATTTAAACTCTACACATAGTTTTAGACTTTGTGCTGCCGCGACGCCGGGAACGGACGGCTTACATTTTTCCGGGACGTCTGTTTCTTCTATTACTGTATGGCTCTTCTCGGCGACGATGGTCGGGGCTATGAGCTAGCTCGAAAGCTCGATACGCTTGGAGTATGGCAGACTTGGCTCGGAGATTTGAGTTACTCTATCTTTGTGCCTTTTCTCGCTTCGACTTCCACATGGGATACATTCATGCGAACCGACGATTCAAAATCTAGGGCTCAGATCCAGCTTCAACTTAGGGCTCGAGCTCTTCTTTTCGACAAAGCTAGCGTCTCCCTCTTCCTCCGTTCCACTCCCTCGCCTTCTTCACCTTCTTATTCTACTGGAAATCCCTTATCGTCCTCTTCTCTGGCTATTTCGAAGCTCAATCCTAATTGTGAGATTCATTTCGCATTCGATTATTGTTTTTCTTATTGTTACTGTACTTCCACAGTATCGAGTTTGGTGCTATGTTTTGCAGACTTGCAGCTTCACGGTGATGATGTATATTTTACACTAGAAAATTCTTCAAAAGATGGGGTTCAACAGCGGGAGGGTCATGTTTCCTCCAATAAGGCTTCCGGCAAGGTTCTATCTTATGCTTATTCACATAGTTTCCAGATATTTTACTATTTCCCATGCTTTAATTGGTTAATTTTGCTTGAAATTTTAATGCGTCATAATTTGCAATTTCTCCACCCCCCCCAATATTGTTCTTGTGAGAACTACAATTTGTGGATTGAATCTAGTGTTTAATGGCTTCTTACTTGGGACAATCCTCTGTCTGATTTGGGCGTTTTATTATTATGGGAACCGATTGGATTTGGGGGAACCTTAATCTCCTTATCATGAAAGAATTTGATTAGATGAAGTTACGTTGATCTCAAATCAATTGCATTCATGTTGCTTGTTAGCCATCTCTCAATTTTAATGCTTCCTTTTAAAATTTATTTTGTTCCTAAGAGTTATTGGAGCTGTTCAGGTCTAATTTGTGTTTCATTGTGGAAAGTACTTAATGGGAGATTATGACTTAAATCGATCAATTGCATCTATCTTTCTTCTACAGTTTTCTTTGAAATCTGAATTTGCAACAATTATGTAGTTCTATAGTTTAGTCCTCTCGCTGTCTTCTATATCTATATATACACACACTAAACCTTCTTCTCAAACGTGTATTAACTTTCTCAAAAGAAAAAGGAAAGAAAAAAGAAAATATCAATAAGCTGACACCGATCATGACAGAGAAATATTAGTATCACATGATACCTTTTATGTACCTATGGTTTTTGCTCAGAAATATGATAAAAGTTCACTCTCCTTGTTAACTTTAGTCTCCTTTGGTGTGGCTTTAGTTGTTCAATGTTAATTTCGGATGATTACTAGATGGGATGGAGATTTGAAGAGCAAAATGTTTTTGAGGTCAATAATATGATTTTGGTATATTTATGCTTATTTATACTTACGAGTTGTTACAGCCTGTAATTTATAGTGTCCAAACCCCAAGATGCAGCATACCTTACTTGTTGACTGGATTTGCAGATTCAGCCAAAAGCAGCTTCAAGTGCTGGGCCAAGATCTAGAGAATCTGACATTGGTGATTCATCCCAAAGATTGAAAAATGAACTTCCTGAAACATGGTACAGTCAGTTCATTGAGAAGTATAGAGTTAAACAGCCATATCGTTTGTCACATGGGAACAATGTTGCGGAGAAAAGAACATCTGAGGAAATGTCTTCTTACCTTAGATTACTTGAGAAACATAAGAAAAGGCGTATGGTCTTTAAGGACGATTTGCTGACCAATTTTGGAAATTCTGTCTCAGCAAATGCCTCCAGTTCTGTTTTTGATTTCAGTAATTCAGTTGAAGATGATGCTAATTTTTTCCCTGAGATCATGTTTACTTTTAACTGTGTGCCAGAGAGTGCACTTCCACCGCCTGATGATATGAAAGACAATAGGAGACCGGAAATTCCTGGAGTAATTGACACTTTGCCTCAACCTATTACTAGGAATTCGGCCATGATGGAGAGGCTTGGTGTGAAGCCTGATTACGTTAGCACAGAACGAGGTGTTAATGTCCACCGTGCAAAAAGTGGATCAGGAGGGAACAGGAAAAGTCTTGGTCAAGAGCAATCTTTCCAGATGTCTCAGAAAGTAGTAGCTCGAATGTTGATGAGTTTAGGGTTTGAGGGTGCCACAGAAGTTCCATTGGAGGTTTTCTCCCAGTTCTTGAGCTGTCATATCTGTAAACTTGGTAGCACTTTGAGAGTGCTGGCTGATAGTTACAGAAAGCAGTGTTCGGCTGTGGATTTACTCAGGATGTTCCTCAAAACAATGGGATATAGGTAAGCTTGAGTTATTATCCTTATATTTTTCATGAGATTGATATGAAATTAAATGATGTACATAAAGACTTGGAAGTGTTTATTTAAATGGCCAACAGTTTTCCTACTGTTAACACTTTTTCATGTTAATAATTTTCACCATCTCGTTTTATCTATTTCTTCGGGTCATGTTTCTGAAGTCGGCATTCCTAGGGCTATATCTTATCTAGTTCCATAACGTTTTGTTATTTTGTCATTTATGTCAATGCTGTTAATCTGTTTGAACAAATTACTGCAGAAGCTTTTGCTTTTCTTTTCTTAATTATAAAAATATTAAGCTTGAATCTGATCTCAAAACTTGTAGGGGTTACAATAATCTCAAAGAGATTTGTTAGATAGCATCTGCATTTGTGATCAAGTTAAGTTCAAGCTACTTTATGACATTTCCTTTGGTTTTCTCATCCCATGCAGTAATTTTGGACCCTTGGCGGACATTGTCAAGGATAGTTCCAGGAATTATGTACGGCAATCCATGCACCATGGAGTCCAGCCACAGTTGCAGGCACAGCATCAGACCCTTCTTCAAGTGCCTCAGCAAGTATGTATCTCTATATTTTCTCCTGCATGTTAATTTTTGTTTTATGCTACTTGCCCTTGTTGTATGAGGTCCCTATTGCATGATGTTCTCATGTAATTGCAGACACTAGACATTGAATATCAAGTTCTGGGTAGATATCCTTTACTGGCGTAACTCTCTCCTTGCCTTGAGACAAACAGATTTCTGTCCCACATTGTTTTCCTGTTTAACTTTAACATGCCATTCATCTCTTGAATATTCATTGTTTCACATGCCGTTGATGTTGCTGAAAAGAAATTGATGACATTTATTATCAATCATTGGGTAGCTGGATTTTCTCAAACCATTTGTCAAGACCCCATTGCTATATTTTGTTTGTCGTACTCTCTGATACTTGTTAGAAGTTAAATAATTATAAACTCTATACTGCATATTGAAATCATAAAACAAATTTGTTGGATCTTTAGGTACCCAGACAAATGCATCCCCAGATGCAACAGATGGTTAATTCACAAGCATTTCAGCCGCAGCAGCAGCAACAGCAATTTGTGCTTGAAAAGATGCGAAGACGGCAAGCTGCAACCCCACGTGCTGTTATGGAAGCGAACAAAGACAGACCACTACTTCAAGTCAAGGTTGAAAACACAGAATTGCCAATGGATGGTAATTCCTTAAATGCTCTTAACATCAGACATCCCCAGTTGCAGTTCCGCCAACAGCAAATTGCAGCTATGTCTAATATTCATGCTTCACCGGGAAATCAGTTTAGGCAAATGCCTTCTATGCAAATGCCCCAAATCCAGACACCGTAAGAGAATCTTAAAATATGAAAATTATAAATTCCTTCTTAAATGAGTTATTTCCTGAGCTGTTGTAGCGTTCATATTGATATGCAGGAATACTAATGTCGTTAGGGCTCCACCGGTGAAGGTCGAAGGTTTCCAAGAACTGATGGGTGGGGATACTTCATCAAAACATGACTCGGAGGAAGCTAGATTGACTTCACCTTCAAGTAAATAGTTTAGGAAGTTGCTATTTATTATTAAATGTTATCCATGTACATGTGTATCTCTCCCTCTGTGAACCACAAACTTTCTAAGATTAAAAAACCTTGTGCACAACCAATCGGCCAATCCCATTGTATATCCGAGAAGGCTTGAGCTACCCAAGTTGTAATGGGATTTGTAACTTCTTATGTCGTCCTCGTCCAGGAAATTGTTTCACCAATCACACCATACTTTCCTTTTATTAACTGTCCGTAGAGATGTTCATTTTTTCCATACCTAGACTAGATGTGCAAATATGTGTTCTTATACCCGTTCTATTCGTTTTTTTAAAAAGATATAAATAATAGTTATTATATAGAAATATTCTTTTGAACGATATAACTTCTCAAATTATAATAATTTGATATTATGTTAATTATTATTATTATATAAATATTATATTAAAATTTGAATTTCTTTTTTGTTTAATGGTCAAGAACATTTATATTTTAATTCTCTAGAAAGAACGAAATTGTATGTTTGGAATTAAATTCTTGGGGTTTTTTCAATTTAAACTTAACTCCTAAGGACATTTTTAACTATTTAATTAATTATTTATTTGTGCATGGAAGTTCAGTTTCAGTTAATCGATTGATTTCTTTTTAACCAAACCGAGAAATACCTGATTTCTTTAATGCCATTTGAGGACAATTTTTGCAAAGAATTAATCGAAATCTGTTGCGATGAATTTTCTGTATGTGAAAGAGAAATTTTCCTAATTTCTTATTAGGGAATTTTCCTAATTTCTGTGAGGATATTTCGCTTAGGAAAAGGAAATTTTCCAACTTTTCGTAAGAAACTTTGGAAGGTTCATAAAACTTTTCCCCCTTTTTCTTTCTTTTCTAAAATAGACAAGTTATAGAAGACAAAAAGGAAACTCATGGAAGGTTTTCGTACAGTATACTATTCATACCAAACTCAAGTTCAATTTGGCAACAAATTTGAGTTTTTCTTCCTCTAAGTCCCTTCCTCTTACATGATAAATCTATTTAATCCAATAACGTTATTATAAACTTATTATTATCATTAAACAAAAAAAAATTATTATGTATAAAACTATGTAAAATTAGTTTGGACTTATATACTATTTGAAAAACCCCTATACTTAAAGTATGAAAATGAGATGATAAAAATGAAGTTATTGGTAGAGAGCTCATGTTAATATATGTTAAGAGTCCTTTTTTTTATTAGTATGAGATCATTACAAATATAATTAAATTCAAATCTAGCTCTCGCAGTTTATGAGTGATAGATTATATCATTAATAAAGTTTGTCGTACATAGATTTTGCTACATTTTCAATTCTTTAAAAAATGTTGTACAATTAATTATTAGCTAAAATTCTTATTGTTGGTCTTAGTGGAAGTTGTTTAACAATAATTTAAAAAGATGGTAACATAAAAAGAAAAATCAAAGATCGGAGATATTGTTTGTATTGAGGGAATTTAAATGAAAATAAAGGTGGGAATGAGTAACTAATAAACATGCCTTTGTTTGGTAAAAGTTAGGCATGAGGATAAGTTATTTCCATGCCCTACTTATACCCATGAATTATATTCATATACAAAATGATGAGTTGATAAATTTATTTATTTATTTATTTTATATATTATTAAAATTAAAAATTAAAAATTATTTTATAAAATTGTATTAAAATTTAAATAATAGTGTATGAATTTTACTTCTCCAATTTAATTTTTCTAAATTCAATTTTTATTTTAGTTTGATAAGTTAGTTTGTTATACACATATATACTCACTTTCATTTTTAAATAATATGTAATGCATATGCAAATAATATGTAATGAATATGCAATAAAACTATCAATTAACTAATTAATTATATTTGTAGTTAGTTAATGATCCTTGTGATTAATTATGTTTTTTAAATAGTTATAATGAGTTTATTATTGATTAATTAGATTTTATTAACTATTTTATTGATTAATAGGATACAGTTATGTAAAATCATCTAATTGAACCTTTTACAAATACTTGTAATTATTTGCTAGTTAAATAATTACTTTTAGTCAAAATTTAGGTTTATTTTTTTAAAAAATTAATCTATTAAAATTTTATAGTTTAAATAATGAATTTTATAAATAAAATATAAAAACAATTTATTCTCATACATTCTTAATATAATATTATCATACACAATTATTCATATGTATCCTAAATTCCAACAATTTTATTCTCATCGCAATTTTCTCAATCCAAACAGTCCCTTTATTGATATGAACATTCCAATATGTTAGGATATATTTATATCACTCATGTTTTGATATGAGTTAAAATGATTCGCACTTGTTATGAATCAGATGATGACCATTTGTTTTTTTTTCTTTTTATCAGTTGAAAATTTATTTTCTTAATATATTTTATCATGATCTTTATATTTAAATATATAAATTTTTTCTCCAATTCTTAAACAAAGTCAAGTTTGCAAAAACAAAATTAATGAGACATAGTCTAAAAACAGTGTTAGAAATTTAAGTTTTAAAAAAGAAAAATTAAATGTGATCGAATCGTTCACATTGAATCCGACATGCAAACCTCAAGGGTTAGGAATACTCTTGGGATGTCCGTACTCTTAGACCTCACTTTAGGTAATAAGTAATGAAGTATATGGGTTCATTTTTATTTCAACATCATTCTAAATGTGTTTATGCAATTAGACATGCCATATAGAACAAAAGAATTTTGATACATTCATTTTTTGCAATTAAAGTCTGGAAATTTTATTTTAGTAAAAGAATAAATTCTCTTACAATACTAAAGATAAAATTGAAAAATAATATAATTTATATATATCTTGCAAAAGTAAATAATATTACAACTTGAATATAGTAAAAGAATCCAACTTTATTTTAAAAGGTTTTCTTTTTCTTTCTTTTGTAGTTGCATGAAACACGAGGAGCTTGTACTGCACTAAAATATTATTTAAAAACAAAAATTTTCCAAAATCATGTACTAATTGTTAGACAAATACTTGAATACATTTTTTCAAGTATAAATCAAACCACAAATGTATTGATTCTTAATCTAAAGACAATTAAGTTACGTATCAATCCATCCTATTATATTATACATATTCTTCCTTTCACACATTCAACACCTCCATTATTTAAATGATATTTTGCACCACCAAACCAACCAGCTTCCCCAGACTACTATGGCCGTCGACAAGAAGCTTCATATAGTCATCTTCCCATGGCTAGCTTTCGGCCATATGATTCCTTTTCTTGAGCTCTCCAAACTTATTGCTCAAAAAGGTCACAAGGTCTCTTTCGTTTCCACTCCCAAAAACATTGATCGTCTCCCCACCAAACTCCCTCCCCATCTTTCTTCTTTTCTCCGCTTCGTCAAACTTCCTTTCCCTCAAATCCATGATCTGCCCCCCGACGCAGAGGCCACATCCGATGTCCCTTACGATAAAGTTCAGTTTCTCAAAAAGGCCCTCGACGATCTCAAACAACCCCTCTTTGACTTTCTTCAATCTTCCGATGTCGATTGGATCTTGTTCGACTTCGCTCCCTATTGGTTGAGTCAAGACATCGGACCCACACTTGGTATCAAAACTGCTTTCTTTAGTATTTACAGTCCTGAATGTCTTGTATTTCTCGGACCCATGTTCGGCGATAATCGAATTAAACCAGAGGATTTTACTGTTTCTCCTCATTGGGTTCCCTTCCCAACAAACGTGGTGTTTCGCCACTTCGAAATCATGAGGATCTTCGACAGTGTAGCCGGTAACATCACCGGAGTTACTGATTTAGATCGCATGAAAATGGGTGCCCACTACAGCGATTTGGTGGTTGTGAGAGGCTGCCCTGAATTTGGACAGGAGTGGATTCAATTACTTGGTGATGTATACGGTAAACCTATTTTTCCGGTAGGTCAACTTCCAACGTCGGAGTACGAAACAGGGGATGAGAATCCAGCGTGGGGGAGGATTAAAGAGTGGCTGGACAAACAACCCAAAGATTCGGTGGTTTACGTGGCATTTGGAAGTGAGGCTAAGCCTAGTCAGAATGAATTGACAGAAATCGCTTTAGGATTGGAAAAATCAGAGCTGCGATTCTTTTGGGTGTTTAGGACACGACGAGGACCAAGCGACCCAGACCCAATTGAATTACCCGAGGGGTTCGAGGAACGAACTAAAGGGCGGGGTGTTGTGTGGACTACCTGGGCGCCACAGTTGAAAATATTGGGGCATAAGTCGGTGGGTGGGTTTTTGACACACTCCGGTTGGAGCTCTGTTGTGGAAGCGATTCAAAGTGAAAAGGCTTTGGTGTTACTGACATTTCTTGCAGATCAAGGAATCAATGCGAGGGTGTTGGAAGAGAAGAAGATGGGTTACTCAGTTCCGAGGAATGAATTAGATGGTTCGTTTACAAAGGATGCGATGGCAGAATCATTGAAGCTAGTAGTAGTAGAGGAAGAAGGTAAGATTTACCGAGAAACGATAAGAGAGATAAAAGATCTGTTCGTGAATAAAGAGAGAGACGATGAATTAATTGATCGGCTATTGGACCATATGAAAGAAGAAATAAACAAGAAGGAACAACTTTGAGTTGAGTACGCACGGAATTTATACGTGTAACCAATCTTGATATGGGGCTTCTTTGATTTGCTGAATTAGTCTCTCTGTCCATGTTTATGGCTTTATTGTTTGAAATACGTACAAGTTTACTAGAATGAGACTTCAATTTTATTCTAAAGTGTATTTTAAGTTTGTTTGTATTTGTTACTGAATCCCAAGACTCATATAGACTAAAGAATCTAATGAATAGATGTTCTTTTTCTCCTCGTCCCCAATCACATCTATAGACTAAAGAGGTAAAAGTATTTGTTGTATCAAGAACAAAACCTTTTTGTACAGTTACTATCTAAATTTCATCCCATCCGTCTACCATGCAAAACTCAAATAAAAAGTTCATATTTTTTAAACAAAATTCATGAAACTCTCTCGCTGATCAATTTAAATTTTCTTTTGCTATATTTTATACAGGTTTTTTTTTTTTTGTTTCTTTCTATTCCTTACTACTATATCCAAATTAATTCGTTTTCTTCTTGTAGTATATCAATAAAAAAATCGTTTTTTTTTTTTATAAATAGAATAAAGAAAGTTGCAAATTTTGCGCCCCATATTCTTTTAATTCTCACCGCCCTAGAGATTCACGATATAGCCATATCCTTCATTGGGAAAAGCAAAACTATAAACTATACATTTATTTATTTAAAGTAAAGAATAAATTCTGCGTTAAAACATCAAGAAAAAGATTTCACTCCCACCTAAACTTCGATAAATGATTTTTTCAAAAATATTTAACCACTGTAACTTAGTCCTTCAATTTCAAAACTCAACATTTTGTATGGTTTGGATCAACTTTTAAAATAATTTTTAAACTTAATTTTATCTAAATTTTTTAATAAAAATTGCAAAAAAATATATAGAAAGCTATTTTGAGTGATTGATTAAAATTTTTTAATTTTTTTAAAATAAGAAAAGTTATATTTTTTTAAGTACATTTTTAAATATAGTAAAATAAATTAAAATATTTAGAATAAAATTTTATATTTTATTAATAATAAAAATTGATAATAGATAAACTTATGTTGATGTTATTGATAAATGCATATTAATGTTTATTATTAATAAAATCTAAAATTTTATATATTTTGTAAATAGTTTATTAAATTTATCATTTTTTACAATTTCACTTGAAAATGTATTCTCAGTATATTCTTAAAACTATATTCTAAATCATAACCTTCTTACTTTTAGAAATAAATAAATTCTTCACCAAATTTTAAACAATGTATATATTGTTTGAAAAGTGATGAATTAAGAAATAATGAATGTTGAAGATGACTACTATTTAAATATTAAGAATTGGAATCTGTTCTCCACTCAATTGCAATAAAAGAAGAAGAAGAAGAAGAAAACGTAATTTTTTTGTTGAAGGAATTGTTAACACCTATTCTCTTCCCAGTGTGTTATCATGACGAATTTACATATTTAGGTTCAGCTTAAACTTCATACTTTTCTTTCTATAAATACGTAAAAAGAAAAATATTTCTTTAAAGAAATTGGACACCTGATAAATTTTAATTGGTGCAATAATGTGTGTTGTCGAAGGTCCACTCTAATTATTTTTTTCTCTACTAAAGTTTTCTTTTTCTATTCTTCTTTATAAGTAAAAGCTGTCCGAAAAATTCCTGTATCAACTCCATAATCTGCCCAACGAAGCAGAGGCCACATCTAATGTCCCTTACGACGAAGTTCAGTTTCTCATAAAGGCCGTCGACAACCTCAAACAACCCCTCTTTGACTTTCTTCAATCTTCCGATGCCGATTGGATTTTACATGACTTTATTCCTTATTGGGTCGGTCAAGAGATCGACCCAGCCTTGGGATCAAAACTGCTTTCTTCAGTATTTTGAATTACCCGAGGGGCTTGAGGAACGAACCAAAGGGTGGGGTATTATGTGGACCACTTGGGCGCCAGAATTGAAAATATTGGGGCATGACTCATGAGTGGGTGGGTGGGTTTTTGACACATTGTGGTTGGAGCTCCAGTGTGGAAGCAATTCAGAGTGAAAAAAGCTTTGGTATTACTAATCATTTCTTGCAGATCAAGGAATCAATGCCAGAGTTTTGGAAGAGGAGAAGATGGGTTACTCAATTCCGAGGAATGAATTGGATGGTTCATTTACAAGAGATTCCATGGCAGAATCATTGAAGTATGTAGTAGTAGAAGAAGGTAAAATTTATAGAAGGGGAATAAGAGAAATGAAGGATTGATTTGTGAATTAAAGAAAAAGACGAGACATGTTAATCGATCAGATATTAGACTATCTAATAGCACAAAGAAATGAGCATCAATTGAAGAACCCTTGGGGTAAGAGTGAACTAAATTTAATGTGTAAGAAATCTTGATATGTAGTCTTTGTTTGGCCTGGTCTTTCCATGTAGGCAATGGTTTCTAGAGTTTCATGTTAGGAGGGTGAGGATGTGATATAGACAGTCAACTTTAAAATGTGTACCCTAAATATAGTTCTTTTGACCAAAAACCAAACTGGACCAAATAGCAATTTTGAAATACTGATGGAGATTAATAAGCAATAGCTATATGTGTAATTTGAACAAATTTAGGGAGGCTCGACCCGTACCCACAGTAAATTCGACTTGTTGGAATAATATTTTGATCTATGTAATTTAAACCCATGCTTTTGTTTCATAATAACAATAATAAGAAAGTTTCCATTCTATCCAATTTATCTTTAAGTTTGTTCTCAATTTTAGTCAACTGTTTAACGTTTAGCATTTTTATTTTCAATCAATTTTAAATTTAATCTTCAACCCTAGGTTATCCATAATTTTTTAAAACTTTTATATTCACAAATATTATATTTAAATGAACGAAAATTATCATTAACTTTAAGAATTGAAACTATACTTTAAATTTATAAGAATTAAAATTGAATAAACTTCAAATTTATAGAAATTAAAATTGAATGAACCACAATTTTGATTTACCCTTTAGAAAAATAAGCATGGAATGAATCAAGAGTTATTTTCAAATATTGTAAAGGGAATAAAATTATTTATAAATGGTAAATCTATAGATTGTGATATTTGGTTGTGAAAATAACTTTTCTCTTCTCACATCCCTAAATTCTCTATCTCTCTCTCGCTCTCCTTATTTTTTCCCATCCAACAAAGACAGCCTCCTAATTTTGCTTTCTTTTCTTTCTTCCTTATACCTTTCCAACTTCTCTTTTTCTTCCCTTTCTTATTCTCTATCATCTATCTTCTCTCTTCTCTCTTTATCTTTATCTTTTTTTTTTTGTATTCCGTTCCATTATCTTCTTCCTTCCACCTTTCTAATTTATATTATATATCCTTCCTTTCGTACATCCATTATCTAAAATGACATTTTGCACTACCAAATCAACCGACACCCAGACTACCATGGCCGTCGACAAGAAGCTTCATATAGTCATCTTCCCGTGGATAGCTTTCGGTCATATGATTCCTTTTCTTGAGCTCTCCAAACTTATTGCTCAAAAAGGTCACCGAGTCTCTTTCGTTTCCACTCCCAAAAACATCGATCGTCTCCCCACCAAACTCCCTCCTCATCTTTCTTCTTTTCTCCGCTTCGTCAAACTTCCTTTCCCTCAAATCAATGATCTGCCCCCCGACGCAGAGGCCACATCCGATGTCCCTTACGACAAGGTTCAGTTTCTCAAAAAGGCCTTCGACGACCTCAAGCAACCCATCTTTGACTTTCTTCCATCTTCCGATGTCGATTGGATTTTGTTCGACATCGCTCCCTATTGGTTGAGTCAAGAAAATAACTATTAATTTAACTTGCTTGGGCTTGAGAGATGGAAAGACATAGATAGAATGACAAACAACTAATAACTGTCTTTATTTATTATACATTTGGTCATAACCTTCATTGGGGAAAAGCACAACTATAAACTATACATTTATTTATTCAAAGTAAGAAAAAGATTCCACTCCCAACCTAAAATTGGGTAAATGAACTTTTCAAAAATATTTAGCAACTACTAACTATGTCTATAAATTTTATAACTCAACAATTTCTCTCGTTTGGATTAACTTAAAATAATAATTTTTAAACTTATTTTATTTATTTATTTATTTGGATAAAAATGGTAATATATATATATATATATAAAGCTATTCAAGTGGTTGAGATACATTTCAATTTTTTAAAATAAAAAAGTTACCCTTTTTAGAATTAAATACTTACAAATATTCTCTGAATATATTTTTAATAGAATAATTGTCAAAAATAGAAAATTTGACAAAACATATACAATAGCAAAATTTTCACATTCTACTAATAATAGACATTGATAATCATTGATATCCTTGTATCAGTGAGATTGATGTACAATGATAGAATCTATTAGTAACTATCAATGATATAATCCAAAATTTTATTATAATTAGTAAATATTTTAATTTATTTTTTTTTTTAAAATGCCTCATATGTTTTTTAAATCAGAACTTTTTTTTACTCAGAAATAAATAAATTTTTAATCAAATTTTAAACAACGTATATACTGTTTTAAAAGTGATGAATACACAATAATCAAGATTGCATATGACTGTTATTTAAATATTAAGAATTGTAATTTGTTCTCCACTCCACTGCAAGAGAAAAAAAAGAAAAAAAAAAAGAAAGAAAAGAGTGGAAGAAGACGTAATTTTCTTTAAGGAATTGAGATCTAACACCTATTCTCTTGGTAGTGTTAGCTTGAAAAATATACATCTTTTTTAGTGAGTGATCGATTCACAATCACTTTTACAAATTAGATGCAATATTTAGGCTTTTCTTTCTACTCCTCTAATACTGTACTCTATATATTTAGACTATAAATTCACAGTTGAAAGAGAATATAATATTTATATATCTAAAATCTAATATTGATAGCTGATTTAAAATACATTCAATATATAGGCATGTAGCCATTATTGATAGTACCATGAGTAACACGTTCATTTTTTTCTGTTTTGTAGCTTACGACAGCATAAGCATACGCGTATGGTTTATTCTTTGAGCTCATTGATTTTGTTGTAGGAGAATGACCGCAAATTCATATCATAACTGCATTTGGTAGCCGATGGTTTTTGACACACACTGGTTGGAGCTCTTCTGTGGAAGCGATTCAGAGTGAGAATTAAGGTATGATATTTTTTGCCCTTTCTGGTGGATCAAGGAATCATTGCAAGAATTTTGGAAGAAAAGAAGGTGGGTTACTGTATCCCAAGGAATCTATTAGATGGCTCGTTTACAAGAGACTCAGTGGAGGAATCATTAAAACTGGTAATGGTGGAGGATGAAGGTAAGATTTATAGAGAGAAAATAAAAGAGTTGAGGCTATATTTGTGAAAAGAGAAAGGGACGAGAGGTTAATAGATAAATTTCTAAGCTACTTGAAGACTCATAGAAACGTTGACAAGGCACTTTAAAAACGTCGATGGGATGCGTTGCTCTGGGAGTGCAAGCACGGTCTTGATTCCTTGGTTTCATATTCTCTGCATTGAATATACAAATACTTCAAGTTTAGATAAGTTGCATCAACCCTCTCGCGTTTGAAACTATGTTCAAACATAAGATGCATCCAATTATTTAGGGAATTGTTTTTAAGAGAACGTCTACTTGGTTGGATTTGTAATTTTAGGATCCGTTTGGATTGAATTAAAAACAAAATGTTTTTCAAAAATACATTTCCTCCTACACTTTCTTGAAAATGAGTTTAAATTTAAACACTTAAATATTTGGTTAAAATTTTTTATAAGTGTTTATATGTAAATTTTATTTAGTTTGTTATATACTAAAAATGTTTATACTTATTTATAGTAACTGTTATGACCTAATTTCATAAAAAATAAATATATTTTAAATTTTTAAAAAGAAATATGCTTTGAAATTAATGACATTATATGTTGGAACTGATTGTTTTAAAATTTTGAAATTAGTAAAGTTAGAAATAAAAACATTATTTTTTTTCCTATTAAATTTTTTAGATAGTTTTATTTTAGGAGTAGAAGTATATTGATATTTAAATTTATTATCAAGATATTTATTTTTTTTTTATTTTTTTTTTGAAAAAATAAATAAATAAAACAAAGGAAATTAATAATGCCACCAGAAATAAAAACACAAAACTTGATTTATTGTATTGTTTCAATAATTATTCAAAATAAAAAAGAAAAAAAAGAGAGATATTTTTTCAATAATAATTTATTTCTTTCAACAACATAATATTAATAAGAAAGACATTTTTGTAATTTTCATAAAGGATAGAAAAATTGTCAATTTGATAGTCCATCACCTAAACTTCATTTTCTAAAAATTTGGTTTTTAATGATTTCTCTAAAATGAATTATTTTATAAATGAATTTCTAAAAAATGCATTATTCTAATTTGCTAAACACTACAATTTTTTTCAAAATAGTTTTTTTGACAAAATTAAACACTTCATAATCTCAACCAAACACACCTTTAGTATAGAGCACTGCTGAATGAGGTGTAAGGTTGGAGAGTTTAATATATATTTTTTAATATATTTTAAATTTAATCTTCAATCCCAATTTATTGACAACATTTTAAGAACTTTTTATTATGGACTAACTAACATTTTGGCTATAAATTTTGAGTATATTCACATGTTATATTTATATGTATGAAAATTATTATTATTTAGCCAATTTCGATAGGAAATTAACTTTGAGAATTTGAACTATGCAGACTAAAATTGAATAAACTTCAAATTTATAAAAACTAAAATTGTAGTTTAATCTAATAATAACTATTTTATATTATGTCTCATCCTTTTATTTGTAATCCATGCTAAGATTGTTTGTACCCAAAATATATATTATTATACCCTAAGCAGAAATAGATGGCCGCATGAACATAGAGTATAATAACAACATACAATAACGATGAACGTCTCAAACAACTCTTAATATTTTATATGTGGTTGGATATAACTATTGTTCAATTTCTATTAGTTTGTGTAATTTTGTTGTATGTTTCTTGATATTCTTGAGTAAAGTATATATGAGTATCAATACACAACAGACAATACAAGATCTTAACAACCTAACAACAAAATATAAGGACAAATTAACCAATAATAACAAATTACATCAACATAGTTCATGAGCATGTTTAATTGAAAAGAAAAATCAAAGCTCGTGAAAATGAAACTTGCAAAAGTTCTTTTTTTCTTTTCCTTTTTTCTTTTTTAAAATTTTGCAAACAGATATATTTTCAAATATTGTAAAATGAATAAAACTATTTACAAATTATAATAAAATATCATAATGTATTTGAATTAAGTAGACACATATATATCGTATATTATCAATATCCAGTAATTAAACAGAGTCTAGTTAGGTCTAAAATAGATTGTGACAATTTATTATATTTGTAAATATTTTTTAAAAAATTTGTAATTTAAAATAATTTTAGATTTTAAAAAATGTATATTAGAGAAAAGATTTTTATAAAATAGAAAAGGGATATTGTTTTTTTGTCCTTTCATACCAATTTTAACTAAGTTTGACCATTTATTTGGAAACAATGTTGTAATCCCTCTCCCACAACTAAGATGAATGGTATATTATTTTAAAAAATCAAAACTTCAAAGCAAGTAAAAAAACAAGAAAAATATCGATGATGCATTTCAATAAAGGAGAAAAGTAAGTGTAATTAATTTTTTGTTTTCATACTTGTCAAATATTTTTATTTTTGAAAAAAACTTTTTTCATAGAACAGGAAAAAGTAATAAAAAAAAATTAAAAAAAAAAAACAAGAAAAATATTGATGATGCATTTCATTAGAAAAAAGAAGGAAAAAGAGAGAAGAAAAGGAATATAATCTTCGTCCAATTCTTTTTAAATTTGTTTTCTCCACTTTTTCTTTTATTTGGCCGTATTTTGATTCCCATTATCTCTCTTCTCTTCTCACTTCCCTAAACTCTCTATCTCTCTCTCTCTCGCTCTCCTTCTTCTTATTCCCTTCCCATCCAACAAACACAGTCTCCTAATTTTGCTTTCTTTTCTTTCTTCCCTGTACCTTTCTAACTTCTCTTTTTCTTCCCTTTCTTATTCATCTATCTTCTCTCTTTATCTTTGTTTTCTTTTCCGTTTCTTTATCTTCTTCCTTCTACCTTTCTAATTTCCTAATGTCTGACGGATGCAAATACGTTTAACGGAGGAACAGAAATTTACAATGCGTGTTGGTCGTGAAACATGTGCAGCTCCAATTTAATGTTAATGAATAAATCAACTATGCTGTCTGCCAACATTATATATATATATATAGAAATTGAATTTCAACAATATTAGTTTTTCAGTTTTAAGTTATTTCAAAGTGTATCCCAAAAAAAATAAAAATTAGTCTAAGTTTTTACATACATTTCTTTGTATAGTAGATACAGAAAAAAGGAAAAGAAACCAGCAAATATATTATACTCATCTCTAAACATGAGGGAAAGGGATCCTTTTTGTGGATGTAGGCATTCTTTCGTCCATGTAAATCTTTTATTCTTCTTTTTCTCCTTCATCTTCATCAATTGTTTGTGTGATCTACTCCATTAAAATACAACCACCATAAAGAAAGTTTTAGGGTTTGCAGAGAACAAAGAGTGAAAGGAAAGCTAGGTATTTTCTTTCTTTTCAATTTTATCCTTCTTTTTTTTTCCTTTCGTAAAGTGGAGGAATTAAAAGCAAGGGGAGATCTTACCTCGTCCATGTGTACAGCAACAAAGAAGAAGAGACGGCTTCTATCTCCTCCTTGTAAGCTGTCTTACACTTGAATTTGGATCTGAAATTAAAAAGAAAGCACAACAATACTTTATAATATGTTGTGTTATATATCCTTCCTTTCACACACCCAACACCTCCATTATTTTAAATAATATTTTGCACTACCAAAGCAACCTACTCCCCCCAGACTACCATGGCCGTCGACAACAATCTTCATATAGTCATCTTCCCATGGCTAGCTTTCGGCCATATGATTCCTTTTCTTGAGTTCTCCAAACTTATTGCTCAAAAAGGTCACAAGGTCTCTTTCGTTTCCACTCCCAAAAACATCGATCGTCTCCCCACCAAACTCCCTCCCCATCTATCCTCTTTTCTCCACTTCGTCAAGCTTCCTTTCCCTCAAATCCATGATCTACCCCCCGACGCAGAGGCCACCTCCGATGTCCCTTACGACAAAGTTCAGTTTCTCAAAAAGGCCTTCGACGACCTCAAACAACCCCTCTTTGACTTTCTTCAATCTTCCGATGTCGATTGGATCTTTTTCGACTTCGCTCCCTATTGGTTGAGTCAAGACATCGGACCCACACTTGGTATCAGAACTGCTTTCTTTAGTACTTTCACTCCTGAATTTCTTGTATTTGTCGGACCCATGTTCGGCGATAACCGAATAAAACCAGAAGATTTTACTGTTTCCCCTCGTTGGGTTCCCTTCCCAACAAACGTGATGTTTCGCCACTTCGAAATCGTGAAGGTCTTCGACAGTGTATCCGGTAACATCACCGGAGTTTCTGATTTTGATCGCATGAAAACGAGTGCCCACTACAGCGATTTAGTGGTTGTGAGAGGCTGCCCTGAATTTGGACAGGAGTGGATTCAATTACTTGGTGATGTATACGGTAAACCTATTTTTCCAGTAGGTCAACTTCCAACGTCGGAGTACGAAACAGGGGAAGAGAATCCAGCATGGCGGACGATTAAAGAGTGGTTGGACAAACAACCCAAAGATTCGGTGGTTTACGTGGCATTTGGAAGTGAGGCTAAGCCCAGTCAGAATGAATTGACAGAAATCGCTTTAGGATTGGAAAAATCAGAGCTGCGATTCTTTTGGGTGTTTAGGACACGACGAGGACCAAGCGACCCAGACCCAATTGAATTACCGGAGGGGTTTGAGGAACGAACCAAAGGGCGGGGGGTTGTGTGGACTACCTGGGTGCCACAGTTGAAAATATTGGGGCATGAGTCGATGGGTGGGTTCTTGACACACTCCGGTTGGAGCTCCGTTGTGGAAGCGATTCAAAGTGAAAAGGCTTTGGTGTTACTGACATTTCTTGCAGATCAAGGAATCATTGCGAAGGTGTTGGAAGAGAAGAAGATGGGTTACCCAGTTCCGAGGAACGAATTAGATGGTTCGTTTACAAGGGATGCAGTGGCAGAATCATTGAAGCTAGTAGTAGAAGAGGAAGAAGGTAAGATTTACCGAGAAACGATAAGAGAGGCAAAAGATTTGTTTGTAAATAAAGAGAAAGATGACAAATTAATTGATCGGCTATTGGACGATATGAAAGAAAAAATAAACAAGAAGGAACAAGTTTGAGGTGAGTATGCATGGAATTTTTACGTGTAACCAATCTTGATACGGTGCTTCTTTTATTTGCTTAATTATTTTCTCTGTCCAAGTTTATGGCTTTATTGTTTGAAATCAAATTGTGGTGTTACAATAATATTCTGATCTTAATAATTGAGCACCGTTGTTCCATTTTAATTTTAATAATGTAAAATCTTAGTTTCTTTTCACTCTCAATAAATTTTAAGGAAATACAAGTTTACTATAATGAGATTTCAAATTTCTTCTAATTGTATTTTGAGCTTGTTTGTATTTGTTACTGAATCCCAAGAATCACAGCACATCAGAATCTAATGATCAGATGTTGATATTTTTCTCCTCATCCCCAATCACATCTATAGACTAAACCATTTCTGTATTTTTGTGCGGTGAAAATGAAAAGTTGCTTTAAAGAAAATAACTATTAATTTTATTTATGTGGGTTGGAGATGGAAAGACAAGATAGAATGACTAAACACCTAATAGTTCTCTTTATTTATTTTTACATTTGGTCATAACCTTTTTTTTGGGGGGGGGGAGGGGGGGAAATCACAACTATAAAGTATAAACTATACATTTATTTATTTAAAGTAAATAATAAATTCTGCATTAAGACATTAAGAAACATATTCCACTCCCACCTAAAATTAGATAAATGAATATTTCAAAAGTATTTAGCAACAAGTAACTAAGTCCATAAAATGTAGAACTCAACATTTTTATTTTATAAAATTGGAATGCTTCCAAAAATAACAAAAAAATTTATGATAATAGAGTCTATGTCACTGCATTTTTTAAATTATAAAAGTATCAAATTTAAAACTCAATAACTTTTTTATAGCCATCTTATAACAAATAGATGTCATATTTGTCATTTTAACAATATACAAAAAAAAAAAAAACTGTTATGAACTGTTTTTTTTTAAATATTTTTGTTATCTGATACAATTTTCTTATAAAATTTGTAAAAAAAAAAAATAAACAAACAACTATTTTTTTAAATGGTTACATAAATCTCAATTTTTTTAAAATAAAAAATTACTTTTTTCTAAAATTAAAAACTTATAAAATTGTATTCTAAATATATTTTTAATATGTTTCCTAAATCAAGACTTTTTATTTGATTCTTAAAATTAAACACATAAAAATGCATTCTAATTAGGTTTTCTAAACCTATTTTTCTTTAAGCAATGGTGATCTAACACCTATTCAGAACTCTCCTCCTAGTGTTAGCACAACAAACATACATCTATCGATCCACAATCACTTCTACAAATTAGATGCAATATATTTATCTCCTTTTCTAAGCTTCATCAAAATTCCTATGCCTCAACTCGATAATTTTCCCCCAGATGCAGAGGCCACCATTGATCTCCCTTACGACAAAATTTCATTTCTTAAAGAGGCATTCGACGCCCTCAAACAACCCCTCTCTGACTTTCTTCGAACTTCAGATGCAGATTGTATTTTCTACGATTTCTTTCCTTATTGGATCGGTCAAGAGATCGGACCAAATCTCGGGATTAAAACGGCTTTTTTCAGTATCTTTATTCCCGAAACTCTGGCATTCATCAGTCCTATGTCGTCAAGAGAGCATCGTAAGAAAGTAGAGGATTTTACTGTTCCTCCCGACTGGATCCCCTTCCTAGATGCTAACGTTCTATTTCTAAAATAATATCCCTTACATTCTTTGCAATGCAGGCAATGTCAATGATGCTCCCTGGCATTGAAATTCATCTGCTGAAACCATTGGACCTTGTGTGTACATTCTCTGAGTTCCAGCAAGGCGTGGGAATGCATAACCATTCCGATTTCGGTGCCATACCTGCATTCCTATGAACTAATAATGGAGGTTTATACATTCTTACTGAAGTGGATGTTAAAGATTCACCTTGTTGGGAAGCAGTGGTAACCATATTATCGTCCCCTTCAGACAAGCTAGACAAAAACATTCTATCTGAGGTTGATTGCAAAGTGACATCTGTATGAGAGGCTAAGCTGATGTGGTCATTTCCATCAGAAGTGGGAGGCGCATAATGCCTCTATGAAGAAGGAAACAAGGAGGTATCAGTTCTCTCCAATGTTTGATCCATAGTGTCGTTCAGATGGGAAGTTGCTAGCATGTATACCCGTTCTGATGATTGACACATGGTGTTGATTCTTCGAGACGGACCGGTGCTATCATTTCCATAGTTAATTAGACAAATAGTGACATGAGATGTTGGCACATATAACCCCCCCTCTGCGGCTAAAACCAAAGCAGGATGAGTTGTTCGACATGCCTGTCCTTTGATGCTGCTGCTTGTCTGGGAAAAATTTAGTGATATGTTGATAGTATTCTTTACAATTTAGTTAAAATAAAAGGAGTTTTTTTTTTTAAAATAGAAAATTTTGACAAACTATTTATACCTAGAAAAAAATCACATACCACATAATGTATATAGTAGATATTTTTGTCAAATATATATATTTTTTTCGATTTCCCAAAATTAAAACATAGAATTGATGGTTTTTGCAATTTAAAGATTCTCAACATGTTGACAAAGAATGCTGAGTAGAACATTCGTTTTTCTTTATTATTTAAAAGAAAAGAATGCTGAGGGAATAAAAAAAAAGCTACTTTTCAATATTATTATAATTGTATTAAAACTTATTTTAAAATAAAAGAAAGATGTTTAATTATATTTTTCTCTGTTTGAGTCGACATGAACTACAGTTGTCCAAGAGATCGGACCAAATTTGGATAAGAACCCTACACTGAATCCTGATCACACACCAACACCAACACCAGAGCCATCCTTTTTAGTTTTTAACATTGACTTCCGCTTACACCCAACACTCTTAACGTTTCCTCCATGGCCGAAAACAAGAAGCTCCACATTGTAATGCTCCCATGGTTCGCGTTTGGGCATATGATCCCTTTTCTTGAGCTCTCCAAACTCATTGCTCAAAAGGGTCACCGTGTCTCCTTTGTTTCCACTCCCAAAAACATCGACCGTCTCCCCGCACAACTCCCTCCCCATTTATCTCCTTTTCTAAGCTTCATCAAAATTCCTATGCCTCAACTCGATAATTTTCCCCCAGATGCAGAGGCCACCATTGATCTCCCTTACGACAAAATTTCATATCTTAAAGAGGCATTCGACGCCCTCAAACAACCCCTCTCTAACTTTCTTCGAACTTCAGATGCAGATTGTATTTTATACGATTTCTTTCCTTATTGGATCGGTCAAGAGATCGGACCAAATCTCGGGATTAAAACGGCTTTTTTCAGTATCTTTATTCCCGAAACTCTGGCATTCATCGGTCCTATGTCGTCAAGAGATCATCGTAAGAAAGTAGAGGATTTTACTGTTCCTCCCGACTGGATCCCCTTCCCCTCCACCGTAGCTTTACGTCACTACGAAATAAAGAAAATTTTTGACGAGGCTGTAGCAGGTAAATCCACTGGGATTTCTGATTTAGACCGCATCAAGTTGGGCGCTCACAACAGCGATTTTATTGTTTTGAAAGCTTGCCCTGAGTTCGGACAGGAGTGGATTCAACTTGTTGGAGATATACACGGTAAGACTGTATTTCCAATTGGTCAACTTCCGACGTCGGAGTACGACTGTGGGGACGACAATCAAGCGTGGCAGTCGATTAAAGAATGGCTCGACAAAAAACCTGTAGGTTCTGTGGTCTATGTTGCATTCGGGAGCGAGGCCAAACCTAGTCAGGACGAACTAACAGAGATCGCTTTTGGGTTGGAAAAATCGGAGTTGCCATTCTTTTGGGTTTTGAGGACACGGGCAGGATTGTCCGACTCAAATGTAACTGAGTTACCCGAGGGATTCGAGGAACGAACCAAAGGATGGGGCATGGTGTGGAATACATGGGCGCCACAATTGAAAATATTGGGTCATGAGTCTGTGGGTGGGTTTCTGACACACGCTGGTTGGAGCTCTTCCGTGGAAGCGATTCAGAGTGAGAAAGCTATGATATTTTTGCCCTTTCTGGTGGATCAAGGAATCATTGCAAGAATTTTGGAAGAAAAGAAGGTGGGTTACTGTATCCCAAGGAATCTATTAGATGGTTCGTTTACAAGAGACTCGGTGAAGGAATCGTTAAAACTGGTAATGGTGGAGGATGAAGGTAAGATTTATAGGGAGAAAATAAAAGAGTTGAAGGCTATATTTGTGAACAAAGAAAGGGACGAGAGGTTAATAGATAAATTTCTAAGCTACTTGAAGACTCATAGAAACGTTGACAAGGCACTTTAAAAATGTCGATGGGATGCGTTGCTATGGGAATGGAAGCACAGTCTTGATTCCTTGGTTTCATATTCTCTGCATTGAATATGTTGGTAGGCACGTGCATCTAAGTATTTTTCCTCATAAATAATATACAATACTTTTAAGTTTAGGTAGGCTGCATCCACCCTCTTGTCGTTTGAAATTTATGTTCTAACACAAGATGATGCACCCAAGTTACTCAGTTTGGTTTGATTTGTAATTTTAGTATAGATAGAGCACCACTGAATGAGGTGTAAGGTTGTAAGGTTGGAGAGTTACAACCTCTTTATCTATTGTATTAGGCTTTGAATGAGGTGTAAGGTTGGAGAGTAACAACCTATTTACATACTGAATTAGGATTCCATTTATTATGTTTGGATTGAGCGTACTTTTTGCATCTCCACTTGGTAGGTTAGCCAAGTTGTGTAGCTTGGTGTTTTCTTTTATAATTTGAATTATTGGCGTTGGAATTTCTTTTGAAAGAATTCATGGTAGCTATCAAGCCTCCTTGATTATTTTTTTCTTATGTTGTATATACTTTTCTTTTAAGCGTGTTTCATAATTGTTTTGATCTCTTAGTCTATTAGCTCTTTACTAGGGGCGGCTTTTTCTATATTATGCTAGAAGATGGCACAAATACATATAAGATTAAGTTACATCTTCATTTCTCAAACTTAAGAAGTTTGTGTCTAAGTCTTTTAACTTATAAATGTATCAATATAAATAAAGTTATTACTATTTTGTTAAATGATCATGTAGAAGATTTGTGAAGCCTTTAAATTGTGAAGCTTCTCACAAGCAAGGCAAGGAATGCACATTACTCCTTTCTATTGGAGAAAAAAAAATTGTTCTCTTTTTAACAAAATGTGGAGTTTGTTAGATATTTTTTACAACACGAAATAATAGGGTTTTTTTTTATCATTATTAATGTGGTTATTTAAATAAAGAATATTATTTAAAGATAAAATATTTTTAAAATGAATCTTTTATCTATATCTTTGCATAAAGAAATTAGAGAATATGTATTATCGTGATCTTTAAATACCTAAGTTATTGCCTTCTTTATAAAGATGGATTACTGAAGTTCTGCAAGTGGTATTTATACTACACCTGTTGATAAGAAATATGAAAGAAGACTGAAATAGTTGAACTGCGGTCAATGAATTTAGGGGAACATGTCTTTGATTAAGTTTCTATTATAACTTAAGTATTGCTGATTACTTATTTGAATCTTAATAATATTTCTTATCTGGACGAAGAAGCTCTTCAGACGTAGGTGGTATTCGCCGGACTCAATACAAAGTCTTTTGTGTTATTTGTGCTTTCTGTTTCTTTAGTTATTCTCTCAATTAATTACTTTCGATATAGCTTGAGGATATAATTGATCGTCTTACTTATTTTTCATGTATTATCAATGAAAAATAATATAATAAATATTTAATATTTTTTTAAAAAAATGATTCCAAATTAACAAACACCACATGATTTCAAGTAATGGATGAAGGATAGATTTCACCAAACATATCACGATGTTTTTTGTCTCCAAGTTTTAATTTTAGTTTGAAGTTTGAAGATGGTTTCAAAATCTCATTGTTTTGACAAAATAAATAATACTTTATAAGAAGAAATTAGTGGAAGCATGATCTTAACATTCTATGGAGCTGTGTTCATCATGGGAATATTAATTAACAATACATTTTACACGTCATCAAATATGGTTAATATATATATATATATATATAGATATATGAAGAAAACAATATTGAATTGAAGAACGTTCAAGAATTTTAAAGAAACAGAATAAGATGATTAAAGAAAATATTAGTTTATTGAACTAGTACATTTTTAATACTCTAACCATAGAAATAAAGGATAAACTTTCAATCTCAAAGAAGGGAGTGAATGATTGAGATGAACTCACTTAGACTTACTAAATGAGTAATCTCGTTATGTACATAATTAAATTTTCAACATTTGAATTTAACAAATGTTTTGTTGTTTTTATTGAGATTAACTCTATAAAGTGCAACTACAACCTATAATTATTGTCTAGGTAGAAAGATAAATTTCAACATGTAGTACTGTTTGTTTTTGAACATTTGTTAATAGTCATTATAAAATTGAGCAGAATTGAAAGCCACAAAAATCAATAAAATTAAATTAATAAATTGCACAAACTCAAATTGAAGTCAAGCTTACAATGTTGTGAAATTAATAATTAGCATCAAAACTGATAAAACTCTATAAATTTTTTAAACTAAAGTTTGGATTTTGTATATACATACTGATTATTGATAGAGTAAAAGAGTGAGGAAAAATTCTACAAAATTAAATTAATAAATCGCACAAAGTTTAACTTACAATTTTGTGAAATCAACAATGATTGAGCATCAAAATGAAGAAAACTCTATAAGTTTTTTTAAACTAAAGTTTGGATTTTGTATATATGTGTTGATTATTAATAGAGTAAAAGAGTGAGGAAAAGTATTATATTGTGATAACATTTTAACTTAATTTATTAAATTATAAACAATAAATAAATATGAAATGTATGGTTGTCGTTTTAATTACAATTACTTTCAACACCTCTAAAACTTCTTCATTTTTGTTTTATATCTTTCAACTTTCTTAAAATTCCAAGTATTTTGAAAATGTTCCAAATCTTCTATTAGAATGTTAATAATCAAACTTGCAAATTTATCACAACATATTAGTAACCATATAATGGTTTTAAATAAACGATAGTAAATCTAACATTTGTTTACATGGTTTTTTAATTAAAAAAATCAATGGTTGACATAATACAAAATTATGTTCACCATCAAATGCATATCACTATTTATAGAAAATGCAAATGATATAATAGATATGTTACTTTTTTTTTAGTACATGGTTGATAGAATTTGAAAGGAGAAATAAATAATATTGATCAAAAATCTAAATATTCGTAACCATTATCTTAATTTTTTTTTAAGGATAAAAGAGACTTCCAAATAATATTTAGACGATTCTACCCTTGTCAAATTCTATATTTACAATATCAACCAAATTTACTTGATTTTTTTATTTATGATTATTTAATTAATATAAAAATATATAATTATCATTAACCATTTATAATCTTTTCAAATTCACACTTTCATGCACAACTTATTATTTGAGAGATCAAGAAGTTAGAATATGAAAAGTTATCTCTTTATTTCTATAATTTAATTTTTAAAATTTATAATATATATTAATGATGAAATTCCAAAAAGTCTTGTAACTTTTATCTTCTACAAAAAAGAACTTTCTTCAATCTTTTTTATAAACATTTGAAATTTCTCTTCTACTTAGGTTTGTTTTATTGATCTTTTTACTCACTATGTTTTGTTTTGTCTATTACTTCATTTATATTGATATATACTTTTGTGTTGCATTTGCGATAAATTAATATTTTGAAATTTAAAAGAAGACTTGAAGAACACATGTAAAGGGTACAAAATTGAAACAATGTCAATTGTGAGACCCAAGCCCAAGAATTCTGCGTTTTGACATGTAAAAGCTTGGATTTCTCAATTGACATTGTTTTAATTTTGTATTCCATACATGTGTTCTTCAAGTCTTCATTTAAATTCCAAAATATTAACCTAATACAATTGCAACACAAAAGTATAGATCAATATAAACGAAGTAATAGACAAAACAAAACATAGTGAGTAAAAAGATCAATAAAACAAACCTGACTATAAAAGAAAATTCAAATATTTATTGTAATTGCAACATAAAAGGATATATCAATATAAACGAAACAAAACAAAACATGGTGAGTAAAAAAGATCAAGAAAACAAAACTAAGTAGAAGAGAATTCAAATTTTATAAAAAAGATTGAAGAGAGTTCTTTATATAGTTATACAAGATAAAAGTTACAAAATCGTTTGGAATCTCATTATTAAAATATATTTATAAATTTTAAAAATTAAATTATAGAAATAAAGAGGTAACTTTTCTTATTCTAACCTCAGGATTTCTTAAATAATAAATAATGAAAATTTGAAAAGATTATGGGACACTTGCAAAAATGGTAAAATAAGTTATAATAATTAAGTTCATAACATACACTTTATTACTTGCGAAAATGGCAAAAACAAAACTAAGCCCACACATCAAGAGGTAAAATGTCACAAATGCTCTCATTATACTAATATACGTTTGATACACCTTATACACATCTGATATACCTAATACCCTTTGATACACATCATACTTCTTGATACACCTAATACATTTAATTGATACATTTGATGCACCTGATACTCTTTGATACACTCGATACCTTTTGATACACATCTGAAACATCTTAATACATACTATAATACTTCTCGTTACACTTGATTCTTCTTAATACACTTGATACCCTAGTTTGATACACTTAAAGACTTCACTTATAAGTTTGATACACTTAAAGACTTCACTTATAAGTTTGATACACCGCTAATAAACTTGTTATGCTTCATTGGTACACTCAACAAATTTGATACGTTTGATGTACATGATATGTTTGATACACCCGATGCACTGCAGATACACTTAGTATTCTTCACTTATACATTTGATTGATTAAATACACTTGATATGCTTGAAGTCCTACTTATACACTTGTAAACTTGATTCATATACTTGATAATGATTCACTTTACTGATATGCTTTAACAATATATTGTTGATATACTTGATAATGATACACCGAGTTACATCGTTGACATACTTAATAATACTCTAATGAACTGCTTAAATTTTGAAAAAACGAAAATCACGTAGTAAGTATATTAAACAACTAATATATATAATATAAGTATATCATAACACTGGTATACAAAACTGAGACAAAGTAAAACCAAAACAAAATCAATGTAAAAAAATAAAACAAAATTATTTGGAATCAAATTCAACTCAAAATGCACATCGAAGAAAGTAAAAAAAAAATCACAAATGAAGTTAAATTACTCAAATCAACAATCATTATATTTCATATTGTAATTATTGTACTATTGATATTCTAAAATCACATAGAAAGAGGAAGAGAAATAAGCTATTGAAGGATATTTTAAGAATAATAACAAATTTAAGATGAACGGTATTTTTATAAGTGAAAATTTTGTCATATTTATAAAATTCTAAAACAATGAACTATATTTGCTATATCATATTCTCAAAATGTTGCCCTATGCAATTTTTCAAGATTATAATCGGTTAATGATGATTATATTTTATATTAATTTAATAATTATAAATAAAAAATAATTTAAATTTAATTGATATTGTAAATTTAGAATTTGAGAAGGTAAAATCGTGTAAAAAATTCTTCCTTAAACCACTTTTAATATATAAAAGATAACGATAAGGATTTTGTATGTATGAGCTAAAATGTTCTTTGAAACTTAGATAAATTAAATTAGATGTAAATCTCAAACTTCGAACATCAAAAGAAATTCTTTTATTACATTTTGCACCACCATCAAAGCAAGCACTTCCCGCCTCCTCACAGACTACCATGGCCGTCGACAAGAGTCTCCATATAGTAATGTTCCCATGGCTAGCTTTCGGCCATATGATTCCTTATCTTGAGCTCTCCAAACTCATTGCTCAAAAGGGTCACCGAGTCTCCTTCGTTTCCACCCCCAAAAACATCGATCGTCTCCCAACACAACTCCCTCCTCATTTATCTCCTTTTCTCAGCTTCGTCAAAATTCCTCTGCCTCAACTCCATGATCTGCCTCCAGACGCAGAGGCTACATCCGATCTCCCTTACCACAAAGTTCAGTTTCTCAAAGAAGCCTTCGACGCCCTCAAACAACCCCTCCATACTCTTTAATCTTTTCAATTCTATAATAAATCTGATTAATTATATATCCTGACCAAACCGCTCTTCATACACTGATAGCAAAACATTTTAAAATTGAGATAACCGTATGACAAAATAATTAGAATATTAAAAAAAAAAAAAAGTACAAACTCCATTAATTTCCCATGTAAGACAAAATGATGAACAACCTGATATATTTTTTTGGTATAAATCAGAAAGTTGGTGAGATTACATATTTTTAATCTCTTAATGGTATCTTTATGAATTATATTTTAAGTGGGTTGGTTATACAATTATTGCTATGTATTATTGATGAAAATAATATAATAAATATTATTTAATAGTTTTTTTTTTTTTTTTTTTGCATGATTCCAATTATTAACGAACCCCAATGAAAAAAGCAATGGATAAAGGACAGATTTCACCAAATATATCACCATGTTTTTGTACTCTAAAGTCTGAAGTTGGTTTCAAAATCTCGTTGTGTTGACGAAATAAACAATACTTTATAAGATGAAATTAGTGGAAGCATGATCTTAACGTTCTATAGAGCTATGTTGATCATGTGAATATTAAATAACAATACATTTATATGTCATCAAATATAATTAATATCAACACAGGCTGACATGCACATAAGATTTACATACAGATAAGTGTGTTTAAAAATATTTTGTATATATAATGAATTAAGACGTTGGTTTTGAAACTTTATAAATATAATAGAGATAAATCTCAAAATACGAAGACCAAAAATAAAAAATTAAAATTGAATAAAAAGGAAACTAACTATATAAGAAATTGAACACAAAATCTTCCTAAAGCATCGTTTTGATATCATGGTTTGATGGAGGAGTGCGAATATAAATTTAATTATAATATATCAACTAGCATACCTTAAAGTAAAAAAAGAAAGACGTCTTTCAAAACTTTATAAAGTTACAATATATTATTTCAAATATTTCAATTAGAAAACTATTTAGTTTAACGTACTTTTCTGGAGTATTTTTAATTATAATGTTTTTTTTAATAATAACAAAAATGTGACAGTATGAAATAGGATAATTTTGGTTTGTCGAAACTTCTATTAATCTATCAATAAAAGACTTTCTTTTAAAAGAAGACTTTTTTAGTTTGATTTTGATCATGGGAATGACTCAAAACCCTGTGAATGAAATAAAATTATTCTAATCAATTAAAAATATTACATGTCTAAGTTATGAAACAAAAATTTAAAAGCATCAAATCAAATTAATGAGTAACGAATAATTCACCAGAATTTTCAAAATAACAATCAAATTTATTTAAACACAATACAAAAAATAAAATAAAAAGTGACATGGTTGACGTAATTCATTGTTCAATAAATAAATCCCCATGAACCTATTTAAATATCATTATTTTAAAAAAAATGAAAATTTTTAAATGTTAAAAACATATTTGTAAGAAAAAGATAAAATTGAAATTTGTAAATGAAATTAGAATCTAGATTTTAATATTGATGATAGGAATATATCTTTTTTTTTAAAAAAAAAATATAATAAAGTATGTTATTGTAACTAAAGTTTTAAACATATTTTTAGGAAAATTGAACCAAATTGACAAAAATTTAAAAAAGAAAAAAGAACCCCTTATAGCACCTATTCTTTACAAATTGTAAATATGACAAGTAATTAGATATATTATATATATATTAGATGACTATCCGATTTTAAATTTGCTACTTTTGTAATTTAAAAAATATAGTGACATGAGTCTTATTATCATTATTTTTTTTATACATTGTTAATAAGAAAATAATCAAATTAAAATTAGATTTGATGTAAATTTAATAGAAAATTATATTTTTAAGATTGAAAATTGGAATATTTAATATATTATA